>JARBWK010000008.1:29023464-29623464 GCA_030556195.1 Anolis apletophallus | reverse complement strand
TATTTTGTATTGTTACTGTAACTTTGGCTGAACTATCACTGAACTATTACTTTGACTAGATGGGCAAGAGTCATAGTAAGAGTGGCAATGATGGTAGGTAGCAATAGTGGTTGGTGGCATCTGGATCTTGATTTAGACAATGAAAACAATGGGGCTTAGGTAACTTGTAAGTAAACTTTTATTAATACACTTAGATTTTCAATTGTGTTATGTCTCCAACCAAACTGTTGGCATCATATCAACTAGGAGAGAGTTCTTCCAGTGATGCATAATAATACACGGTTAAATATAAATGTCCATGGTGGTGATGCTACTTTTCTTGTCAACTGAAGACTATAAGAACTTTAGCTCAATATATTGTTTTTGGAAGTAAAGCTTTTCAGACTTTGAATATAATGAATGCCAGTCTGATCTCTATTAAAACTAAGTGCTCAATGGAATAATTTCAATGGTTAGGAATTTATCGCAGAAAAATCTGTATTTTATGTTGTGTTGAACTAATTACTGCTTTTCATGTGTTTGGACTCTCACGTGACATCTGTGAGAGTCCAAAGCACCTTTTCTAAAGCAATCATGAGTAACTTCAAAAGGTGGTGACCTGACCACAGTTGTATTTCCTGAATTTCCCTCTGCCACACTATCACCAAAGTTGGGGCAGTTATTTCTCGAAACAAAGTGCATGCTCCCTGGGAACTTTGTTTACAAGGAGAATTACACCAGAACATGTTTTTATGGAGAAACGAGGCATGACTTATTTTCAAGGGGAAATGACACTACGGCACAGAGAGCAAAAACTCTTACAAAAGGGGTAAAAATGGATGGGGTTGCATATATGCTGCATGGTCCCCATCCATGATCTCAAAGGGTATGAGCTCAAGGTTACATCTCACCATGTGCCTTGCAACATTAGTTTAGCAATAATATTATAACTGCTTAATTATAAAGTTTTCACCATCTGTCTTTAGCTTACAGGGGATATGTTATTCGCAAAGAGTATTTAGCTGCAAAGAACACACACAAAATGGAATTACGCATTACCAGACTTCAGGCTGGTAAGGACTGATGTTTGATTCTTTTAGGCTTCCTTGAAGGCACTTTTATGCAATCAATATGCATGTCTACATGTGTGCATTAATGGGAGGCATCTGTAGCTTCTTTTTTAAAAGCTTTATCTGTCAAAATTCAGCCAAAGGTTGAGCAGCAGTTGCAAACTGAGAGACAAGTTAGGACGTAGGAGAAGCAGTGGCAAATTTACAAGAACAACTAAACTTTTACTATCAAGTAAAAGCACCAATGTATTGTCCTGATGTAGAGCCAGCATGGTGTAGTGGTCTGAAACTTGGAGTATGACTCTGGAGACTAGGGTTGAAATCCCTGTTCAGCCAGGGAAATCCACTGGGTGATCTTGGGCAAATCACATTCATTAAGCTTCAGAAGAAGGCAAAACAAATGCCCTCTAAACAAATCTTGCAAAGAAAAACCTGTGGGTCATCATAAGTCAAAAATGGCTTAAAGGCTCAGTACAGCAACACTGTTTAGATGGCTAAAACTCAAGAGGTAATAGTCTACAGAAAGTCTGTATTCCCATTACATTACTACAAGGTGAAGCGTTGCACAGAGAGAGAGAAAGAGAGTAACTCTAGTCATTCCTGGCAGTTTTCTCTCCTGTTTGAGAGCATGTTGGTATCTATTGTCATTGTTCTTTGTATCCTAAAGTCATTTCTGACTTATTGCAGCCCTAAGGTATACCTATCATGGGGATTTCTTGGCAATATTTGTCCTCATCTGAGACTGAAAGAATGGGACTTGCCCAAGGTTGAGTGAGAATGTAAACCCTAATCTCCAAGTAATTGGGGTGGCTGCCTACATTCTGCTAAATGAAGCAGCTAGTTCCAGAGATTTTAAAATGGACTGTATCATTGCAAACTGAAATGGGATGCTCACCTTTAAAAACTCCTTTTCTATGTTAGCATGAAAGGGAATTGATATGTGTGTGGGGTTTTTTTTATTTTATAGAAAGGATTTTTATGTGGGAGCATTCAAAGTGGTTCCCCCCATCTTTAGATTAAGTGGAACAATAATTCAATTTTGTTTGAGAAAAGTGAACATATTTCATCTTACAAATAACTATACAAGAGGATTTTCTCAGAAAAAGAAGCCCTTGACTTCTGGAAGTAGGACCAGCCATATTATTAGGCAGAATGTGGCAGCCAGCTTTGATGGCAGACACTGAAAGGCAGGAATGAAGTGGCAAAGGTGTCCTGGGGTGGAGTTGAGTGTGTCCTCCATCTCAGCACATATAAAGCTTTATAAGCCACTTCATTTTATTAATATTTGTGTGGAATGTATTGATATTGTTGATATAGGACTGAATCATCATTCTAGTTGGGTCCCCAATGGAAAATGGGTGGCATCTTAGCAGTCCCTTCAGATAGCAAAATGTCTTAGAATGCCCTCTCCAAAGTCTGGAGAAGTTCTGATCTTTATGAAATACATATCTTAGAAAGAAACTCAAGTAATTTTATGATTGTGTAAGACACCATTATCCAATGGGTGCACCTTTCTTACTGTATCTTTCTGAATAATAGACTATTGCTACACTGGTCAGGGATAACACAGCTTGTAACCCAGTACAACTGCAGAATGCCCAGTTAGGGTAGTCCGATGTAACCTCTCCTTTCATTCATAACTCTACTGTTAGAACTTGGTTTGTGACTTTTTACAAAATGGTTTTTATTCTTCTTGTTATCTATGCTAGTTGCAAGAGGATATTTAATCAGAAAGAAGATTAAAGAAGAAAAGGATGCAAATAATAAAGCAGCAACAACAATTCAGTCTCATTTTAAGGGATACAGGGAAAGAAAGAGTTTCAGAAGGAAAAGGTACTTTTTGTTTTGTTACAGTTGTTTCATTTAAACACCATCTTTTTCTGCAATAAACTGCATTGAGAAATCATCAGTATATCCCAAACCATAACAAACAGCACTCTTTCAGAATGAAATATCAATGTAAGTATTGTGTTTCATGGATTTCTGTGACATCACCACGAAAACACCCTGAAAGCAAATAAATCCTATTTACAGATAACTATTTTGTCCACATCATATTGGGAAGAGTTTTTTGTGCCTCTGTGACTATGTGTTGTTTTCTTGACTCCAATCTGATGTGGAACCAAATGCACTTCTTAAAAAAGGGATTATTAGATATTCTCTACGTAACTAATGAGAATCCAGCATGGGAAAATACAGAAAAAAGTTGAGTACTTCCCTTAGCAGACACTCAACCTAGAGTCTATAGAAGAAACAAAGGACACATTTCAAGATGTTCAAAAGATGGTTGTTTACTGGTAGAAAAGCCCACTGTTTTCCAGGTTATGGGTAGTCTTAATGCCTTTGTTTGGGGCGGAGGTACTTGGAATCCAATTTCAGAAAATTCCCAGTCAGAAGCTTTTGAAGCAATTGCTGGATGCATGCTTCACCAGAAAATTGTTTCAGTAACAGTGTTCCTTTTTTGTCGCTTCCATTGGATGCTATTCTAAATAATAACTTAAGTATAGTAGTAGATAAATGAGTGACTTCTGACTTGTACTGAATGGATTTTAAATTATCTAAACTGGCTAGTCATAGAATCATAGAGTTGGAAGAGACCTCATGGGCCATCCAGTCCAACTCCCTGCCAAGAAGCAGGCAAATCGGATTAAAAGCACCCCCAACAAATGGCCATCCAGCCTCTGTTTAAAAGCCTCCAAAGAAGGAGCCTCCACCACACTCCAGGGCAGAGAGTTTCACTGCTGAACAGCTCTCCCCATTAGGTAGCTCTTCCTAATGGGGAGAGATTCTCAAGTGGAATCTCCTTTCCTGTAATTTGAAGCCACTGTATCGCACCCTGAGTTACTGAAAAATACAACTATGCAGAAGTTTGTATCTTCATTTTTGGACTGCTTCCTGCTGTAAGCAACAGCAAAAGAACCTTATCTTTCTCTAATGTTTTCATTTTTGCAACATTTATTATATTGACATTTTAATGTATAACCATTGCCCTGACGGGTCTTGTAAAGTTACAGTATCTGTCTCTTATAATATCTGCTAATATGATATGCCTGTTTCAGGGAATCACACCTCGGAAAGCAACAAACTGAAATGGCAGCTAACCCAGGAGAAAAGGAAGAAGTACAAATCCCAGAGGTGGAGAGTGAGGCAACTGTCATGCGAAACTCTCCGCCACGTACAGATGAGGAAGCTGCTGTCATTCTTCAGAGTAATTACCGGGGTTACAGGGAGCGTAAAAAGTTCAAAGAACAGTATGAGAAAAAAGATGGTGCACATATTGAGCAGAGCTCCCTTGTAGAATTTGAGGACAGTTCAGGTGCTATACAGAACACTTCCCCTACTGAAGAGGAAGCTGCTCTTGTCCTTCAAAGTAACTTCCGGGGCTACCGGGAGCGTAAAAAGTTCAAGGAGCAGCACAAGAAAATGGCAGATGAGGAACAGAACACTTCTCCAGAGGTTGAAAGTAGTCCAGCCATTGCCCCAAACTCTCCTCCTCATTCTGAAGAAGAAGCAGCTGTTATCCTTCAAAGCAACTACCGAGGTTACAGAGAACGTAAACGGGTAAAACAACAGTGCTGTAACAAAATGGCAGAGACTGAGCCTTCTTCAACCCAAAGTCTCCAATTGGCTGAAAGTATAGCATCAGATATGGAAGCTGGAATGGACCAACAAGATACAGCTGCTGCTTGTATTCAGAACATTTCCCGCTTGGATGAAAAGGCACCAGAGGAGAACAAAGAGACGCTTTGCAGGAGAAGAAGTTCATCACTGAAACAAAAGCCTCCTGAGGATGATAAAAACCAGGCCAGTTCCAGCCCCTCTTCAAAGAAAGCATCTATCAAAAAGGCAGGTGAAGCTAGCCAGCAACCGAGTCCTCAGGAAAGAAGAGGGACAAATGAGAAAAATCAGACTCCCATTACAAATGTAAGAAAAGGCTCCCTGAGAGGTTCTCAGAAACATATTGAAGCCAGCAAGTCAGCCGCAGGAGACAAAGAGAAGGCAGCGTTAGTCATTCAGAGTAATTACAGAGGATACAGAAGACGAGGACAGCTCAGGAAAGAAGGGAAATTGCCTTGTGAAAACCAAGGGAGAGCCCACAGTGAGCTGAGAGGTGGTGTGCGAAGTCAAAGTCCTGGATGTGGGGCAGCCAAAGAGAGGCGCAGCTCTAGCACCCAAGTGGAGGGCCATATGAACGTTGTAAAAGAGGACCCAGAGAAGGAAAAGTCTGACTTGGCAGCTTTCTCCAGGCAGGTAAGCTGCTGAAACCAGTCTTCCACAACACAGCATTCTATGGGATGGCCTTGATTTCACCACCTATTATTCCCAACTATTGTTCTTTTTTGGATTTATTTCTGAACATTTTAATCATTTTAAATTATTAATTAATTTGTCATCATGTTTAGTTACCAGTATTCCCATAGTTTGTTGTACTTAGTTTTAGTGTGGAACCCTAGAAGATCTTACAAAATCATCAATTGTTTTGAATGTATGATGAAGAATTGGATTCATTATAAGGCCATGGCCAAGTGGGACTTGCCTGTCCTTCCACCAAAGCCCTCTTCATTTCCCAGCTGCTTGGAGAGGTTTTATAGAGTTGCCAAGAAGCTACAGGAAAAAAGAGGATAGCCAATTCCAACAAGAGGAAGAGGAAATGGCCAAATATTTGCACACCTTTTCAAGATAAGGTTGGGCATCCTTTATCCAAAATGTTTAGGACCAAAAGTGTTCTGTATTTTGGAGTTATTAATTTATTTATTTGGCAATATTTGTATATACATCATGAGTCCAAGCATCCAAGCATGAAAGTCATTTATGTTGCATAAACATATATGCATGAAATGTAACATGCATTACCTTAGCTACCCATGGTTGGTTTGCCTTTGAACATGGTTTTGTTTCATTTCCCAACTATAGATATCAAAATTATCAGAAGACTATATGGTGCTGCAGCAGAAACTGAACGAAATGATTCTCTCACATCAGCTGAGACCTGTGATGCTGTCTAAAGAGAAGCAAACAAATGGTCACCTTTCCCTTCGTGCATCTCAGCCAGGTAAAAAACACTGTCATTATTGAAAGGCATTATTAATTTGACTCAGCAAAACACTATGCAACCACAAGTGCCTTATTTGGGATAATAGGAGTAGGCAACCAATGGCCTTCCAGAGGTTGTATAACTTTTGTTGTTGTCATCCCTACCATTGCTATACCAGTTTGGTAGAGCTTATGGAAACGATACTCCAACAACAGCTGGAGGGCCATAAGTGGGACACCTGTGTGTATGGTTTAGTTCTGCAAGTGTTCCATGCTTTCCATGCAGTAGGCTTCCATACTTCAATGCAACAGAAGACTTTGAAAGATTATCTAATCTAACTTCTTTTCCAAACAGCAAGATTGTCCACTGTGTACCTTTCAAATATGTCTCAGATGTAGTACAGCCATAATATATCCTCTGAAAAGTACATGTAGGTGGATGTCTTTGGAGGAAAGAATCAGAGATGATTCTAGCTATCAAGTCATGTTGTTCTTGATAGGGAAACTTCACTAGATTTGGAGGAAGCTTCCTTCCTGAGTCTTCCAGATTGAGCATTGATCAAATGGTAACCAAAGGAAAATTAGCAGCATAACATGCAAGTAATTGTTTTTTATTTGTCCAGTTGCTTCTGACTCTTTGTGACCACATGGACCAGCCCACGTCAAAGCTCCCTGTTGGCTGTCACCACCTCCAGCTCCTTCAGAGTCAAGCCAGACACCTCAAGGATACCATCCATCCATCTTGCCCTTGATCGGCCCCTCTTTTCCCTTCTATTTTCCCCAGCATCATTGTCTCCTCTAAGCTTTCCTGTCTTCTCATGATGTGGCCAAAGTACTTCATCTTTGCCTCTAATAACCTTCCCTCCAATGAGCAGTCGAGCTTTATTTCCTGAAGTATGGACTGGTTTGATCTTCTCACAGTCCAATGCACTCTCAGAATTTTTCTTCAACACCACAGTTCAAAAGCGTCTATTTTCCTTCGCTCAGCCTTCCTTATGGTCCAGCTCTTGCATCCATAGGTTATTATGGGGAATACCATTGCTTTAACTATGTGGATCTTGGTTGCCAGTAATTAGTTACATATAATTAGCTCCTCATTGATAAATTCATTTTGCCTTAGTAAAGACTCAAATAAATTACATTGGAAAAAGTAGACTGGAGTACATAATGCCTATGCTGAAATAAATTAGCCAATTTTAAAAGTGCCACAATGTTTCTTCCTTCTTTTCACATTGCAAGCCCAGCTCTCTGTCTGAAAGTACATTACATTATGATGGTAAAACAGCAATGGATAATTTCCTTTTGAGCTGTAATTTGCTTCTTTTTAATGGTTCCTTAGTACCTACTAGTATTGTTGTATTCATATAAGAAGAAAGAAAAGGTTGCTTTTGAAAATGTTTAAAAAAATACTGGTTGAACTTGAAGATGGTTCTTCATTGTGGAATGAGACCACAAAAGCAATTGTTGCTGTAATTGGATTGGATCCATTTCATCTGGAAATAGCAAATTCTACTGAGTTTGCTTTGTTACAGCTAAAAGATTTAGAACAATCTGTTGGAGAGGGAGATCAACTTTAAATTTTTAAATCCCAAAAATGAGAGAATACCCAGATTCGCAGTTTGGTCTATTCATTCATTTTATGGATGCCATTTAGATGACACCTCATTGTTTCTTACCATAACATGTTAAATACTGTAATAATCAAAGAACAAAGAAACCAGATACAGCTCCTTTTTTTTGCAAAGGCATCATCTAATAACAGACACCACAGAGAAACACACAAGAAAATCAAAATCACGTGGATTCAAAAGGAATAGAACAAAAATAAATTGGAAACTTGTGCTTTTGTGCCTATTCTTAAGTTATGTATTTACTTAGACCCGTGATTTTCAACCTTTTTTGAGCCGTGGCACATTTTTTACATTTACAAAATCCTGGGGCACACCACCAACCAAAATGACACAAAATGACACTCTAACACAGTAATACATATAGTTAATGTTTTTAAATGTATTTATACACTCTGTTCGGCATTTGCATTTTCCCTTCTCAAAAACTTCTCCATCACTGTCACTCGCTTGTCTTGCTGCGATCCCAAATTGCCACTGTCACTTGACGCGCAGCTGCAGCACTAGCTCTAACTTTGTTTATTTAGCCACGTCTGAGCGAATCCAAGATGGCGCGACCATAGCACTCTCGTGTCACTTCTTAGGTGACACGAGAATGCTATGGTTCCATTTCTTAAAGGGACAGATGCGCCTTATAGTTTATATATGAATGAAGTTCGAAAATAATTTCCCACGGCACACCTGGTAATCTCTCACGGCACACTAGTGTTCCGCGGCACACTGGTTGAAAATCACTGACTTAGACGATCCCTCGTTCTCTGAGTGTGGTGGCCTTCCAAGTGTAGTGTCTTGGCACTGGGTATGTAGGTGACTGTGGAGCCCTATTCTTGACCTGCATATTCTTCCACACTGAGGGCATCGGTTTCCTGGTGGAAGCCATTCCCAGTCAAGGTTGGCTTGACATACATTCCTCTTGGCACAATTCTCCCTTTTTCACTCAATTCATTCCTCTTCAAATTTCACCGCACTGTTAGTCACAGCTAACCTCCAGTGAGAGTTCTCATGGGTCAGGGCTTCCGGTTCTCTGTGACGATGCCACAGTTTTTAACGTTGGCTTCAAATCCATCTTTAAATCTCTTTTCCTGTCCACCAACATTCCGTTTTCCATTCTTGAGTTGGGAGTAGAGTAACTACTTTGGGAAATGGTGATTGGGTATTCGGACAACATGGCCAGTCCAGCGGAGTCAATGGAATAGGAGGATCTTTTTTTACTTCTTCCAGCATGCTGACATATGTCCGCCTGTCTTCCCAAGAGATTTATAGGGGGGGGGGGGGGTTTGGAGGCAACGCTAATGAAATCATTCCAGGAGTTGAGTGTGACATCTCTAGACAGTCCATGTTTTGCAGGCATATAACAGAATTGGGAGGACAATAGCTTTATAAGCAAGCACTTTGGTATGGATGTCCCGGTCCTCAAACACTCTCTACTTCATTCTGAAAAAGGCTGCACGCACAGAGTTCAGGCGGTGTTGTATTTCAGCGTCAATGTTGACTTTTGTGGAGAGTTGGCTGCCAAAGTAGCAGAAATGGCCAACATTTACTAGCATTATATTGTTAAGCTGAATTTCTGGCATTGCAAAGGAATTGGTTGGTGCCCGCTGGAAGAGCACTTTGGTTAGATTATGTACAAATTATTTTAAATGGACTGATCTTATATATTTCTTTAAGCTATGAGTTTTAATTGATAGTTCGTATTATATTTTAATATGCAGTTGCTATCCACGGGGAGAAATCAGGTAAGAAATCAGAAGCGTAACTACTAAGGAGTCTTTGAGGTTCTGAAAGTAAAGCTTGTGTTTGAGAGAGAAAGTGGTGACTCACTGTTATCTTAGTCCTATCCAGTTGTGCTTGTGACTGAGTTGACTCATCAGGATGGATTATGATGAAAGATAAAGTGGGGCCTGACAGCATGTCTAATCATTCTTACCTAATATGGATTATCTGTTCAGATATTAATATGGAAAACAGCAAATGCCAGACTTCTCAGAATACATAGGGAGAAAAGAATCTGACTTGACATACGTTCCACTATTTTCCATTTGTAGATGATGAGAAGTGAAAGAAGGCAACTAGCATTCTTAGTACCTCAAAGGCCTAAGGAAAGCAGCATCAGATGAAACACCTCCCTAGTAATCAAGTCCGTCCCGAGACATTATGCTCCTTCAAAGGACGTGAAGCCACTCCCTCTCCATTTTTGAAACATTTTTCAGATGTTAATCACAAACTTCAGTTGGTTTCTGGCTTACAGTTTAGACTTGGTGTATTAGGCTTAAGCAGGTTTACACCCCAATTCTATCAACATGATTTAAGGCTTCATCACACTAGAGAGAGAAAAATCCACTTAAAATCTGTTTCTGCCTCCTGCAGAATTCTGGAGTTTGTAGTTTAGGGAGGAGCCTTTAACAGCCCCACTAAACTGCAAACCCCAGAACTCTGCAGGAGGAAGAAACTGGATTTTAAGTGGATTTTTTCTCTAGCATGATGAAGAAAGCAGTTCATAGGTTTCAGTGGGTTCGCTTCTCTTTTAGATTGCTTCAGATCACAACCATATCGTCTGACAAGTTCAGTGGTACACCTTTGCTAGTAACTGGGTTTAGAATTGAACTCCTGGCCTTCAATAGTAAAATCACTAATTCAAAAGTAAGCTCTGTTCAACTCATGTATCACATGATTAGGCATGAGTCATTTAGTGAGAACTGACTTGCCCATCTATTCTCAACATGAAGGTCAAATTATACCATATATACTCGTTCTGGGGATGGAGGGCAGGCCTGAAACTGTACCCGATAATTTCCATCAGTGCCTTGACGCCGTCACTGGATGGCTGCGAGCCAGTAGGTTGAAGGTGAATCCAGTTAAGACTGAGATCCTGTGGCTGGGTCGTCCGGGCAGGGTGGAGATCCAACTTCCTTCCCTGGATGGCGTGACATTATGTCCATCGTCAACAGTTAAAAGTCTCAGCGTCACTCTCAACTGACGATGGAGACGCAAATCTCCGCCGTCAGTAGAGTTCCCTACCTCTCCTGCTGCAATTTAGCCACAGTGGTCCAAGCCACGGTCATCTCGAGACTGGACTATTGTAATGCTTTCTACGTTGGCCTTCCTCTGCTAGTGATCTGGAAATTGAAACTGGTCCAGAATGCGGCAGCACGCTTGCTAGCTGGTGTCTCGATGACTAGCCACATAACACCTGTCCTCCGCGAGCTGCACTGGTTACCGGTGGAATGCTGGATCACTTTCAAAGTGTTGGTACTGACCTTTAAGGCCTTAGGAACCACCTCATCCCATACTGTCCCACTAGGCCACTACGTTCAGAGTTGGGTCAACTCCTGGAGGTTTTGCCTCATCTGTTGCTATGTATTTTATGGTATTTTATTGTGTTTTAGTGTTTTATTGTGTTTTTAAACTGTAAGTCTCTCTGAGCCACGTCAGATGTGGCGACTCACAAATGCAAATAATAAATAAATAAATGAATGAATGAATATAACACAAGTTTGTCAATCCTTTTTTGGGGCTGAAAAAGCCCCTCTCGACTTATATTCAAGTTAAGGTATCATCACCATGGAGGGGGCCAGAGGAGGAGGCGTCGCGGTAAAAGCAGTGGTGGCAGTGGATGCTGGAGGCCTTGCCTTCACCTCCACAGCCTCCTCTGCAGCCTCCTCCTCCACTGCGCCCTCTGTCGCTCGTGGGGCACCCTCCATCTTTCGCGGGGGTGGATTAGATGGTCTTTAGAGGCCCCTTTCAGCACTATTATGCCTATTATTAATATTAATATTGTTAATATTAAGAATATTATTATCACCTGTTGGGGGTGCATTGATTGTGCTTTCCCTCCATGAAGGCAGAAGGGGGTTGGACTAGATGGCCTTTAGAGGTCCCTTAAAACTCTAGGATTCTATGAAAGGAGTCTTAGTCGACCACGAGCCAAACATGAGCCAACAGTGTGGGATGCTGCACCTGAAAAAGCCAATGCCATTTTTTGGCTGTGTCAATAGAAGAAGCCTGAGAGAAAGCAAAGGGAACTGATATGACACTTTCCCACCCTCAGCTTATACTTGAATCAATGCGTTTTCCCAGTTTTTGTGGTAAAATTAGGTGCCTCGGCTTATATTTGAGTCGGTTCATACTTGAGTATATATGGTATCTTACTCTTTCTATTTTCTTAAAGTATTTAGAGCCATGTGAGGGAATATTAGTGGAGATACTACACAGAGAGAGTAAAGATCCTTTCACATTACCAAATTATATGATTGTGAAGTGTGATTCCACTTTAAATGCCCTGGGCACATCATATGGAGTTCTGGGCTTTATAGTTTGGAGTGGCAATATAATTTTCAGGCAGAAGATTGTCAGTGATTCTCCACACACAATGCAAATCTCAGGACTTCATAGGATGCAGCCATTATATTTAAAATACAATTATAGTGCTATAATTGTGAAATGTTACAGGGCCTCCTCTTCCTCCTCTCCCTTCCCCTCCCCCAATGGGGCTAGCAGTGTGAATTTTGTAAAAAGTTCATAACCACTTCATCACATTAGGAAGGGAAGTGTGTGGCAGAGGGGAGCAGAGAAGAGCTCAGTCATATTCAGGGGTTTTTAAAAAATGAAACTGATGTTTTCCCTACCTTCAGTCACACTGTTAAATGTCTCTCAGTTTCTTTTCAGTATTATTTCATGCTGCAGAGATTTGGGACCATCCACCATCCCTCTCCCTGCTCATTGTTGAAAACCAGGAAGGAGGGATTGAACCCAGCAATGTTGTGTGTGTGTGTGTGTGTGTGTGTGTGTGTGTGTGTGTCCGTCCCTCTCTCTCTCCCTCCCCCTCTTGGCTGCCCCACAGAGAAGGGGTGGACCTTGGAAAACTATAACTCCCAGGACCACATAGTATGGAGCTATGGTATTTAAAGTGGGGTCCAAGAGCATTCATTCTATAGTGTAAATACCTCAAGAGAATGGCATGGACCTTGGGAAAGTATAACTCCCAGGACTGCATTATTATTATTATTATTATTCTCCACCAGCTTTCCCATTCAACACAAGGCATAAGGGAAGGACCCAGAAAGGCTATTTTTTATTTTAAAAAGTTCCTTCAAAGTAAAAACTTGGTGAACAAAAGGTAATGCTTTCCCTAAGAAGAGTACTTTTGGCTCCTCGCACAATTTGCCATCCCACAAATTGGGGAAACTTTTCATGGTAAACCTGGGAGCAACTAATGCCATCACATTGCAGAAACGGCCAAACATGCAGATGATTTCAAAAAATCTGTTTCCCCCATGAAATGTTTTTAAATATTGCTGGCCTTCACACTTAAAATATGCAAAGAATGCAGTCTATCCTACACTTGAAGCCAAACTAATGTGATGACAAGAGTGGCTTCCCGGATTTAAAGTGTAGCACTCAATGGAATTTAGTAAATGTGATGAAGCATTTGTTCTGGAGAGTAGGACTAGAAGAGAAAGGGATAAACCTCCCTTCCTCTGAAAATGTAAACCCTATCTCACCCACTGGCTTTTGTGTGGTGAATGGAAACGGTTCCCCTTGCCCTTTTCAAAAGTACAGATAATTAATGTGACAAGTATCTTCAATCCAAAAGTGATTTCATTCAACTCAAAGGCAGATTCTCCTTTGCTGAATAAATGCACTTGGAGCAATGAGGATTTTAAAGATCTAGATGCCCTTTTAAATAATTATTTTGAAAGCAGTGTCATTATTTTTCCTCATGTATTGAACTGTCTAAAATTCTAGCTTTTCGTTGCCTTTGTGCACCTCGGGGAGTTCGTCATTTGCGATCAGTAATATCATTGTTCAATGTGGTATAAAAAGAGAAATGTATCTTTTGAAAAACAGCTTCTATGCTTGCTTTGTTTTGCCTGGCTAAGGCACAATTAAGGTGTGAGTATGAGTGTTTGAACTGGAATCAATATTATCTTCAATGATAACACCTTTCAAGCATTCAGTCACTAGCTGAAGCCTTTAAAAAGTCTCATGGGTTTGTGGTCATTGGTATATAAGCTGTATCTCAGATACTTGTTATTAGTATATGTTTAGAGCTGTGATTTTCAACAAGTGTGCCACGGAACACTAGTGTGCCGTGAGAGATCATCAGGTGTGCCGTGGGAAATTATTTTCGAGCTTCATTCATATATAAACTATAAGGCGCATCTGTCCTTTTAAGAAATGGAACCATAGCACTCTCGCGTCACCTAAGAAGTGACACGAGAGTGCTATGGTTGCGCCATCTTGGATTCGCTCAGACGCGGCTAAGTAAACAAAGTTAAAGTTAGTGCTGCAGCTGCGCGTCAAGTGACAGTGGCAATTTGGGATCCCAGCAAGACAAGCTTGACTGCAATAAAAACTAAAAACAGAGAGAGACAGGTGTTGAGCAAGAGCTTCGTGTGTGTCATTCTACCATTCCTGCCAGAATATCTATTTTGTGTTCATCCAAACAGGCCCAGGTTTCACACTAAGTGAGTGTATAAATACATTTTAAAACATATTAACTATATGTATTACTGTGTTAGAGTGTCATTTTGGTTGGTGGTGTGCCCCAGGATTTTGTAAATGTAAAAAATGTGCTCAAAAAAGGTTGAAAATCACTGGTTTAGAGTATATGTGTACACCACACTGGGAGCAAGATATACATTTGTAAGTTTCAGATAATGGTTGCTTCATACTCCTGTGTATATCTAACCAGAATTAAGGTCCATTGAGCTGATTTAGATGTCATAATAAGTCAGAGCTATGCAGGTAATTGGGAACTTGGTTTCATTATTATTACATACAGAGCTGCCATGGCAAATTCTTCGACTATTCGTTATCCTTCTTGTGACAAGCCCTTTGATGAATACCTGAACCTGCGAATAAATAGCAAGCAACACAGCCCATCTCTGGGAGTGGACTTGACCTTCTTAGTTAAACCTACTGAGCTTTCTGCTGGAATAGCTTGGTCCACCTCCTTGGAGCCCAGAATTACCTCCATTGTGAGGTGGTTGAATACAGCTTTGCAGAGAAATAAATGTGACAATTCACAGACAAAACACATGGCTCTCTTCTTCATCATGCTGGAAATAAATGATTGGTGAAGAACACCCAGTCAGTTTCATGTACAGACTAAAGAAGGAGTAGATAACTGTTAGTGTTGGGAAGGCCACATTAACTTCCCTGCCAGGAAATGTTGGAGAGCTAGCTCCAAGGTAGATGTGACCACATTTTTGAACAATTACACTTTTTTCAAAAACATCTTCTCAAAATTTTTCAAAAGATATTTTGATGGGAGTAGTGCTCTTTGTCCACTCTGAAATTAGAACCCAGATCTCTCAAGCCCTGGCCTATAATCTTTACCACTACACTGTAATATCTCTGAGCAGTGCCATTAGGGGCCATTAATCACAACTCTAACCTCATTTATCTTGATCATCAATGGAAAAAGATGTCAGTCTCTGTGTGCATATGTTTATATATGTGTGTGTATGTGTGTATGAGGTGTGTGATATGCTTCTAGTGTTCAGTTCAAACTCTCTAGGGCAGTGGTTCTCAACCTGTGGGTCCCCAGGTGTTTTGACTTACAATTTACAACAGTTTACCAGCTGTTAGGATTTCTAGGAGTTGAAAGCCAAAAATCTGGGGACCAGTGCTCTAGAGAGAAGCAGGCCAGAATCTCCAGTTCTCCTGTCAAACTAGACCAGTGCTGTCCAACTTATTCCGGCCCAAGGGCCAGAAGAAGTGTCACTGATCACCTGGGGGGCCGCAGGTGATCAGTGAGCGGGGGGCGTGGCCACTCCCGGGGGCGTGGCCGCTCCCAGGGGCGTGGCTGCTCCCGGGGGCATGGCCGGCCTCCTGCGTGGCCCGCCCATTTTCAGGAGGGTTTCCCAGCCTAACGTCACCCAGGGAAACCCTCCCGCAAGCCTGGATGGCTGGTGGGGGAAGCGAGCGCCGCTCGCTTCCCCGCCAGCCTTCCAGGCTTCGAGGAGGTTTCGCCCGGCTCCTGTGTCTCTCTGAGCAGAGGGACACGGGAGTTGAGCGAAAACTCCCCGCCAGCCTGGATGGCTGGTGGGAGAAGCGAGAAGCGCTGCTCGCTTTCCCGCCAGCCTTCCAGGCTTCGGGGAGGGTTTTCTCCCGGCTCCTGTGTCTCTCTGAGCAGAGGGACATGGGAGTTGGGCAAAAACTCCCCCGCCAGCCTGGATGGCTGGTGGGAGAAGCGAGAAGCACCGCTCGCTTTCCCGCCAGCCTTCCAGGCTCGAGGAAAGCCGCCCGGCTCCTGTGTCTCTCTGAGCAGAGGGACACGGGAGTTGGGCGAAAACTCCCCCGCCAGCCTGGATGGCTGGTGGGAGAAGCGAGAAGCGCCGCTCGCTTTCCCCGCCAGCCTTCCAGGCTTCAGGGAGGGTTTTCGCCCAGCTCCTGTGTCTCTCTGAGCAGAGGGACACGGGAGTTGGGCAAAAAACTCCCCGTCAGCCTGGATGGCTGGTGGGAGAAGCGAGAAGCGCCGTTCGCTTTCCCCGCCAGCCTTCCAGGTTTGGGGAAGGGTTTTCGCCCGGCACTGGCATCTCGAGTGCCGGGTGAAAACCCTTCCCCAAACCTGGAAGGCTCGCGGGGGAAGCGAGCGCCGCTTCTCGCTTCCCTTGCCAGCCATCCAGGCTGGCGGGGAGTTTTCACCGCTGCCCGTGATGCCTTGGAAGGGAGGAAGGCGCCGCGGGGACCCCCTCCCTTCCAAGGCATCGGCTCCGGAGAGAGGGGAAGAAGAGGGCGGTGCAGGGAGGAGGAGCTAGCTCTCTTCCTCCTCCCTGCACTGCCCCTTGTCCCTCTCTCGCCGGCCGATGCAAACCGGTTTGCATCAGCGCCGGCGAGAGAGGGAAAAAGAGGGCGGTGCAGGGAGGAGGAGCTGGCTCACTTCCTCCTCCCTGCCCCGCCTCCCCTCCCCTCCCGGCCGCCATTTAATTTTTTTAAAAAATGGCGGCCGGGGCATAGCGGGGGCCAGAGCCAACAGGCTGGGGGGCCGTGTATGCCCCCAGGGTTGCCAGTTGGACAGCCCTGAACTAGACCATCGTTTCTCAAACTCTGCTCCTCCAAATGTTTTGGACTTCAGCTCCCACAATTCCTAACATCTGCTAAACTGGCTGGGATTTCTGGGAGCTGAAGTCCAAAACACCTGGAGGAGTCCAGCCTGGGAAACAATGAACTACTCGTATATAGATCATGGCTATATGGGTTGTGTAGTTGCACCTGCTTATACTAGTAATCACATGGGAGCATATGGACAGTGTGCATGAGTCCATTGCTTGTAAACAATGTGTTTGTGTATTCCAAAATTGCTAGCCGTTATAGTGTCCTGGTTCATCATTATTTCTTAACAAGGCTAAGATTATAACTGCTATAAGTTCCAAAACACATGCTGTAATACTTAAAAGATGAGTTTAATATATATTTTTGCATGAGTCTGCCTGACAGTTTAGTTATCATATCCTATTATAGATTTTTTTTTAAAAAAATACTGCAGTCAAAGCTATTGGGTCAGTAAATAAAATTGTACTCTTTAAAAAAGTAAATAAGATGTTTTCCTCCAGCGTTGTTTCTGCTTCCCCAGCCACACCATCTATCAGGGGCAAAGACTTATCTCATAAATAGAGTGTTCATTAGAAAGAGCCATATCTTTTTTCCCCTCTTCTTTAGGAAGCAGTGGCTTCAGAGAGGAAATTTCCTACCAACTTGCATCGTGACCCTTGTTTCCAATAAAGGCATCAGGGAATGGCATTGACTGCCATTCCTTTGTTTTCCTTCAAATCATTTGGCATGTCTATTTACATAATTACTGTAATGGTTCAAGTGATAATTGTACATGCTTCCTTCAACTTCACTTGTTCAGTGTGTCATCTTACAGCTGTGATACAGGCATCCAAAAATAGTACTTTGTATGCCAAACAGGCATGCTCGCCTGCCTTTAGCCATGAATAGATCCACATTATTCATTTCTGACAGCCCACAATGCTCCTAGTGGTTAGCTTTTCATTTTAGCTATATTTACTGTAGATTGTTTTTGTTGACCACCCAAGGTGAAAGGATAGTAAGAAAACAAGCTGATATATTACGTCCAAATATTCAATATTTAGGGAAAGTCATTTTAAGAAGAGGGAAGACTTGGGGTGTTGTTGTCCCATGCTCTGTTGCCTGAGACACATCTATCAGCTCAAGATATTGTCTTGAAGAGTCTATATACTGTATACAATTATCATTTTGCAAGTGAGTTCAAACTGTGGCACCTGAAGATTTTGTTCATGTAGAATCATAAGGCCTTTGTGCCATGCAAACATATACAGATAAAGCAATCCTGGAAGATATCCAACCTCTGCTTAAAGATCATCAAAGATGGAGAGTCCACCATTCTCTAAGACCCTCTATTCTATCATTGAGCAGTTTTTAATGCTCTTCCTAATGTTTAGAAGGAAGTCCTTTTTCCTGTAATTTAAATCTCCTGGTTTGTATTTTGGTTTCTGGAGCAGTAGAACTATGTTTGTTCCATCTTCTACATCAGTGCTGTCCAACTTCTTCTGGCCCAGGGGCCGGAAGAAGTGTCACTGATCACCTGGGGGGCCGCAGGTGATCAGTGAGCGGGGGGCGTGGCCGCTCCCGGGGGCGTGGCCGGCCTTCTGCACGGCCCGCCCATTTTCAGGAGGGTTTCCCTGGGTGACGTTAGGCTGGGTGACGCCTGACGTCACCCAGGGAAACCCTACCGCAGCCTGGATGGCTGGTGGGGAAGCGAGCGCCGCTCGCTTCCCCGCCAGCCTTCCAGCTCGAGGAGGGTTTTCACCCGGCTCCTGTGTCTCTCTGAGCAGAGGGACACAGGGAGCCGGCCCCTTCCCAAACCTGGAAGGCTGGCGGGGGAAGCGGCGGCGCTCGCTCCCCCGCCAGCCTTCCAGGCTTCGGGAGGGTTTTCACCCGGCTCCTGTGTCTCTCTGAGCAGAGGGACACAGGAGCCGAGCGAAACCCTTCCCCAAACCTGGAAGGCTGGCGGGAAAGCGAGCGGCGCGCTCGCTTCTCCACCAGCCTTCCAGGCTTCGAGGAAGGGTTTTCACCCGGCTCCTGTGTCTCTCTGAGCAGAGGGACACAGGGAGCCGAGCGAAACCCTTCCCCAAACCTGGAAGGCTGGCGGGAAAGCGGGCGGCGCCGCTTCTCCACCAGCCTTCAGGCTTCGAGGAGGTTTTCACCCGGCTCCTGTGTCTCTCTGAGCAGAGGGGACACAGGAGCCGAGCTTAAAACCCTTCCCCAAACCTGGAAGGCTGGCGGGGAAAGCGAACAGCGCTTCTCGCTTCTCCCACCAGCCTTCCAGGCTTCGGGGAGGGTTTTCACCCGGCTCCTGTGTCTCTCTGAGCAGAGGGACACAGGAGCCGAGCGAAAAACCCTTCCCCAAACCTGAAGGCTGGCGGGGGAGCGGCGGCGGCGCTCGCTTCTCCCACCAGCCTTCCAGGCTTCGAGGAGGGTTTTCGCCCGGCTCCTGTGTCTCTCTGAGCAGAGGGACACGGGAGCTGGGCGCAAAGAACCCCCGCCAGCCTGGATGGCTGGTGGGAGAAGCGAGCGCTTGCTTTCCCGCCAGCCTTCCAGGTTTGGGGAAGGGTTTTTAAGCCCGGCACTCGTGTCTCGAGTGCCAGGTGAAAACCCTTCCCCAAACCTGGAAGGCTCGCGGGAAGCGGCGCCGCTTCGCTTCCCCGCCAGCCATCCAGGCTGGCGGGGAGTTTTCACCGCTGCCGTGATGCCTTGGAAGGGAGGGAGGCGCCGTGGGGACCCCTCCCTTCCAAGGCATCGGCTCCGGAGAGAGAGGGAAAGAGAGGGGCGGTGCAGGGAGGAGGAGCTAGCTCTTTTCCTCCTCCCTGCCCCCCCTTGTCCCTCTCTCGCCGGCGCCGATGCAAACCGGTTTGCATTGGCGCCGGCGAGAGAAAAAAGAGAGGCGGTGCAGGGAGGAGGAGCTGGCTCACTTCCTCCTCCCTGCCCCGTCCCCCCCAGCCGCCATTTTAAATTTTTTTGTAAATTAAAAATGGCGGCGGGGGCATAGCGGGGGGCCGGAGCCAACAGGCTGGGGGCCGTGTATGGCCCCAGGGCCGCCAGTTGGACAGCCCTGTTCTACATGAAGATGCCTACAGCTTTAAAAAACAACACAGGATCCTCTTTTTTTCTGAATATGAGGGCTCATGCCTAGAATAAACTACATTAATGTACTATGATTCTTGGCTTATCATGTCAGAAGCAAATTGAGGGTACAGTTGTAAAAACTTAGCATTTTACTAAATGTTCTTTGACCAGGAGCTGGCCACTTGGGGAGCCTCTGGTGTTGCTGTAAGAAGGCCCTCCATTGTGCATGTGATAGGGCTCAGACTGCGTTGTAATAGGTGGTCTATGGTTTTCTCTTCTCGACACTCACATGTCATACACTCCACTTTGTAGCCCCATTTCTTAAGGTTGGCTCTGCATCTCATGGTGCCAAAGCTCAGTCTGTTCAGCACCTTCCAAGTCGCCCAGTCTTCTGAGAGTCTCACATTTGGTATCAACCATGGCTTGAGGTTCCAGGTTTTAGCCTAGCACTTTTGGACTCTTGCTTGCTGAGATGTTCCTATGAGTTTCTCTGTAGATCTTAGAAAGCTATTCCTTGATATAAGGAATTGGCGTGCTGGCTGATATCCGAACAGGGGATGGGCCAGAGATGTCACTACCTTGGTCCTTTCATTATTGACTGCTGCTTCCTGGCAGATGTCAGGTGGTGCAGTACTGGCTAAACCAGTGGTTCTCAACCTGTGGATCCCCAGATGTTTTGGCCTTCAACTCCCAGAAATCCCAACAGCTGGTAGTAAACTGGCTGGGATTTCTGTGAATTGTAGGCCAAAACACCTGGGGACCCACAGGTTGAGAACCACTGGGCTAAACAGTATAATTTCTCAAGTGGTGTGGGGCATAGACATCCTATGATAATTCCATGTCTCATTAAGAGCCACATCCACTGTTTTAATGTGGTGAGATGTGTTCCACACTGGGCATGTGTATTCAACAGCAGAGTAGCAAAGCAACTGTGTGTCTAGTTGTGAACCTCAGGTTGTGCCAGTCAAAAATAATGTACTAGGGTATCAACCCATGATTATATCATTTGATTACTGCTTATGAGTTCTTCAAGCCTCCATTTAAGATTTAGATAAGAAGACCTTTGAATGAAAGTTTCAGTTCTTTTCCTCTGAAGGGGAAGATAATGGAACTGGATCACGAAAGCTAAGATTTACAATACAAAAATAATTTCTGAATGCTGCCTAAGCTATTGAATTTATTAAAGCCAGATTTCTGTATATATGTGCACATACACATATATGTATTATTGCAATGCAACATTTTCAGGTGGGATTGTAATCTGACTCTACATACTTGCTTTAAATGGAAAACTGCTATGTATTTGCTTTCATTGTAGAAATTTAATTAATTACATTGAAATTTCATTGTCTATAGCAAATTAACTGCACCTTTGAATAGAAAAGCACCATTGTCCTTCTGGAGGAAAAATGTTAGAGAGATAATTTTCCATTCATTACATTAGGACCCATCTGCATTCCAAATAAAAAGTAGAACAATAAATGAATCAATTACTCAACTGTGTTATAAATTAGCATGATTCCTTTTGGCTCTTCAATATATCTATGACCTTTCCAAGGCATTATTTATCATATGTAACAAAACAGAAATATATAGCTAATTGTGCTGGTACTTACACTGATGTATTGCTGATAGTTTCTAATTATAAATGGTTGTGCCATTTTCTTAATTAAAATGGCATTGTGATGGTGGTAGAGCAGCATTTTCCTTACCATCAGGGATAACAAACTTCTGAGAGATTTCAGAGAGAAAAACTTTAGTTTTCCTGTCCATGTAGGTCAATACAAGGTTAATGCAGTAAATAGCTGTGGGTGGAACAGGCTGCTCCCATGAGCAGGTTCCTTAACATGTAATCTTTATTTTAGAGCAGGGGTGCTCATTAGGTAGCTCGTGAGCTACTAGTAGATCTTCAGCCCTCTTCCAGGTGATCTTTGGGCCTCACCAGCCGGATGGGGCACTCCTACCATGTGTGCGCACACCCTGCACGAACGCGTGCTCCTGCTACTGGCTTTTACTCTCGCTGTGCTTTTTTCACCTGCGGGGCATTGCAGGAAGAAAGAAGCACGGGGCGGGGCCTCTGGAGGGAGCGCCCTGCCTCTCTCTCGTCCAGAAGCATCTGTGCAGCCTCCGCTGCCGGTGAGACAGGCAGGGTGGAGCGCTCCCCCCGGGTGCCCCGCCTCATGCTTTTTCCTTCCTGCAATGCCCCGCAGGCGGAAGAAGCGCTACACGGGCAGAAAACAGCAGCAGGAGCACGTGCGGTGGCGGGAGCGCGAGACGGCGGGGGCAGGTAGAGCACCCCTGTTTTAGAGGATGTCCTGGTTGCCCACATGGAACAAAAAAGAAGACCTCAGAGGTCAAATAATAATGGCCTACTTTACACCATTGTTGGTAGATTACTTTGCTAGAAATGAAGTCCTCCGAGGAATAGTTTTTAAAGCTGGGTATGTTTAGTCTAGGAAAGTGGAACTGAAGGAATGAGACAGTATCAAATACTGAAATTATGCTAGTGATAAAGAGAAGCTCACTGCAGCCTTCCCCTTGGAACCCTAATACCAGCTTTCAAGCTATGAGTTTGGAAGTACAGTTGGCCCCACATTTGAGGATTGGACCTTTGTAATACTTGAGAAGGCACCTGATGATGGGATCTTGTAGGTCACCATAAGTCAAAGGTGCAAATGTAAAATTAATGCAGTTTGACACCACTTTGGACCTATGGAACACGTTACTAGAGGGAACGTGTTCCATAGTTGAGGGGCCACCACTGAGAAGGCCCTATCTCTTGTCCCCACCAGTCATGCTTGTGAGGGGGGTGGGACTGGAAGCAGGCCTTCATCGACAATCTTAGCCTCCGAGGTGGATCATAGAGGGAGATACGTTCAGACAGGTAAGCTGGACTGGAAGGGCTTTACTGGCAGTCAGTAGAGCTGACGTAACAGGGGAGTTATATGCTTCCTGTACGCTCCCTGTAATTTGAACCCACTGCTCCGAGTCCTATTTTCCAGGGCAGCAGAAGTCAAGTCTGCTCCCTCTTCCTTATGATACCCTTTCACATAATCATACATGGCTGTCATGTCTCATCTCAACCTTTTCTTTTGCAGGCTAAACATACCCAGCTCTTTAAGACACTCCTCTTAGGGCATGGTCTCTAGACCTTGGATTGTTTTAGTTGCCCTCCTCTGGACACCTTGATATTATATATCACCCTTCTTAGAACTGTAAGGTTGTAAATGCAAGGATTTTTAGAGAAACTTCTCCAAGCGTGTTCTGAATTCTAAAGTGAATTGTTTACTACACTAATATACATCCATTCTGCCAATGAACTCAGGTTACAATTACAATTTGAAATGCAAGAAAATTAAAAAGTACAAGAGCCAAAAGTATCTTAAATGTATACCATGCTTTTCTGTTTTGTATATTCAAAAGAGCTAACGTCCTGGTTCAAAGCTACATCATAAAGTATATATCTCCAAAACAAACAGGTAACGAATAAAATCTCACAATTGAGTTTATGAAGCATGAAAGCAATCTTATGGATAGTTACCTAGGAGTATGCTCCATTGAATTCAGTGGTGCTCATTTCTGATTGCATAGGTTCAACTTGTAAAACACATCCAGCTTTAAGGAAAGCTCTCCAACTAGCTAAAAGCTGCCCTTTAGCTTTTAATTAGAAATGCAAACAACTCAGTTTTTTTTTAAAAAAAGCATTTCTGCTTAAACTGTTACAGCCGGAGCTAAGAGGGTACATCAATTACCATGGTAACAGTGGATGGTGTTATCTCTTCTGCTCTGGGAGGAAAAGCCCCTTTGACATATTTTCTCCTTTTACTGCACCACAGGTAGCCCTGCATCCTTTGATTTGGGCAGGCAAATGGCTAGCAGGCTATAAGTGGATTTGTGGAATGTAAAATACATAAACTGTGATGGGGTTTGCATGAAGGATGAGGTTGCTCTAGGAAAAGTCTTAACTTCCTGCAAATGTATTGCAATTTTTGGAAGTAATGTATGAATGAGTTTATTTTTTCATATAATGGTGGCCATGGAATCCCTATAGTAAGCTAGTTATCTTAATTTTTATGACATTTCTAGGTCTCAAAAATGTGTATAGTATTACTATCTTTAAGGATAGAATTCAAAGGCATAACCATGTTGGCCTGGAATATGTAAAGGGATCTTCGCGCATTTTAGAGATTAACTGAGAAAATGAAGTTGATATAAAGGTTTCATAGACTAAGAATGGATCTGCACTGCCATTTAATCCAGTTCAAAGCAGATAATCTGGATTTTATATGGCAGTATAGATGGGACTAAGCTTTTTTCTCAGATGCATAGAGTGGTGACTGCATGTGTGAATACCTAAAGAAATGCCAAACAGGTGGGTATGTTGATTAGATGACCAGATCAGTTGGCAGAGGCAGGAGGAAAGATCTTGCCTTAAAACCAGAGTGAACAGATAACCATATTGGAATATAGTTTGGTGTTGGCTAGGAACTAGAAAAGAGATATAATACATTTTGTGTATCTTTATGGGGTTATTGTATCTCCGGGTATGTGTCTTGTATAAAACAAAGATATTTCTTCCTTCTATTAACATGAATGGTCTTACCTTTCGATCCTCTCTTCCAGCTGCTTCCAAACCAGAAGATACTCAGACTGTTCAGAGAAGCCCAAGGAGGCCTCAAAAACCTAAGACACTGAATAACCCTGAAGATTCAACATACTACAGTGTTTTACATGTAAGATGAGTGGAAATAATTTTGAGAGAATTCAAAGGGTTTCAGAGCCCATCTTCCAGCAGGGAATGGGACATAGGGCAATATCAGAACTGAATTGTCAGTTGTAATCCTTACTGATTAAGACATTTTCTCATCAAGAACACAAAGCTAGGTTAGGACTATGCCCGGCCCTGAGACCTAGGAATGATCTCTTGTGATGTCACGGGAAGCAGGTAATGGTGATTTTCCAAAAATCAGCTCCTTCCTGGTGATTCCATTCAGCATGATTACATTAAACATTAGCCACAATGAATGAGAATGTGTGTGTGTATGCGTGCACACACACACATCTCACCTTAAGTGCTCTCACCTTGAGATTCCCTCCTTCCCTGGAGAAAAATTAGCCAGGTCCTGAAAAGTGATATTCCAAAGCACGGCTTGAGGAGTAAATTGAGACCGGAGCATCACAGCTTTCAGACATGCAAAACACACTTCTGTGTATCTCCACTCTATAATTAAGGTCCAGTTGTTTGCTGGGATTTGTGTGTGTGTGTATGTGTGTGTCAGAAGTGACTTGAGGTATTTTCCTATGCCTTTTCCCTAAAGAATAAATCCACTTTAAATCCGGCTTCTGCCTCCTACAGAATTCTGGAGTTTGTAGTTTAGTGAGACTGTCAAAGGCTCCTCCCTAAACTACAAACCCCAGAATTCTGCAGGAGGCAGCAACCCGTATTTAAAGTGGATTCGTTCTCTAGTGTGATGAAGTAAAAAACAGAAAATATTTTCAGTATATCCTTGTAAACCTTTGTAAGGTCAGATATTCATAAGAGCTTTCCAAATCTGACCTCAGAAGCTACTAAAAGCAGATAATGGGGGCAGGGTGATCAGATGTGTCAAAGGGAAATGGGAGAAGCTGTTTTCCTATGTTCCTCTTAAGAGCAATTAAGCCCACTTGCTAGAGGCATATGCATATTATTGACCTACTTAGCAGCAGGTGACAAAATACATTTGCTTAGTCAGAGTGCTGCTTTTGCTGGCACTCAACCAACATTGTAGAGGGGTTTTTATTTTTAAAAAGCAGGCAGAACTTGACACTTTAAGAGACATCAAATAAATGCAGTTTCAGTTCTATTTGCGCTTTCTTTTTTACCATCTATATAAATAAAAATGTAATGTTAGTTTGTGGGATTAACATAACCCAAAAGCCACTGGATGAATGGACACCAAATTTGGACACAATACAACTATCAGGCCAACGAGTGACCATAACTCATAAAAACACAACAGAAGAGACTTTAAAAACCAAAAAAAATTACATTACAACACATGTGCAAAACCACACATGCACATACACACACATATATATATACACATACACACACAAACACATGTACACAAATATATAGACACATATATACACACAAAACACATATACACAGACTGGGCCACATTAACGGGTGGCAGGGGACAGCTAGTCTATTATAATATGTGATGTGATATCTTTACACTGTAGGTTTCCCTTCAGTGAGGTAAGGCCATGGAGAAGAGATCAAAAGCCCAATGGTGTTGCTATATACTTTATGATACAATAAACACTCCAAAAATGAGTTAAATAAAGAGGTACAGGACAATGTTGGTAGTCTCTTACAATTGTCAGTTGACACCGTCATTGTTTGCAAAACTGGAGTAGCAAGTAAGCAGCAGTAAGCAGGTTTCCATCAATGACTTTCTCCAAGTTCTGTCTAATATGTGAATTAAGTCCCTGTCTCCACATTATTTGGCATACTCATGTAAATCATACTGTGTTGCTTGCATTGAATGCTGTGGAATGCAAAACTGCACACACAGGCCACCCAGTTCCTTATCATGTAGGAAGACACAATCAAAGCACTTGTGACAGGTGGCTGACCAATCTTGCTTTTAAAACCTCCAAAGGAGAAACTGCCCCATTCATAGGCAGTGTATTCAACTATAAAAATAACTCTTACCATGAAAAAATTCTTCCTAATATTTAGGTGGAATCTCATTTCCTGTAGTTTGAATCCATTGTTCCCTGTCCTAGTCTATATCTTCTATATTACATCTTTTCACATTTTTAAACATAACTATCATGTCACCTTGTAACCAAGCCTCCAGTGGAGCAATGGATTAAACCCTTGTGCTGGCAAGATTGAAGACTGATAGTTCGAAGGTTTGAATCTGGGGAGAGTGCAGATGAGCTCCCTCTGTCAGCTCCAGCTCCCCATGTGGTGACATGAGAGAAGACTCCCACAAGGATGGTAAAACATCAAAACATATGGCCATTCCTTTTGGCAACATCCTTGCAGACAGCCCATTCTCTCACACCAGAAGCAATTTGCAGTTTCTCAAGTCGCTCCTAACACACACACACACACAAACACAAAACCTTTTAACCTCTTTTCCAAGCTAACAATAACAGTTCCCTAAGGCATTCCTCATAGAAATTTGACTATTTCGGTCACCCTTCTCTGGATCCATTCCAGCTTATCAATATCCTTCATGAATTCTGGTGCCCACTATTACTTCCATTTAGTGTAACCAGGTATTCCTGTATTGTCTCATTTTGCTTTGGACATAATCCAAAAGAGTCTTTTTTATTGTTGATGATGCATAGAAATTCAAACCCAAACTTTCTATTTGATTCTTCTTTTACCCCAGTTTTTCTGAATTGGGGTAAAGATTTGATATACAGGTATGTGTTGACATTCGTTCATACCATAATGATATACAGGGATTGTCTAGGCATTTTCTGTATTTAGGAATGTTCTGTTGAGTTCAATGTTACCTAATTTCCAAATGGATAATCTTAAAAATGCCTAAATATCCTAAAGCTACCGGATACTATCAGGTCTTGGAAGCTAAGTAGGATCATTTCTGGTTAGAACTTCGATGAGGCATTGCCAATAAATACCAAGTTTTGTAAGCAATATTTCAAAGGAAAGAATTGGCAAAATCACCTCTTAGTATCCCCTTGCCTAAAAAATCCTATGAAATTCAAGGGATATGTGTGTGCACGATTTGAAAGCATGTACACACACACACTTCCACCATGTGAAAGTGAACCTGAAGAGAAAACAGAAGAGATATCTCTGGAATACAGACGGCATACGGATCTTAGATTAAGGCATCTATGAATCATATTCTTGCATGGACAATTTAGACATCTTAAATTAGTGCCTTTCAAACTGAGACTGAGCTCGTGATCACAGAGAAACTCCTCCAAGTTTCAAGAGTGTCAAGGAGAGAAAGGATCTGCTTTCTTTTGTGCCAAAAAAAGAAGGAAACAGAGTTAGAAAAACTTACTTCTTTGAAACGCATTTTCAGATACCACTATCTAGAACAGGCATGGGCAAGCGCAGGTCCTGGGGCGGGGGAGCAAATGTGCCCCTTGAACTCTTTTCTCAGGCTCTCCCCTCTCACACACTATCTTATCCTTCCTTCTCTCTTTCCTTCTTCCTTCTTTTCCATCCTTCTGTTCTTCCTCCCCTCCCTTTTTCCTCCCTCATTCCCTTCCTCCCTTCCTTATCTCCCTCCTCTTCCTACCTTCCTCCTTCCTTACCTTCCATCCTTCCCTCTTTCCTCCCTCCTTCCCTCCCTCCCTTCCCTCCCTCCTTATTTCTCCCTCCCCTTCTTTTCCTTCCATCCTTCCTTCTTTCCTCCCTCCTTCCCCCCTCTCTTTCTCCTTCCTTCCTTCTCTTTTGTCTTTCCTTCCTTTTCTCTTTCCTCACTCCCTCCATTCACTTCCACCTTTCCTTCCTTCCATCCTTCCCTTCCTCCTTCCTTCATTTTCTTTTTCCTTCCTCCTTTCTTCCTGGGGGATGTTTAGCTGGGAGAAGAGAAGGTTGAGAGGGAACATGAGAACCATGTTTCAAGATTTCAAGGATGTATCCGCGAGGAGGAGGAAGAAAACTCACTTCCTGCTGCTCTAGAGACCAGGGCACAAGGGAGCAATGGGCTCAAATGACAGGGAAAGAGATTCAACTGAAAAGATTAGGAAGAACTTCCTGAAGAGTGGCATAGGCTGCCTGGGAGTGTGGTGGAGTCTCCTTCTCTGGAGGCTTTTCCACACAGTCTGTCTATCAGGAGTGCTTTGATTGTACCTTCATGCATGGCAGGGGGTTGGACGGGATGGCCCTTAGGAGTCTCTTCCAGTGGTAGGATTCTATATCAAGAGTAGGCAATAGGAGGTCTAATGGATATACTTTTTTCCTCCCGTCCACCATTTCATCCTGACCAAGGCCAACCCTTTTGAGATCCAAATGAACGTTTCCTCGTCTTTCTGCCCCTGAAAGAGAGGAGGAAAGGGAGGAAAGGGCAGGGAGGGGACTTGGGGAGAACCCCTCCCTCCTGACCCACCCACCATGTGGCCCTCAAGTTAGAAAGTTTGCCCATGCCTGATCTAGAATCAACATACTGTTTGGAGGTTTATGAAAGTTGTGGAGCAAACTGAAACTTTTCCATGTAGCAAAAGGGGAAGATCCTTGGCCCTTGTTTTGATACACACCTGTCATGGGTTCATAAGGATTTCTATTCACATTTTTTGGTGAACAGTCTGATGGCCTGATGTAAGCCGCCCCGAGTCCCCATTGGGGAGATGGTGGTGGGGTACAAATAAAGATTATTATTATTATTATTATTAACTTGCAGGCTTATGCAGAAACAAGACCAAATGAACTTAAAAATGAATATATTTGAAACTATGAAATGCAATTAATTTTGATTGACCCCCTCAATATCAACTCTATGACTCACAGAAAAGGACTATACATTAGCAGTTGAACGGAATGTGTGCAGTGTGGATCATAGTTGTAATGACTTCAATGATTATACTTTCAGAAATCAGTGCAGGATGAAAAACGGAAACCAAGAAAAAACAGGTAATGTTATTTTTTAAAAAAAATAAAGCTCAAAAGCATTTTCAGGTGATATCAATTTTTGTTATTTAAGGAATTGAGTATTACTGCTATCACTACTGGAGAGTAATGGAAGCAGGATAAAACATATCACCCTCTATGAACCATCACGGAGGTTAAGATCGTTTGGAAAGGCCCTGCTCTCACTCCCACCTGCTTTGCAAGTGTGTCTGGTGGAAGACAAGAGACAGGGCATTCTCAGTGGTGGTGTAGCAACCCAGTTCTCTTTTGTGCCTGGGGGGCAGGGGGCAGCACCGGGGGTCCCACTTGCATTAGAACCAGCAGCAGCTGAGGAAGAAATGGAGGAAGGGGTTAATGAGCTAGCTGGGCCTTCCTCTCCCACAGAGAGCTTGGCCTGGGATGAAGGATGGCCGGATGGCTATGAGAACTGGGAAGGTCAGGCTGATTCTGAAAGTGCTGATAGCGATGAATGTTATGAGAAACCGGGTGGGTACGGATCACAGGAGAGAATTTGGGAAAACATGGGCGATGAGGCCATGGAAGCTGAAAGGGAGTTAGACTCTCATGAAGATAGTGAGCCAGGTGCTGGGAGGCAAGGTCGGAGCTTTGATAGGAGACGGAGCATCGACTCCAGCAGGAGGGATTGGCACCGCAGCCTAGAGCGCCAGAGAAGCGCTAGATCCCGTAGCACAGATTACCGCCGAAGCCTAGAGCGTCGGGGGTCCCGCCGTGAGGTTTAAGTATAGGATCCGTGGGAACGGATCCTCAGTAGCTCGGCCACTTCTAACCTAAGGAAGTGAAGCGAGCAAAGGACCACGGAGCCAAGTTGCGGCTCGTGCCTTGCCAAGAAGTTTCTTGGACCCTGTTTGAACTTTGCCTTGTTCATTGATCCGCTTGGTTTTGCGGAGCCTATGCCAAGTATTTTGCCAAGTCTTTTGCCAAGACCTTTACCTTTGGATTACTACGGACTCTTTACTTTTGAACTGAACTTTTCTATATTTGATGGACAATTACCTTTTCATCTGTTCTTTATTATTCAATAAATAGTTAGCTGATTACCGTCTCTGTGTGTGTGATTAAGGGGCCGGCCGAGTCCTTGCATCGTGACAGGTGGCTCCTCAGCTCTGGAATTCTCTCCCCAGTGAGAATAGATCAGTGCCCTTCCTCTTGGCCTTTAGCAAGAGAACAAAAGCATGGTTATGTAACCAAGCTTTTGACTAGTAAAGTAATGCAGTACAAGAAGTAAATATGGAATATGTGCAATCAACATTTGAAATGCCACAGTCTACGAGTTTGGATCATGTGATTTTAATGTTTTTATTTGGTGGTTTTAATTTTTATGTCTCCATGTCTAAATGTTTTCTCTTTTAATGCATAGTTATATGTTTTGTTTAGATTTATGATTTGGTTTTTATGTATTGAGGCATTGAATTTTGCCATTATTTGTTATAAACCGCTTTGAGTCCCCTGGGGTGAGAAAAGTGTTATATAAATACAATAAGTAAGTAAGTAAGTAAAACCTTACTTTTTTTTCAAGGACAAGATTTATTACTGAACACTGAGCTGATAGTTCTATCTGGTGTCAGAATTTCACAGCATCATCACATGCTCACTCATAAATTAAGTGCTCTGCTTTTTTTATTCAAAGAAATTTAAACATTCATTATAAAATTTTGTACATTTATGGGGGTTTCCTTCCTCAATGAATGGCAAAAGGTAACTTGGATGTGTAATTTAAATCAGAGTAATGTTGCAAAAAATATTATTTATTTCCCACATTTGTACCCCGCCCTTCTCACCCTGGAGGGGTGAATTTTTAGAAAATATTTTAAGGCCATGGTTGATTAAATCTGTGGATACAGAAGTCTGTCTGCATTTGGAATTCCAAAGTAATGTCCTTCTTGAACCTTCAAGATAGTTTCATGTTATTAGAGCTTGAATTCCTTCAAAAGATACAGTGTTAACAGCTACTTATGCTATGCCAGTATCAATATACTTTTCAGCCAATGGGATCTACCAGTAAAACCCAATGGGATCTACCCTCAATCTACAAAAAATATAACTCAATGCTCTGTGCTACGTTGAGAGAGTTTCTCATACATCCTGAAACTAATTTGGTTCTTTTATATGCGCTCCCTAGCTCAGCACTGAAACGGTTAAGCATGCAGATGGCGATTATCTCTGTGTTCCTTATTGATCAGGCTAAGCCATTCATTCATTTTGCAACCTGACATACTCCTGATAATGTCACATTCTCACTGATATCACAAAACATTGGAGCCATGAATTTAAATGCCTTCCAGCCATGGTTGAACGGAAGCCTTGCCTGCAAAATTACTATGTAGAATGCATATGGGTGTTAAATACATAAATCCATCTGCACCAGGCTTTATAAAGGGAGTCCTAATACAGTCCTAATTATATCAGTAAGAAGAGCATTGGAGAAAATTGCCCACTAATTGTAGAGCCTTTCAAGCTTGGTTCATCTCTGAAGTGCACCCATTGCATGTTTTGCGGTGTGCTCTGGAAAAGCTGCATCCTAGGGCATGGTAAAAGACATTAGAAAACACTAGTATTTTGATTTCCTATCTTGTCTTAAGCTTTGTGGCTGACTTGTTCTTATTATGACTTCTGAGTATTGCCACTTTTACATCTGGCCCTCAAGGATAACATTTTTTAAAGCTGATAGGATTTTGAGATTGTTTTCTGATGAGGATCTTTGAACTAATTTTGTTCAGAGGCAGAACAAAATTGGACTGTGGTTGTTGTGTGTGACTGGATCTACACTGCCATATAGTGCAGTTTCAGAATACAGATTAACTGCATTGAACTTTATTATATGAATATACCACATTATAATCCAGTTTAATGTAGTTAATCTGCATTCTGAAACTGGATTATATGGCAGTGTAGATCAAGCCTTTGTCCCAATCGAGACATACAGAATGGACAAAACATTATGGCCCAGATCTGACGTCATAATCAATTTAAAATTCTGGATAATCACAGTTATTATTCTTGTTCAGTCCCCCTTTTTTTGGCCAACAGTTTCCAAACATGGTCCCCAAATACTGTTGGACTGTCATTCTGCGGAATCACCATGGCTAATGGTCATAAATGATGAAAGTTGTAGTTTTCTCTAGGGAAAGCTGCCCTAAATTATATACTTGGTATAAAGGAATCATCCCACCAATGATCACGCACAATGGAGGACTGAGGGAAGAACCTGCCTCCGACACAACCACTCCGACACAAGATGAAGGACTTAAGACAAACAACAAGGCTTGGCCCAAGGCGGGGCCATGAGGGAACCAGTGCACAAACACACCCACACTCCCAGAAAGTCAGACAGTGGGGAAACCTCCACTGTATATTTTTATTTTGCTTTTGCCACCTCCAATTATTTATTAAAGATTACTTTCACTGCCACCAGTTTATTGTTTCATTAGACCACCTCCTTTACTGGGCCACACAGAGACTTCAGTTGGAATAAAACAGGAAATTGCTGTTTATTTAGAACAGTCAATAAGCTTAATGGTTGCTGTTAACTTGTCAGGCTTTTCTTCATTACCGAAGATGTTTATTATATACTTGAGTTTCTTTAAACAAAGTTCCACACATAGAACTTCAAACAGGAATTTTTTAAACCCTTTAAAATGTCACAAACGCCGACTTAGAACTGCCCCTTTAACACACACACGGAGACGTAGCAAAGGCTAACTACTTTATTAAAGATAATAAACAGTCAAAAGGTATATAGTCCAATAAAATGCAAGTGTTCAAAGTATAAAGCAAATAGTCCAAGGTATAGTAGCAAATAGCTTGAAGCGTGGCAAGGCTCCGCAAACCAATGCGGATCAGGAAACAGGACAAGGTTTCGCAATCCAATGCGAATCAAGAACCAGGGCAAGGTGCCGCAACCACTGCAACTCAGGAAACAAGGCAAAGGCAAGGCAAGGCTTGATGACCACTGTTAGCTTGTGGTCCCACTCGCTCGCGCCTATTCAGTATAGACGTGGCCGGAGAACTGAGGATCAGTTCCCACGGGGCCGTCTTAATCCTCGGCCGGGACCCCGACGATCTAGGGCCTCCAGTCTCTACTTTCCGAACGGTGACGGTCTAGGGACAGATGCCAGCTCCTCCTGCCCTCCTCTATGTCCCTGCGCCTGTTATGAGAACGGCCCCGCTCTTCCAGCCTAGTATCGCTATCTTCCTGAGAAGCAGCCTCCCGAAGTTTCCCATCCGCTCGCCTCCATCTGCTGCTCGGCCAGCTCCTGGGAACCTCAGCCATTTGGGAATTCATAACTATCTCCGCTATCTGCTTCGCTGCCTCCCATCTCCACCTGGTCCGCTCCTTCCCGGAGAATGCTCCCATTCGAAATCCCAGGCTAAACTCTCTGCCGGTGGACTGGGCAAAGGCACGGCTGACCAATCTTGCTCTGGGCCTTCCAACTCATCCTCCGAGTCCCTTTCAGCCTGTGCGGGTCCCAATGCCAACGGGACCCCCGGTGCGTCACCCCTCCCCCGCGGCCCGGGCGGACCCATGGGTGCTACATAAAATCTCCCTTCCTTTCTTCCTTCACAGCACTCTAAACACTATAGAGGCCTAATAACTATTATTCCTCAAAGAGGAATAACCTGAAACAGTTCCCAAATCTCTTCCCTTCCTTCCCTTCAAACTCCTAGCTCCTCCTCCCTTCACTCCAAGCTCCTAACTGATCTTAAAATGGCTGCTGTCTTCTTCCTTTGGCTCTGGCTGCACGCATCTCCAGCTACTGAGCTTTTCCTTCCAATTTTCTATCAGCCAATCAGATTGCACTTCTGCTTTAGACACAGCATGATTGCTCCACCCATAAGCTCTTGCTTAGCTTCAGCAAGCTGGCCTGGCTTCTGCCTTTATACCAACCCTTTACACACCAACCCTTTAGGGCAGACCAATCCGTTACATTTGGCATAGACACAGAGCTTTGAGGAAACTTACTCCACATATTCCCAATATATTTTGTCTTTGACTTAAATAGACGGTATCCCAGCCTCCCCAATTTGGTATCCTCCATATGTGTTGAGATATAACTCCCATAATCCCCAGTCAACATGAGCCTAACCATGTATATCTAGAAAACACTGGAATTGGGAAAACATGGTAACCTCAGATCTCCAGTGATAGAAAATGGATCAATCTATCAGTAAAACCTCCAGTTTCCAAAACAGTGCCATTGAATTGTGTTGGAGACCTAATGCTTTCATGTCCTATTTTTGGGTTTATTCATTAGACCAGGGGTGCTTACACTTTTTCAGCATGCGAGCTACTCTTAAAGGAACCAAGTCCAAAAGATCTATCTGCCCCCGCTGCCGCGTGCTCTTGCCACCGCGGGTGCTCCTGTTGCTGTTTTCCACCTGCACAGCGCTTCTTCCGCCTGCGGGGCATTGCAGGAAGGAGAAAGCACGAGGCGGGAGGCTGCACAGCTGCTTCTGGACGAGAGAGAGGTAGGGCGCTCCCTCCAGAGGCCCCGCCTTGTGCTTCCTTCTTCCTGCAATGCCCTGCAGGCGAAAGAAGCACCGTGAGAGCGGAAGCCAGCAGCAGGAGCGCGCGTGCGCGCAGGGTGTGCGCGCGCATGGCAGGAGCGCCCCATCCGGCTTGTAAGGCCCAAAGATCACCTGGAAGAGGGCCGAAGATCTACTAGTAGCTCTCGAGCTACCTAATGAGCACCCCTACATTAGACATTGTAAGAAATCATGATGGGTCAGATAGCTCTTTAAACAAGATGGACAACTTTTGTGTTCTTTGGCACACCTAGGGCAACCCTGACATTATGGGTAGGGAGACATTGGCCTCAAGCATCAGAATTCTAGCACCATGAAAAGGCAGGAAAAAGGTTTTGTTGTTGTTGTTGTTTTTTTTACTGCCAGTGAAGAAGAAAGTTGCTTGTGGGTATTTTTGCCTCAAGTGCCAGAATTAAGCCCCATCTCCACTGCTCTATAATCCGGTTTGAAACTGCATTTAATGGTCAGTGCAGACTCATATAATTTGGTTTAATACAATTTCAAACTGCATTATATGACAGTGTAGATGGGGCCTTACTTGAGGGGGCCTAAGGTACCAAGCGTCCTGAGTGTTGAATGAAGATGGGAAGACACTGCTCTATTCGTGAAATCTCTTGAACAGACCTGGAAGCATGCTGCCTCATTTCTCTCTGTGCCCTCCCTGTGGACTTTCCATCGTGGAGTAAGACAAAGTGTCCACAAAGTGTGGTATGACCCATCAACTTTTCATGTACCCACTGTAGCAATACACATGTGTGTGTTTGTGTATACATACAAACATGGACTGTAGCTAGAGCCTGGTAACTATTTTGAGTCAATACACAATACTTTTGGAACATTTTTATCTGGTGAGGTGGTGCAGGTTATGAGTTGGCCAGATTTTATTTATGTATATGGATGTATGTATGTATGTTCTTATTGATTTTTGTTCATTTTTGGTAGCCTCGGGAAGATACTAGATGTAGAAGATCTGTACTACCAAGAATTTTCACCCACTGATTTAATTTCAAATGATGCTCATACCAGCACAAGAGAAAAGAAACCTCTACGAGAGTCTAGAACTTCAATATTAAAGATTAGTGAAGGGTAAGTGATACCAAACAAAAGATGAGTACTGAAAATTCAGATCACCACCAACAACTATGCATTAGCATTGTTTACCAAATTAATTACTTTTATCATTAATTTCCAAGATGCTTCTGTACTTTAATTCCTAGGCCAAAGATCCCTGGGAGTCCTCTGGAAGAGAGCAAAACCAAGGAGAATCCTTACGACTATCGAAAGTTGCTACGAAAAACTTCTCAACGCCGACGCCTTATCCAGCAATATTAGCTGCTGCTGTTGCTTACTTTCTCCAGTATAATCTCTGCCCCCTTTTTGTATGGTTTTATACTGTATTCTTCTCCTCTTAATGCATCTCCCTTCCTCGCTCTTTGGCCGTTGAAGTCAACTGTGTGTTTTTCCATATGACAGTTCAACACACAGGATTATAGTAGAGCCTTACAGGGAAAGATGCCATGGTTTTAAATACAAATTTGCTGGTCTTCTTATTGGGTTTTTTTTAATGAACAGATGTGTGAAAATTATTTTATTAGTAAACCATAACTTATTAAAACCTAGATAATTTGAAAAAAGGAAATCCTGTCTCTCAATGGTTTTTCGGTTTTCCTATAATTGCATAGCAAATTTTCAATTTAAAAGGACTGCTTTGGCTTTTAAAGTACCCAGGCACACACATTAATAGAAGCAATTTTGTACAAATTGAAACCTTTGGAAATGATGCTCAGGCATAAGGAAGTGCATTTCTGACTGATGTTGAGCATTCTCTGCCCTTTACCTGACCCCAAGAAAAGGGGGCTGAGCCACGTATAAAGTCAGGAAGAAAAGGGGCAACACAAAAGTATACAAATAAACAGTGAATGAATGAGTATCAAAACATCACTCCCAGTATGGTTCACTTCATATGTATTGTATAAAGGATAAGAAGCGCATCAAATATAGTCTATCTGCAGTAAGTACTATTAGTTATATCAAATACATAAAGGTAATTCTTGCGTGCAAGCAAGCGAGGATGCATCAAATAGAGGAGGAAAGTTCCTCTAACTGTACTCATGGATGCCGGCCCTGAACGCTCCCAAGAAGCATAATAATCCGCAAAAGTAAACAAATATCATCCAAAGTCTTAGTAGCCAATATCCACAAATAAATCCATCAAAGTCTCAGAAAGGAGAACTAAGAACGCCTCCTTTCTGGGAGTGATGTTTTGATACTCATTCATTCACTGTTTATTTGTATACTTTTATGCTGCCCCTTTCCTTCCTGACTTTCCCTGACCCCAAACAACAACAACAACAATGAATGTAAAAGTGGCTCTAGTAATGCTTAAATCCTTGACAGGACATCAGTCGGGAAGGAGGAGGGTTTAATTATTCATCAACCTCTCCATAAGCTATGGAGCATGGGTGAGTTTGTAGGTGTTTTTTGAAGGAGGTGAGTGGGCTGTTCTAACTTCGATGGGGATGGCATTCCAGAAAGAGAACAACTACACAGAAGGCCCTCTCTCTCATGCCCACCAGCCATGCTTGGGATGGGAGTGGGACTGAGGGGAGGGCCCCCTCTGATTATCACAGTGGCCAGATGGGATTGTAAATGAGGATGCAGGTTCTCAAATAGTCTGGGTCCAAACCATTAAGGGCTTTGTAGATGATAACCAGCACTTTGTATTTAGCCTGGAAGCAGACCAGCAGCCAGTGAAGGTGCCATAACAGGGGAGTTGTCCGCTCCCTGAATGGCAGTTAGCAATCTGGCTGCTAATCTCTGAACCAGTTGAAGCTTCTGGACTATCTTCAAAGGCACCCCCACATGGACAGCATTGCAGTAGTCCAATCGAGATGTAACTAGAGCATGGACTACCATGGCAAAGTCCAGCGTCTCAAGGTATGGACACAGCTGGCACACAAGATTTAATTGTGCAAAAGCAACTGTGGCCACCACCGATACCTGGGGATCCAGGGTCAGCGATGCGTCCAGGAGCACTCCCAGACAGCGAACCTGTTTCTTCAGTTGGAGTGTGACCCCCATCCAGCACAGGCTGTAACCCTATACCCTGATCTGCCTTCTGACTGACCAGGAGTACCTTGAATTATAATAAATTCTATCAGAATGCTTCTAAGCTGGATGAACATCTGGATGTGTTCCTGATGGATTTCCAAATTGCTTCTGAGCAACCATGTTCATTTTTATAGTGGTTGTATTAAAAGTCTGTTAGATCCCTTTTGGAACACAAATTGGTATGGCACATCAGTAGAATAGTTTTTAAGGTTTTTTGAATAGAGATATATGAACATATATGCACACACCCACACCTTCTCCTCTTCTTTTGTGAATTCTGTAAGTATCTGCAGTGTTTAAGAAAATCTAAACAGAGGGTGTTCAAATTATGTCTATTGGAAAGAAGGCGAACAAAAAGATTCTTCCATAATTTCACCTATTTTGGAACAAATGTTAAAACCGAATAGTGCTAACGTTCCAGTTTCTGCATCAATGGTTTATAATTGGCTGGTAGGTTCTTAGCACAGCAGGGAAGAAAAATCTCCCATATTTAAATCAAATATCTTTCAGCAGCAGGCAGAAATGACTGGCTCGATATTCCATAGTGCTGTGTTCTTTTAGGGCGATTCAGAGATGTAGATATGCACAGACATATACACATATGCCCAGTAGGCATGAGAAAAAGTTATGAAAATTAAATGATTCGGAAGAAATTCATAAGAAATGCTACTTTTGAGTATTTCCGCATCTGGAACGCCAACCAGGAAGTGGGCTTTCTTTATAGAACTGGGGCCAGGATTTTCTTAAGTATCGTTATTAGGTCGTAAGGGGGAGGGCACCCTCCTTCTCTCTCACCACCCTCCCGCCTCCCTTGCCAATAAGTATTATGGCAAGGCAAGCCCTAAACTCGCTCTCCTTCTTTCAGCTGGAAGCCTAGAAAATGTAAACAGAGGTTTACTCAGAAGTAAATCTGCAAAGGAAGTAAACAGAGAGGTTTACTCATGAGTAAATCCGCAAAGGAGGGCACTTTGGATGAAGTGCCCTCCTTTGTGGATTTACTTCTGAGTAAACCTCTGTTTACATTTTTCCAGGCTTCCCTGCCCTCCTGCCTGCCAGGATCTAAAGCATCAAAGAGTATTGGGGTAGTTGCACACAACACGTGAGAAACCAACCTAATGTATAATAGAATGAATGCTAACTTATAGAGTAAATGCCTAATATTATAAGTAATCCAACTGGTCATATACCTACATTCCATGCACATGCAATAATACAGCAGTAATAACAATGGGTATAAGAAGAGGTAAAATTCAAACCGAAGTATTCTGACTGTGGTCCCTCCTCAAGCGGTGCAAACTGCAAACGGCTCTTCTCTATGAGCCCAGGAGGCAGCCTCTCCCGGGAAAAGCCAAAAGCCCGGGCACAGCGTTTGCTGCCTGGGTGCACATACATATTCTTTGGGGGGGGATTTGCTGCAGAATCCCGGGCTCATAGAGAAGAGCCCGTTTGCACCGCTTGAGGAGGGACCAGTCAGAATACTTCAGTTTGAATTTTACCTCTTCTTATACCCATTGTTATTACTGCTGTATTATTGCATGTGCATGGAATGTAGGTATTAGGCATGAGAAAAAAGTTATGAAAATGAAAAGAAATCAGAAGGGATTCGTATGTAATGGGACTTTCAAGTTTATACGGATCGCAAGGCCAATCCCAGAAGTGGACTTTCTTTTCCGCACCCCCTGGGCCCAAAATTTCATTAGATTATTAAATATTTTGGATTCCCCCCCAACAGGAAAATTTCCCCCTCCAAAATAGCTTTGCAGACATAACTCACAGTCAAATCGGGGCCTTTCCATGCTTGAAGCCTAATTAGAGTGAAAGGCCTCCTCCAGGAAGTGAAAAAGGAGCCAGAAACGATAGAGAGATCCAGATCGGGACTCCTAGAGGGGCTGGAGGACTGAGGAAAAAGCTATTTAAACACCCAGGAAGGGGGTTTAGATAGAAGGACAGAGTAGAAGGACATAAGAACTGCTGAGAGAAGGGCAGCAGGAGTGAAAAGAGCACGGAGAGGAGAAGGTAGAGTTCAGAATCAAGAAAAGCCATAGAGTTCGAACGGAGGTCCTAGACTGCTATGGTAAAACTGAATGGGAAAAAGCTGGAGTGAAGAGAACTCTAGCAAGGCCTGCACCAGAGGTATTTAATAATATTAATAATAATATATTAATGCATTATATCTCCCTGCAAGGAAACCAAGGGAAATGTTGCCCCTTGATTTGCCTGTGCTTAAAATAGTATCAGTCCTGTTTCCCTGCTTTGCCTACTTTAGAACTACTAATGAATTTCGTTAGTAATTAAGTTACATTTGAGAAATTTTTGGAAAATCTTTTGTAAGTCTTTTACTAATCAAAAAAAATCCCCCCCCCCCCATTAGATTTTCGATTCCCTATTTTTGGGTTCGAAACCATGCCTAGTAGGTATATGACCAGTTGGATTACTTATAATATTTAGGCACTTACTCTATAAGTTAGCATTCATTCTATTATACATTAGGTTGGTTTCTCACAGGATGTAAAGCGTGCCAAGCCTTGATGCGCTTTAGATCCTGGCAGGAGGAGGAGGAGGATGGGCCCTCCCTGCCCCTTCTGCCTGCCAGGATCTAAAGCCTTGAAGAGGCTTCATGATGGGCCAACTTCAGCCCTTCAGGTGTTTTGGACTTCAACTCCCACCATTCCTCACAGCCTCAGGCCTCTTCCTTTTCCTCTCAGCCTGGGCAAACTTGGGCCCTCGCTCCCGCAGGATCGGGATGAGAGAGGCAGCGAGGAGGGAGGGGGGCCTCCTCCTTTTTTTGCTGCTTCCAAGAATAGAATACCCCCCTCCCTCCCTCTTTCCCTCCCTCCTTCCTATTTGGAGAGTCCCATCTAGAATTCAGTGTGATTTATTCAAGTTTTGGCCTACCAGCTGTTAGGATTTCTGGGAGTTGTAGGCCAAAACCATCTGGAATGCGCATGCGCTGGCATACGAACTACTAACGAATTTCGTTAGTAATTACGTTACATTTTAGAAATTTTGGGGAATTTTTTTGTAAGTCTATTACTAATCAAAAAAAATCCCCCCCCCCCCCCATTAGATTTTCGATTTTCTATTTTTGGGTTCTAAACCATGCCTAATGCCCAGCTTTTGCACACTTTCCATGTGGTACCTTTTCTCTACTTTTTGTATATATTATTTTTTTCATTAGTTCAAATTTGAAATACATGTCTTCACCTTCACAAGCATACTCCCCCTCCCCCCCTTTTCATTAAAGAAGTGAGAAAGGCTGATCCTCTTAATTGGGAAGATGACTTTGGGACAGTCTCACCTACAACTCTGTTCCCTGTTTGCAAAATAGAATATGTTTATTAATGGCCTACTTTACAGCATTGCTGTGAAGGATGAGTGGGATGAGCACCCTATGCAGACTAGAACTGTTACAGAACATAGAAGAGAAAACCTCTGTCTCAACCAGGCATGGGGAAACTTTGGCCCTCCGGGTGAGTTGAAGTCCAAAACACCTGGAGGGCCAAAGTTTGCCCATGCCTGATCTAAATCATTATGGGAACAGAGGCAAATCCAGGGACAGCTTTTTCCAAGGTCACAGAGATGGCAGCAAAAACAAAAAAAATTGAAGTGGTGGACATCTGCTTGTATTATAGAACAACAGGGTTTTTGAATGCATTAAATAGTTCAGGGACAGCCCTGCAACTATTTAAAATATCACTTGTGACTGTTGAAGTTTTCCAGTAAAAACATTTCACCCACGGGGCGGGGAACGGAGGATTTTGAGGTCCCGGGGACACACCTCTGTTGTGAACCATTTTTTGCTATTGTTTAATCCCTGCGGAGAATAAACCTCGTGGGCTGGGGAGCAGAATGTAATCAGATTCTCTTGCACTCAATCTCCCTGGTCCTATTTCACTTTTACAGTGCTTGTCAGGAGCTAAATTCCAAAAACAACTCCCCTTTCATAAAGAGACTCTTGATTTTCCCCAAAGCAGTTTTTAAAGGGGAGCAAGGGGACTAGCTGCTTCAATGAACCCAAGGCATACACTAGCCCCAGGATGCATAAGGATAGGATGTGTGCTACTGATGCCCTTCCAAGAACTATATGTGCCATGGGAGAACAAAAGGCACAGAGGTTGCCTGCAGCTTGTTACCAATGAGTGCAGCATGTCTCATGGCACACAGAAGGAAACGGCACAATTTCTCCTTCTTTCGTTTCTATATTGTGTTGAATTTGAGCCAAACTGTGCCCTATATGCTCTTAGACATGAATGAAATAGATGTCCAGGTGCAAAAGAATCCAGAAAGAGTGGGTGCCAGGGGCCATAATAAGAGCATGGGAAAGTTGCTTCTTTGTATGGCTGTGTTAACTATGGGTTTCTGAGAGTTTTAATAGAACTGGATATTTACTGTTTTTAAATCTTTTATATCACATATTGTAGTTACTTTGTTTAAACCTATAATGTAAACAACTTTGAGTCCCCATTTCAGAAGAAAGATAGGATATAGATGAAATAGAAGGATAGGATAGGATAGGTAGATAGTTGGTGCAGGCCCGGATTACCCATAAGGCCAACAAGGCCAAGGCCTATGGGCGTAGGCCTAGGAGGGCGCCAAATCATGGACCAAAAAACAAAAAAAACCCCTTTCTCTTCTTCCCTTAGGCTGCGGCACCTCCTTCCTTCCCTCTCTTTCATTCCTTCCCCCACATCCGGGAGGGGTCGGGGGCCACCGCAGGGGGATGGGGAGGGCACCCCAGCATCCTGCGCGGCGCTCGCCCCTTTTCGGCGGCCAATGGCGTGCCTCTCCCGCAACCAACCTGCAGAGCTGGGTGACGTCAGGCGCGCCGGCGAGGAGGAAGAGGCGGGGGGAAGCTGCAGCACCTCTTCGCGAGCGCCGCGGCCTCTGCCTCCTCCGGCATGTTACTGGGTGCCGCAATGGCCGCCTGGGGGCTTCCCTTCCTCTTCCTTCTCCAAGGAGGAGAAAAGAAGGGAAGCTCCTGGGCGGCCACTGCGGCACCAAGAAACATGCCGCAGGAGGCAGAGAGGCCACGGCACTCGCGAAGAGGCGCCGTGGCTTCCCTCTGCGTCTTCGTCCTCCTCGCCGCGCCTAAAATGGAGTACATCTTAGGATCATGGGTGTATCTTATGTATTTTTGTTGATGTTGGCAGTTCTGAAATTAGGGTGGGTCTTACAATCAGTGGCATCTTACAATTGAAGAAAAACAGTATTAAATTTCTCAGAAACTCAGCCATTCAATCTATGTCTACTTTGTCTTCACAGTTGTGTAGCTGACCCTCAGTTTAGGAAGATGTGCCCATAATTTAGGCAGCCATCATTTTATAAAACAATATATTTTGGATTGTTAAAAAGTATTACAAAGCAGAGCTCATAATTCCACCTTTTCAGTCCCAACTGTGAATTCCAGATGAATAAAGGAATGGTGTGGGAGCTGGTGTGCTTGCTGCAAATACACATCTTTCTGGCCTCCAGTCACTCCAAAGTTGGCCATTAATACTTTCACCGGTGCTTGATGGAGAGACTAATACATTTGTTTCTGCAGTTCATTAACTCACAAATGTGTTCTTCAGACAGACAGCTGAGGTCCCTCTTCAGGCCACCTGTTTACTGAAATGATGAACCAGAAGCTATTTTGCAAACATGGCAGGATAAGGGCAAGCAGTGAAAGCAGGATGAGAGAAGATTAAAGGTCTCCATCTCTCTCTTTCTAGAGAAGAAAGGAGGCATATATAGGCCTCCAGATACGTTGGACGGCAACTCCCAACCAGTCCTAACCATCACACTCAATGGTTGAAAATGCCAGGATTTGCAGGAAATCAATTTCTGGGGAGAAAAATGTCCCCTAACTATGCTCTACAATCCATGCAAAAAAGCTTGGAGAATGCTTCAGTTCTCCTATTATTTGCAGATGGGCCAGAGTTTAAGCAAAATCAACCCCAGTGATGGATGCTGGTGAGATGGTTGGATCTTATGAACTCTCCCACCTCACTCTTCTCTATACTGGATAGATTTTGTGGGAGCTACAGTTCAATGGCATTGGGAGAAACACACATTCCCTTTCCTTGGATCAGGAAATAGGAGTGTATGTGTTATAGACACCCACAGGAATGCTTACTTACAACATTGCTATAATGTGCAAGACAGATACACTCACCAAGCACAAATCACTAAGTTTGGAATGAATTAACTTAAGAGTTTTGGAAAGTTTCCTTACAGGGCTGTTAGCCGTGCTGGCTCTGGTATTGGGTTGCACTCCACCAGTTCTGGCCCCCTGATGTTCTTTCCTGTAGAATGGCTGGCTTCCTGTGGAGAGTAAACTCTGGATATCTGAAATGACTCATAAAGTGAATTGCTTAAATTGCTCATTCCCAGAGCATTCTACCTACAAGAGTGAGTAGTTACAGGAGGAAACTACCTTGACAAAGCTGCTTTCAAAGCAGCTTCCATGTTAGGATTTGGGCGTGGAAGGAAAGCCAACACTAACTATGTTATGAATATGGTAGAGCTTGAGAAATCTACATATTTAGATTGCAACTCCCAGAAATTTAGACATGGAATGGCTGCTGGCTATGCTATCTGAAGAATCTGGGCTGTAGTATAAATAAACAGCTTTCCAAAACAAAGTTATTGCATCAGAGACCCCTCATTCTTTACAACTCTAGGGCAGAAGCTTGGTTTACGATGAAGAAGCCGTGTAGAAAGGACTGTTACGTTTAGAACATGCCAGTGTCTTCATTTCATATATAGATTGTTTGTCTGAGTTGTTGACTGCTAGTGGACTGAGAGAACATTAAAAAGTCGAATGCATGTGAAGTCTATTCTGTTCTCCCTTCTTTATTTCCATCTCCTTTGGCTAGACCTGAGAGAAACCCCTGCTGCAACCAATCTGTGTGAAGAATGTCAGTTCCTCCCATTGGCATCTGGAATCCACCTGGGACTTGCATTCACATCTGGAATCCTACCTATTTTCCTAAACATTCATATTTAATCATACATAGCTGGAATCCATGTGGAATTGGAGACACCTTCCTTTTCTTTTTAGGTCGGATATTGGTGCACCCTATCTTGATTCTCCTCTCCAAAATGTCTGAATTGCCCCTCTGGACATATGATCCCTGTTCTCTGTGGAATCCACCTCTCTCTTTTCCACCTACCCACATTCCACCTACCCACCTATGGACCCATGCAAACAGTATGCATCAGTTTTGTCCTTGGAAGACTGTTCTTCCAATATAGTGAGCCCAGCGATTGAGTTGCAAGGAAAGATGGGTAATACTCGTAAATGTGTTGTTGGGTTGCTGTGAGTTTTCCGGGCTGTATGGCAAATGTGGTGGTGTCGTTTTGAGTGCCTTGCCTGGGGTGAAAAAGACTGCTCACACTCAAAGCTTGCCCTTGTCACCATCGAGAAATTGTGATCAGATATTGCAAGTGGCATGTCTCTTCCTCAATCCTTGCTAAAAAGTTCCAGAACCCAAAAGGTGACGCCAAAACACATCTGCACTGGAAGTAGGTGCTTATCCTCCCCACCCCCATATTGCCTGGGTATTTATCTCGCTCCTGGCTCTGAGACCACCTTGGAGAGCGAATCAGCAACACAGAGAGCGCCCTTGGAAATGCTGACCCCTCCTCTCATTCTCCCCCTGTCTCTAAACGTGCCTTGGAGGGAGAATCAGCACCAGCTCCACGTCTTCTCCCACCCAGGCAACTCATTCCCGTGTAGAAGTGCCTTGAAGAGCAAATCAGAACCATGGAGCGCGCCTCTGGCGTCGCTACCTCCGCCTCTTATTCTCCACCTGTCTCTGATAGCGTCTCAGTACCACGGAGAGAGCCCTGGGCTCCCAGATCAATTCTTGTCTGCAATAGCGCCTTGGGGAGGGAATCAGCACCGCAAAGAGCGCCTCTCGTAGCACCACAGCTCTTTTACCGCCTAGGCAACACATTCCCCTCTAAAAAGCTCATCGGAGAGCAAATCAGCACCACGAGTTGCGCCTCTGGCAACGCCACTGCCTCTCCTTCTCCTGCCCGGTCTGTTCTTTCTTCCTATCTCGGAAAGCGCCTTGGATAGAGAATCAGGACCAAGGAGAGCTCCCTTAGTGTCGCTATCCATTTCCCGTCTGTCTCTAAAGGCGCCCCGGAGAGCAAATCAGCACCACGGAGAGCGCCATAACTCTTCTCCCGCCCAGCACCAGGGGGGTGAACGGTTCAGTACCACGGAGAGCTCCCTCGTAGAGCCCGCGCTGCTCTTCCTTCCCTTGGGCTATTCATCCCCCTCTAAAAGCCCCTTGGAGAGCAAATCAGCCCCACGAGTTGCGCCTCTGGCCACGCCACCGCCTCTCCTCCTGCCTGGTCTATTCTTTCTCCCTCGTCACCGAAAGCGCCTTGGATAGAGAATCAGGACGAAGGAGAGCTCCCTTCGCACCGCTATTCGTTTCCCGCCTGTCCCTAAAAGCGCCTTTGGGGGGCAAATCAGCAGCGAGGAGAGCTCCAAAGCTCTTCTCCCACCCAGCGCCAGACGGGTGGACGGTTCAGTACCACGGAGAGCTCCCCGTAGAGCCAGCACTGCTCTTCCTTCCCTTGGGCTACTCATTCCCCTCCTGCCTCTAAAAGCCCCTGGGGGGGGGGGGGGGGTGAATCAGGAGGGAGCCCCCGAATAGCAGCGCTCATAGCTCCGCGCGTGTCTCTCTGTCTGCCTGGGCGTGATCACGGGCCACGCTCGGCTGCCTCCCTGGTCGCGACGTGGTTGGCCTCGCCCCGCCGCCCTGCCGCCCCCTCCCTTCGCCCGTCACGCTCGCGCTCCCCTCCGCCTGGCTCTCTCCCCTCCCCTCCAGCGCCCTCCTCCCCTCCCTCCTCTTCGTCCTCTCTCTCTCTCTCTCTCTCTATCGCTCTGCCTCCCGCTCACTTTTCGCCCCATCGCGCACAGCCAAAGCAGCCGGACCGACGGCTCCCGCGCGCCCTCGCCGCACTCCTTCGACCCCTCACCAGCTGCTTAGATGGCCGCTCCCGGCGCGGGCTTTTGGTCCTTCGGGTCCGAGGAGGGCTCCGGAGACCCGGATAACCCCGGCCCAGGTAGGATAACCTCTCCCCTCGCCTCTTCCAGGAGACACAAGGCGCCTCAGTCCCGACAATTCGCTCGTTCGACGCCGGCTCTCCCGAAGCGCCTGGATCACGGGTCCGTTCCGTCCCTGAAGGATCACCAAGGAGGATCTCATCCCAAAGAAGGTGCCCTTCTAAGAAACGGACGCCTCAAAGACCAGCAAGGCTTCGGAAGAGTGGTGGGAAAGGCGGAGAAAAGCTCATCGAGGGCAAATTCGAAGAAGGATGACCTGGCGAAGGAGAGGAGAGGCGGACACATCCAAATGGGGCCCCGAGGGAGGGGAGGGGAACTGGGAAGGGCAAACAAAGGTCACGAAGCTGAGAAAAGAGGCAGCCGATCAGTCCTTTCTTTTTTTTTATTTCCCTGCTTAGAACATTAAGATAGTCTCATCCTTTCCCTCTTGGATTTGCGAAAGATCCAGAGGTTGCCAGCCTAGAGCCTAGTTCTTGTCTCAGACGGAGAGCATCCAGAGCCCTTAACTCGACAAGTCTCTCTGAAATCCCCCCTGATTCCCCTCGTCGTCTTTCTCCCTTCTCATGAAACCACTATCCTGAGTGAACCCTCGATAAGGGCTGCAGACGGGGCTGAGTGGCAGTCTAGACAGCAAGGACTCTGCTTGCTTTGAAATGACCTTCTAGAGCGCCAAGTTCTGGTGGAAAACCCACGCGAAACGGTCCTTCTAATCCTGTCTTCTTCCTTTCTCCTCTCCCACCCCCAAATCCTTCACAGCAAAAGCTTGGTGCCAGGCTGCCCAGAAGTTCACAGGAGGCATTTCCACCAAACTCTGTGGTAAGCAAGGAGAACCTTTGGGGCGGGTCGAAGCGATGGCCTCCTACAAAAGAAGAGGGGGAAATAGAAACAAAACAAGTAAACAAAACCTCCCTCGCCCCAACTGTCGGGAAGATTTCCATGAAGAGAACCTAGTGTTGTTCGTTTGAATAACCGGGAAATTAAAGTATTCTCTATCATAATTATATTTATTTCTATCCCGCTATTATATCTTAATTGAGATGCAAAGCGACTCACAATGTTATATTTAAATATCCCGCTTTTATCTCTTGGTTGAGACTCACAACATTTATAAACAATACAATTTAAAGAACAAAGCAATTGGGTTGCTGTGAGTTTCTTCGGGCTGTATGACCATGTTCTAGTAGCATTCTCTCCTGACGTTTCATCTACATCTATGGCAGGCATCCTCAGAGGTTGTGAGGTCTGTTGGAAACTATGCAAGTGAGGTTTGTGTATCTGTGGATTCTTCTGGCTGGGACAAAGAATTCTTGCCTGCTTGAGGCAAGTGTGAATATTGCAGTTGGTCATCTTGATTAGCATTTAATGGCCTTGCAGCTTCAAAGCCTGGCTGGTTGCTGCCATGGTAGCATTCAATGCCATGGTAACAGTAAACCAAATATATAAAGAGACAATATATAAAATAAAACATTAATGCCAACTTGTAATTACAAACAAACAAGCAAATAAATACTTAAATAATTATATAATCATGACAAAAATATTCACAAAGATAGTCATAAAAGTTTACAAAATATTCCCTAATAATAATAATACAAAGCAGTTTAAAGAACAATGCAATTCAGTTGCTGTGAGTTTCCCCGAGCTATATGGCCATGTGCCAGAACCATTCTTTCCTGACGTTTCACCTGCATCTATGGCAGGTAATGAAGCATATATGGCCAATTGAAACATTCGCACCTGCCTCAAAAAGACAAAAAGTCCTCTCTCCCACCCTGAACATTCAACAGATATATAAATCCCATTTGCCTGGTTTCCAACAGACCTCACAACCTCTGAGGATGCCTGCCAAAGATGCAGGCGAAACGTCAGGAAGGAATGCTTCTGGAACATGGCCATACAGCCCAGAAAAAACTCACAGCAACCCAGTGATTCCAGCCATGAAAGCCTTCGACAACACAACAGCGCAATTCTCCTGTGAACGGGAAAGGCGTCGTTCAGCCTCTTTTGTTGCCTCGTTTTGCCAGCTTTGCTCTATGGAGATGGGGAGAGGCCTATGGATCCGGGGGCTGCCAAAGAGGACCCCAACTCCAAGGCCAGGAAGGCGGCCTGCTCTTGCAACAAGAAGCCCTGTGGCTGCCCCAAGGAGGAGATCAACTATGCCTTCCTGCACGCCTCAGGTCAGTGTATGTTTTGGAAGCCACCCAGCCGTGGAAGTCGCCTCCCTGCCCTCCCTCTGCTGGCCAAGATACAGAAGCCTGGCTCAGGGAAACCCCTTGGCCCGTGGCCATTGACTTGGCCGACTTGGCCACTGATTGTGTTCTCTCAACAGAGCAAGAGGGGGTTCGCGCTTGGGCCAAGCTACACACAGTGTCCATTAGGCGTAGGCTTCCACACAACTATTATTCATCATAACCATCAGCTTACAACACATTTGCCTCTTGGACCTGGTTCAAAAAATTGCCAGAAATTCCCTTGATCACCTTCCTTATTACTCCATTTAGGCGCCATGGGGAAGCCCTGCAAACCAAATCCAAAGATATTTCTTTATGTCACTTGGACGCCCTCCGTTTCCCCCTTTCCTCCACATCCTTCATACCCAAAACCCGGTCAAATCAATGGCTATGGGTCAATAGATTTCGGAAATCCAGGAATCCCTCATTCCAAAACCCAATGATAGGAAAGCAGACAAGAAAGGGGGTGAGGAGTGGCGGGGGAAGAGAGAGAGAGAGAGAGAGAGAGATCTAGGAACGGGAGTCAGGCTATTAATTCGGGTTGAGCTTGCCAAGAAGTGTCTTGTTGGGATATGAATCTTCTGACTTCAATACATTCTCTCGGCAGTGAACGAGACGATATATATCACCAATAAAGGGACTTCCTTAAATTCAAAGAAACAGGGGCGGTGTTGTTGCCAATTCCTCGATGGTAGAGAGTCGGTGCTTTGCCAAAGGCTGCGATGGTTTCAGCACCATTGGAGAGGGACAGCGACCTAGAAGGATTTAATTCGGGAGAATGAGGCAGGTTGGGAGGAAATAGTCCTCAGACTCAAGGTCAAAATTGGGGTTGAGAAACTCCTGATAAGCACATCGAATGGAATTATTATTATAACAATTACTATGATCCTTCTCATCACATATTTTAAATAATATGATGAAATAATAGATTATAAACACAACATTATTATATCTTACATATTGTACACAACACGTATCATTATATATCATATTATATACAGTATTAAAGTGGCATTATCATCAAATGTTTTCTCTATAATACTGTATATAATATGTAATATGATAAAATGTTGGATGTACAATATATAAGTTATATTAATATTGTGTAGATCGCATATTATTAAATTATATATTATATATAAATTTTTGATAAGGATGATAATATTCAATAACATAATCCTATAATAATATTGTATATATTATATTATATTATATATCATGTTATATACAGTATTAAAGTGGCATTATCATTAAATATTTCATATATAATACTGGATATAAAATGATAACATTTTATATGTAAAATATAATAACATAATCCTATAATAATATCATACAATAATTTTGTATATATTTTATTTATATCATATTATATACAGTATTTAAATGGAATTATCATCAAATATTTCATATATAATACTGAATATAATATGATAACATTTTATATGTAATATTTAATCGTATATATAATATATAATAACATAATCATATAATAATATTGTATATATTATAGTATAGTATAATATAATATGGTATATTTTATGGTATATTATACGTTCTAATATACCATAATATATATAATAATCAGTATAATATACAATAACATAATCATATAATAATATCATATAGTAATATTGTATATATTAGATACAGTATCAAAGTGGCATTATAATCAAATATGGTCTATTACTATATATTATTATATGATTATGTTATTGTATGTTATACTGATTATGTATATATATATTAGTATATTATAACGTATAATATACCATAAAATATACTATATTATATTATACTATAATATATACAATGTTGTTATATATATTAGATACAGTATCAAAGTGGCATTATCATCAAATATGGTATATATAATACTGTGCATAATATTATATATAATATACTGTAATATATACAATCTGATTATATGATTATGTTATTGTATATTATATATACGATTATATATTACATATAAACTGATAATGGTAATATATAATATCAATAAGGCTTTCCTAAGGAGGGAGAGATGGTTTCCTTTTTCAATACAACCCATCTCCAATAGAAGTGGAAAATGTATCCTAGATTATGTATCTTAGTCATGAATTAATTCCACCCACAACAGAAACGTAGAGGTATATGTTTTCATTCTTCCAGAGCAGCTACCCCCCATTTTTTTCCATAGTCTCTTTGGTCTTTTACCTCTGCATGAAAACGACACAAAAGGAAGGGGATGCCTTTCCCCCTTTCTCTCGTAGAGGTAAGCCAAACCAAGGCTCTTTCCTTCCTTCTTTCAGATCTCCTGCCCTCTTCGGAGGGCGAAGCGGCCACGTTGTCCTTCCTGCAGGACGTGGTGGAGATTTTGCTCCAGTACCTGGTGACCAATTTCGACCGCTCGACCAAAGTGATCGATTTCCATTACCCGAACGAGCTGCTTCAGGAATATAATTGGGAGCTGGCCGACCAACCGCAGACCCTGGAAGAGATCCTGCTGCTTTGCAGGACGGCGCTCAAATACGCCATTAAAACAGGTAAAGAGAGAGACCTTGGGTCTTTTTTTTCTTTGTCGGCTCAGGTTTGGGAAACTTGGGCCCTCCAGGTGTTTTGGACTCCAACTCCCGTCATTCCTCACCGCCTCAGGCCCCTTCCTTTGCCCCCCTCAGCCGCTTAAGCGGCTGAGGGGGGCAAGGAAGGGTCCTGAGGCTGTTAGGAATGGTGGGAGTTGGGGTCCAAAACACCTGGAGGGCCCAAATTTACCCATACCAGATTTATCTGGAGGCGTTTGGATAGATATAGACTTTATCACATACTTTTCGTTGTGGTGGTGGTTGGTTTGGTTTCAGGAATCACTCGATTGTGTTTGAATGGCCTTCCCTGGTACCATCAGATCACAAATGACTGAAATCTTGATGTGCATTCAAGTCGATTTATGGAGGCCTTTTGAATTTTGTATTATCTCCCAAGGCAAGGGATGGTTTTGCCAGTCGCTTTCTCACTAAAACGTGTATTCATTGGTGGTCTCCCATCCAAGTGCTAAGCAGGGCCGACCCTGCTTAGCTTCCTCGGTCAAATGGGATTTGACATGTGTTGATATGGTCATCACTAGGGGCACTTCTACACAGCCCTATATCCCAAAATATCAAGGCAAAAGATCCCACATTATTGGAGTGTGTGGACTCAGGACCCTTCCACACAGCCCTCTATCCCATATTTGAGTGTGGATTATCTGAGTCTACACTCAGATGATGTGGGATTTCTTGTCTTGATATTCTGGGATATTAAAATAGGAAATCCCACACCATCTGAGTGTAGACTCAGATAATCCAGTTCAAAGCAGATAATGTGGGATTTTTCTGCCTTGATATTCTGGGTTATATGACTGTGTGGAAGGGCCCCAGTTCAAAGCAGATACTGTGGATTTTCTGCATTGATATTCTGGGATATAGGGCTGTGTGGAAAGGCCCTGAGTCCACACTCAAATAATGTGGGGTTTTCTGCCTTGATATTCTGGGATATAGGGCTGTGTGGAAAGGCCCTGAGTCCACACTCAAATAATATGGGATTTTCTGCCTTGATATTCTGGGGTATCGGGCTGTGTGGAAACCCCCTAATGTGGGGTTTTCTGCCTTGATATTCTGGGATATAGGGCTCTGTGCAGGGCCGTAGCCAGGATTTTGTTTGGGGGGGGCTGAGTTTGGTTGGGGGGGTGAGACTGGGTGGAAGAGGGTCTACCCTAGCAAATCTTTTGTATTGTTATCCCAATAACCCCATTAATGTGGGATATAATGAGCATGGTGATCAGATCATGATATGAATAAACATAACAGTTTAAATAATGTACCAGTAAGGCCTTTTCGCGGACCACCCTGAGAATTTCGGGGGGGGCTGAAGCCCCCTTAGCGCCCCCCCCCCCCCCTGGCTACATGCCTGGCTCTTTGGAAAGGCCCTGAGTCCACACTCAAATAATATGGGATTTTCTGCCTTGATATTCTGGGGTATCGGGCTGTGTGGAAGGGCCCTCTGTTGCTGTGGGTTTTCTGGGTTGTAGGCCGTGTTCCAGAAGCAATCTCTCCCGAAGTTCACCCACCTCAACAAAGGAATCTCAACAAAGCATTCCCTCGGGCAGGAAGCAGCCAGGCTTTGAAGCTGCAAGGCCCTTCAATGCTAATCAAGGTGGCCAATTGCAACATTCACACTTGCCTCAAGCAGACAAGAGCTCTTTCTCCCACCTGGACATTATTCCACAGATATATAAACCTCACTTACCTAGTTTCCAACAGACCCCTCCACCTCTGAGGATGCCTGCCATAGATGTGGGCGAAACGTCAGGAGAGAGTGCTTCTGGAACATGGCCAGAGAGTCCAGGAAAACTCACAGCAACCAAGGGATTTCATATCTTTAAGGGAACCAACAGACACCGAGTAGCAATCCGGAGGCAAATCGTCTTCAGGAATTTTCTCAAAAAACAGGCTCTTCTGGTGGCCCCAAAAACCAAGGTGGTGGCTTTAATTTAAAGAAAAGGGAGGGGGGAAACTCGGGTGAGTGAGTCATTAAACACAAGCAATGCTCTCTACTCGTCTGGGCTCGTTAAGATCCACCGCCTAATAGTAAAATAACGTTTATGTAATCCATATTGATGCAGTTACTCTACTTTAAATGAGATTAACAGTTAGGCTACATATACTTAAGAGTAGCCATAAAGCGGAAATGCCTTGGAGGTATGCCACCAAAAGAGAGTCACAACGAAAAACTCAAGCAGGAAAAAAAAAAGATTGATTTGTCTATTCGATTTTAAAAGAAAATGCACTCTTGACAAATCTGTTCTGGATCCCAAGCGAATGCAGTTAATCACTTACTAGAAAGAGATGTAGGTATATAGTGTGTGTCTGTGGGATGCACCACAGAGTCCTAATAATAATAATAATAAATATTATTATTATTATTTATTTATACCCCGCCACCATCTCCCCAAGGGGACTTGGGGCAGCTTACATGAGGCCAAGCCCAATGACATATAATAACACCAGGACAGCAAATAATAAAACAATACAATCAATATAACTTACACATAAGCAATAACAGACAATTAAAAACCATTCCTAGACACTTGGAAAGTGTCCCAAGTGTGATCAAATACAAAAAGCCAGCATAGTGATCTTGCTTGCTGGACTCATCTTGGTATGTATGTGTATCAATAATAATGATGATGATGATGATCTTATGTATTGTCGAAGGCTTTCATGGCTGGATGAGTTGTTGTAGGTTTTTCGAGCTGTATGACCATGCTCTAGAAGCATTCTCTCCTGACGTTTCGCCTGCATCTGTGGCAAGCATCCTCAGAGGTGGTGAGGTCCCTCAGAGGTGGTGAGGTCTCACCACCTCTGAGGATACTTGCCATAGACGCAGGCGAAACGTCAGGAGAGAATGCTTCTAGAACATGGCCATATAGCCCGAGAAACCTACAACAACCCAATAATACACTTTATATTCCGCGCTATCTCCGGGGCGGATTATAGAACACATATAGACAATACATAAGCAGAGGTATAGGCTTTCTCATTCCAAGGCCCCACTGTAATGTACTTACATAAATACATACAAAGAGAGAGCGTTTTTGACATTTGAATAGTTCTGATGGTTATAAAACACTCACACACAATTCAATTGTGTATCGTTGTGCACTGCTTAATTCAGTGTGTGTGGATGCCGTTTTGCCTCTCCTTCCCCTCCTAGACTAAACCCCATTAAGATAAATCAGTCCATCGGGAGATGATTGACAGCCCAGTCAGCCCAGAGTTAACGGAGGAAGGCTGGTAGCGCTGAATCCTCCCCAAACTTCCCTTTCACGCTTTCTCTTGTGCCGGTTTATGTAGAAATAGATGCGAATAAGATTTGGAGGGCTTCGATTTCCCTTTGGTTGGGCTACAGGAGGCGACAAAACCAATCAGCCCAGGAAAAACAGGGATGATGCTGGTGGGTGAGGTGGACTCCAACTCTTTTGTTTGGAGGCTTGCATTGTTTTACTTCCGGGGTTCCTTTGAGCGGTGTCTCCTGTTTCCACTTGTTTGAGGATCCTATTGTTTTCTTTTGTTCTGCGGGTTCCGTCTCCACGTGTTTCTAGGGCCCTGTTTCGATTCGTTTTCAGGCTCCGATTCCATTTGTTTAGGGTCCTGTCTCCATGTGTTCAGGGTCTTCTTTTCATTCGTTTGGGCTCCTGGTTTTCATTCATTTAGGCTTCTGTTTCCATTTGTTTAGAGTCCTATTTCTTTCCATTCATTTATTGTTCCCATTTAGGTTTTTTTTAGGGTTTCCATGTGTTTAAGGACCCGTTTTCATTTGATTGGGGTCATGTCTCCATTCCTTTAGGGCCCTTCCACGCATTCATATAACCCAGAAAAATCAAGGCAGAAAATCCCACAATACCTGCTTTGAACCGGGTTATCCATGTCCAGGCTACCATATAGTCCGGTTCAAAGCGGATAATGTGGGGTTTTATTCAGGGCCCTTCCACAGAGCCCTAATATCCCAGAATATCAAATTGGAAAATCTCACACTATCTGCTTTGAACCGGGTTATCTGTGCCATATAGTCCAGTTCAAGGCAGATAATGTTGGTTTTTAATCAGGACCCTTTCACACAGCCCTATATCCCAGAATATCAAAATGGAAAGTCTCACAATACCTGTTTTGAGTCCAGACTGCCATATAGTCCAGTTCAAAGAAAATAATGTAGGTTTTTATTCAGGGCCCTACACAGCCCTGTTATAAAAATGGAAAATCTTTCTGCTTTGAACCGGGTTATCTCAGTCCAGACTGCCATATAGTCCGGTTCAAAGCGGATAATGTGGGTTTTTATCCAGGGCTCTTCCACACAGGCCTATATCCCAGAATATCAAAATGGAAAGTCTCACAATACCTGTTTTGAGTCCAGACTGCCATATAGTCCAGTTCAAAGAAAATAATGTAGGTTTTTATTCAGGGCCCTCCCACACAGCCCTCTATTCCAGAATATAAAAATGGAAAATCTCACACTATCTGCTTTGAACCGGGTTATCTCAGTCCAGACTGCCATATAGTCCGGTTCAAAGTAGATAATGTGGGTTTTTATTCAGGGCTCTTCCACACAGGCCTATATCCCAGAATATAAAAATGGAAAATCTCACACTATCTGCTTTGAACCGGATTATCTGTGTCCAGACTGCCATATAATCCAGTTCAAAGCAGATAATGTGGGTTTTTATTCAGGGCCCTTCCACACAGCCCTATATCCCAAAACATCAAGGTGGAAAATCCCACAATATCTGCTTTGAACTGGATTATCTGAGTCCAGACTGCTATATAATCCAGTTCAAGCTATTGTGGGTTTTTATTCAGTTACGTGGATGGGGCATTAGGCTCCTGTTTCTATTTATGTTGTTCCATTTGTTTAGGATCCTGGTTCCATCCATTGAGAGTCCTGTTCTCTTTTTTTTTCCGGGTTTCAATGTGTTTAAGGTCGCGTTTGCATTCGTTTTAGGATCCCGCTTCCATTTGTTTAGGATCGTCTTGTTTACATTCGTCCAGGTTGTTCCTTCCACACTGCCCTATATCCCAGAACATCAAGGCAGAAAATCCCACCATAGCTGCTTTGAACTGGGTTATCTGAGTCTACACACTCAGGTGATGTGGGATTTCCTGCCTTGATATTCTGGGATATAGGGTTGTGTGGAAGGGCCCCAAGCAAGGCTCTGTTGTGTTTCCGCGTGCTTCTGAAATAGCTTTGCCTCTTCCAGAGCCAGCCCCGTCAAGCCTGGCTGATGGGGCGCCTCTGATGGGTTTGCATTGTCCTTTTGACGGGCTGATTTACGAGCCGGCCATTTATCACAGGAGATGAGTTTATTTCACGGCCTGTAGGCCGCCCCTTTTTTTATATATCCACCCAGAGAAGAGCCACGTGCCCCGGAGACGGAGCTGGAGATTTTACAATCCGAATCCTGACCGATTTCTTTGGAGATTTATGTTTATTTTTTTCCTGAGCCTTGGTTTTATAGCTTTCAAGGAGAGATGGAGATGATTGCATAGCAAGGATGCAGTTCTAATAGGGCTTACTACTAACCTTTTTGTGTGCATGTACACTAGGCCTGGGCAAACTTGGGCCCTCCGGGTGTTTTGGACTTCAACTCCCACCATTCCTGACAGCCTCAGGCCCCTTCCTTTCCCCCTTAAGCCGCTTAAGTGACTAATTCATAATATATTAATAATATATAATTAATAATAGATTTATTATTAATATTGCTGCTAATAATATTAATACATATTTATTCATTATTTTCATGATTATTTTTATAAATATTTTATTATGTTAATAATATATAATTAATAATATATTTATTATTAATATTGCTGCTTATAATAATAAATATTTATTCATTTGATAATAAATATTTACTCATTATTTTCATGATGATTTTATAAATATTTTATTATGTTAATAATATATAATTAATAATATATTTATTATTAATATTGCTGCTTATAATAATAAATATTTATTCATTTGATAATAAATATTTATTCATTATTTTCACGATTATTTTATAAATATTTGATTATGTTAATAATATATAATTAATCATATATTTATTATTAATATTGCTGCTTATAATAATAATAAATATTTTATATAATAATAAATATTTATTCATTTAATAATAAATATTTACTCATTATTTTCATGATTATATTTATAAATATTTTAGTATGTTAATAATATATCATTAATAATATATTTATTATTAATATTGCTGCTTATAAAATAATAAATATTTATTCATTACTTTCATGATTATTTTTATAAATATTTTTTTATTATGTTTGTGAATATTTTGGTGAATATCGTGATTTTTGTGTGAATGTGTTTTCATGATTATTTTGGTGATTATTGTTTCGCTTATTTTTTGTGATTGTTTTGTGAATGTGTTTTATTATTTTTGTGAATATTTTAATTAATATCTTTGTGAATATTTTTTATTTTGGGGGAGGGGGAATATCTTTGTGATTATTTAAGTATTTCTTGGTTTGTTTGTTTGCGATTATAAGTTTGCATTAATGTTTTATTTTATATATTGCTTGATTATAATAATAATAATATAATAATAATAAACCTTATTTGTATCCTTCCACCATCTCCCTGGAAGGGACTTGGGGCAGCTTACATGAGGCCAAGCCCAGAAATACATATCAATACAATAACATAAAATATAAATGAAGTAAATAAATAAATAAAAACATAAAACAACATTTCAAGTAAAATAAAACAATCAATTAAAATAAAAAGAGTGGGCCACATGTGCAAAATACAGTGATAAAAAACTAAGGATGAGATAAGATTAAAAACATATATATTTATAAGGGATTATGTATTTGGCTTATTTGTTACCATGGCATTGAATAATACCATGGCAGTAACCAGCCAGGCTCTGAAGCTGCAAGGCCATTCAATGCTAATCAAGGTGGCCAATTGCAACATTCACACTTGCCTCAAGCAGACAAGAGTTCTTTCTCCCACCCTGGATATTCCACAGATATTTAAACCCCATTTTCCTAGTTTTTAACAGTTTTTACCTCTGATGATGCTTAAGAGGCTGAGGGGGGAAAGGAAAGCCCCCCCCCCCAGACTGTTAGGAATGGTGGGAGTTGAAGTCCAAAACACCTGGAGGCAGGCATGTAGCCAGGGGGGGCTAAGGGGGCTTCAGCCCCCCCCCCCCCCGAAATTCTCAGGGTGGTCCTCGAAAAGGCCTTACTGGTACATTATTTAAACTGTTATGTTTATTCATATCATGATCTGATCACCATGCTCATTATATCCCACATTAATGGGGTTATTGGGATAACAATACAAAAGGTTTGCTAGGGTAGACCCTCTTCCACCCAGTCTCAGCCCCCAACCAAAACTCAGCCCCCCCAATCAAAATCCTGGCTAAGGCCCTGCCTGGAGGGCCCAAGTTTGCTCAGGCCTGTTATTAATACACCCTACATCTCTATATCTTGCCTAAGATGGCATGAAGCCAGTGCTTAAGGTAGACTGAACATGGTCCCTTGCAATCAAAATGATGTATTAGACATTATCTCCGATTTCCATTATCCCTTAAATTATTATATTCTTTCCTCTCAAATAAATCTTCCCTGTTGGTTTGGGAGTCTTCTCCCCTTCCAAGGATGTCGCTTGCCATTTCAAAAAGAAATAGGGATGGTTAAAGTCTCGTCGAGAAGAGTGAGATATGGAAGGTACATTAAATGGTGATGCCTGGTATTTATAGATTGGGGAGAATATTGTTGATGGGCACGAATGTCCCCCCCCCCCTTTCTGCGTGGGTGTTCTTGGCTGAATCGATCTCCAGTTCTAAAATATAGATTTGAAGAGCTTTTTGAAGAGTGGGTGTCGCTTGTAAAATGGTCTTTTAGGCCTAATGCATTTAGTCAGAATGGACCTGCCAGGTGCTTAGTCAGTAGGAAAAAGACTCTGTTTTGACAATAGAAAGAGCAGCCTGACTGTTGTTTTGTGTAGGAATTATTTAGCTATTATTACTAGTAGTAGTAAATATATTATTATCAATTAGTATTATATCATCACTATTATTAATAATAATACCTAAATAATAATTGTTGTGATATAATAATAATAATACGTATGTGATCCAATACAAAAGCCAACACAGTGATCTTGTTTGCTGTGTACTCATCTTGTTAGTAATAATAATAATAATACGTATGTGATCCAATACAAAAGCCAGCACAGTGATCTTGTTTGCTGTGTACTCATCTTGTTAGTAATAATAATAATAATAATAATACATATGTGATCCAATACAAAAGCCAGCACAGTGATCTTGTTTGCTGTGTACTCATCTTGTTAGTAATAATAACAAAAGCCAGCACAGTGAATAAGTAATAATAATAATAATACGTATGTGATCCAATACAAAAGCCAGCACAGTGATCTTGTTTGCTGTCTACTCATTTTATGTATCTAATAATAATAATAATATGTATGTGATCAAATACAAAATCCAGCACAGTGATCTTGTTTGCTGTGTACCAATTTTGTTATGTATCTAATAATAATAATAATATGTATGTGATCAAATACAAAAGCCAGCACGGTGATCTTGTTTGCTGTCTACTCATCTTATGTATCTAATAATAATAATAATAACATGTATGTGATCAAATACAAAATCCAGCACAGTGATCTTGTTTGCTGTGTACCCATCTTGTTTTGATTCTAATAATAATAATAATAATATGTATGTGATCAAATACAAAAGCCAGCACAGTGATCTTGTTTGCTGTGTACTCATCTTGTTAGTAATAATAATAATAATAATAATAATATGTATGTGATCAAATACAAAAGCCAGCACAGTGATCTTGTTTGCTGTGTACTCATCTTGTTAGTAATAATAATAATAATAATAATAATATTTATGTGATCAAATACAAAAGCCAGCACAGTGATCTTGTTTGCTGTGTACTCATCTTGTTATGTTTCTAATAATAATAATAATAATAATAATAATGGAGTCAGGGCAGTTTACAGACAAAAAAGGGTGAACATTCAATTCCATGTGTTGTTGAAGGCTTTCATAGCCGGAATCACTAGGTTGCTGTGAGTTTTCCGGGCTGTATGGCCATGTTCTAGAAGCATTCTCTCCTGACATTTCGCCCACATCTATAGCAGCTATCTTTAGAAGTTGTGAGGTCTGTTGGAAACTAGGCAAGTGAGGTTTATATCTGTGAACTGTCCAGAGTGGGAGAAAGAACTCTTGTTTGCTTGAAGAAGGTATGCATGTTGCAAATGGCCAGCTTGATTAGAATTGAATGGCCTTGCAGCTTCAAAGCCAGGCTGGTTGCTGCCATGCTAGTATTCAATGCCATGGTAACAAATAAACCAAACAAAAAAAAATCAAACAATATATAAAATAAAACTTCAATGCAAATTTATAATTGCAAACAAACAAGCAAATAAATACTTAAATAATTATTAAAATATGTACAAATATAATCATGAAAAATATTTACAAAAATATTCATAAAGATATTTAAAAATAATTTTAAAATTCACAAAATAATCATAAAAACATTCACAAAAATACAACAATCACCAAAATAATCATGAAAATATTCACAAAACACATTCACACACAAAAATCACAATATTCACCAAAATATTCACAAACATAATCAAAAATATTTATAAAAATAATCGTGATAATAATGAAAAATGTTCCTTATTATTATAATCAGCAGAAGTATTAATAATAAATATATTATTAATTAGTATTATATTATTAATAATACTAATAGTAGATAAAGAATTATTATTAGCAGTAGGATTAATATTAATTAATTAATAATAATGCTACTTCTAATAACAATAGCCAAATAATTGCTAATAACAGTCACAACAATAAAATACTCAGTTGTTGTAGATTTTTTCAGGCTATATGGCCATGTTCTAGAGCAGGGGTGCTCATTAGGTAGCTCGGAAGCTACTAGTAGATCTTCGGCCCTCTTCCAGGTGATCTTCGGGCCTCACCAGCCAGATGGGGCACTCCTGCCATGTGTGTGCACGCGCGCTCCTGCTGCTGGCTTCCGCTCTCGCAGTGCTTCTTTTGCCTTTGCAGGAAGAAGGAAGCACAAGGCGAGGCCTCTGGAGGGAGCGCCCTGCCTCTCTCTCGTCCAGAAGCAGCTATGCAGCCTCCGTTGCAGGAGAGACAGGCAGGGTGGGGCACTCCCTCTGGATGCCCCGCCTCGTGCTTTCTCCTTCCTGCAATGCCCCGCAGGCGGAAGAAGCGCTGTGTGGGCGGAAAACAGCAGCAAGAGCACGCACGGTGGCGAGAGCGCGCGGCGGCGGGGGCAGGTAGCTTTAAGAGTGACTTGGTTGCTTTAAGAGTAGCTTGCATGCTGAAAAAGTGTGAGCACCCCTGTTCTAGAGGTTCTAGACCTCACAACCTCTGAGGATGCTTGCCATAGATGCAGGCAAAATGTCAGGAGAGAATGCTTCCAATCAGGGCTGTAGCCAGAAGGGGCTGAATTTGGTTGACTGAGACTGGGTGGAAGAGGGTCTACCCTAGCAAATCTTTTGTATTGTTATCCCAATAACCCCATTAATGTGGGATATAATGAGCATGGTGATCAGATCATGATATGAATAAACATAACAGTTTAAATAATGTACCAGTAAGGCCTTTTCGCGGACCACCCTGAGAATTTCGGGGGCTGTTGGCTACATGCCTGCTTCCAATCTAGAACATGACCATATAGCCCGAAAAAATACTCATTAATACCTATTATTATTAATAGCTAAATAATTTATTGTTATTATTATTAGCAGTAGTATTATTGATAATATAATACTCGTTAATTATATTTATTCATAATATTACTGCTAATAATAAAAATAGCTAAATAATAGCTAATAACAATCACAACAATTAAAATACTCATTAAAAGTTATTATTATTAATATCAATAATATTAATAAAATATTGATTATTATGATTATGCTGTAATGTTTTGGAAGGGGGGAAGGCACCCAAGAAGTGTAGGGATAACCTGGGCCCCATCTACACTGCCATTAAGGCTGAATAGTATGAGTATTTATCTTTATATGAATCTCTACATTGACCATATATGATGGCAATGTAGATGGTGCCCAAGCCAAGGATCTGTAAAAAGGAGGCCCCTTTGTGTGCTAAGATCATGTTCCCAGTTTGGACAGCCAATCACGTCGGCGTTAATCGATATCGCCCACCCACCAAGACAAGTACAAGTGGAGCTGACGGGTGACACGCTTGACTGGAGTCGGGAACATTGCACGCACTAGGTGGCAAAGCTGAAAGCGACGTGACGCACGTGTGAGCGCGTGCACGCGTGTCTTCGAGTGAATCACCCAGAACATAACGCACGATTCTGGCTGGCAAGCGAAGGGAGGAGACCACCGGGGAGAATGCTGGGCTGTACTACTTCCTACCGCAGGGGGGTGATCTTATCTTTAAACGCGAATGGCCTGGAAACAATGACCCTGCATGTCACCAAGCTACCCTTCTAGGAAAAGGCTGTGCCCAGTCTTTGTCTTCATTTTGCAGGCACATTTCCCTTGCAGTTGTTGATCTCGTTTTGTAATGCGGGGATAGGTCAAAACTGGAACCATCCCCACAATAGGAAATGATACAGTCTAGAATTCTGCTGGCATTTAAGGTCTATCTCAACATCAAGCATGGGGAAGCTAGGGCCCTCCAGGTGTTTTGGACTTCAACTCCCACCATTCCTAACAGCTTCAGGCCTTTCCTTTTCTCCCTCAGCCGCTTAGCCGCTCAGGAAAGGGATTGAGGCTGTTAGGAATGGTGGGAGTTGAAGTCCAAAACACCTGGAGAGCCCAAGTTTACTCATGCTTGGTCTAGAAGGAGAAAAGATAAATATATGTGCTAAATTCCCCAAAGAACTGACCCCATGAAATGAAATAAACCCGCGATCTAATATATGTATGTATGTAGTATGTACACATACACATTTCTTGGTTGGGATTTATTTACTTACTTACTTATAGTATTTATATTCCGTCCTCCTCACCCTGCAGGGGACTCAGAGTGAGTTACAATGTACATATACATGGCAAACATTCAATGCCATAGACCAGTGTTTCTCAAACAGTGTGCCGTGGCACACTAGTGTGCCATGAGCAATCATCAGGTGTGCCGCGAGAAAAGCTCTCTGCCCCCCTTCCTTCCCCCCTCCTCCTGCCGAACTCCTGCTGCTGGGGAGAGGAGGAGGAGGAAGAGGCGGCGCGAAGAAAGAAGAAGGGACCGGGCGCTGTGGGAGAACTGAAGCCAGGGGAGGGGCATGGTGTGACCTGGCTCCGCCCCTCCCCGCTTCAGCGCTCCCACAGCTTTGCCAGCCTTGAGGGGGCAGTGCCAAGCCAGCGGTGGCAGAGCCAGCACAATGCTGGCTTGGCACTGCCCCCTCAAGGCTGGCGGCTGTGGGAGAACTGAAGCTGGGGAGGGGCGGGTCATGGCGTGGCCTGGCTCCTCCCCTCCCCCAGCTTCGGCACTCCCAGCAGCTGCTCCCAGTGTCATTTTGTGTCATTTTGGTTGGTGGTGTGCCCCCGGATTTTTTTAAATGTTAAAAGTGTGCCACGGCTCAAAAAAGGTTGGGAAACACTGCCATAGACACACAACATATATAGACAGACACTCAGATGCTATTTAATATTCCAGCTTCTGGCCACCAGGGGAGCTGTCACTTCCTCATTCTTTGCATACTTCCTGGAGATTTTTATGGCCTCATTAATCAGTTAAATTAGCCTCCCCACAAAGTGGTACCTAAATTTCCTACTTGACAGATGCAACTGTCTTTCGGGTTGCAAAGGTCAACAACAAGCGACACAATTTTTGGTCAGGAGCTCACTCCAACCCAACGTCTCCATCATTGTAGGTCTTTAAATAAATTGGACAGCCATCTTTCAGGAGTATGGCAAGGCATTAGACTTGATGACCCTTTTAGTCACTTCCAACTGGGATTATAAAGTAAACCTAAATAAGATCCTGTGCGTTGATAGAATTGCAAGAGGACAGGTCATTGGAACCAAGTCATTGATTTCTATGAGACTCTAGCAAGCCAGTTGCATCTATGTTAGACTTAAGTGGCAGCATCTATGTTTTAGAATCCCTGTGTTAGAAGAAGTATCTTTCACCTGCTATATAAACGCATTCTACCGAAGTAGTTGGTAATCATTCTATTTGTCAACATCAAAAACTAGATACAACTTTATGCCATTCTTCTTCCTTTTTGTTTGATGCTTTGTTTCAGAAATATTTTATTTGTTACATGTATGAATGGGGTTTTTTTCAGATGTGATTTATGATTTTAGAACAGTGCTTTTACATATGGTGTTGACTTCCTTGATCTTCTGTGAAAAAGAGATAATGGGAGGAGGGTGCTTTTGCATGCATTTGTATGAATGTCATAATCTTACGCACAACATTAATCATTCATATAAATCATGCAGGATATATATGGTATGGCAGGTTATGTAAATGTTGTAAATTTTATAAAACTTTTTGAGAATTTATAGAAACATTCCAGTTTTGGGAACTGTATTTGTGTTTGTGTATTGTGTGTATGTGCATATATGTGTGTTGGTGTACACAGATGATTCCCGTCATATAGGGAGCCCCCAGTGGTGCAGCAGGTTAAACTACTGAACTGCTGAACATGCTGACTAAAAGGTCAGCAGTTCAAATTTGAGAAGTGGGGTGAGCTCCCGCTGTTAGGCCCAGCTTCTGTGAACCTAGCAGTTTGAAAACATGCAAATGTGAGTAGATCAATACATACTGCTTCAGTGGGAAAGTAACGGTGCTCCATGCAGTCTTGCCGCCAAATGACCTTGGAGGTGTCTACGGACGCCAACTCTTCGGCTTGAAAATGAAGATAAGCACCCCCCCCCCCAGGGTCTGACATAGTTGGACTTGATGTCAAGGGGAAACCTTTTCCTATACCTATACCTATACATATATCATAAAATGATATAAGGGATGCTGGGAACGCTGAGAGATGAGGAGTGTGTCAGCTCCCCCTGGTGGCCAGAGTTTGCCTCTGTTCGTCTATACGTGTGTATGTGGAAACGGCAGGGATTGTCTGCTAAGTATGTGTACCTGTAATCCGCTCTGAGTCCCCTTTGGGGTGAAAAGAGCGGAATATAAATAAAGTAAATAATAAATAATAAATATATAAAGCAGAGATATAATAGTAATAATAACAAACTCTTTGGAAATTGCACACATGTACGCCAATGCATAAGCAAATACACAAACACAGCCATCTATACATACAAAGAGCAGCTAGAAGCAGTGAAATCAGCCATGTAAATTGACCAATGAGTCCATGAAATATTTTCTCATGAATCATACTGACACAGCAATGATACTGACTTTAATCAAGGTTATTTAAAATCACAATTACCAGGAATGTTCCCATTTATAATTGTGCATTCTGACAAGGAAGAAGTGACACATATTTCGGCTGCCCAGGCAGCCGGCTTACACCACCCTCGGCCCCTTGTCTCCCCTGCAATGCAATCGGCAACGAGTCCCACTTCCTCATTTTGCCCCGTCGCTTATAATCTTTAGCGATTCATCACAGAGGTTATTATGAGCCTTGGCAAGCCTCCTCAGCTGGTATGCCTGCCTCTGCCTCTGAAATGTAGCTTTTATTGACAACATGTGGCATGTGAACAAAGGTCTTCAAAGGGCTATTGCTAGAAGGCACCACTGAATTCATTGTAAAGAGGAGGAGAAAAAGCAATAGGAATAAATTCTACTTTATTATTTTAGTATTTCTTAGACTGTGATTAAAAAGAAATATTTTTCTTTGCACTGGCCTAAGGATTCTATAGTGCTGTATTTGCTCCCTGCTGTGTTGTGGCTATTGTAGATCTAATTCTGGTGGTGCATACGTTTTATATGAAATTGTAGCAAGATGTGCACAATTCTAGTTTGTCATATAGATTAGAAAAAAATTCTGAGCAATGGGAAGGCTAGAGCTTAAATTAGGACAGAAAATATGTAGCCCTCCAGATATGTTGGACTGAAACTCCCATCAGCCTCAGCCAACATAGTCAATGGTGGGTGGAAGCTGCAATCCAATAACTGAAGGTTGTAGCCTAAAGATGTCCTACTGATTTCAGGCACAATTGAGCATTACATGATTTCTGTGAATTCAGGACACAGTGTCTCTGCAGCAATTTATTTACATATAAAAGCGTTGTTGTTGTTGTTGTTGTTGTATGCCTTCAAGACATTTCCAACATATGGTAAACCTGTCCTGCAGTTTTCTGAGGCTAAGAGTGTCTGATTGGTTGCTGTGAATTTTCCAGGCTGTATGGCCATGTTCCAGAAGCATTCTCTCCTGACATTTTGCCCACATCTATGGCAGGCATCCTCAGAGGTTGTGAGATCAGTTGGAAACTAGGCAGTGACGTTTGTATACCTGTGGAAAGAACGCTTGTCTGCTTGAGGCAAGTCTGAATGTTACAATTGGCCATCTTGATTAGCATTTACTGGCCAGTTGCAACATTCAGACTTGCCTCAAGCCGAAAATAGTTCTTTCACCCACCCTGGACATTTTACAGATACATAAACCCCACTTGCCTAGTTTCCAACTGACCCCACAACCTCTGAGGATGCCTGGCATAGTTGTGGGCAAAATGTCAGGAGAGAATGCTTTTGGAATGTGGCCATACAACCCAGAAAACTCACAGCAACCCAATGAAGGCCTTCGACAACACAGTGTCTGACTTACTTGGGGGTGTTTTCATGGCCAAATGGGGCTTAGAACCCTGGTCTCCAATGCTCAGACCATGCTGCCTCCCATAGGGACATGACAGAGGTACAAATGCAGGGATACAGCCAATCCCAGTTTCACTGTTTTGTTGTGTGTTTTCAAGTCATATCTGAGTTATGGTGACCCTAAGGTGAGCTTATCACTTGTTTCTCTTAGGTTGAGAGAGTGTTATTTCCCAAGGTCATTCAGTGGGTTTTAAAGCCATTCAAATCATATTATCTCCAGATTTTTGCCTGATTGTTTGGGGGGGCAATGGTCAAGACTACTATGCTACCCTTAACCCCATTAATGTCTTAATGAGCATGGTGATCAGATCAGATAATAAACATAACAGTTTAAATAATGTACCAGTAAGGCCTTTTCCACCCTGAGAATTTCGGGGGCTCTTCCCCCCTGGCTACATGCCTGTCCAGAGCCATTGTTCAATGGTCAAACTACTATGCTACCCTGACTAATTCTTTCCTCAGATAATTCATTTCCCGTTCTCTTCTTCCCCCCCCCCCTCTCTCTCTCACACACACACACACACACACACACATCCCTCCTGGACAAATCTGTTTCAGCTTCCCACCTGTGTAGGTGTCTTAAAAGTACATTCCAAAGTGACTTTGACAAAAGATCAGGCTAATTGGCCACTTCGAGTTCCCTATTAATGCACAGACCCAAGGGAGAACCACTTTGTACATCCAAAGAGCCTGATGTTTTCAATAATACAGCTGCACTCCACAGAACGTTGCAGGGTATTTGCAAAGTGCAGGTTTCAGACTATGATAGAATATATGTGACTGTCAATCATTTTCCCTTCCAAGGGTGTTAGAAGCAGAATAGAAATATGATTTTTCTAGATAGAGCTACTGCCTTAAAGTACATGTCAATGACCTATGCTCACTGTTGGCGTGTGCATGGCAATGATGGCCACACACACACCAATGGGGTGGGGAGCTCTCTTGTACCTCGGGATCTATGGTGATACAAGGTGCATGTGGAGGTGAGTGGCGGGGGGTGGGAGGGAGAGATCAGTATCAGAACCCTACAAATGATTGCCTCCTGCCAAGGACTCCAAATTTTTAAAAAAGCATGTCCTCTCCTTCAGTAATCCAAGCAGGCAGAGGGCAGCTGGTTTACATAATCATGCTTGAAAAGTCTATTTCTGCACACTAAGGCCATCGTTTTGTTCGTGACATATACTGGCATAATGTCCTCTTTTTTTGTGATTGCAGAAGGAGGCGCCCAGTGTCACATTGTACAATATCCATCCATACTCATAAATAACCTTGAGATGCCAGGATACACACATGCTTAAACAATGACCAGAAGTCCATTCATGCTACACAACTACAGTACTCTTTCATTTTAACTAGCATGGTTCCATCCTGTGCAGTCCTGGGACTTGTAGTTTGCTAAGGCATTACAGGATTCCTTAAGAGTGTCTGAGATGTAGCTATGGTGGGAAATATAGCACAATGTCAGTGTGAATGGGCCCTAAAAGGATGGTATTCTCCCCCAGGCACCAGGCATGTAGCCAGGGGGGGGGGCTTAGGGGGCTTCAGCCCCCCCCAAATTCTCAGGGTGGTCCGCGAGAAGGCCTTACTGGTACATTATTTAAACTGTTATGTTTATTCATATCATGATCTGATCACCATGCTCATTATATCCCACATTCATGGGGTTACTGGGATAACAATATAAAAGGTTTGCTAGGGTAGACCCTCTTCCACCCAGTCTCAGCCCCCCCCCCCCCAAATCAAAATCTTGGCTATGGCCCTACCAGGCACCATTTGGTTGTCTGAAAAGGAAGAGCTATCAGCCTTCTGGATCTTGCTCATCGCTAGATCTTCCCTGTTCTCTGTTGCAAAATTGAAGAGAGATAATGCCCCGGATCTTTTTGTTCTCTCCCTTTTCCCTCCCTTAAAGTCTGGATGTGAGAGTACACTGAAGTCTTCAGGCTATGGTTCCCAGCAGAGATGGAAATGGTTTGTCTGGCAATGATATCTGTTCCCTCCAGAATGAAATAGAGAGAATTCAGTAGTTTACAGGCATGTGGCTTAAAGAGAGCAGCCATCAACTTGACATTTTTCTCACCAATGTTTCCAATATTTCACAGGGCATCCCAGGTATTTTAATCAACTGTCAACCGGATTGGATATGGTTGGATTAGCTGCAGATTGGCTAACGTCTACAGCCAACACTAACATGTAAGTATGTGAATTTCTTTGTGCTTTTTAATATAGGAGACATTTAGGTGTAGACACTACAGTCCTGAGTCTTCACAGAAGTCTTTTCAAAAATAGATTATTTTCCCACTGTAGCTGCTCTGTATGTGGCTTCCCACTGAAAATAAGAGCAGCATAAGCAACTGTATATGACCATCAAATAAATGCAGTAGATAATTACTTTGTTACTTGAAACTGCAGTGGTTTCCACTACTATTATTTAAATACTCATTGGAATACTGCATCTTGGGGACATTTTTGTTCATTGGTCCTTTTGTGTATAACATTAATATCTGCTTTCTGATTTATAGTACAAACCTCATCAGCCCTATCTGGTATAGCTTATGGTTAGAATTGCTGGGAGTTGTAGTCCAGCAATACATTAAGTGTTGTATGAGTCCCACCCTGATCTAGCCCAAGTGCTATCAGATCTCACAATGACTCTCCAAGGCTTTGAACACTGTTTTCTCTGCTCTGCCTTTGGTAGATCCTTCAACTAGAACCTGGGATCTTATATGTACTCCTCATCAACCTCTAGCCAGTGGTTCCCAACCTTTTTTTTGATCAGGGACCACTTGACTAGAGACCACTTGACCAGGGACCACTTTGACGAGGGTTCACTCTCCTAAATTAGTACCAAATGCTTTATGCATCAGTTTTTGGTCAATGTAAGATTCGGTTTGATTATTTGGGGTGCTGATTCAGAAAATTGCATTGGAGCCCCTGGTGGCACAGTGGGTTAAACCGCTGAGCTGTTGAACTTGCAGACCAAAAGATTACCAGTTCAAATCTGGGGAGCGGCTTGAGCTCCAGCTGTTAGCACTAGCTTCTGCCAACCTAGCAGTTTGAAAACATGCAAATGTGAGTTGATCAATAGGTAGGCAGTCATGCTGGCCACATGACCTTGGAGGTGTCTCTGGACAACACTGGCTCTTCAGCTTACAAATGGAGATGAGCACCAATCCCCAGAGTCAGACACGACTGGACTTAATGTCAGGGGAAAACCTTTACTAGACCACATCAGCTCTAGTTTCTGATACAGAACATATACTATCCAGTAGTCACCATCTGCTTGCCCACAAAAACATATTTAATAATCTAAAGCTGATGTGGTAGTAATAATCTTTTGTGGGTGGTCAGCCTCTCCCCTTCCAACATCTCAGTTGCCTCGGCAGTATAAGAGGGTTTCGTGAAATCAGTTGCTCTTGTTGCCACGTTGTTTCGAGGCAACAGTGTAGTAATGGTGAGGCTGCAGACCATATTTTTGTTCTTGAGGACCACTTGTGATCCATGGACCACAGGCTGGGAACCACTGCTCATGTGGACTTCAGGTTACTGTGGACATCCTCTTTTGCCACCAGCTGCAAACTATGCTACTGAGAAATAGTGGTAGCAACAGAACAAAAAACAAATAAAAATGAAATCCAATCAGTTATCAACACTCACTTGGGTTAAGGGCATGTAGATCTTGCAAAAATGAAAAGCTCACAAAGAAAGATATGCTTTTATTAACCTGAGATAGCACCTGAATGTATGTGGAGTCTTTAGGGTGATGGGAAGAGGGAGATGTCAATGCTTGGAAAGTCACATTTATGGAGTACAATAGCACGTATACCCCAGCAAGCATGGTAGCCCAAGCTCAGGAAAACATTATCCCTATTTTCATTTAGTCAGCAAAATGCTGGTGCTGTTGTCTTTCAGGTTCACCTATGAAATAGCTCCAGTGTTTGTGCTCTTGGAATATGTCACATTGAGGAAAATGAGAGAAATTGTTGGTTGGCCAGGGGGCGCCGGCGATGGGATCTTCTCTCCTGGTGAGTAGTCTTCTTTTACCCATTCGCTTTGTGATGTTTATAATTTGCAATTATTGTGTAGGGAAGCGGTGTTCATGTTCAAGAGGATGCTTACACTTTATTAAACATCCTCTCTTGGACAGCAAAATATTGTTTAGTTTTATGGCAGTCTAGGGCATGATTATTAAAGAATTAGCAATGAGGGTCCCAGCTGAATGCTTCCTTCCAGCAAATTGTGCTGCTTTAATATAGAACCAAAGTGTCTTCATAAAGTGGGTAAAGATAATCCGAAAAGTCATTTTGGTTTTTTTTAGTTTGTGTATTGTATATTTGTAGCTATGTGTGCATCTCTGCAGAACTTTGGCACTAATATATTATGATGATGTGTCCCCCCTCCCCGAGTATCATATCAGAGAGAGGGGGGGAGACCCTATTCCTGCTTTTTAAAATGTCAGGAGCAACTTGAGAAACTGCAAGTCACTTCTGGTGTGAGAGAATGGGCTGTCTGCAAAGACATTGCTCAAGGGATGTCTGGATGTGTTCCCATCCTTTTGGGAGGCTTCCCTCATGTCCTCACATGAGAAGCTGGAGCTGACAGATGGGAGCTTACCCCACTCCCTGGATTTGAACCACTGACCAATTGGTCAGCAGTCCTGCCAGCACAAGGGTTTAACCCATTGTGCCTCATATTATCTAGAGAACATGTGAATGCATAGTATGGAAATAACTTGGCTGAGTTAAAGCGTAAGAGTAACAAGATACCAGCTTAGTGTAATAAGCAACAGTGCTGAGGATTTGGCCAAATATTTTAGAATAACAAACGGCCAATAATGCCAGTCTCCCTGGAGATATATTGGGCAAGGAATGGAATAACACATGTGCAATTGATAGGGTGGAAAAACATGGAAATTACCACCTATAGCTGCTCCAGTGAAGTATAGCCACAGGTCCACACATAGTTTTGAGACCCAAAGAAGAAATGTTGCACTCTGTGAAGTTTTAATACATCTGATGGAATATACAGGGAAATATGCTGGGGGGGAAAGAAGCATCATTTGGATCTTGATATACTGCAAAGAGCCAAACCCATCTAGATGAGCCCTAAAATATCTGTGCTTTTTTAAATAGTGGAAGTGTTATTTGGGGCAGGGTCAATTAATAGAACAAAGATTTCTCTTAACTGAGTTTAAGCCATGTCTTTCAAAAGTTGCATGATGAAAAAATGCTGTTTGTGCTTAAAGCTATGCAATTGTGTGAACAGAAGAGGTAACAGTGTGTTACTGTGGACTCCAGGTGGTGCCATATCTAACATGTATGCTATGTTGATTGCACGTTTCAAGATGTTCCCAGAAGTTAAGGAGAAAGGAATGGCAGCTATTCCAAGATTGGTTGCCTTCACATCAGAGCATGTAGGTGTTTCTGTTTTCACCACTTTGCTAAGTTCACATGTTTGCTCATTGAGCTAGGCTCTTCTTACCATGTAAAGTCCAATTGTTACTCTGAACTGGAATAGGCCCACTGAATGAATTGTAATTTAGTCGGGTCACAGTGTTGTGTTCATTCCATTGTTCGGTGGATCCACTCTAGTTGGAACCAACAATAGATTTTAGGCTTTTGTGATCATTTACCTATTTAAGGGGCTTCTTTGTTCTTTCCTTCTTTCCTTCCTTCTTATGAAATAAACTGGGTTCTTTAATTCTCCCTTGCATTGTATCAGGATGATGTGTTTCTTTGAAAACCTCTTGGTACCTTTTGGATTTAAAAATATGGCTTTTATTTACACTCAGCTCTCCAGATTTGTGGGTTTAACTTTTGAAGACTTTTTAATGCATAGATATGATTAATATGCTTTATCTAGGAATTTCTGGGGGTAATAATAATAATAATAAACTTTATTTATACCCGGCCACCACCTCCCCCAAGGGGGCCTTGGGGCAGTTTACACGAGGCCAAGCCCGAACAACAAATTATAGCAAAATAAAAACAAAAAACAAAAGCAACATCATAAATTACATAGAAACATATGAATGCAGTGAACAAAACAAAAATACAATATACACAATTACAATGGATGGGCCGCATGTGCAGGATAAAATGTTAAAACGTAGGGTGAGATAAAAGCGGAGCAGGTTATTTGCGAAGGAGAGCTCAAAAAATGGGATTATAAGGTGTACTCCAGTGACAGAAACTGTTCCATTATCCGGGTGAAGGCCACAAGGAGGTGCTAAAGAGTGGAGGATAGTCCATTTTATGGGGGTGGAGCATGGGTTGAAGGAGGAAAACCATTTCCCCCTGTTTTCCTGTTATTCCCCACCACCACCACCCATGTCCTCATCACGTAAACAACCCTTGTTTATGATTTGGGAAGGCGGAGGAGGGAGAATAACCAGCGAAAACAGGGGAAATTGTTTTCCTCCTTCAGTTCCCCCTGTAAAATGAACTATTCTTCTCTCTCTAGCACCCCCAAGTGGCCTCTGTCCAGATTTTGGAGCAGTACCTTTCTGGATCCTCCAGAACTTTTGCCAGAATTTGACTATAGAGTCACGCTGGAAGACCTTTTTAAAAAAAAAAAACCCTCATGTTGTCCACTTTTGTTTGGCCTTGCTCCCCTAATCTCAGCAAAAGTAGAGGTATTGCTGTACTTTTATCCTCCCCTTCCTCCAATGAAATCAATGAAGTGTACATCGGGAGGGAGGGATACCACGAGTTCTTGGATCTAATCTGACCCATAAAGCTTTCCCTTCTGATTTACACACAAGTTTGTCCTTTCGTATAAGACCAACTCGTGACAACTATCGTGAAGGGGTCTCCTCTAACACTGACCAACACCCAAAGAGAAATAACATTTCCTCCTGGATTTGCTTATTTCCCCTGTATTCCTGGCAGACATTTCAGGAATGACAAACAAAGCTGGCTCTTTTCAGCCATTGTTTGCAGATGCCACTTCAGCAAGAGAGAGCAGGAACAAAATTAATCCCAAGCCACGATGAGTGTAAGAGTTGTAGATGCTTCTTTGTACATGATGTGATGGTGTCAATGAATATGACCATGTCCTGACATCAAGGGCATGGTCACTTCCACTGACATTTTCTGGCCCATGTAGCAAAGGAGTATCTGGCCTCCACCCACCTAAAAGGAGTTCCTGTCTTCTGACGCACAGCTTTTATTCCCCTATTTGGCTTTGTCTTCTCCACCATCTTGTGAGATTGACACAACTAAGTAGCTAAATAAAGGTCACCTATGAGCTTTGTGCATAAATTAGGATTTGACCCCAACAAAATCTATTACAATAAATCATTACCATTTGTAATAGTGCTTAGCACTTTAGAGTTGACCCAGCTCTGTGAAGTTACCTGATATTACTATCCCAGCATTGAAGATGTGGAACTGATTCCCAACTCCCAGGGCTCTATCGTACAGCATCTTGGGATCTGTGGTTTGTTGTGGTACCAGAGCTCTCCGATAGAGAAGGATAAAAATCTCACACAACTACAAATCCCAGAATTCCGTTGCATTGAGCCATGGCTGTTAATGTGATGTCAAACTGCATTAATTCTGAAGTGTGAATACAATCCTAACTCAAACTACTATACCACACTGACTCTCAGTACTAGAGCGTTAATTTCACAGGAAGTGTTCCTGGTGGATCCCCCCCCCCCCCTCCAATGGATACTCCTTGATTATTCTTAAGCCATTGAAGAAGCAAACCTACTATAAATATTGTGAAAAAATAATAATCTATATCCTTTTTCAGAGTCATTTTTCTGTGAAGAAAGGAGCAGCAGCCTTAGGAATTGGTACTGACAGTGTGGTTTTGATCCGATGTGATGAGAGGTAAGCACATCATTGTTCACTTATAGGAAGATCCTATCTTTGGTGATGACAGAAAGTGAAAAATATGAAGTTGATTGCCAAATAATGCAAAATGCCATCATCCTGCAATTGGTTCAAGTAAGTTGTGCAAACCAACACAATCTTTTCACCAAGTTTGGAAAGGGGTATAAAATAGACATTAATGCTTGACTCATATGCTGATGTTCATTTCATTTTAAGACACAGTCAAACTGATTGTTCTTGCTTCAACATTTAATATGTCAAGCTTAGGTCCTGCGTTGCCTGGCAGAGTGTAAAGTTCAGTCAATAACAGAGCTCAGGGGCTAACAAAGCCAATAACAACAATACCCACGAGGGGTTCAATATAATTAATCACCAAATCAAATGTATATCAAAGATTCTGTATTCAGTATAAGATTATTATTCATCACAGATGGATAGTGCAATTCAATTAGGAGTGTATATAACACAAAATCAAAAGTCCCACGTAGGGGTTAATGCATTCAATAGTTCAATGTATATCCCCGTGAGGGTTAATGCAAAATAAACATATATCAATAGTCTGTATATAGCATTCTCATCAAATTATAAGTCTTTAAAGTGTACTCATCCCCGTGGGGACGTATGGAATGGTAAGGACGCAGAGGAGTAAATTAGTCCCCTCTTGGTGGATCAATCAGGCCGACGGAGTCGCCATGCGTATTGAGAGGCCCAGAAGTCCGTTCACCGGTAGTCCAGTTTTCTCAAGGCTAATCAATAAGCGTCCAGTATCTGCGAGACAATTATAAACATAAACCTCAGGTACAATACCCCAATATATCATCATATAACAAAAGGCAGAATAACAGGGATACATACCATATCAAATAGACAAATATAATATAACCCAGGCGTAGTAGCCGATCAAAGGGTGACCCAAAGGTAAACAGTAAAGCTGCTAGGTGGGGTATATATTGATGAACAGGGGTTAAGCCAATGAACTGAGGGGATTACGTCATTCAACCCGTTGGGCCATTCAGTGTCAAGGAGGAGTGTCCATTTAATTTCAGCTGATCTTAGCAAATCATTAGTATGTTGGTGAGGACGTGGTTTTATTTGTTGTAAGATCATGAGTTTTAAAGAGGAAGCATCATGTTTCTTTTCCTTGCAGTGTTTGTAAAATACAGAATCCTCAGAAGCTCTATGGATCTTGCTTCTATGTTCAATAAAACGGGTCCGCACCTCCCTCGAAGTCATCCCCACATAAACTAATGAGCAGCCACAAGAGATCCCGTAAATGACGGATTTAGAAGCGCAGGTCCCATAATCCCAGATCTTGAATGTTCTATTTTTAGCCATGCTATAGATTTCTTTATCCTGGGATACATTAGCACATACAGAGCAGTGGGAGCAAGGTTTCATGCCTGGACTCATGATTCTCCTGATGGGTGGTCTATGTCCATGAGAGTATACCAGAAAGTCTTTCATGTTGCGGGTACGCTTGTGAGCTATGAGAGGGAAATTAGATAGGCCCGGAATATCTTTTAAGAGAGGCCAGTATTGTTTGACAATTTTGTTTGACAGCCACCATCAGCACTGACAGTGTTAATTTTCTGGATGTAACAGTAACTAATGTTAATCATCATTTAAAAATTAGGGACTTCAGAAAGACTGTGAAGAAGAACAGTTATTTACATTTCACGAGTCATCACACTCATGCCTTACGCCATAATCTCCCATTCTCCCAATTTCTTCGTATTAAAAGAAATTCATCATTAAAAGAGGACTACACTGTAGCAGCTGACAGACTAACATCGGATTTCATGCAGAGAGGATACCCGGCCTCCATCATAGAGACAGCCAGGAGGCGAGCTGAAGCTCACCCCAGATCTTCATTATTTACCCCCCAAAAAAGCAAAGAATTGGATAAGATAGTGTGGCCTGTGACCTACACGCCCCACTCTAACACCCTGGCGAAAATTGTCAAACAATACTGGCCTCTCTTAAAAGATATTCCGGGCCTATCTAATTTCCCTCTCATAGCTCACAAGTGTACCCGCAACATGAAAGACTTTCTGGTACACTCTCATGGACATAGACCACCCATCAAGAGCATCATGAGTCCAGGCATGAAACCTTGCTCCCACTGCTCTGTATGTGCTAATATATCCCAGGATAAAGAAATCTATAGCATGGCTAAAAATAGAACATTCAAGATCTGGGATTATGGGACCTGCGCTTCTAAATCCATCATTTACGGGATCTCTTGTGGCTGCTCATTAGTTTATGTGGGGATGACTTCGAGGGAGGTGCGGACCCGTTTTATTGAACATAGAAGCAAGATCCATAGAGCTTCTGAGGATTCTGTATTTTACAAACACTGCAAGGAAAAGAAACATGATGCTTCCTCTTTAAAACTCATGATCTTACAACAAATAAAACCACGTCCTCACCAACATACTAATGATTTGCTAAGATCAGCTGAAATTAAATGGACACTCCTCCTTGACACTGAATGGCCCAACGGGTTGAATGACGTAATCCCCCTCAGTTCATTGGCTTAACCCCCTGTTCATCAATATATACCCCTCCTAGCAGCTTTACTGTTTACCTTTGGGTCACCCTTGATCGGCTACTACGCCTGGGTTATATTATATTTGTCTATTTGATATGGTATGTATCCCTGTTATTCTGCCTTTTGTTATATGATGATATATTGGGGTATTGTACCTGAGGTTTATGTTTATAATTGTCTCGCAGATACTGGACGCTTATTGATTAGCCTTGAGAAAACTGGACTACCGGTGAAACGGACTTCTGGGCCTCTCAATACGCATGGCGACTCCGTCGGCCTGATTGATCCACCAAGAGGGGACTAATTTACTCCTCTGCATCCTTACCATTCCATACGTCCCCACGGGGATGAGTACACTTTAAAGACTTATAATTTGATGAGAATGCTATATACAGACTATTGATATATGTTTATTTTGCATTAACCCCTATGTGGGATATACATTGAACTATTGAATGCATTAACCCCTACGTGGGACTTTTGATTTGTGTGTTATATACACTCCTAATTGAATTGCACTATCCATCTGTGATGAATAATAATCTTATACTGAATACAGAATCTTTGATATACATTTGATTTGGTGATTAATTAGAGTGTAAAGTTCCCCTTGAAAGCCAGAGCCCCTGGTGGCACAATGGATTAAACTCTTGGCCAAAAGGTCGGCTGTTCAAACCCGGGGAGTGGGGTGAGCTCCAGTCTGTCAGTTCCAGCTTCCCATGTGGGGGCAGGAGAGAAGCCTCCCATAAGATAGAATAGTAAAACATCCGGGCATCCCCTGGGAAACGTCCTTGCAGACAGCCAATATTCTCACAGCAGAAGAAACTTTATTTATTTATTTACATCATTTATATTCCACTCTTCTCACCCCGCAGGGGACTCAGGGTGGATCACAATGCACATATACAGGCAAACATTCAATGCCATAGACATACAACATATATAAACAGACAACGAGCTACAATTGGTTGAGAGCTCACCCGGGCAGGCCTCGAACTCATGATCTTCTGGTCATTAGAGATCTTATGCAGCTGACTTCCAGCTGCACCACATTCCCGGTACTTTCAGTTTCTCAAGTCACTCCTGACATGAAAAAAGCCACTTGAAAGCCAATATGGGGCAGTGGTTTGAGTGCTGAATTAGGTTTCTAGGAGAACTGGGTTTGAATTCATACTCAGCCATGAAATCCACCTTGGGGGTAGAATTTAAAGACATAACTACATCAATCAGGTATATCAAAGAGATCTTGTAGCACTTTAGAGACAAACTGATATAATGAAGTTGATAGCATATGCTTTTGTAGACTAAATGTACTTTCTCAGATGGATGACCCTGGGAAAGGCATCATCTCCCAGAGGAAAGCAATGCCAAGCCCTTCTAAATAATTCTGGCAGGTGCTTCTGCTGGTATCAGCACATCTTCAGTTGCCTGACCAATAATCTTGTTGTCTGGGAATTCTGGAAGCTGTAGTCAAAACATTTCTGGAACTTCTCATAACTTCGTATTAACTTGAGTATCAGAATAATTTGGGACGTCATGATTTAAACTAATACTTTTTATTTTGATTACTTAATTCCAGAGGCAAAATGATCCCATCTGATCTTGAAAGGAGAGTAATTGAAGTAAAGCAAAAGGCAAGTAGATTTCTGCCTACTGTCAATGCACCATACAACAGCTTTCCCCAATCTGATGCCTTTCACATGTGTTGGACTTCACTTTCCATCATCCCTATCAAACATATCAATTGGTTTTGCTACTCGAGGATAGTAGCAATTATAACCAGATTACGGCAGACAGAAATATGTTGGAGGTTTTCTTATTCCACTCATGTAGGCATTTACATTGTCTCTCTGAATTCTTTTTGGTGTTTAATTTTGTGATGCATTTGTTATTTCAGTGTTCATTGGATTTTTTATATTTATAAATTTCCTCTATTGTGGCTGAGTTATTTTGACAGCTGCTTCATGAAAGGATGGGGGACTTGGACACCAACTATATAGATAAAATGAATAATAATCAAAACACAACTTTTCAATGTACTTGAGTGAGTGTGAGTGTCTAGCATGTTGAATCAGTGTCTAATGTGAGTCTGAAGCAGGGATGGACAAAGTGTGGCCCATTCAGGACAGGTTTTGTGGTTTCCAGGGCCACACTTTGTTTACAATGAAAATTAGTCCTGAATGCCACCACGTGCATGCTAGGGGTATGGAAGGCATTTTCACCATGTTTGGAGGACAGTCAGCTCCAAAATGTTCACAAGAGGGCATTATGTACATTTGTGGGGCCCTTGGACTATTTAGATCCAGATTATGGTTTTTGGGAAAGGGGGGCAAACTAAGATAAACATACCCAGGAATGTTCATGTAGAAAACAATACAATAGTATTATATTTTGGGGCAGCCATTCATCAGGGGTGTTCCCATATATATGTACCCAAAAACAGGTCAAAAAGATGGGTAGTTGTTTTGGTTGTTTTCAACAAACCAGCTCTATACATGAAGAACAGGTCTTTTACAAAGCTGATAAGTTCAAGACCAGGCCACTACAAAATAGATACCTTGTTACATGCTGCTGGTGAGAAAATTCATTCCCTCTAGATGCTGCACTTAAGTTCAATGAGTTGTGGTCGCGCATGGGTTAAATCCTTGTGCTGGCTGAACTGCTGACCTGAAGTTTGGTGGTTCGAATCCGCAAGACGGGGTGAGCTCTCATCTGTCAGCTCCAGCTTCCCATGCAGGGAATGAAAGAAGCCTCCCACAGGATGGTAACACATCCAGGAGTCCCCTGAGCTACATCTCTGCAGATGGCCAATTGCAGTTTATCAAGTCGCTTCTGACATGAGAAAAAAACACCCTTAAGTTCAATGGAGACATGCCGAACAAAACAAATAATGTCACCGTTGTGAATTTAAAAGTCACAACACTTTATTCTGTGATCTCTGCCTACAACACTTGCTGAAAGTCCTAGGTTCAGTTCTGGACACCTTCCATTTAAACATGGCAAACTGCCAATTTCTTCACTTTTGGTGCAAATACCATTCTCAGTGGAAATAATTTATTCAAGAATATAGCAGGAAAAGGGGAAAAAATTAATTCCCTCTCTATGCATGCCTGCTGTGATCCCAAAATTATCATGATCTAACAGTTTCTGTGATGTAAATGTTAAAAGAAAAACCCTGAATATTAAATACAAAAGGATATTTGAGGTCATCTGTGCTTTGGCTTCAAATAAAAGGACTCAGAAAGACTCCCCTCCTCTCTGAGATTATAGAGAGAAAACAACTGCCAGTCTTCATAAGCAATATAAGGCTAGATTATCCAAGATGTAAAACAGTTGCTTGGGAAACTGCCCTGGGTCTCGTAAGACTGCCATTCCAGTCATCTAGCTCAAGACTGTCAACCACACTGAATGTCAGGGTTAAAGTCTTTCCCAAATCAAACTGTAGATGCAGAGGTTGGATTTGGAGTATTTTGCATGTAAACCATGTTCTCCAGAACTAGATCCTTCCTTAGCTTCCTATGTCCATATGCCAATGACAGTTCTCATTAGCACAAATTAGGATCTTTGTATTCCACTGTTCAACATGGTGTCAGGACTAGTCCTACCATGAGGCAGACTGCCATGGGTGTTCACAACATAAATATTAGAGAAGAGAACTGTGTGTGTCTTATATCAGTGAATATGAATTGCTCGTTCAACAAAGGTCAGAAGTGAAAGGCAGATATGTCCATTCTAGATGGTCATTTTATTATGTGCAAGGGAAAGCTGTCTGCAAACAAAACATCAATATGTATTGGCGGCCTTGGCAGTTTGCTGCCACCTACATGTAGAAACAACAAAACTCTGACAAATGGAGAAGATAAAGAGAAGTTGTAAATGAGTGGCAACATGTACTTCTGTGGTGCTTAAAGGAGGGCCCTTTACAACAGCCCTATACCTCAAAATATCAAGGTAGGAAATCCCACATTATCTGAGTGTGGACTCAGATAACCCAGATCAAAGCAGATATTGTGGGATTTTCTGTCTTGATAGTCTGGGATATTGGGCTGTGTGAAAAGGACCTGAGATATCCCTTGTGTCTTTGCCACCTAATAACATAATGGTTGCATAACAGTAGCTTCAGTTAATGTATAGATATTTTGCACTATGGCAGATTTATACCAGCAATGTGAGCTATGAAAAAGTCTTGCTTTGATGCATTATACCAGCAATGCATGAGTTATGAGAAAAGGCAGGAACAAAAGTGAAATAAGATCAACTTCTTCCCTCCTTTCCTTTAGAAAAAAGCTAAAGATGCAGGTCTGGGACTGGGCATTTGATTGATGTGGAGCAGCGGACAGACAATTTGAGTAGGATAGGGTTGTGTTGGTGGACTGCGGACTGGTTGACAGCCTATGAATATGGAACAGGGATTATGGGGAATTTTGATATGTAACTATTTTTATCTGCTTGTTGTATTTTTGATATGTTGTTGTTCTTTTCTTGTATGTGGCATTGAATTATTGCCTTCTGTTAGCCGCCCTGAGTCCCCCTTTCGGGGGTAGAGAAGGGCGGGTTAGAAAGGAAATAAATAATAATAAATATAACAAATCTGGGAGATTCAGATATCTTATTTCACCATCACCTTCCTTCTCTCACATGTGACTATGTTCTGCATTCATTGGAGTTCCTGGATTATATTCAAAGGCAATCTACAGTAATCCAATTGGGGGGTTGCCAGAGTCAGGATAGTGATACCCAAGAAGAGTTCTAGCTGGTGCCTAAAAGGACAGCTGAGCCTGAGGAGACCGTTCTAAATCCAGGAGCAGGCCCAAGCTGCACTTCTAGAAACGGATGGACATCTGATTTAACACAAGCAGACATCTTTTAGTACCCACAGGGCCTCACTCTTGTGAGAATCAAGGTTCACTTGGTCGCCCCTCATTCACAGTATTATCAGCTCTGGCATCAATCTCACCCGATTCATATATGTTGTTCCAGTTTACTTCCCAACAGGTCCAGGCAGCATCTAAAGAATCTCCATTGGAACATTTTCCTTTTTTCTTCTTCCGTAGGGTTTTGTTCCTTTCCTAGTAAGTGCCACAGCAGGAACTACAGTCTATGGGGCATTTGACCCACTGATAGCCATTGCAGATATTTGCAAGAAGTACAAAATCTGGATGCATGTTGATGTGAGTATGAAATTAGTATCTTCAAGTACTGCAATGCAGCAAATACTAGAATATCTAAGAGTATATAATCTAATAATATGCTCCAGGGCCAAAATCAGGCTGGTAAATGAAGAAATAAGTTTCCCAGCAGAGTTTGCAGAAAAAAATATTAAAAATTGCTTCTTAGGAAGCTAGTGGACATACACTAGAGCAGACCTGGGCAATTACTGGCCCTCCAAGTGTTTTAGACTTCAAATCCCAGAAATCCTAACAGCTGGTAAACTGGCTAGGATTTCTGGGAGTTGACATCCAAAACACCTGGAGGGCCGGTAATTGCCCAGGTCTGCACTAGAGTCTCACTTATCTGACATAAATGGGCTGGCAGTATGTCAGATAAACACAAATTTTACATCAGATAATATGGAGTCTCATACAGTTACTCATCCAATGCAGCGCTAGACACCTAGGATACTAACAACAGAGACTCAAAGGGTTAAAACAAGACAATACCTTGAGGCTAGAGCAACCCAGCAGGAAGTGCCCAGATGCGGAAGCGGGGCATGGTAATCACAGAGGGAAGGAAGGAGAATGCTTCCCTTCTGGTCCTGCCTCTTTTCCCCTTTCCTCTCTCTTACTCCTCGTCATGCAATTTTTACTTATTTCGAATGGAAAGTTGGGGAGCACTCCTTTAATTGAAGGGGAAATGCTGGAGGAAAGGCAGGGTGTTGGATAAGAGTGTCAGATAAGACCGAATGTCAGATAAGCGAAGGTCGGATAAGCAAGACTCTACTGTACTCTGTTCGTGTTACTTGCCAAATACAGAAAAGTTATTTTTTGTACTACAGAACCAAGAATTTATCAATGGTTACTAATCATGCTATCTGGGCGGATTCTGATATTTGTTGTGCAAATATCCAGCTTTTCAAACTCTTCCAAATATTTAATATTGGTATATTGAGGCTTTATTTGTTTTCTCATAATATTGTTTAATCACAGTCATTATATTGATCTGCCATTAATTTGTTGATCTATTTGTGAATCACCATATACTGGAATTGGCATAGATTTTGCAAAATAATGCATTGAAAGTACTGAAAAACTGTTTAGGTTAGTGCCATTAACACACGACTCATAATCATAAATTGCAGAGATACAATTGACTTGCCATTTGATCAACGTCAATGTTCCACAATTTCCTTCCCTTATTTTAGATCCTCCCCCAACAACCATTTTCCAAACATAATTCATATAGTTGGATTTCCACCCTCTGCATTCAGTAGCACTGAATACAAATAATTGATATTATCTTGTTCTTTTCTAGGGAGCATGGGGTGGTGGGCTGCTGATGTCAAGGAAACACAAATGGAAGTTAAATGGCATTGAAAGGTAGGGCTTGTAGAAATATTATTAAATGCTGCTAAATTAATTGGGCTAAATTCAAGTTGCTCTGGCATCTGGTGGTTTTACTCTCCCCTCACTACCCTTTTGATTGCTGAAAGTGTGGGGAGGGGAATGTATATTTTTATATTTGCATATTTTAAGTTGTATGCTAATGCTTTTATGTTTACTTTGAGTCTCTTTTGGAAGAGATAAAGTGAGGTATAATAATGATGATGATGATGATGTCTGGAGGGATTCTCAGCCTCTCCCTCTATGAACCATTAAGGAGGCTAAGATCTTCTGGGGAGGCCCTGCTCTTGGTCCCACCTACTTCACAAGTGTGGGTGGTGGGACAAAAGACCGGGCCTTCTCAGTGGTGGCTCTTTGACTCTGGAATTCTCTTCCCAGTGAGATTAAATCTGCGCCCTCTCTCCTGGCCTTCAGAAAAAGAACAAAGACATGGTTACGGAACTAAGCTTTTGACTAGTAATGCAGTACAAAAAGAAAATATGGAATATGTGCAATTGATATTTTGAATGGCCTAGTCTACGAGTTGGATAATGTAATTTTAATTCTTTTATTAGGTGTTTTAATTCTTATATTTCATGTTTTAAATGTCATTTTATCTTATCTTATGGTGAATAGTCCTATTGATTTTATGCTTAGTTATATGTAATTGATTTCAGTTTTGTTTTATGTATAAAAGGCATTGAATTTTTGCAGTTATTTTTGTGTAAACCACTTTGAGTCCCACCAGAGATGAGAAAAGTGGTATATAAATGCTGCAAATAAATAAATAAATCAGCCATCCAAAACCTGCTTTTGGACTGCAGTTGAGAGGGAATAATCCCATCTCAATTTTGCTGGATTCTCACAGTGGAAGTCTCACATTGGATCCTTCCCATTGACACTACACTAAAGTTCCTCAAATTAAAATTACAGGATGCCTCTGCTCTCCAGGTCATTGCCAACAGGTTTATGGTAGATCAGTTAATATGCTTTTGTCAAATATATAATTAGAAATTAATTATTAAACTGTGGACACGATTGGAATAAATGACTAGATCTCTAAAAGCATAAAGACTGTGTCTGAGTTACTTTTATTTTATTGCTGTTATTGTCTCAATTATCCTTCTTATCACCCTTTTATCCTGGAAACTGTGGATTGTGTTATTTGTTAGTTTACTACATGATATATAATGCTTTCATTATCCAGAATGGTCTAGTGGTCTGAGCATTAGTTTTTGACTCTCCTTTAGGCCATGGAATGCAGTGGGTGACCTTGGGCAACTACATTCTCATGGCCTCAGAGGGTGGCAAAGGCATGCCTCATCTGAACAAATCTTGCCCAGAAATCCTTGTGATAGGCTCATCCTAGAGTCACCAGTGATTTAAATGTACATCCACTCTCCAGAGTTGGGCCCAAAGACTTAGAAATAATGTTATAAATTAAAAATTGAAATAGATAAATAGAAAACACTACCTAAGTGCACTTGGAAATAGAAAACACTACCCACATCACTGTCAATATTCAAACTGAAATAAAGTAGAGGTCTTACCCCACTTAGCATTAAGAAAGCTGGTTATTATTCCAAAAATCCAAATATTTGTGCTTAAGTGTGTTGTCATTTTAAAAGAACATTATCTGTTCAGATAAATGTAAATGAACTGTTTCTGGTTAGTCACAAAACACCTAATTATGACTCCTCATCACTATTCTGTCTTCCTTTATTTGGATTTACTATGATTGCAATGCAGCCTTTCAAAGTTTGCTTGCTGTTCTAGGGCTAACTCTGTGACGTGGAATCCACACAAGATGATGGGGGTCCCTCTACAATGCTCTGCTCTGCTTGTTCAGGAAGAGGCACGTTTCCACTTATTTGTATTTCTGTTCACTTTTGATCTTTTAATGGATGAGATCTGGATGGTTTCCCTATGGTTCTGACAAAAAGATTTAATGCATGTCATGGAATTTGCAGATCAAAGGGAAAGTTAAATGTTTAGCAGACATTGGAAAAGTTACCTTCTTGGACTACAGCTCCCCTTGGTCTAAATCAGCGGTTCTAAACCTGTGGGTTCCCAGATGTTTTGGCCTTCAACTCCCAGAAATCCTAATAGCTGGTCAACTGGCTGGAATTTCTGGGAGTTATAGGCCAAAACAAGTTGAGAACCACTGATCTAAATCGTCTATGCTGGCAGGAATTTTTCAAAGCTCTGATATGAAGTCCCTTTTTCAGCCTCAAAGTCAGGAAACAACTAAACTCAAAAGAAAACAAAGGCCATCAACATTCTACATTGGCTACTTATTTGTATCTGTAACTATGACCCCATCACATTGATGTTTCCTCCTGCTTTCTTTCCATTTTTGCACACAAGGATAATGGAGTCCAATGAAGGCCATCCCATGATGCACAACCACTTCTGGTGGCCATCTGTGGGAATCCATCTTGCCAGTGTGCTACAATGGAGAGAAGACTCCAGAAAGTGGAGGGAAGCAAATGAAAGCAGGAAGAAAACAGGGAAAGGTTATGGGATGGCTAGCCATCCCTGAAGATGGACCTTATTGGGATAAAATGGGATAAGACAGTTTCCCCTTCTTCCCAACACTTTCCCTGCTTTTCTCCACTTCTCTCCTGCCCATATGATGAAGTCCATAGTAACATCATCTGGCCCAACCCATCTTAAGAGCCAGCAGCCACATCCCCTTTCCACCAGATAGTGAAACTGTAACATATGCATATGCTTTCTCCAAATCGAGGCCAGGAGTATATGCTTATGCCCATAGATGGAAAGGGTACTTAGAAGTTCATAGCACCACCTAAGGATTGCTACACTTGTCCTTCAGTGTATTCCTGTTTCTTTAAAGGGACTGATGCAAAGCTGCAACCAGATGCATGCTTCCTACCTCTTTCAACAAGACAAGCACTATGACCTCTCGTATGACACTGGCGACAAAGCCTTGCAATGTGGGCGCCATGTGGATGTCTTCAAACTATGGCTGATGTGGAGGGCAAAGGTAAGCATTTCCATGTCTCTTTTTGGAATCAGGGTGAGTGAAATTCCAGTCTGCAAAAATATAGTCAAGAAAAATGTTGACTTTTATGAGTGAACCAAGGTTGTCAATATGTTTGTGCACCAGTGATTGCACTTTTCTAGGAATGGTAAAGAAAAGCAGATGTATGGTAATTGACCATTTTCCAACAACCTAATGTCTCAACCACTTACTTCAACCATGGCCATTGTGTTGACTTCCTTTTCCCTCCTGACGCCACAGTAGTTGTATCAGTACTTGTATCAGATAAGTATATCAGCAGGATTCTGGGTTCAGACCATATCAATGAGAGCATTCAGTGCCTCTTCCTCTAAACAATTCAGCAATGGAGTTCCTCTAACAATGTAACTTTGGGGCTGAAATGTTGGGACTTCTTCATTAGCAAGGCTGATGGCTTAGTCTGCATCTCCTGCTCTATTTGAGCTAAGACAATGAATTCTCAAAATAGCAATGTATTCCAATGAGCTATACCTGTTGTAATATGTCTTTAAATATAAGTTGGCCATAAATAGAACTTGAGATTTATAGAGGCTCGTTCCAAGTAGAGACAAAAACAGCTAAAGAAGCAGCCAGTGACAACTATTGGTTTTGAAGGATCTATCCAAGGTGTTGAATATTGTTCATTCATCACCTTGGATAGCTCCCTTGTTTTAATGGAAAATTAAGAACAGAGTCAGTGCCAGATGACATAGAAATCACCTACTACCATTGGCAACAACAAGGGAAAGGCAATAACTTTTGCTTTCAAAACTGGGCAGTACTTCATCAAGGTAGTAATGTGTGGAAACTAAGTAGCCCTCCTAGATGCCCATTTCAGGCTCTTTCCTGTGTTGAAGAAGTGAGAATTGCTTGTGAGTTGTAAAATAATTACTGCTCAGCAGTCTTGCCAATTTGTGGACATCCCTAATGCAAGATTTCAGTATAAAAATTAATAAAAACATAGCCCTGGGAATGAAAAAATACTAATTATAAAAGCACATTCCATTTACAATAAATCGTGTTTCTTTCGAGTTTAGATTCTATAACTTCACAAAGCAATTGCTGAGCCTCAGCTCTAGGCAACCTGGCAGTGCAGCAGTTGTGTTTAAATGTAAACAGGCTAAAAGCTTTGGAGAAACACAGAGATTTGATTGTAGAAATTCTTAAAACTAGACATGGCAAAACTGTGACTAGAACACCTGCTTCCATTATATGCAGCAATTAGAGCAGGCATATTATTAATGTGGGGAAACTAATTAAAATTCTGTCCTTTCCTGGGGCACATTTGTAAGGAATCTCAAAGGATTGGTTGAGCTGCACCTGGGAAATGATGCCAAATAAATACTTCCCACTTAATGACTTCAGATTTCTTTACCAAGATTTCCTCTTGGCAATGAATTGAGATATTTATTGACATAGCCTTCATATGTTGCCTTATTTCCATATCACCTAGTAAGCAACTTTGAAAAAGGTTGGCATTGCTTCAGAACAGATCTACATACCATCTGATAAGAGCTCTGAAGAGTTACACTTTTGAATAACTTCCAGAATCCTTCAGACAAAATGAGAGAGTTTGGATTTAAAGTCCAAAAATTAGCATAACTTATAAGCATAGAAATTTTGCCAAAATAAAAATCAATCCCCAAAAACATGTGTCGACTTCACCACTTGGTCAATGTGATTACTGTACCCTAACTCTTATTTTTTTCAAGAACAAAAAAAGGAAACATCCACTTCTTTGAGTCAGGTAAGGTATGTGTAAACCCAGGCCCGGGGGCCAGATGCAGCCCCTTGGGCTCTTTTCTCAGGCCCTCCTCTTTCTCGCCATCCTATCCTTCCTTCCTTCTCTTTCTCTCCCTTCTTCCTTCCATCCTTCCCTCTCTCTTCCTCCTTCCATTCCTCTTTCTCCTTCCTTCCCATTTTTGTCTTCCCTCCCTTCCACCCTTCCTTCCTTCTCTTCCTCTTTTCTTCCTGGGGGATGTTTAGCTGGGAGAAGACAAGGTAGAGGGGGAACATAAGAACCATGTTTCAAGATTTCATTGAGGAGAAGGGGGTGGAGGACTGACTTTCTGCTGCTCTAGAGACCAGGGCACAAAGGAGCAATTGGCTCAAATGACAGGAAAAGAGATTTGACTGAAAAGGTTGGGAAGAACTTCCTGGAAAGTGGCATAGGCTGCCTCGGAGTATATGGAGTCTCCTTCTCTGGAGGCTTTTCCACAGAGGTTGCCTATTGGGAATGGCAGGGGGTTGGACTGGGTGGCCCTTGGGGGTCTCTTCCAGTTCTAGGATTCTGCATTAGGAGTATGCAATACGGGGTCTAATTGAAACACTTTTTCTCTCCCATCCACCATCTCATCCTGACCAAGGCTAACCCTTTTGGGATCCAAATGTTTCCTCTTTCCTTCACTTTCTGCCTCCAAAACAGAAGATGAAGGGGAGGAAAGGGCAGGAACCCCTCCCACCCAGTCTGCCGCATGGTGGACCCCCAAGTTAGAAAGTTTGGTCATGCCTGGAATAGGTTAATCCATCCTGGAAAAACTAAGAGATCCTGCATGGAGCAGGGGACTGACTCCATGTTATTCATATTTATTCCAGAAGATGTGCGAGCTTTGAGAGATCTAACAAAGTTCTGCAGAGTGTGCAAGATGTTTTTATTCCAGCAGGCTTTCGGGGTCTGATCTGGTTAATCAGTTGTAAATAGTTTTATAGTTTTTAGTTAAAAGTTTAATTCTTTCAGTTGTTTTAAAGTGTGTTTTTTATATTCTCTGAAAGCCGTCCTGAGCCCTTGGGGAAGGATGACATACAAAACTGAAATATAAAAAATAAAATAAAAAATAAATAGTGTAGCATCAGCATTTTGTTTGGCCTTAAAATACTACTTACTGTGACATGTCAACCACTACCAGCTAGTGTGCCATACAATCTTAAAAAGCATTTGCATGCTTAGAACAACAGATTTCAACCACCATATCATAGGCTATCACTCGTAGCCAAGTATGATTGTCTTCTAAGGATAGAGTCTTGGCAGTGGGTTTGTAAGTCACTGTAGAAACCCATTTTGGATCCATGTAGTCTTTCACAATAAGGACATAGATTTCCAGATACAAGGTTTTGCTTGATGCACCTTAGTACTCAATTACAATAATAATAATAATAATAATAACAAATGCATCAACAACAACAACTTTATTTTTGCATCCTGCCACCGGGCGGCTTACCTGGGGACCAAGCCCATTCAAACAGTGATTAAAATATAACACAGTAAAAAATTACAAATACAAAACATCATAAAAGCATAACAATCAACAACAACCAATAGCCTAACATAGTGGTCATTGACTAAGCTAAGGGGCGAGGCAGGGGCTTGTGCAAACAGTTGCTAGGACAGGGCTGATAAAAAGTGCAGGAGCCAGATGATAAGTATGGGCTAGAAAGGCCAAGTCAATTAGTGCCAAACAACTATAGAGCAGGGACAATGATAAAGTGCAGGAGCCAGATATTAAGTTATGACTGGGGAGACCAAAGTTATCTAGTGAACTGATTAATCAAAAGCACATTGAAACATCCACGTTTTTAGCTCTTTATGGAAAGTGGAGAGGGTGGGCATTAATCTAATCTCCCTGGGGAGAATTCCAGAGCTGAGAGGCCACCACCGAGAAGGCCTTCTCCCTCGTCCCCACCAACTGCACTTGTGATGGAGGTGGGAGCGAGAGAAGGGCCTCCCCAGAAGATCTTAGAGCTCGTGCAGGTTCATAGGGGAAGGTGCAATTGCAAACAAAGGCTGTATCGGAACCGTTTATGGCCTTACACTGAAGTCCAAAACATCTGGAGAATGAAAGGTTGAGCACCATTACTGCATAACGATTGTTTGGATTGTTATCTTGTGGCTATTTTAATTTTGCTTCAGTTCCCTTCAGCTTCTCTCTTTTTTCCTTTGTTCCAAAGGGCACTGTAGGATTTGAAGCTCACATTGACAAGTGCTTGGACCTTGCAGAATACCTGTATAACAAAATAAAGAACAGAGAAGGCTATCAAATGGTATTTGATGGAAAGGTACATCTTTACTGTAACTTCAAATCTTTGTTCTTGGACCAAGGTCCATTGATCCACACATACTGAGAGGAAGCACCACTAAATGTGGAAAATGTTACTTCCTAGTAAACATGCATAGGCTCATTTTTAAAAGAACTTCCATCAGTACACTAGCTTTAACTTTTATTAATAGGGAAGTCTTCTTCAGAAGACAATTAGATAGATAAAAGTTTTGCTTTCAACTTGTTAATTATTTTTTTCTGGCCACTATGCTGGAAGAAATAAATATATGCCAGGAATAGGCAACTGGTCCTTCAAAACTTTTGGCCTACAACTCCATCAGTGCCGGCAGCCAAATCAATTGTGAGTTATGGGAGCTGCAGTCCTAAAACATCTGGACGACCACAATTGCCAAGTCGTGATGTCACCATTGGCAGAATAATTGTCCTAAATCATCAATGGATTGTAAGACTGGTGCAAGGACCACATCTGGCATGCATGCCAGCAGTAGAAAGATCTGTTGATGTCAATCTGGGCTATCAAAGCCATGTTTGTTTAGCTATTTTTAACTGCAGCACTCAGAAATTCTGGACCAAAATCCATGAGTGAAACTTTCAAGATCCAATTGGCTATGTTGGCTGACTCTTATAGGAACTGAAGGCCAAAACACCTGGAAAACCAAAGGTAGAAACCCACTGCCTCAAAAGAGTGGGAGTCAAGAATATCTATGGAGAGCACTTCATTGCTGGAGAGATCTCAAAACGTGTTGTAAACAACAGTACTGGAAGTGACCATTGTATGTGTGACATTGACTACTACTAGTTTGAATGGCACATTGTAAAAAAATGAGGAGGCATCTTACCCCTCAAAAAAGACAAAGATAACAGAGATCTGCATAAGGAGTCATACACGAACGTACCTATTAGCATACATCTTTGAAAAATATTTTCTATAATTTAAAAGAGAAATAGTATAGTGAGGAAGACTTAGCCTATGGTGCACCTACACTTCTTGCCAGGCTGTGCTGAACTCAACAAGAAGAGAAATGTAGCAATCAAATTACTCACATAAGAAAGAGCAACATAAGGAAGGGAGAAACCATGGATGTTACTATGACTGAGCTACCCTTAATGTATATGCTGTTGTTCTTCCATTAGCCTCAACACACAAATGTTTGCTTCTGGTATCTGCCTCCCAGTTTACGGAATATGGAGGACAATGAAGAAAGACTGAATCGGCTTTCAAAGGTAAATATAAGAAAAAGAGAGAGGAGAATGAGATTTCTTGTTATGAAGTCAGGAATGAAAATATGTGTTTTTGAGTGACCTGATTCCAGCACTCATCTGAGCCCTTATTATTAAATGGAAGACTCAATTCATTTTTATAAGGCTGAAGCATAAGCTGCTTCCACACAGCCATTTAATCCAGAGCAGAATGTGGATTCAAGAGATCCAGTTTGTTCCAGAGTGCCTACACAGGCACCCCAGGAACTGGCTGAAAGATCAAAGAGAATACATATACCCACTGGTACTCTTAATCCACATTCTGCTCTGAATTACTTGGCTCCGTCAAAATTCCGAATTTTATTTTATTTTCTCTTCCCTTATCTCCTGGCAAACAGCTTTCCAACACTTGCTTCACAAGAAAGCAGCAAAACTTTGTGTGCCTATAGGAACGTCACACTTTAGGGGGGTGGGTGGGGAGGTTTTCTTTACCTTCTGGCTGGGCTGTTCAGCTGCTTTTGCACTGTTTACATTTGCCTCTGTATTTGGCATTTGGTTAACTTCCCGTGGCTTCAAGTTCTCTGCCAATATCACTCTACTCTCCATCTCACTTGCTTCATCACCAACTCCTTGGAAAGGGGCTGGTTTGGCTCTACTCAGTGAGAGGATATGTTCAGGACCTATTGTGTCCACTTTCAAAACTCCCTTTCAGTGCAGGAACCACATACTGGGAGGTGGGCATCCAAACTCAAAGAGCTCCAAAGAAAGTCCACCATCTTCTGAAGCAATTTGTTCTTGAACCTCATTTACTCTCGAGAAGTTCTTCCAATTTTACAATTAAAGGTTGATCCATAACCTGAAGAAGGGGGCATTAGGCAATGTTATATTCCTTTCTTCAAGAGGTAATCACTCAACCCTGACTAATATGAGGTGGTTCCTTCTCATTTGATTGGTGTTCCAGATTTCTGCTCCAAAGTTCTCTCCTAATGGCAGCTCTGATCGCATGTGTAGTTTGACCCTGAAATGAAGGCCAAGTTTACATTAGCCTGTTAATCCAGATTTATTCTGGAGTGGAAATGCTGCAGACTGGCCTTGGAAGTGACCACGCACACCATCACAAACCCAGAGCGATGGAAGGCCAGGGTCTATATTGCCCAGCTGGGTTGAGCTCTTACCATTCATGTTACTTTTGCCATTCCCAGATAGCTACAGACCTCCTTTACTAATGAGCGCAGGGTAAAGCGATTGGTGGAAGTGCCTTGGAACAGTGTAGGAACCGCGTAGCCACAAGGTTGCTCATGAGTTTCAGGCAAATTGTAGCGTATTTCCCAATTTTTCTTAACATGGGGCTAAACTGGATTAACCCAATTTACCCCATGATACCTACCACAAGAGCAGTAATGTTATGCAGACAGCCCAAATCATACTGGTTATATTGCCTATGTAGATGAATCCTCAGAAGCATCCATGCCATTCTCACATACTTTTCATACTGTGTTTGTGAAGGTGGCCCCAGTAATTAAAGCCCGAATGATGGAGTGTGGTTCCACTATGGTCAGCTATCAGCCTCTGGGAGACAAGGTCAACTTCTTCCGTATGGTTATCTCCAATCCATCAGCAGCTCACCAAGACATCGATTTTCTGATTGAGGAAATAGAGCGCCTTGGGCAAGATTTATAATCATGCGGTCTATCAGACTCTTCTGAAATGTCTCTAGGTAGACAATTAAGTTGTCACAAACTGTGGTGAATGTATTTGTAGTTTGTTCCAAAGTGAATCTATTTCTATATTGTGGCGTCAAAGTAGAGTGCAATTTAAAACGGAGAACATTGCTCCTCTTTAAAAGTTTTTCCCCTCACCCTTGAGTTTGTGAATACATCTTTTCTGATGATGTAACTTATAAAAGGCTGCATTCATGCAAATTAGAAGTCAAATCCATGCTCGCAGTCTCACCTTCTCCAAATTTTAGTATGGTTACTACAAATGATAATTTATGCTAGTAGTAGCCATACAAAACAGTGCCAAATTTGCTCCCAAACCATTGCAAAATAAAAGGAGGAGCAGTGTGCAGCAAAACAAAACAAAAAATGCTTTAAAACACTGATGTTTTGCCTTTTTTTCTTAGTCTATTAGAACAGACTTTCTAATTTACATGCAAACATTTCAGATGTATTTAAATACATATAATTTTACAAAAGAAATATATAAATATATAAATATATATTAAAAAGATCCTATTTTGTAAAATATAGATTTTTTATTTTATATGGGTTATAATGATTGCAGGGGAAAATAATAACAGTAACAATAATAAGAGAAATAAAGTATTTTATTTTCCTTTAAAGAAGGTGCACCAGATATCTGCTTGTTTTGAGACTTGACCCCACATAGGTTCTGAAAGGGAAATGTCCCTCAGATGTATGTGAGACCTTCTCTTGCACATCTCCAGAGTTTGGTACTGCAAAACCTTAAGTGATTACTGCAGCTCTTAAACAAAACAAAGACCAATGGTAGCTAAGTTGCAAACTGCTGCTGTTCCTAAAATACTTTTGTCATGGCCTAGCTAAGCAGACGCACAATCAGAAAAGATTGGTTTACCCAAGATTAATCCTAGGGTTGTATGTGGAGTCTTGTCCAAAAAGCGTTACACTTCAAATTAAATGCAATGACCTGGGTTGCAGGTGAAAGAAAACTGAAATATCTTATTATGTAATGCATTCTAAATTTTAAGCAACTCAGCTCACAAAGCTAAGCAGTGATTGATCTGTTTGTTGGGACAACAACTACGCTGAGGGTGGAAGAAAGGAGAGCTGGACTGGATTCACTAGACCAAAATTCACCAGCAAATCTGCATTAGCAGTCAACCAGAAGTCCTTTCTTGGGTGCTTCCAGATGTGGCTTTGATCATGCAATTAGCCTTCCTCATTCATAATGTTTTATGGGAATACAGAAGTTGTTGTCTTCCATGTATAACCCTTCTATCTTCTCCTACGGCACCTTCTCACAATTGGCTTTCTGAAAACACACATGGAATTTCTTAAGGCAGAATAACTATGTGATGTATTCATAAGCCTCTGGAAACTCTCTTTGTTGAAATCCAAGGATCCAGATCTAACTTCAAAGCACAGATACATGATATGGTGCTAGAGTGCTCAGACTAACATGGTGGCTGTTTGCCTAGCTTTAGTCGCTGAAACCACCTCGTTGCCCTCCAGAATCTCAGAGCTTGAGAAAGTTGCTCTTTGGACTGTGACCAATATCCTGTATCAGGGTTGTGTGATGTAAATCTCCTCAAAGTTACAGGTTGATTGTGCTACCCAACCTTTGTGTTGAAGAGTAATGTTGCTCAGATGAATGTACAGTTGGAGGCACAACAGCATGGCTAACCAGATACAAATATACTGTAAAAGAATACCTCTGAGAACTTCAGCAGGAGCATATTGATATGCATCCGTTGAGAATGTGAGTCCACATGTGTAATGGGACTGCATGTGCAACACTGCTTCTGAGATTGCGAATTACATGTGGATGTTTTACAGGGAATAACAAATTTCCAACAACTTTCATAAAACATGAACAGGATTCTGGTCAACATCTTGCAAAACCCTCAAGCCAGCATGGGAAATGCAGTGCATCAGCACTAGTGAGACGGAATGGGGCTGATGGAAAATGGAATCCAAGAAGATCTGTAATGCCACAGGTTCCCCATCCCTGGCCTGAGTCACTCTGTGAACTTTCACAGAAAAATAAAGAAAGAACAACTGCTCCATAATTTCGTAGAACTTCTGCATAGAACTGCTGACATCATCAGGGATATTCAGGTGCAATCAACACAGTCCTTGTAAAGTAGGAGTCTTCTAAAACCATTTCCCACTATATAGTTATACCACTATGATTTCACTTTAACGGCCATGGCTCTGTTGTATGGAATCCTGAGAATTGCAGTTTAGGGCAGTGGTTCTCAACCTCTGGATCCCCAGATGTTTTGGCCTTCACCTCCCAGAAATCCAAACATCTGGTAAACTGGCGGGGATTTCTGGGAGTTGTAGGCCAAAAACATCTGGGGACTCCAGGTTGAGAACCACTGCTTGAGGGTCTCACCAAACTACAAACCCCAGGATTCCACAGGATGTAACCATGGCAATTAAAGAGGAAATCATAGTGTTATAAGAGTGTATTGTGAACAGTTTCATAGTCAGCAACTGAAATCTTCTGTAACTCGAAGACAAAGAGTCTTTGCATGCATCTGAGAAAACAGACAGACACAAATTGTAGAGACCTGCCATTCTACTCCACTATCTGATGTTATACAGACAAAGGATGAATCTACATTGCCTGGTAAATCTGCATACAAGTCCAGACCAGAAATCATCTGAACTGGCCCCAGAGACTACCACATGCACTTCACCAAATCTGTTGCGGTGCTGCATTGATCTCCAATAGTACAGACAACCTAAGACCAGAGGGACCTGCCTCTGTAGGTGTCCAGTGCTGCTAAGGCTTGGCTCCAGTCCTGACTTAGAAGTAATGTATACCTGCAGTCTCCTATTACTGAGAAATGAGAATAATATTTATATCATATTCCCTTATCCACTTTTTCTGGAGAATTAGAGATGGAGGTCAACAACACCTAAAGGACTACATGTCTCTCAACCATGACTTAAGCCAGTGGTCCCTAATCTAGTGCTGGTTCCTAAGCCATTGGATGTCTAGGCAAGTGTCCAGGAAAGAAAGAATTGAACATCCATATAATGCCATTTCCTCGTACAATGGGGGGAAATTGCCAGTCCCCCACATGAGATCAACAAAGGAAAAACTATGTATTGTTGAAGGCTTTCATGACTGAGATCACTGGGTTGTTGTAAATTCTTCAGGCTGTATGGCCATGTTCCAGAAGTATTATCTCCTGATGTTTCGCCTGCATCTATGGCAGGCATCCACAGAGGTTGTGAGGTCTTCACAATCTCACAACTTCTGAGGATACCTGCCATAGATGCAGGTGAAATGTCAAGAGAGAATGCTTCTGGAACATGACCATTCAGCCTGAAAAATTTACAACAACCTAAGGAAAAGCTCACATAGACTTTAAGGATGTGAGACATGTTAAACTCTGAGACAACCTCCTTCAACATGTTAGTCCACGGTTGCTGATGGACTCCAACTCCCATCAGCCCTACCCAGCATGATCAGGGATTATATCAATTGAAGATGAAACTCTTGGAGACCACCATGCTTCAGAAAACTGGTTGGGGAGATAGAGAGGAAATCGGCCACGTGTTGGTTTTATGCCTTGGAGTTCCCTCCACTTATAAGCCTAGCTCAATTTTGGGGTTTAGCTTTAACTCGAATAGACATGGCCACCTGGGTTTGTAAAGCAATAGCGTTTTACACTCTTTCCAAATACTTGAAGCAAACAAATGTAATAAAACAATTTGATGAAAACTGCATAACTTTGGGTACAAGCTCATTGTAACATTGATAAATAGGAACAAGGAGATTATAAACTGTGTCTGTAATTGTGTTGCCTTTTAAATTATATCGATAGTATGTTTTTGTCACCTCAGACTGAGGGCTGTGCACTTTAGATTTAAAGGCTGTACAGTGTTGCCAGTCAACATAATTGCTGTATAAGCTTGTGTAATATATTACTGAGATGTCCTTATCTGTGTGGTAGCAGTATTGAATCTTGATATCGTAAGAACTGCATTCATTCTAGTTCTTCTATTACTCACCTGCTGTAGATCACATCTTCTTCAACCCCAATTCCCAAGAACAATATTCAATTATTTACATTAAAGCGTGAGTTCTGGAAAGCTTAATCGCTCTGCCAATAAGATCTAACGCAGCTTATTTCAAGCTGCCCTACTTACCCAGATCCCAATGGACTACAGAATTTCCTGTACTTTTGGACATTTCCCATTCACTTCAATGGATGGGCAGCTCTGTGCTTACTTCTATGGATTGGGGCATATGGGCTTCAGTCATTAAGCACTGATGTTCTGTCATCACTGTTCATGTGATGGTAGTACAACTTTCCTTGATACAACTGGAAAATTGTGTACTTGGGATAAGTTGGGCTCATTTACAACTTATCCACCAAATGCTTCTGCTCCCCTAAGAGGGAGGCAGTGCAGAGACTACAGCTATGATGATTTATAGGTACGGGTTACATCTTGCATGTATTTTTTTTAAGGAATAATAAAGCTGATTACAGTGTTGTAGATATTATTTATGTGTATATGTCCAAGATCCTCACCTGGTGTTTTGATGTGGCTAAACACCAGCCGGACTTTCTTTTCTCCACGTTAACTGTCTGTTGCATCTAGGGAAAAGAACTACCTGCCAATCTGTTCTTCTTGTATTTGATTCAAGTATTTTATCTGTGGTGGTGTCACTCAGAACCCAAATAAAAAATTGTAAATTGTGGTTTTTGTGTGTCTGCGGGGTCAGTCTCCTCATTTTTGTATTACTTATCTGCAGGACCAGGAACATCTGTCATGTCACCTTTCCACAAAGGTTATGAGAACTAGAATGTATTATTCCAGTTGTCACTGATGTCAGCATTGACATTGATAATGCTTTCTTTATTAAAAGTGATAAGCACAGACATAATAGTGTTCTGCAGTTACAACCTCGCAATGGTCCTCTGAGTCGCATATAAATATACATCGGCTTATTGTTTGTCAGATTGGATCTAGGCCAGTGGTTCTCAACCTTCCTAATGCCACAACCCCTTAATGCAGTTCCTCATGTTGTGGTGACCCCCAAATGTAAAATTATTTTTGTTACTACTCCATAACTGTAATTTTGCTACTGTTATGAATCATAAGGTAAATATCCAATATGCAGGATGTATTTTCATTCACTGAACCAAATTTGGCACAAATACCTAATACACCCAAATTTGAATACTGGTGGGGTTGGGGGAAGATTGATTTTGTCATTTGGGAGTTGTAGTTGCTGAGATTTATAGTTAGCCTACAATCAAAAAGCATTCTGAACTCCATCAATGATGGAATTGACCCAAACTTGGCACACAGAACTCCCATGACCTACATCCAGAGAGTACTGTGGACTCAAACAATGATGGGTCTGGACCAATTTTGGCATGAATACCAAACTATGCTCAAATGTGAATACTGGTGGAGTTTGGGGAGAATAGACCTTAACATTTGGGAGTTGTTCTTGAGATTTATAGTTCACCAAACTCAAGGAGCATTCTGAATCCCACCAATGATAGAATTGGGTCAAACTTCCCAAACAGAACCCCCATGCATTGAAGGGACTCACTGGCGTGAGCCTCCCTCCAGCCCACACACTCTCCCTCACCTGCACATGCGCACCACACTGCCATGTGCTGAGCATGTTAGCTCTCCCCTCCCCCCCCCCTCTTGGAGTCTCAGAAACAGCCCTCCCTTTGGCTGAGAGACCAGTCAATCACAGCAAGGGGGGGCTGAAAGATCTTCAGCCTTCTCTGCGAAAGGGGTTCCTAAGACTATCAGAAATATATATTTTTTCTGATGGTCTTTGGCACGCCCTCTGAAACCCCCTTGTGACCCTCCCAGGTTGAGAAATGCTGATCTAGGCCTTTAAACACCTAAAGCTTGAATCTCTTTTTAACATAACTGTAGTTTCTTTCATCATGAACTCTTTCGTTGAACTGATCAAGGTAGGGTCCCATAGCTGAGTGTAGAAAAGCAATGTTGTAGTCTACCAGTGCATAGTTATAGTAGATTTCAGCATGTCCCTCTGTTCAGTTCTCTTAAAACTAACTTATTCAGCTTTGCTTTTAATTATTTGGAAAATACAGACATCTTAAGCACAGCATTGTTGCCCTTTCTGTTTTAAAGGGCTTTTTGCTGCGGCATTGTTGATTTGCTGCTTTGATCCTCCAGATTGTTGTGAGCCGCACATATAAACCTAGAAGGTTTGTAAGCAGCTGTGAGTGGCGGCTACAGCTGGAATGTAAACATTCAAGTCAGTTGGGTAATTTTTAAAAATCCCAGGACCCAAAGTAAGCCTGTTCTAATGCTATTTTCTAAAGCACGTACACACTCTGAATTAGCACCTTTCAGGATAAATGAAGAAGTATCATTACAGGTGCTTTGAACTAGCTAAAGAGGAAAATAAGGGTTTCAGAAGTATATAAATAGAGGCAATAGATGAGCAGTGGCTCAGAGAATTTGGTCTGCAGTGTTTACCATCTGTTTGCTCTATTTTCTCTCAAAATTCTCCAGCTGCCAAGTACAATAAAGAGAAAGGAAGACAAAACTGATATTGGCTACCACGAGAGACAGAAGGCTAATGAAGCATATGGGAATGCCTGTTGAATCTGCCTGTGTATAATAAGCATATTTGCACTTAGTTGTCTAGTAGGCCTGCCATAAATTCTCACTTTGCTGCCTCATTGTAACATGGGGAACATTGTAACATGCCTCTCCGTTGGCACCCCCTTGATGTGGGGGAGTGGCTTGCGTATCCTAATGAAGTTGTGAGCTATGCTGGCGGTGGCATAATAGCCACTGGTAGGGCCTCCCATGCCAGACAGGTCACAAGTGAAGGGTCTGACAAAGAGCTTCAAAGGGCAGGATGGGCTCTCTAGCCTTTTGGCAACCATCCTAGGAGAAGGAAATCTCTGATTTCAAACCTGGGCAGATGGTGCTTGTTTAACCCTATAAGGTCAACCATCTAAAAGAAGGAAACTTGAACCAAATCTACAACCTGAGGCCCTTGTTGCCACCGTCCTAATCTTGCTGGGCCCTGGCAGATGAACCTTTGGTTTAAAGGGTGATGCCAGTTCTGTGCACGCTGGGCTCCACCAGAAAGATCCATTGCACAGGCTCGAAGGACACATCCAACCTCCGAATCATCAACGCGTTTGTAGAAAGCATGGGATGAGTCCTTCCTGAATCTTCGTTCGCGAAGAAAAGCCGAAAAGCCAAGAAGTAACATGGGGAAGATTTTAGCTAAAAGAATATACCAATGGAACACAGCATCTGATTGGTTATTCTATTAGTAAGTCTTCAGGTACCACTCCAGTGGGTGATTTCATGCCTAATGTCTGAGAACCAGTCCATTTTAGTGTGGAGAAGTTCATCACAAGAAGACCAACCGCAGGGTTACTAGTTTTTTCTGACACCATTCACCCAGGCTCTTAAAACCTGGCTCTTCGTTAAAGCTTTTAACTTATAATTATGTGATGATATATATGTATGCTTTATTGCTATTGTAAGTCACTCAGAGCATTTCGGTGGAGAGCGACTCATGAAATAATAAATTGAAATGAAATGAAAACAAAACAATGTTCTCTGTTACTAGGCCAATTCAAGAATCGTCAGTACAAAGCATATAAAGCAATACCCTACAACTGACCCAATTTGTCAGGGATAGCTTTAATTAATCTTCTTGTTGTCCCACTTTTTCAGCTTCTTTTAGAATGTCCTACTCACATTATTTTGCTTCATCTGTCCCCTGAATCCTTAGTTTACTTCCATGGCTATTTTTAAAATCTCGCATTTCCCAGTAGTCTCAGGCAAAATCTGTGCTACTTTGTATGTTTTTCTTTATTAATATCATTTGCCATCTTGACAACCCCCTAATATGACTCAGACATACTGGTCCCACTTTGTGGGATGACAGAGGATTAATCAGGAATGTCCCTGCCAAACTGGGACACTTGGTTATGGCATGCTTCCATAACCCCTGTTGCCCCTGCCTAACCTTTCTATCACTTTAAGGCAGGGCTGTCCAACTTCTACGGGCCCAAGGGCCGGAATTCCGGTCACTGATCACCTGGGGGGCCGAAGGGTCTGCCTCCGCCCCCACCCCGGCTCCAATTTACTTACAATTGACCTTGAGTTGTGGAGTTGTAGTTCACCTCCATCCAGAGAGCACTGTGGACTCAAATAATGATGGATCTGGACCAACCTTGGCATGAATACTCAATATACCCAAATGGGAACACTGGTAGATTTGGGGGAATGTTTCCTAATACCTTTGAGTTATTTGAGTCCACACTCAAATTGGGACACACCCCAAAAAACCCCAAACACCTCAATGCCGTTGCAGGGCTTGATGGGGCCTCCTTTCCCAGAGGCGGGTGGAGGAGGCCCAAAGAGCTCCCTCCCTCCCTGAAGGGAAAACAAGCCGCGGGGGCGGGCGCAAAGGAAGCCACGTTGCGCCCTGCACGCGGGGGAAGGCAGCACAACAAGGGGGGGGGCGCGGAGGAGGGGAAGGAAGTGTCGCCAAGGAAACCGCCACTGAGGGACCTCTTCCCCCCCCCTCACCCAACGTCCCACTGTTTTTAGATTGATTGATTCAAGCCAGGCCCTTCCTTACCCATACTGCGGGAGCCCCGCCACAGGGCCGAAGCGCCAACGCCGCCGCCGTCCCCGAAGAGCCCCGCTGGAGCCGAGGCCAAGCTCAGGCCGGGCGCGGCGGCTCTCCCATCCGTGGGGCGGGAAGCGAGGGCCCTCCCGCTCCCATCAGTGGGGCGGGAAGCGAGGGCTCTCTCTGAGGGAATGGGGGCTGGCCTGGAAGCAGCCACGAGGGAGGAGGAGGCGCGCGCCCAGGCCGGCCGCAAATCCCGCGGGACCCGAGATTTTGGCAGCTATCGCGAGACTATGCAGCCACAGACGGGATTTCGACCTCCCTCGAAATCCCGTCTGTGGCTGGCGTAGTCTCGCGATGCTTGCCTAAACCCGGAAGTAGGTTTTTTTAATTATTATTATTTATTTTTAATTTGTATTTTATTAAAACAAGTTAGGGGGTGGAGGGAAGGGGCTCGGGGGCCGTGTACGGCCCCAGGGCCGCCTGTTGGAAAGCCCTGCTTTAAGGAATGTTGGAGGACAATATCCCGGTTAAACTTGTACAAATATTTTATATTTATCCTAAAACAGTATAATAGTCTGGTTTTATGCACCTATGGATATTTAAAAAGAGAAACCAGTCTGCTAGAAAAATGTAGACAAATACAAGATGTAACATATAGCATTCAAAGACGGTCCAGCATTCTGAAATGTGATGACAAAACCCTCTGATATTTGATTTTTATGTGTGCAAGTCTTCTTGGGAAGCCATCATAGAGACATAGTAGGTTGTCTGTTTCTCACAAATTAAGAAGATGAGGGGGAAGAAGTGGGAAATGTCGTACTCCACATATAAATCCAAAAATGACAAGCTGGGGAAATATCAGGTGCTATCTTCACATCCATACATACCAACATGGTTCATGTTACTTGCTATTTAGGGATCAAAAAATTTAAAATATTTTGAAAATTGTAGAAAAAAGTTTCTTGGGTGCTGAAAAATTCATATAGGAAGAACTATGTGTGGAGATAATCTTCAGGTCTTATTCTACACACATTTTATGTGGTTGGTTTGTGCAAGAAATATTTAAAAAAATATTTTCTGGGCAGAAAAATGCTGTTTTTCACACATGCAAAAAAAACCACTCAAATTTTGCACATAATAAGTCCTGAATTGCTAATAGTCTTCCCAAAAATTGCACAGAAGGATACTGGAAAAACACTAATTGCTTTATGTGAGTTGAAAATCAGAAAAAATGCTGTTTATTACTTATTTATTTATTTATTTATTTATTTGCAATTTTTATATCTCGATCTTCTTACCTCAAAGAGGGACTCAGACCGGCCTTACAGCAAAAATTCAATGCAAAACATATACATTAAAATACATGAATGAATACAATACATGGATAAAATATTAAAATACAATTAAAACCAACTCACCAGATAAAATTAACTTCAACTCAATCCAGTATGTGGTCATTAACTCAATCTCGGTCTTTATTCTGGGAATGCTTCCCTCCAAAGCCAAGATTTTACTAGCCTCTTGAAGAACAGAATGGAGGGGGCAGATCTGATCTCGCTCGGGAGAGAGTTCCATAGTCGAGGGGCCACCACAGAGAAGGCCCTGTCTCTCGTCTCCACTGTTACATTGGTATTTTTATTTTCAGCAGAAGAATTATTTCGTTTGTCTTTTTAGATAACATTTATGCATCAGGTAGAAAAAATATATTGCATCAGTCCTATGTTAGATCATGTGGTGTTGGATTGCTCTCTACAATGGAACCTATCTTTGGTTACTGTTTTCAGGGGATTTTGCATGCACCTCAATAAAAATTTAGTTGAAACATGCAAAGGAAGACAATATGCAAGGACATCAGTGAAGTAAAGCCTCTTAGCAATGGAGAATTTGAAATATTCTTCTCTATTCTTCCTGGGCAATTAAAGGCATTTCAGAGCGCTGACAATAAAAGATTAATAGCAATGCTGCCACTGATATTGTTTCCACAATATTTCTGACCGGGAAGTGCAATTTTCTGATTGATTGATTAATTGATTTTTGCAGTGAGTCCAGCAAATAGGCTAGCTAAACAGCCTCACGAATTATTTCCTGACAGGCAAACAATAAATCATGGCACTTATGAAAAATGGCAAGTGGCTTCACGTCTCACTCTGTCCTTGTTTGGTACCTCAGGCAGAGATGAATTATGAAGCATTTCAGGAACCAGGTACCTCCCATGTTCCAGTTGGTATTTCTCTGACTTCCAAGGCTTCCTTACATTTATTCACTGAACTCTTCCCTTCAAAACAACAGAACTGGGCCTCTGTGTTACCTTCTAAATTCAAAAGCTTCCACTGTTTCACTTTCCAATATCTGCTAAAGCTATCTCAACCATCCATTGTCCACGAAGGAAGAGAGAGGAAATGATGAGGGAGAAGAAGTTTGGAAAAAATATTCTTTTCCAGAATCAGCATTTCCAGACACTCTCCAACTGTCCTGAGAGAAAGGCGCTTCATTCACCTTGATTCTGACTTTGCATTAGGAAAACACATGAGACCTAGGACCTCAACATATTGACAATTGGAAAGTGGGGAAAAGCAAAGGGTACCATCACAATTCATCTCCTATTATCTTCCCCCTCTTCTGGGATGGTTGGTGAGCCATCCCATGCCATTTTCTATACTTTCCTGTGCTTTCCCCACTTCCTCCTTGTTTTATTGTCTGGAGTTGGGTAGCACACAACTCCTGAAAACAGAATCTTCTCTCTGTTCTAACGCACTGGCAATAATTATTAATAATAAAAAATTTATGTATCATATCAGGAGCGAACCAAGGGGTACAGTTGTGATGTATTTAAAAACACAAAGTTTTAAAACTTGGCATTAAATTAAATGTCCTTTGACCAGTAGCTGGCCACTTGGAGGATTTCTGGTGTTGCTATAAGGAAGTCCTCCATTGTGTATGCATTGTAATAGGTGGTCTGTGGTTTGCGCTTTTCCACACTCGCATATCGTGGACTCCACTTTGTGGTCCCATTTCTTAAGGTTGGCACTCTATCTTGTGGTGCCAGAGCACAGTCTGTTCAGTGCCTTCCAAGTCACCAAGTCTTCTGTGTGCCCAGGAGCAGGGGTGGATTTTGACGGTGTGCAAAGTAAATGGCCGCTTACGGGTGCCACGTGGCCAGGGGTGCATCCGCCCCAGCCCCAGCCGCCAGGTGGTCAGAGTTGCGGGAGGCGAGAGGTTCCACCCTGGCTGCAAAACGTTCCTCTGCCCTTACGTCCTCTTGGAGTGCTATTCGCAACTCCGGCCACCTGGTGTCACACTGCAACTAAGGCGCATGCGCGGAACTAGCTGACCCTACGCATGCGCACACTGGCGTGCATGCACACACCAGCGTGCATGCGCACAACTAGCTGGCCTTGCACATGCGCACACTGGTGCACATGCGCACGCAATGCGAGGAAATAATCCTGCCTGGAGCCCTGGGGAAGTGCTACCAGCCAGTCCAATATTGGCCAGCTAAATAGGGCAGTAAAAGGAAGCCATAACTGTTCTGTATTTGGTTACCCAGTTTCCCCAATCCACCTTACAGCCATCAGCCACATAGAGTAAAAGAGGTCTGTTCAGGGTGATTGGCCACAAGGAAGATTATATTTCCAACTCCCTGCCATAGCACTTTAACACAGACAATGAGATTCAGCACCCCTCTTGCAAGTCCTCATCATAGCCTGGCTTGCTGGCAAAAGAATAGTAGAAATGTCTGCTGGCTGTTAAGGTGGGTTGGGAGAGGGGCAAGTGACATTAGACTTGTAACCAGTGCAGAATATTGGGGAATATCTGGAATTATAAGTCTCCCCATAGTTTTGTCTATAGGGAAACATAGTTTTGTGCATACCTTGGATCAGAACTTGAATATTCTTGATTGCAACTCCATGAGTCCCAGGTTAGCATATCCCCAAAATGACATTTCCAGCCTCTCTCATAGATCCATTCACAATTATTTTCCTCCTCAATAACTAATTAGCACTTTTGGAAAACAGATCTTTGGAGTGTGATATTTTAAAATGTCTACTTTAGGGTTGTAGGGTCTTATTACTATGATTTTATAGCAGTGCTGTTGCAAACTAGACAGTAGTGAAGTATAAAAGGCAACCAGCCCTTTTACCTCTTATGACCAAGAGTGACAACATTAAAACTCTATTAGTTCATTCTCATTAAATTTATTGGTACAGCAACTTTATTAGAATGGCTGCATCAGGCTTCCTAACAGAAGGACCAGCAACAGTATCTTATGGATGTGTCATTTTGAATGTTGAAATGGTCCTTAAGGCAGCTATCCTAATTTGAGAGGTCACAAAACACAATTAACAGTAAAGAATGGCCAGGACATGCGAGATCAGCAGAATCTTTTTATGTATCTCAAAGTGACATTGGGAGGCATTGTGCTCCTAATTCTATCTTTCCACCCTCAGTGGAGTCCCTATTGCTGTTGTTGTTGTTTTTGAACAAGAACAAAAGCAAAAAAACAACAGACCTTTTGGATCACAACACCTATAATTCCCAGCCAAGATGGTTATATACATTTTTTATATTGACTGTTCCATTGACTTTGAAACATATAATAATTTCTATTCCAACGTTCCCCTAGGAAAGTTAGGCGATATTAAAGCTATTGACACAACATTATTAAGGATTTGATCTCGTGGTGACGCTAGCCTATGTCATTTGTACAATCAGGAATAACAGCAAGTTACCTGTATGGGGATATGTCCCTATTGCACCTTGAAGCTTTGCATAGCAATCTCTGAATTCATGGCTGCAAGTTTGGTCAGGGGCATAGCTCTGCTATTGCTTTTAAATATTTATTTAAAACAACAAAGCAATTTCAGCAAAGTTTAGTGATTTTCCAAAAAAACCTAAATCTTAAATTGCTGTGAGGGCAGAATGATGCCCCTGAAATCATTTCTGTGCCACCACGCCACCACAGAAGTGTTTTGCATTGAGTGTCACATGTATGACTATCTGCCTGCTGGGCAGAAGACTTGGGTGTGCATTCGCTGCAGTGAGCTCCTGGCTCTCAGGGAACGTGTTCTTTCCCTTGAAGCCAAGGTAGCAGACCTGGAGAAGCACAGAGAGGAAGTGAGGCAGGAGGAAGAGATCTCCAGGGATGAAATAGGAGCATCCCACTCCGTTCTGAGCAGCCCTCCAGCTGCTTTGGAAAATGGGGGTCTTGGGCAGGGAGGACATCAGTCTGAGGAAGAGGGACCGGCTCCCTTAGTTGGGACCCCTTCCTCAGAGGATGTGCCCATATCCTCTTGCACTGAGGATACTTCTCAACGGGTGGTAGGAGGAGGGCTTCTTGTAGTGGGCGATTCGATTGTCAGGAACATAGAAAGCTGGGTTTGTGATGGATGTGATGACCGCATGGTAAATTGCCTGCCGGGTGCAAAGGTTGAGGACATCACGAGGCATCTAGATAGGCTGGTAGATAGTGCCGGGGTGGAGCCAGCAGTCGTGGTACACGTCGGTACCAATGACATTGGGAAGGCCAAACGGATGGTCCTGGAAGCCAAATTTAGGTTGCTAGGTAGAAGATTAAGGTCCAGGACCTCAAAGGTAGCATTCTCGGAAATTCTACCGGTTCCACGCGCAGGGATAGCCAGACAAGCAGAGCTCAGGAGCCTCAATGCGTGGATGAGGCAGTGGTGTCGAGAGGAAGGTGGTAGAAGGGTTAGGAACTGGGGACATTTTCGGGAAAGCCAAACCTTTACAAAAGGGACGGGTTACACTTGAACGAAAATGGAACCAGACTGCTGGCAATTAATATTAAAAAGGCTTCAGAGCAGCTTTTAAACTGATTCCTAGGGGAAAGTCGACAGGAGCTGGGCAGCTTCCGGTTTGAGAGGGTGAAACGCCAAGTATGGAGGATGAAATTTACGCACAAATGGCTGAGTCAACAGAAAAGATAGAAAGTAGTCAAGAGGTAGGACATGGTAGGCCTTCTACAAATTCTCATAAACAGCCAAAGTTGAAAGGGCATCAGAGCAATAAATATAAATGTCTGTACGCAAACGCTAGAAGCCTTCGAACAAAAATAGGGGAGTTGGAATGTTTGGCAAAAAAAAAATATTGATATTATTGGCATAACAGAAACCTGGTGGACAGAGGAAAACAATTGGGACACAAAAATTCCAGGTTATAAACTGTACAGGAAAGACAGGAGAGGGAAAAACGGTGGCGGTGTGGCCTTGTACATAAATGAAGAGCTAGAATCTCATGAATTAGAATTTCAAGAAAATTCAAACTCACCTACAGAAACATTGTGGGTAAAAGTCCCAGGACAAAAAACTAATCTAGCATTAGGGATCTGCTATCGCCCTCCCAACCAAACTCCAGAGGCAGACTGCTATCTGAAAAATGAAATTAAACAGGCCTCAAAAAGCAATAAATTAGTCATAATGGGGGACTTCAACTATCCCTGAATAGATTGGCTAAATTCTTGTTCTACGCATGAAAGAGAGACAAGGTTCCTCGACATGCTAGCCGATTATTCCCTTGAGCAGATGGTCATGGAACCAACCAGGGGAAAGGGGATCCTGGACTTGGGGCTAACTAATGAACAAGATCTCGTTCAAGATGTCCTTGTAACTGAGCCCATAGGTACCAGTGACCACAACACAATAACCTTCAACTTAAGTTTGGATAGCAAACTGTCAGTCAAAACTAACACAGAGACCTTAAATTTTCAAAAAGGGAATTTCACCAAAATGAGAAAATAGTAAAGAACAAACTAAAAGGAACAGTAAAAAAATCAAATCCCTCAGAATGCTTGGAAACTGTTTAAAAATACTTTAAAACAAGCCGAACTAAAATGCATTCCTAAAATAAGAAAGAGGCTGGGAAAGTCCAAGAGGACATCGGTATGGCTTACAAATGAAGTAAAAGATGTGATTGGAAAGAAGAAAAACTCATTTAAGAAATGGAAGGCTCTTCCTACTGAGGAGAACAGAAAGGAACACAAGCTCTGGCAAACTAAATGCAAAGCAACCGTCAGGAAAGCCAAGAGAGATTTTGAGGCACATATAGCTAAGAACATTTAAAAAAAGCAAAAACTTCTTTAAGTACATCAGAAGCAGAAACCCAACTAGAAAAGCAGTTGGGCCACTTGACGAAAATGGTAAGAAAGGGACAATAAGTGAAGACAAGGAGATTGCTGAGCGGCTAAATGACTTCTTTGCCTCCGTTTTCACACAGGAGGACAGACAACATATGCCTGCAGCTGAGTCAGTTTTTTCAGGGAGGGAATTAAATGAATTAAACCAGATAGAGATAAACAAGGAAGATGTTCTCACATGCCTTACTAAACTAAATGTCAACAAATCACCAGAGCCAGATGGCATCCACCCCAGAGTTCTTAAGGAACTCAAGTGTGAAATTGCTGAAATTCTAGCCAAAATATATAACCTTTCTCTAAGATCAGGCACTGTACCCGAGGACTGGAGGGAGGCAAATGTAACTCCGATCTTCAAGAAAGGATCCAGGGGTGATCCAGGAAATTATAGGCCAGTTAGTCTAACCTCAGTTCCAGGCAAAGTGATGGAAACCATTATTAAAGAAAAAATTACTAAGCACATAGAAGAACAGGCATTGCTGAAGGACAATCAACATGGTTTCTGCAAAGGCAAATCATGTCTTACTAACTTGATAGAATTCTTTGAGGGTGTAAATAAACACATAGATAAAGGGGACCCAGTCGATATTGTTTACCTTGACTTTCAAAAGGCTTTTGACAAAGTCCCTCACCAAAGGCTCCTAAATAAGCTCTTCAGCCATGGAATCAGGGGACAGGTCTTGTACTGGATTGGAACCTGGCTAAACTGTAGAAACAAAGGGTGGTAATAAATGGACACTTCTCTGGATGGAAAGAGGTGAGAAGTGGCGTACCCCAAGGTTCAGTTTTAGGACCGTTACTTTTTAATTTATTCATAAATGATCTGGATGTAGAAGTAAATTGTGAGGTAGCAAAGTTTGCAGATGACACTAAACTGTTCAGGGTAGTTAAAATGAAACTGACTGTAAAGAGCTCCAGAAAGATCTCTCGAAATTGAGTGAATGGGCAACAAAGTGGCAAATGCAGTTTAACCTAAACAAGTGTAAAGTCATGCACATCGGTGCAAAGAACCCCAAATACACTTATCAACTGATGGGATCAAAGCTTTCTGAGACAAACCAGGAAAGGGATCTTGGGGTTTTGGTAGACAGCTCAATGAAGATGTCAACCCAGTGCGCAGCAGCAGCGAAAAAAGCAAATTCTATGCTTGGCATGATCAGGAAGGGAATCGAAAATAGGTCGGCAAATGTTGTATTGCCTCTCTACAAATCTATGGTGAGGCCACATCTGGAGTACTGTGTACAATTCTGGTCTCCGCACCTTAAGAAGGATATAACGGAACTGGAAAAAAGTACAAAGAAGGGCAACAAAAATGATCCAAGGGATGGAGCAGCTCCTTATGAAATCAGGTGGCAAGGCCTTGGTCTTTTCAGCCTTGAAAGACGGCGTTTAAGAGGTGACTTGATCGAAGTGTATAAAATCATGCATGGGATAGAAAAGGTGAATAAAGAAATAATATTTTCTCTGTCACACAACACTAGGACTAGGGGGCACTCCCTGAAGCTCCAAGGTAGGAAAGTTAGGACTAATAAAGGGAAATATTTCTTCACCCAGAGGGTCATTGGGTTATGGAACTCACTTCCAAATGAGGTTGTGACAGCTGTCAGCCTGGACAGCTTCAAGGCAGGATTAAACAGATTCATGGATACAAAGGGAATCAGTAGTTACTGAAATGGACATCCAAGTGCCACCTCTGTGTTGATGGAGGCAGGCAGGATTTTCCCCGGGTACTGGTTGTGGGGGGTCGGGTGCAGGTGAGGGTTTTGTCCTCCTTTCTGCTAGAGATCCCTGTGTACAACTGGTGGGCCACTGTGTGACACAGAATGCTGGACTAGATGGGCTGAGGCCCGATTCAGCATGGCTCTTCTTATGTTCTTATGTTCTTATGAAGTGGGTTGATCATATCATTCAAGGTAAGTATGGGAACCATGGTTTGATAGAAGGCTATTGATGGGTTTTCCTATTGATAATTGGGGATGGGTTTGTCATAGAGAAGTTGTGCTCAACATTGTGCCAAAAGTGATGGTCTTTCTTTGATGCTGGTTTGCCACCTCCATGTAAATAAGTCCTAAGAATGTGATTGAAAAATTCCAGATGTTGTCCCTGTCCTTTCTGATTTTATGCTAGGTTTAAATAAACCAGTTTGGGAAGCTGGAATAAAGAATTTGATCATAATGGGAGCTGAAAATATTATTTATTTATTTATTTATTTATTTACGGTATTTATATTCCGCCCTTCTCACCCCGCAGGGGACTCAGGGCGAATTACAATGTGCATATACACGGCAAGAATTCAATGCCATAGACACACAACATATATAGACAGGCACACAGAGACTATTTAACATTCTAGCTTCATTAAGGTATTCTGGCCACCAGGAGAGCTGTAGCTTCACCATCCATTTGTGACACTGATGGAGTACTTCTTCATTCTTTTGCTTGCTTGCTGGAGATTTTATGGCGTCATAAACTAGTTAGATTAGCCTGCCCACATAAGCAGTACCTAAATTTCCTACTTGACAGATGCAACTGTCTTTTGGGCTGCCAAGGTCAACAGCAAGCTTCACAAATGGTCAGAAGCTCACTCTGACCCGGACTGGCTTCAAACTCATGACCTTTTGGTCAGTAGTGATCTTAATGCAGCTGACTCCCAGCCAGCTGTGCCACAGTCCCAGTGTGGAATAAATTATCTACAGATCTCCAAAATAAAATGATAAAGCATAGGAACAAATTCTAGGACTTTCTGGTCTTTTAAACCAGTCTGTATCCATCTAATCTAATGACTTCATCCCACTTGGTCTTCTCTTCATCTTCTCTCTGTTTTACCATGCTGGCAAAATGGAGCCCCTAGAGGCCACTTTCGGTAGCTGCTTGTGGGAATACAAGTAAAGTTTTAAGATTAGTACACAGCAAACAAGATCACTATGCTGGATAAAGACAAACATACAACAGGGTTTTCTGAAGCTAAGAGTGTGTCTTGCCCAGTCTGTTTTCATGAACGCTCTTCTCCGGAGTCATAGTCCAATGCTCAAACCACTACACCACTACTTGTTGGGACACTTTTTATAGGGGGAAACTGTGTAGAGTCAGTAGTGGATGGAGACTAGGAATCTGAGAGACCAAGGTCTACATTTGCATTCAGCTGTGGGAGCCCATTCAACTCTGTCTTTCAATGTAAAGTTTTAAAGTTGTATACTCTTGGTCTGTGACTTTAACTATAAAATTCCTTCAGTCATTCATCCTCAGATTAAACCTAATCTGCATAAGTCTTCCAAGAAAACCCTAGGATGGAGTTACTAGTTATTAATTCCGTCTTCCAAGAAAATCCTTGGATGGAGTTACTAGTTATTAATTCCACCTCTTTATTTTTGGGGGATATTGGGCAGCTGAGAAGCTTGTGAAGCTGCTGGAAATTCTGTGCAGAAGCTTGTTTGAGATGAATGGTTCATCACTATTGAATAACATCACTCCTGCACATTTGAAATTATGTTTTGTCTTTCTTCCACCAGCCTAAGTGGTTCACTGCTCAGAGCTGCAGAGTTGCTCTGAATCCCAATACACAAAATGACCTTGGCTAGAGACACAGCTCTAACAGAGGAGGGGAGAGGTATAGTACAAAAGATTCCAGGAAGCACTAATGATAAGTAACGTGATATTTGAAGAACTGACCTCAATCTCCGGGTAGTGACCCTTATCGGGCACCACGCTACTACAGAAAGCTCAGGCAAAGAGAGAAGGAGATTTCAACTTCGATAAAGGGAGTAAATGTAGTCTTCTACCAGAGGAAATAAATTGGTTGCTTGCTATTGATCCAGCAAAAGAGCGCTTCATCAAGTCTGTTAGGTCACACACAAGCAAAATCTTGGAAATTGGTGTTTTCATCCAAATAAATGTAACACCACAGAATATATAGGTAGGAGAGGAAATGTTTAACAAGTGAAGAAGTTTCAAGCCAAGAAACTGAAATGATCAATTGTTGTTACTGCAAGTCTTAAAGTCATTTCTGACTTATGGTGACACTAAAGGAAAACCTATCACTGAGTTTTCTTGGCAAGAGTTGCTCAAAGAGGGTTTGCTTTTATTCGGGTATCAGCCAGCATGCCAATGTTTTAAATCAAGAAATAGTTTTCTAAGATCTACAGAGACACTCGCTGGAACACCCCAGCAAGTGAGAGCCCAAAACTGGCAGGAGAAAACCTGGAACCTCAATCATTGGCTGAAACCAAATGGAAGACACCCTCCTGGGCACTGGACGACCTGGAAGGTGCTGAACAAGCTGCACTCTGGCACCACAAGATGCAGAGATAACTCTAAGAAATGGGGCTACAATGTAGAGTCCACTACATGCAAGTGCGGAGAAGAGCAAACCACAGGCCACTTACTATAACGCAACCTGAGCCCCAAGATCTGCACAATGGAGGACCTTCTCACACTGACACTAGAGGCACTCAAATTAAGTGCGGAGAAGAGCAAACCACAGGCCACTTACTATAACGCAACCTGACCCCTGCCACATGCACAATGGAGGACCTTCTCACAGTGACACTAGAGGCACTCAAAGTGGCCAGCTCCTGGTCAAAAGACACTTAGTATAATGCCAAGTCTAACTTTGTATTTTTAAATATATTATAACTATACCCCTAATTCACTTCTGACATAATAAATAAATTTTCCTTCCTCTGAGGCTGAAAGGGTGCGACTTGCCCAAAGACACCTAGTGAGTTTCCAAAGCCAAGCAGGAATTTGAACCCTAGTCTCCAGAGGCTTAGTCCAATGCTACAATCCCTGTGCCACACATGTTCTTATGTACCAATGGACAAAGGTTGTACATATTCCAAATATGCTTAAGGAAAATAAGAGCTAACCTGACACAGGCGACTTGATTGTTAGCCAACGTGATTCAGTCTAGATCAGATATTACAGTGCTATTAAAGGTCTACATTATTGTTGTTCATTACTATTAAGTAGATTTTGACATATGGAAACTCCATGAATGAGAATCCTCCAGGATAATCTGTCATAAAAAGTTCTTTGCAGGTTTTGCAAACTATGGTCTGGGTTTTCTTTGATTGAGTCTATCTGTCATGCACTCTTCCTCTTTTCTTACTACCTCCCACTTTACCAAGTGTGATAATCTTTTCTAAAAAGTCACATCATCTCATGAAATAGTCAATGTGTGATAGACTTACTTTGATTATTCAGACTTCTATTTCCCTGTTTTCTAGGGTTTGATTTGCTCTAGAATACATTTATTGAGCATTTCAGTGGTTCATGATATATATTCCAGAAAGACAAAGGCCAACGTATTGACAATTTAATAGTGTCTATTGCAGAATGGTGATGATTTTGCCCCACATATTTTTTTTGGGAAGAAACCCTATATTTGTGATTAGTTGCACCCAGACCCATCAATTCTTAATTATTTTTCATGTCATGAGCTACTTGAGAAACTGCAAGTCTCTTCTGGTGTGAGAGAATTGACCATCTGCAAGGATGTTGCCCAGGAGACGCCCAGATGTTTTAATGTTTTACCAGGCTTCACTCATATCCCCACAAAAGGAGCTGGAGCTGACAGAGGGAGCTTATCCACGCTCTCCCCGAATTCAAACTCTGACATGTCGGTCTTCAGTCCTGGGTTTAACGCATTGCGCCACCGGGGGCTCCTTTAGTCTTAATTGAAACTCTGCATTAGCAGCATAATCAGAACTGATGTTGTTCACCTGTACTAATCTGTCCAAATAACATACTAATGTGCTAAGAAAACATATCTCTTAAAATACTTTTCTTGGCATCACTGTAAAAAGGGTGTGGAATTTTTAAGTCAGGAGATTTTCCACATACAGATCTAAAATCTGAGTGAGACAGAACCGCATTTCCAGAGTGCTGCTTTTTGGCAACGCATGTGCATTTCTATGGCTGGGAGGTATCAGCAGATGTTCAACATTTGTAGAAGGCTCAGAGGAATTGTTGGCATCCAATGTGAAGTCGGAATAATGTTACATATGGAAAAAAAACTAGGAACTAATACTTTTTGAAGTAGTGCAGTCTTTCTAACTCCATTTCATATTCTTCATTTTTCAAAATAGCCAATGTCCCTGCCTCCAATGTGATAAATCCAAATTGTGTCCCATGCAGTCTTATATTGCAACATTCTAATGCAGAATATTTCAAAATACAAGCAAACAATGGCAAAATAAAATATAATATATTGATAGGTTTACAATACAAATGAGAACAGAGAAAGTTCTGCTTCCCAAAGGAATACCTAGAATCCAGGAAGATACCTTATACTAAAGTCAGTTGTCTATATTGTTGACAGATTTCTGTCTTGGAAGCTCTGATTTGCATACATTCTTTGAATTAACACTATCTCTAGGAATCACAGAATTTGATTTTCAGCTCCTGGTTCTTTCTTTGCCAAGGTTTCTTTCACATTACAAAAAAAAAACTAAATGAACCCTCAGACAGTGTTGGGCAAGGAACCACCTGTTGCATTTGCAGTAGTTGATGATGAAGAACTTTTAGCAAAGTACTAGGAGTTCAGACCCATTTCAAAATACCACAAAAAAGATCAAGCCCCGTCTGCACCTGGAATCATAGAGTTGGAAGAGACCACAAGAGGCATCCAGTCCAACTTCAATTGATGTCAGGGCTCTGGACATTGTGGGGAAAATAGCCCTCTTCCTCAATTAGGTTCTTTAAGATATTCGAACAGCAACATGAAAAACTCCTCTTTGTCACCAGCAAGACCAAGACCAATGCTTTTGAATTGTGCGATATTAAGTAATTGCTTGAAGTTGTTTTACTTTTATATGTACTCATGGCATCAAATTGTGCCTTTGTTGTGAGCCGCCCTGAGTCCCCTTTGGGGTGAGAAGGGTGGGATATAAATTCAGTAAATAAATAGTTGATTATTGTACCTTCTTGAAAGTCAGTTGAAAGTTAAGCGCCAAAATATACTTTCCACTTCTAGTTTTTTTAACCTGTACATGGGAGGGACATCTCTCTCTCTCGGCATTACTTTGCGAACGAAGATTCAGGAAGGACTCATCCCACGCTTTTTAAAAGCACGTTGATGACTAAAAAGGCCAATCTGAGATAGGCAAGTTTGGTTGCAGAAAGCACAGCAGAAAGTCTCCTTGGGTGATGTTGTTTCCAAGTTGCGGTTCTTTCTGCGTTGTCGTTTCTCTTCGAGACCCATTCGGCATGTCTTCTCGAAAGAGGCCGCAGCATTGTGGATAGTGCTTCTCCATGCCTCCCGATGTGAGGCCAGGGTGGACCATTGTTGGTGATCAATCTGGCCGAGCCTGAGATGTTGTTTCAGGGAGTCCTTATATCTCTTTTTGGGGGCGCCTCTCTTGCGCTGACTCGTGGCGAGTTCACCATAGAGTAGTATCTTTGGGAGGCAGTGGTCCTCCATCCTAGAGACGTGCCCTGCCCAGCGCAGCTGTGTTCTCAATAGCATGACCTCAATGCTGGTGATCCCTGCTTGCTCAAGGACAGCAACATTCATCACATAGTCCCAGTGTATATTTAGGATTGTGCAAAGACAGCGCTGATGAAAGTGCTCGAGAGGTGTTGGCCCCATGTTTCAGACCCATAGAGGAGAATGGACAGTATGATAGCTCTGTACACACTGATTTTGGTGCTTTGTCTCAGGTGCTTGTTGCTCCAGACTCTTTTGTGAAGCCTTCCGAATGCACTATATGCCTTTGATAATCTGTGATCTATCTCTTTGTCAATCTTGGCGTCTGAAGAGATTATGTTTCCCAGGTAGGTGAACTGCTGAACGGACTTAAGCACAGATGTGCCTATGCTGACGTGAGGATGATGGTGTTCTTCCTGTGGTGCGGGCTGGTAGAGGACTTCCGTTTTCTTCAGGCTGACTTCCAGCCCAAACAGCTCTGCAGCTGTTGCAAAGCAGGATGTGAGGCACTGCAGGGCTGCTTCTGAATGGGCGACAAGGGCAGCATCGTCAGCAAAAAGCAGCTCACGGACTAGATAGTTTAGAGTCTTAGTGCGAGCCCTCAGACGGCTTAAGTTGAACAAGCTACCATCAGTACGATAGCGTATATATATGCCGTCTTCTTCTTGTAGGTCTGCCGTAGCCCTTTGGAGCATCATGCTGAAGAAGATTGTAAATAGGGTTGGTGCAAGAACACAACCTTGTTTCACTCCATTAGTTATTAGAAAAGGCTCCGAGAGAGCATCGCCATATCTGACTTGACTGTGCTGGCCCTCATGTAACAGGATAATCATTTTGAGGAATTTGGGGAGACATCCTAGACGTTCCAGGATCTGCCACAGACCTTTTCTGCTCACAGTGTCGAAGGCTTTGGTGAGGTCGACAAATGTTACATAGAGTCCTTTGTTCTGCTCTCTACATTTCTCTTGCAGTTGTCTAAGGGCAAAAACCATATCTGTGGTGCTCCTATTAGCTCTGAAGCCGCATTGGCTTTCAGGGAGAAGTTCTTCTGCAATAGCCGGAACTAATCTGTTCAGGAGTATCCTTGCAAGGATTTTTCCAGCAATGGAGAGCAGTGTTATACCTCGATAGTTTGAGCAATCGGATTTTGTTCCCTTTTTCTTATACAGGGTGATGATAACTGCATCTCGGAGATCTGATGGCAGTTCACCTTTTCCCCAGCAACTCACAAGGAGCTCGTGGAATTTAGCATGCAGTACATGACCTCCCTGTTTCCAAGCTTCAGGTGGAACATGGGAGGGACATATTTGGTTGTTAAAAATAAAATAGTGGGGGTGTCACCATGGGCAGCAAGATGACGGCCGCCAGTAGGGTCATTTGGGTGGTCAAGCCACATACATTATTAATTAGGTTTACAGACAGAAAAAGTACTCCCAGACCTAAAATGCAAGATTCTCTACAATCAAGAGTGCCACCACTTCATGCGCTATCCACACAAATCACTGCAGGAGGTGGACTGCCTTCTCATCAACATATTTCATTTAGTGGCAGAATACAAGGCACACCTGACATAATAGAATTAGTAAAAACATAACCTCAAAGGTACCAACGGAAACCATTGTCTTCAACATTTGAATGTATTCCGAGACAGAATACATTCAAAGGGGAGGTCCAGAATAAAACAGAAGAATATGCAGTCAGTTGCCGCTGTTCAACAAACTTGCTGTAAAGGCATTTGTTACTCTCTGAGTATTGTAACCTCATTGTTAAAGACCTTTTATGAGACGCTTCGGAAAGTGGCTGTGTCCTAAATCAGATGAAAATTCTGATTTGAGTAACCACCTGACTCCACTTTATATAACAACACCATTAAAATATTATTCTATTATATTTTTTAAAAAATTGGGAAAATGTAGTCTTTATTACTCATGTAAACTAGTCTTGACCCAGTCTGGGACATTATATGCCTACTTGAGATTTTAGGACATGATATTTAACATAACATACAGGTGAACTCCTCTATCATCTCTAATGGGGCTGAAACACTGGTGCAATGAGGGAATGATCTATTCTAACAGAATCTAATTTCCCATGAAAACTGCAAAAGATTCCTGCAGTGTTCCTGTGTATGTTTACCAATACCCTGTGATCTTTTGAAAGGGGGAGGAAAGATGTCTTTTGTATGCATATGGTCACCTTGATGAACACAACATACCCTTATCCTCCTGAGGCAACGATGAGGAGATTATATTGCCCATCTGCCAATAGAACAGATGGCATGGCTAATTGTTGTTCAAAGGATGTGTATTGTTCTAATTTTCTCAAGGGTAAATTAGGAGAACAAATATAAGGTTCTCTCCAACACCATATTTTTACATTAGTAAAAAAAACCCCAGATATAATTGTGGTTAAACAGAAGATAAAGTTAGGATAGTCTAAGGCAGAAATGGGCAAACTTTGGCCCTCCAGGTGTTTGGGGCATCAACTTCCAAAAAATCCCAGCCAGTTTACTGGTTGTTAGGAATTGCTGTTTGGGACCTGCCTATCTTTGTGAACACTTCTTCCCCTATGAACCAGCATGCACCCAGAGATCATATGAAGAGACTCTCCTTTCGCTTCCGCCGCTGTCTCAAGCATGGTTGGTAGGGACGAGGGACAAGGCCTTCTCGGTGGTGGCATCCTGGCTTTGGAACTCCCTCCGTAGGGAGATCAGACAAACTTCCTCTTTGTTCACCTTTCGCAGGGAATTAAAAACTTGGATGTTGCATCATGCCTTTAACTAGGCAATTTCTGTTCTAAGACCTGCACTTTATTTCGGCCCTCCTGTCGGTTACCTTGACACTTTTTTTCTCCTAAGGATATACCTTAGCTCCTGTTAATTTGATTTCCGCAGTTTCCATTGGATCCATTTAGGAATCATTTTACTTACTTGAGCCCAAAGACAATTTTGACTTTTATCTCAGCCTTATTGTTTTATGATAATTTGTGATTGTGTTATGTTTTTATTTGATAGATTCTAATGTGTTTCTGTTTTTATTTGTAATTTGGGCTTGTCCCTTTGTAAGCTGCCCTGAGTCCCCTCAGGAGATAGTGGCGGGGTATAAAAAGAAAGTTGTTTTTGTTATTGTTGTTGTTATTAGCACCTGAGGCAAAGCACCAAAATCAGTGTGTACAGAGCTATCATACTGTCTATTCTCCTCTATGGGTCTGAAACATGGGTCACCTGTCGCCAACACCTACGACTCCTCGAACGCTTTCATCAGCGCTGTCTTCACACAATCCTAAATATACACTGGACCGACTATGTGACTAATGTTGCTTTCCTTGAGCAAGCAGGGATCACCAGCTTTGAGGCCATGCTATTGAGAACACAGCTGCGCTGGGCAGGGCATGTCTCTAGAATGGAGGACCACCGCCTCCCAAAGATACTACTCTATGGTGAACTCAGCATGGGTCAGCGCAAGAGAGGAGCCCCCAAAAGAGATATAAGGACTCCCTGAAACAACATCTCAGGCTCGGCCTGATTGATCACCAACAATGGTCCACCCTGGCCTCACATTGGGAGGCAAGGAGATGCACTATCCACAATGCTGTGGCCTCTTTCGAGCAGACATGCTGAATGGGTCTCGAAGAGAAATGACAATGCAGAAAGAACCGCAACTTGGAAACAACATCACCCAAGGAGACTTTCTGCTGTGCTTTTTGCAACCGAACTTGCCTATCTCAGATTGGCCTTTTTAGTCATCAGCGCGCTTGGAAAAAGCGTGGGATGAGTCCTTCCTAAGAATCTTTGTTCGCGAAGTAATGCCGAGATGTCATTATATTGTGAGAGTTGAAGTCCAAAACACCTAGAGGACCAAAGTTTGCCCATGCCTGGTCTAAGGCAACATTTATTGGGCTAGGAAACCCCAAAGTCTGTTTTATCAACATAGCTCTGTTCATTCCTGATCTCAAGACTGATCCAAGACACTTTCAAAACAGGAACAAAGGGCAGCAATCTTCATCAGTCCATATACATATTACTCAAAGCTAAACAAAGTATACCCGAATTTTGTGAGCTATGGCTTCTTTGGCTGAGTTTATCCACCTGCAGAGAGGTCTTCCAAGAATTATGCTTTCTAACAGTTCATATAATCTCAGGATATGTGCAAAGGACAACAGGCACCATTTCGTTAAGATGGCTTCTAGTGACCAGATCTTTTGTAAAGCAAGAGACTCTTAATTGCCCATTCAAAACGCAAAACAATAGTTCAAAGTAATAGCTTCTTTTGGAGAAAATGGCAAGACTTTCCTCAAACAATTGTGAGGGTTGTAATTGAACCGAGAGTAGGTAAAGTAGCAGGTGAAACAGGACATCACCAAAATATCCAAATACATCAATCTACAAACTCTGACCTTGGAACACCACTCAGTCTGTGGACATGTGGAGAAATGAGTGGATTGCCATTGCCTTTCCTCTATTGTAGAAAGAATATGATTTGCCCAAATTCATCCAGTAGATTTCCAAGAGTGAACAGGGATTCAAACCCTGGTCCCCTAAAATCCTATTCCAGCTCTTAAAACCATTACACCACACAACCTTCCATTTTTAATACAATGGCGTTAATACTGTTGCAGATTTATGCACCTACACATATGTCTAGTCAGCCTTTAGTTCGGGTTTACCTCAGGAAATGGAATAGCAGATTACAAATATAAATGGAGATGAGTATCCTGAGTGTAATCATTCTACTACAATCAGAACCAGTGTGGAATAATAGTAGAGGCTTATTCAGAAGTACTATTAGTCACCATGTTCTCTCAGCCTGCATGCTTCACAGATTGGGAGGAAGGCTGACATGAGCTTAATAGGTCTTTTTGAACCCTGTGTCCATTTTTCATCTACAGCGAGCCTTCCAGATGTGGACTCCAAATCCATGATTTCCACTGGACACAGACCATCATACCCCATATTATCAAATAGCATTGATGTGCTTGTAGCTGCTAAGTAATACTTACCAAGTACTTGGTGAAGGTTTTCTTAAAGAACATCTTTTTATGCTAGTTATTATCTATGAATAGTTGATAAAAGGTAAAAGTTTCTCCTGACATTAAGTCTAGTTGTGTCCTTCTTTGGGGTGTGGTGCTCATCTCCATTTCTAAGCAGAAGAGCCGACTTTGTACTTAGACACCTCCTAAGTCACGTGGCCAGCATGACTTCATGGAATGCCATTACCTTCCAACCGCGCAGAGCACACATTGGATTGTTTTGGATTATTTTGGACTGCTTTATAACCCTTCAATGGATTGTTTATGGACTGTGTGATTCATTGAATGAACTGAACTTTAATTTGGTGCTCTTATTCGGGACCCTCCATTACGGACATGATTTGGGAGTAATCCCCGGACTGTTTGGAACTGCGAGGCGTGAGTTACCACCATTGTATTGAACATTATATACGTTGCATTTGTGCTGAACAATATTGCGCTGAACTATATACAGTATATTGTGCTGAACTAAACATTATCAATTATTGTACTATATGTGATATACCATTTATTAAGACTATTGTGTTTAAGATTTATTATACAAACATACTCCTTTGGTTGATTCTAATGCCATTACCTTCCCACAGAAGCGGTACCTACTGATCTACTCACATTAGCATGTTTTCAAACTGCTAGTTTTAGCAGAAGCTGGGGCTAACAGCGGGAGCTCACCCCACGCCCTAGATTCAAACCACCAACCTTTCGGTCAGCAAGTTCAGCAGTTTAACCCACTGTGCCATAGTTGATATATAATTGAAATTTTTGAAGTAAGAAATAGAACTTAAAGCTAATTGGCAGGTATTTGTTCTTGCAGGGAATGTATGCATGGTTTCCCAGAAGGAAGTCTCACTGCAATCAATGAGCTTACTCTGTAGCAAGCCCCTTTAAGAACACAGCTTTAGTACATTATGAAAATAATCATTGACTGACAGCTATGGTAAATCACAAAAAAAAGGTTTTGTTTGTTGCTCTCAGCTGAGATGTGTCTTATGTGCCTTTTTGTGTTTTGATTTCAGCTTGCAGGCATGGAAAAAATAATTACTTTGTACAAAATATTAAAACATTGGAACCGTAAGATAAGCCAAACCCGGCAAATTAAATAAACTAGACGTCTGAGTGAGATGGCCTCCCAAGAAGTCTAATGCTCTTTCAAGCATGAAATAAAGCACATTGCTTCAAGCACCTTTATCCATTTGGCACAAGATAAATGTCTTTACCGCTCCTGCCTTCTTTCTTAATAAAAACCAACAAGCCCTTTCCTTCACCAAAAAAATATTTTACAGGGTCTGCGGAAGGCTTTGTCCAGTTTTAGTCTTCCAAAATGAGCATCAGCTTATTTGTGTATGATGCAAAGCATCTGTAACCCTTTTCTGAAGTCACCTGCTTTCAATCTATCAATAGTCTTGGGCATCCTTTGTGCTCCTCTCCACAAGAGCCATATTCATGCAATTCAGATGCGATTACGAGTTTAACTCATTCCATAGTTCGCACTTGCTTTGAAGGGATTACATGAAAGCTTCTGTAATGATGTTGATTATTTGTGTGTAAATGTTGTGTGACATGTGTTAAAATGTATGTTGTTTTGAATGTTGTATGGTTTGTTTCTGTGGGTGAAACAGATGGAGGCATGGCAGAAGCTTAAGAGCTGTGCCATGGCAACCAGAGCTAGAGGCTAGTAGAATGTTCAGGTTTGAATTCTACAGTTGGAAAATAATCATTGACCAACTGCCAAATGAGAGGGGGAAATGTTTTGTTTGTTGCTCTAAGGACTGAAAGATGTGTCCAGTGTTAGTGTGTCTTAAGGTCTGCTAGTGAGCAGTCAGTTAAAGGCATGGAAAAATAGTTAAAGTTGCACAAAATATTAAACATTTAGTGAAACCCTATAATAGGTCCCCATTGTGTTATTAACAGAAAAAGACGTCTGAAGAGATGGCCAACCAAGATTGTACCCATTTGTGTCAAAATAAATTGTTTGCATCTTAAAACGAAAACACCTCTCCTGATTCTTTTATTGGTGGTGGCCCTCAAAGTCAGCCGGATAAATGGTGGCAGCGTGGTCAAGTGGTCACTGAGAAGTTTTAAAACTCCAGTCAGTTAAATGGTGAAGGGGTGAGACAGTACCCTGCCAATAAACGTGAAGTTGCTGAGGTAACTTCGAGGTTTCCTTGGATTGCAGGTCAGCAGTGTGGACATAGAAAGATTGTCCAGTCTGAGGCACCTGTCAAGAAGTGGAGTCTTGGTCATCATATTGGCGGCACAAGGGATCTTTAAGAGAGGGTCCACCCTGTCCAGCCGGTTGATTTGAACGTAGCTTCACCGCAGCTTCTATGCATACATAACATTACTGAGCCCATTATGAAGCAAGCAGGTGAAAGTAGACTTCACTGCAGGAGGAGGGAAGATAGGTTGTTGGACTGCAACCCACACTATCTCCAATGATTTGGGTGCTAGCATGAAATAAGAAGAGTGGCTTTAGCTCCCAGAATCCACCCAAAAGATGTTCTCTCCCAGTTTTGAAATAAAATCCTTAACATCTGGAAAAAGGAAGAAACAATAACAATAGTACATGACTCAACATAGCTGCCTGAATTTTTGGATTCTTCTTGAGGATTTTTGGAATTTTCAGATTATTTTGAAGTACATGTATTTCAACTTTTCCTAGCATGAAGATGTATTTGCTCACATTCTACATTCAGAAAGAGCTCAAATAAGCAAAACATTCCTATAAGAAAATATATAAGGAAAACATTTGTCCCATCAAGCCTATTGCGACCATAATCTTTTAAAAATAAAATACCCTAATTTAATAAGGCGATTTTATATAACTATCTTAGGTTTTTAAAAAATTCGTTGACATGAAATCTAGTCAAATCTGACTCTGGGGGGTGGTGCTCATCTCAGTTTCTAAGCCTAAGAGCCTCCAAGTCCATGTGACCAACAAGACTGCATGGAGCGCTGTTACCTTCCTGCCGAAGCGGTACCTATTGATCTACTCACATTTGCATGTTTTCGAACAAACGCTGGGGCTAACAGCGGGAGCTCACCCCTCTCCCCAGATTTGAACCACCAACCTTTCAGTCAGCACGTTCAACAGTTCAGCGGTTTAACCCACTGTGCCACCGGTGGCTCCAACTATCTTATTTGGCAGCAAATAAATTCAATTGCTTTGTTCGTATCAAATTCTCTCAATGCATTTTTGATAAGCAACATCAAAAGCTCAAATTGTACATTGTTATAATTGCAATGATGTTTGGAGATTTTTTAAAACCCAACATAAATTAATACACTTTTCAAAATAGACTGTATTGAGCAGAATTGACAGCGTAGACCAAAACCTTAATCATAATTTACATTATTTAAAACAGACTGATCAATTACGGCCCACAAACCTGTTTTGGGTATACAACTCCAATCAGCTTCAACCACCATTTCCAATAAAACAGAAGTCTCGGAGCTGTAATTCAGAAACTTCTAGATCAGGCATGGCAAACTTTGGCTCTCCAGCCTCAGGCCCTCCCCCCCCCCCCCCTTCAGCCACTTAAGCAGCTCAGCTTAATTATAGCAATTGAATTTATTTGCTGCTAAATAAGATAGCTGGAGCCCCCTGAGCTGCTTAAGCGGCTGAGGGGGGAAAGGAAGGGGGGCTGGAGGGCCAAAGTTTGCCCATGCCTGACCTGCTTTATATTAAAATATAATGTAAGTTCAGCAGGACCCATTCCCAGGTAATAGGACTCGTTCCCAGGCAAAGGAGTATAGGATTGCAGTTGAAGACAATCAAGATAATTGGTGCACATTGGCAAATACATAAAATTTATTAAAAGTAATAAAAGATATTCAGATACATTCTTTGTAACACCAGATATTTAGAGTGCACACACAAAAATTAATGTTTTGACTTTCAAGAAACAGCAACTGGTTATATAAACCAAATTTTCATTATTTTACTTAAGCTGTTTTTAAAGAAGTTTTTTTCTAGAATTTTGAAGCTGAAGATTTAAAATGTGTATAGTCCTTTAAAACCCACTAAGGCGGCATATTTTCTCATTAGATGTAATAGTGCATATATATGATAAACACATAATACTTTGAAGGTCACTGCAAATGTGAAGTTGATATGATGTGTTGAAAAGGAGCTGAATGATCTACTTAAGAACTTAGAAGTTTCTTTGACATTTTCAATAGTTGTTTTACCTCTGAAGCCAATAGAATCTCAAAAGGGAATCAACTTTGACAAAACAGTGCTACATTTTTCTTTTGGAAGCACTTATAAAGAAAGGTGTATAGCCAGAAAGGTCTAGTAAATTGAGTGTTGGACATCAGGAGACCAAGGTTCAAATTACTACTTGGTCATGGATCTTGGGCAAATCACACATTTTCAACCTCAGAGAAAGGCAAGAGCAAACCCTCTTTGAACAAATTCTGCAGTAAGTTTTGTCTTAGGGTCACCGTAAGTCAGAAATAACTTAAAGGCACACAACAACAGTAAGAAAATCCTAGGAAATAGGTGGCCTGAAGGCTCAAACACACATACCTGTGAACAACTACTTTCATTGCTAGACTTTTGCCTTTCTTGGGTTGAAGGTCATTGTTACTCAATCTCTAGGCTATGTGTTTTGATGGCAACCTTTAGTATGAAATATGTTTTTTGTGTTTGTCAGGAGTGACTTGAGAAACTGCAATGGTATGAGAGAATTGGCCATCTGCAAGGTTACCCTGATGTTTTGATGTTTTACCATTCTTGTGGGAGGCTTCTCTCGTGTCTCCATATGGAGAGCAGGAGCTGACAGAGGGAGCACATCCACGCTCTCCCCAGATTCGAACCTCCGACCTGTCAGTCTTCAGTCCTGCTGGCACAAAGGTTTAACCACTGCGCCACTGGAGGCTCCTCCTATGAAATATGTTGTCCTCCCAACATTAATACTGTACCAGCATTCAAAAAAGCTAATTCAGCTTATTCTATTATGAGCCTGAAATGTTTATTTTCTTTCTTAAATCATTTTTATTTTTTAAAGTTGATAATTTATTTTGCTTTGTTTAAAATCCTTTGCCATGTTATTATTCTAGGAGCAGGACCTTTGGTGATCATTAAGTGGTTCTCAACCTGTGGGTACCCAGATGTTTTGTACTACAACTCCCAGGAATCACAGCCAGTTTACCAGTTGTTGGGATTTCTGGGAGTTGAAGCCCAAAACACCTGGGAATCCATAGGTTGAGAACCAAACTGTTCTAGTTTAAAAACCTGCACAGCCAGCTTCCTGCAACATAACAGCCTTCCAGATATATTGGACTAAAACTTCCATCACAACACACCGATCTTGCTAATAAATGAAATCATAATAAAGTCAAAGTGTTACACTGCCCGGGGTAATTAGTTAAAAACTGGAAGTAAAAAAAATTAAAACGATTCCTAAATCCATAGTACCAGTATATGTGGTTTCATTCATATGTCTGACAAAATATATATCCTCTCTATAGTTTGTTGTTGTTAGTAGTAGTAGTAGTAGTAATAGTATTCACAGATTCATGGCTCCACAAACGTCCAAGAACATATGCCCCAAATGGAGTCATACTCTACTTCCATCTTCAACCATATTATACTCTTCTTGTTGTGTCTTCTCTATTCTCTCCCATCCAAATATAGCTAGAGAAAAGAAGACATCCAAAACAGTCTTACTGGATGTTGTTCCTCATAGTTCCTTAATCCTACCATTAATCTGGTTACATTCTAGTTTCATCCTGAGTTTTGCTAGGATGAAATCCATAAGACAGATAGGCTGGTACCAGGTCCATGAGCAATATGGTTGATTCTGCCACGCACACAATCAAGAGAAATAGATATCATTGTACCATTGTGAACTTCAAAAGAAGAGTGAAGGCTAACACTGGTCCAGATGCTTCCTTCTGGCATCTGACCTCCAACTTGCTGGGCAATCGCATGATGCTGCAAATGATCACCAATGAACTGATTTAGAGTTACCTGGAGCATATTACAAGAGTGGATCAGCTTTAAAGTCAATGCAACACTGGCTACTCCACTTTGAGTGAACAAAAAATATTTCTGAGCATGTTGTCCAGTAGATATCAGATGGACCTGCTTCTCAATGGGTGAGACCTGCGTAAAATCCAATAACTTGTTCCTGACAGCTCCTGTGGGCAGCCCCTTAATGGAAACTGAGGCTGAAAGAGCAGCAGACACTGCAGATGGGATCCAGATGAGGCTAAGCATGCTAATTCCAGAACCATCTCCAAAATAACGAACATTGCATTGCGATGGTGAAAGGATCTCAAAACTAATAAGATCCCCAGCTCCAACTCTGATGGCTCCAGAGGCAGATATTGATGTATCTCTATAATTGACACCAGACTTATAAACAGTCATCAGTTCTGAATTCGTGCCATTTCTGTTGAGATAAGAAACTAAGGAAAAGCCTTCACGGACACAGGTCTGACCCATGGAGTATAAGGCTTGGTGAAACACAAACTTTACAACACCTGTTTCAGTAAACTTGATGGCTTTCCCATCATGAGACAACGTTAGCATGTAAGGATCAGAAACAGAACCTAATTTAAAGGTGGGCCGATAGCTGTTCTGGTAGTGCATTGCCGTGCTAGTCTGTGCAGTCATGGCCACGGCTCCTGTATCATGTGATAACCAAAATAAACTGAGGGGTGTGTTGAGGTCATAAATGTTTAAATCTTTACTTTGGTTGCAGAATTGATTAGGGCTCTTCAAAAAAACTGAGAGAGTTTGGCTCGGCTCTACCTCAGCAGCACCACTCAAGCTGACGCCTTGGAAAATTTTACCTTCTGGCTGTTCGATACGCACCCCACTCAACTCATAGCCTTCCTCACTGTTGTTGAGTTTGAGAGAAAGTTGGAGGAAATTCCTGCAGCTGTGTTTCACAGCAAAATTGAAGTCAGCCCACATTAAGCCATGTTGCCTGAATACTAAGCTGTTGCTTGCCACGGTTCCAATGTTGCATTCCTTTTTTGCCTTAATGGGCAAATTGAAACCCGGATAGACTTGAGATTCGCCAGACTTTGTCAAGGGGAAAACAAGGTTTGCAGCCCATGACTCAGACAGCCTGTTTTCACTGGCTGTTGAACAAACAGTATCACTTACAGTGGAGCAAGGGAAAGCAACCACTCCAGCATCGCATATAAGACACGCTTGGCACTCCTGCAGCTCTTTGTTAAAGAAGTAGTCCTCACCACACAGTCCCAAAGCAGCTTCCTTTTCTGCAATCCCAAGACACCGGAATCCTCCTGTTGACAGGAAGAAAAGACCATTTCAGCCACAACCCTGTGTTTAATTATTTCATGAGAACCATGATATTCTATCTTTCTATAAATCTGTTTATTTATTATTTATTTGCCCTATTCATACCCCGCCTTCCTCTACCCCAAAGGGAACTTAAGGCAGCTTCCAACAAAGGCAATTATTCAATACTTTAAACACATACAATTCCAAAATATTAAAGTTAAAAATTAAGTTAAAAATTATACATACTAGAGATTTAAAAACATTATATTCCATATTAAAATCACACCATCCATAATCATAGTAGAAGCCGTTCAATGGTCATTGGGCATATTCCAAATCTGGTATTGCATTGCACCATTCTCCAAAAGTCTGATCCCACAGCCAGGTTGTTACTTCTCTTCTGAATGCCAGGAGGGAGGAGGCTGATCTAATGTCACTGGAGAGAGAGTTCCACAGCCAAGGGGCCAGCACTGAGGAGGCCCTGTCTCTCATCCCCATCAATAGCGCTTGTGAGGGGGGGGTGGGACTGAGAGCAGGGCCTCCCCGATGATCTTAATCTCTGAGGTGGTTCACAGGAGGAGCTACGTTCAGACAGGTAAGCTGGGCTCGAACCACTTAGGGCTTTATAGGTTAACCCAGCACTTTGAATGATGCTTGGTAGCAGATTGGCAGCCAGTGGAGCTGATGTAACAGGGGAATTGCGTGGTGCCTGTACACCACTCCAGTGAGTAATCTGGCTGCCACCCATTGGACCAATTGAAGCTTCAAAACAGTTTTCAAAAGTAAAACCATGTAGAGTGCGTTGCAGTTTAGCTACCCCTCTTATTGGGCAGAGCAAAGCATATTTTTATTTACAATTCCTGAGTAGGCTCATATACGAAGGAGTATTTTACTAGATCATGTTGGGGAAGAGGCTCAGGCCTCCTCTGCTTATAGTCAAGGGAGGGCCCAAGACCCCCTACTTCTCCTGTCTCCAATTGTTTGGGCTTTTATTGATCAATTCATTCCACAATCAACTACATTTGCATGTGAGTACAAACAATATGTTTGAAGCAAAACCCGCCTATTATCTTTGTTCTTGGGATGACTCATGCATGTGTCAAAAATAGGCATTTTTCCATTCTATCACATAGACAGAACACTTCTCCTAAGATGGTACCTTTCATCTACAGCTTTTATAAGTACTTGTATTAAAAATAACACTCACATGTTGCAGACTAACCAAAAGCACATTGTCTATAGTGCTCTTCAGATGTGTGCAACCTAAATCTTGATGTTAAAGGAGATCCACAAAAACAGTGGGATTTGCCTAAATGTGTTGACTCCATTCAGCAATTGACAAACTATATCCTATCTAGTTGAACATAACCAACAGAATGCCATCTTACACCTACAGCTCCAATCAAACCCATTATTTAGGGCAGGCATGGGCAATTGCCGGCCCTCCAGGGGTTTTGGACTTCAACTCCCAGAAATCCTAGCCAGTTTACCAGCTGTTAGGATTTCTGGGATTTGAAGTCTAAAACACCTGGAGGGCCGGCAATTGCCCACGCCTGATTTAGGGGATGATGTGAATTATAGAGCAACATATCTAGGAGATAATTCATATTGGAGAATGCCAATCTAGGTGCTTTAAATAGTAAACGATACTGGCTCCAATTGAGGCATCTTAACAAATTAATCATGACTAATATAAAGACACATCTATATAATATAACCAGAGTATAACCACATATGTCTGTATACCACCATGCGTTAAAATGCATAGTGAGTAAACCTGCCTGTTTTCATTCATTCTTAGCAAAATAGCAATTTACCTGGAGTGTTCAGGCATTTTATCTTTTCCCCACAGATGCTTGGTGATTCAATGCACTCATCTCTGTCCTAAAAATAGTAAGAGTCAAGTTCAATCCCAAATTACTCATTTCTGGGAACATTCTTATCTCCGCAATCAGAAAAGGTGTACACCAATTATACACACTTCAAAACCAAAGGTCATAACACAGCTTGGAAGAGTTACTTTTTTGATTACAGCCATGCACACTGAACAAGTTTGTTGTGGGATTTTTCTGGGATCCAAACTATGATTATAAACATATAATTGCTAAATCTTAAATTTACATCAGATATAAATTAAATCACTGGGGGGGGGGGGGTCGTGTCAGAAGCGGCTTGAGAAACTTCAAGTCACTTCTGGTGTGAGAGAATTGGCTGTCTGTAAGGACGTTGCCCAGGGGATACCCTGATGTTTTACCATCCTGTGGGAGACTCATCTCATGGGAAGCTGCAGCTGACAGATCAAGAGCTCACCCCATCCTGTGGATTCGAACCGCCCACCTTCAGGCCAGCAGTCCAGCCGGCACAAGGGTTTAACCCATTGTACCACCGTGTCTCTTAAATCACTGTTGTCATGTGTTAATCCCTTGCATGTAGCAAGGTGCCAATGAATACATGTATTTTCTAATTTATTACTGTGATTACAACTTTCCCTTCAGAGATCAAGTTCTGCATACTGTCTGAACATCCAAATCATGTAATAGATTTTTTGTCCCCTTCAGGTTTTCTCCTGATTATAGTTCCTGTTCTACATAACAAAGTTGTCAATGAATTCTCTTTCATCTCTTTTCAACAAAGAACAGCCATCCTTCCATATTTATGAGTTGTACTTTTGCAGATTTGATTATTCATGAATTTAATTAAATCTCTCTCTCTCTCTCTCTCTCTCTCTCTCTCTCTCTCTCTCTCTCTCTCTCTCTGTGAATCTCTAGGTACTCCAGTGTGACTCTATGGTCAACCTTCATTGGAAGTTCACCATACAGTCATGCTGGAGCATTAGAGATTCCTAAAGAGAGTATCTCTGTAGGAATTTCTCAATTCTCCACAGCACTTCTATAGTCAACTTTCAACAGCAGTTGACCATACAGTCATGTGGGAGGACTTAAGAGATGACTGGAGATTTTTTCCTCAATTAAAAATAGCAATTTACTTTCTGAAGGTTCTGTGTCCCTAACTTTGGTGAATGTCAAACGCAGACTGTATAACCACATTTTGTAGTGGTAAATCCTCAAAAGCATTAACTATAAATAAGAAATATCTGGGAGGGCCACAGTTGACCTCCCCATTCTAAAATATCTGCACTCTTTCAGCCATAAAAAGGCTTTAAAGTTTAATATCAAGGGCATTACATTACAAAAAGCAAGGCGTCTGCCCAATTTTCTGGGATCTCCCTTCTCCACAAACAAAATTCAGTTAGTGGAGAGGATGAGGAGGAAAAGTATCTAGCTCTAGGTCTCAATCATAATAAACACAAATTGAATAAATAATAAAATAACTAAACCCATTATGGCACATTACTTAAAGACACATACAATCTTGATCTTCAGTTACAGTGATAGTGATTATGTTTACTGCTGAAGTTTAAAGCACAATACTTTACCTGGCATATCCGATCAGCATTTGAAGAGCACTCAGACAGCTGGAAAAAACCAGCCGGGCATAAGGTGCATTTTTCACATTGTGAGGGTGTCTTTTGGAAATTGCAAAATTCATCACTTTCACAAAGGCCACAGTCCATTAAAGGTGCTCCAATATCAATCACTTTTGCATCAACTTCTACTTTATGCACAGAGTAGGATTTCTGGAGATGATTCCTGGCTTGGTTCTGGAGGCCTTGGAGATTGGCTTCAAAATAGTGCTGAATATCCTCTTGCAAACCCTGAAATGACATTTGTTTCACTGTGTCAAAAAGCATCCCGTACTGGACCTTGATAAGATCCATTTGCTCATACATTTTCCTTTGTTGTTCAATAATTTCCATCTGCTGAGTGGCCAATACGTTCTGTTGCTCCATTAGTTTTTGCTGCAAATCCATGATTAACGCCTGCTGGCTCTTCAGAGCTTCAACAAATTTCTCTTGCCCTTTGTTAAGCTGGAGCTGAAGTACAAGTGCATCTTCTGATGGGACTTCATTTTCTCCTAAAATACAAACAACTAGGCATTTAATTTATTTTCTTACAACTGCTACCATTCTTTAGAAACTACGAATTTCTGTCTCTCCCATCTATGTGCCTTCCTGATGTGTTGTACTATAAATCTGATAGCCTCTACATCAGCTGAGAAATGATGGGCATTGTAGTTGGTACATTTGGATGACGCCATGTTGAGGAAGGCTGCTCTAGATAACTAATGTTATCTTAATCTGTTGTCTTAATCTGTTGTTTCTATTGTGTGCATTTTAATAATATTGTATTGTTATTTTACTATGTTTTATGGTGTGTTTTTATTCTGTCACTGTTTTTACTATGTTCTTTCTCGTGTTGTGAGCCGCCCCGAGCCCAACGGGAGTGGCGGCATAGAAACCTAGTGAAATAAATAAATAAATAATGTGATCATTCAGCTCTGTACAGCCAAAGGGCAGAAATGAACAAAGTCTGGTACCCATCAGGAAAAGGATATTCAACTTCCATCAAGCTAGGACAGTGGTTTCCAACCTTTGGGCCTCCAGGTGTTTTGGACTTCAATTTCCAGAAATCCCAGCCAGCTTACCAGTTGTTAGGAACTGTGGGAGCTGATATTCAAAACACCTGGAGGCCCAAAGGTTGGCAATCACTGAGCAAGGCGAACAAACAATATTCTTGCACAGATTGGTACCACTAACATCTTCATCTGGCACTTTGCCTAATGAAGGTGTTTAGCATAATCCAAAGCTTACAAACACCCATCACTGGAAGTATCCCTGGGTGGTTAGCAAGACATACGCTTGCTGCTATCAACTGCCAGCCCCTATATTGGGCTTTGTTTATTAACACTCCAATCTGACAGCCAGATCAGCAAAACATTCCTGTCAAATGCCTATAGTACTACAATGCAGCATTGTTCAGGTTGGGCTAGACCAGGGGTCCTCAGACTAAGGCCTGTGGACCAGATGTGGCCCTCCGAAGTCATTTACCTGGCCCCTGCCATAAACCTAAGTCTGAAACTACTTGAAGGCACAACAATTTTAATTAACTTACCATAACTATCTCATCAGCCAAAATCAGACACAACTTCCCATTGAAATACTGGTATGTTTATATTGATTATAATACTTTATTGTTCTTTCATGGTTTGTTTATTTGTTTGTTTTGCACCTCAAATAAGATATGTGCAGTGTGCATAACAATTTGTTCATGCTTTTCAAATTATAGCCTGGCCCCCAACAGTCTGAGGGACCATAAACTGGCCCTCTGCTTAAAAAGTTTGCGGACCCCTGGGCTAGACAAAGTATAGATTGTGAGTCACATACAACCTGCCTTGAATGGCTATTTATTTATTTCCAACATTTCTACCCTGCTCTTCTCAACCCCTGAGGGGGGACTCAGAGCGGTGGGAGTGGGAAAACTCTGGCCCATAGATCTAATCTGATCATTGGAGGTTCCATATATAGCTTATAGCAGTTCTGCATTTCCCTTCCCAAAGACTTTTCCCAGTCCAAGCAAGAGCTGTCTCTGATCAATTATTATGAAGATTCCCTTTCCAGCTATTAGCATAGCTGGAGCTTTGAGGAACCTGGTCCCAGGTGTGAAATCGGCCAGTATTTGCTGGCACCTCCTGAAAATGTGCCACTCCTTTTCCCTGTTTGTCAAAGAAGGGGCTAAGTTGGGTTCTTTGCCAAAAAGTCATCCAGGCTCATCAGCTGGGAACCCATTATAGGCTTGTCGGAGTGATAACAGGAGAGGGAAGTTCAGGTGTTGCTTGTTACCTGGTTTGCAACAATCAAGGTTGCTGACATTCCCTCTTCTGTATAACCATTAAAAGCCCAGAATCCATCTATGGATTTGAATTTATCGAGCCTTGAAGATAATAATATAATTAGGCATAACTTTCTCTTCCAAAGTAGCTCTGAAGTAATCAATTTATCAAACTCAATCAAAATTTATTTATATCCCAGCATTTCATCTACTTATTCTACAACCACTGGAAGGACCAAAGCAAATGACTTGACCACAAGTAGTTTTTTGACTACAGCTTTCAGCAGTCCCCAGACAGTATGGTGACATAATCCAAAAATAATCACTTCTCCAAGTTGTGAAGAACATAGAATGCTTCTATAATCTTTCAGAGACTGCCACCTACCTGGTTTAACATCACAAGTAAGCTGAACACCTAGAGCTCCACCTCCTAAATCCGACGCTGTGTAGGCAAGGTCTTCCCCAATGAACTGGGCAGCTATCTCAGCTGCTCTGACCAGTGTGGGTTGAGGACAGCCTTCTCCCTGGTTTGGCGAGCATGGCATAGCCTGACCAGCTAGTCTGGGCTTCTGGCGAATTCGCAGGGCCAGCCTGCACTCAAAGCCTTTGCAATTCTGGGCAGTGCCATTCGAAGCCCTTGGGGTGCAGTCTCCTCCTCCTGGGCAATTCTCCCTTGTGTTCATCATGGCTAGAGCTGCATGTTCAACACCTCTCCCCACAAGAGGATATTGCTCCTGCTGTTGTTGGACAGAGAGGTATAGCTTGCTGTGGGGCTGTCCTCGCACAGAGGTGGCCAAATGGGTGAAGGCACGGGAGGAGCGATTTGCCCTGCCCGAGCAACGGGATCCTTGGCACAGCTGTCTGCCAGGTGGTTGTTCATCCTGTCTGGTCCTGCCACATGGGGGGCTTCTACAGGGTTCGGTGCCAACATCTCTTCCCTCTCCAGTCAGAAGCCAAAAGCAAACAACAAGCCAGCAACAGCAAGTCCAGCTGAGCTGTCCCAACAGCATCTCTGGTCACATCTGTAAGATATTTATTTAGAATTTATTTACTTTATTGAAGTCACTAACATGTGTGGCTACCTCCTAGACAAGTACTGACTTATGGCAATTCTATAAATTTCATAGGCTTTTCTAAGGCTACTCAAAGTTGGTCTTGCCTGACTCTTCCTCTGAAAACAACAGAGGATACAGCACCTATTATTTGTTGATAGGTTCCCATACAAATACTATCCTGGGCTAACCTGCATAGTTTACAAGAACAAACAGGATCTGGTGACTTCAAGGGTATACATTTCACAAAAAAGCAAGATGAGAATGTGGTCAAGACAGAAGAAGTGATTAATGAGGAAGAACCCCCAAACAAGGAGAGACTGCTGCAGTTTGCTTTTGCCTGAATCTACAGGGATGGGCAAGATTGGGCCCCTTCCTTACTCTTCCCACTCCTGAATTGATTGAAGCCAAACTACTTTTGAATTTTGAGCTCAGTCTGCAGCAACTGAAGTTAGTTGAAGACAAAAAGGGAAATAGAAGGAGGAAAGAGAAAATTGGAAATTTTACAAGCAGCTGAAAAAGTGGGATGGCAGGGGATTAATCAGGACAATTGAAGGGAGTGCATTTATGCTGCAATCTGCAACTGGAAAGGCTCTTGGGGGCAATGTTTATACAGTCAGACATCCACATTTGCTGGTATTAGGGCACAGGTCCCACTTAAAAATGAAAACTATAAATAATACAATTGTCTTGTTTTAAATCTGAGAAAACACCTCTGTAGAAACATCTAGGTTCTCCAACATGATTCAGGTCAGAAGCTGATCACAGATTATTTTTTTTCGTGTCAGGAGCGACTTTAGAAACTGCAAGAGAATTGTGAGAGAATTGGCTGTCTGCAAGAACGTTGCCCAGGGAATGCCCAGATGTTTTACCATCCTGTGGGAGGCTTCTCTCATGTCCCACCACAGAATTGAATAGGAACTATAGATTCTGAGCAAGGTGTTCTCTCTGTGAACCTTGAGGTCCTCCAACATAACCTTACAATCAAGTTTCAGTAAAAGTTGCCCATAGAGTAGCACTAGAAGAGCTAGATATTCTAGAGAGAGTATTTTCATCAAAATAATAATCCAATCCGCAAAAGTCAAATCTTTCAATATGGAGGGTAAAAAAACAACATGTGGACAACTATGGTAGGGCTCGGTTTTTGCCCCAACAGCCTTACAGTAGCATTCCTCAATATCGTGGTTGAATATCCACAGTGTGGTTGAGTTAAGGGCAACTCATTTCCAGATCCCCCCCAGATTCTTATCTGAGCCTTCGCTGAGGGCTAGTGTTTAAAAACTGCTTTGATGTTTAATGTGTTTTAACTGTTTAATCTGTTTTATTACTCACGGTGTTTATGCTTCTTCTGTAAACCGGAGCATGAGCGGTTTAAATCCATTAATAAATAAATAAATAAATAAATAAAATATCACGTTTCCAGAGGAACATGTGACCTGGAAGTGACTAAAAACATAATGTATACATCCTAGAATTGGAGGCATGTTTGATCCATTTGAGAGGGGGTTTTTTTTAAGTGAAGGGGAGGTATCCTCACAAACGATGAAAATGTGAACTAGAAGTTACTGGAAATCTAATGCTCTGACCAGTGTGGGTCTGAACTAAATTAGTCTGAACTAATTTTCAACCTGTTTGGGATGCTTTTAGGGACTGGTATTTTTAAGGTGTCAAAAGTGATCCTGACCTTCAGGGGAAAAAACCCCTGAAAACTTGGCTGTGGGACCAAGCTTTTGGAGAACATACAGTACAATAGGTGGCAATGAAATAAGTGTAATACGATTGGAATGGCTCCTGGATTATGACTTCGTATTTGTGCGGTTTTAATAGCTGATTTTAATGTATTAATGTAATTTATTAATATGTCCTTGGTGGCACAGTGGGTTAAACCACTGACCTGCTAAACTTGCTGATGGAAAGGAGTGGGTGAGCTCCTGCTGTTAGCTCAGGAAGTGAGGTGAGGTTGGCCCAGAGAGTGGGGTGAGCTCCTGTTGTTAGCCCCAGCTTCTGCCAACCTAGCCGTTCAAAAACATGCAAATAAGTACCGCTTCAGCAGGAAGGTAACAGCACTCCATGCAGTTATGCCAGCCACATGAACTTGGAGGCATCTACAAACAACACCATCTCTTCGGCTTAGAAATGGAGATGAGCATCAAGGGAAATCCTTTACCTTTATCTTATTAATATGCTATGTTTTTAATTTGTAATGATTTCAATGTATGTGTATAATATATTTGTTTGTTGTGTGTATGGCACTGAATATTGCCAACTTGGAAGTTGCTCTGAGTATACTATAGTAAATAAACAAATCAATAAGCTCTTTGGAGACAGTTTTCTGCTCTGATTTTTTGTTTAATAGGGGGTTGAAGGTGCTTTGAGTGTTGGGAAAGCAGGCTCATATAAACAATTAGGGACCATAAGCAGCCCACGGGCCACAGTTCTCTCATCCTGAAATAAAAACAAGGCAAGATCATATCCACCCTCAGGAACATTAAAAAATATATCACAGACAGAAAAGAGATTGGGAAAACAAAAAAAAAGTGTGTGAGAGAGAGATTGTATCTCAGCAGGACAGAGACAGGCAGATTTCCACTCTTACTTATATGTATCCTTGGAACTCTGTGAATCCAGCCTCCGAATCTGTTTCAGGAAAATAAAAAGACAAACAAATATGCAAAACTATTTACAGCAGGTTGAGTATCCCTTATCTGAAATGCTTGGGACCCAAACGTTTTGGATTTTGGACTTTACATTTACTTCTCTGGTTCCCCCAATCAATTCTAGACAGACTAGGTACTGCAGATGAACAAATTAATGGTGGAGAATTAGATTTGACTGATCGCACCTCCTCTTACAAAGCAGCCTGGCCATTGTGGTCAACGGAGGACGCCCTGCTCTCAGTGCCACCCCATCTCAAGTACGGCTCATGGGAACGAGAGAGAGGGCCTTCAACTCTGGAACTCCCTCCCTAAAGAAATAAAGCTGTCCCCTTCCCTCCCCTCCTTCAAAAAACAACTGAAGACCTACTTTTGCTCACTAGCATATGGAGAAGAGGAGGATTACATCAGTGTTTCTCAAACTGGGGTTTGGGGCCCCTGAGGGGGGTCGCAAGGGGGTGTTAGTGGGGTTGCCAAAAGGCATCGGAAAACAGCATTTTCTATTGGTCATGGGGGTTCTGTGTGAGAAGTTTGGTCCAAGCCTATTGTTGGTGGGATTCAGAATGCTCCTTGATTGCAGGTGAACTATAAATCCCAGCCACAAAAACTCCCAAATGTCAAGGTCTATTCTCCCCAAACTCCACCAGTGTTCACATATGGGTATAGTTTGGTATTTATGCCAAGTTTGGTCCAGACCAGATCCACCATTGTTTGAGTCCACAGAGCTCTCTGGATGTAGGTGAACTACAACTCCAAAACTCAAGGTCACTGCCCACCAAACCCTCCCAGTATTTTCTGTTGATCATGGGAGTTCTGCGTGCCAAGTTTGGTTCAATTCCATCATTGATGGAGTTCAGAATGCTCTTTGATTGTAGATGAACTATAAATCCCATCAACTACAACTCCCAAATGATAAAATCAATACCCACACACACACACACACACACACCACCACCAGTATTCGAATTTGGGTGTATCGGGTATTTGTGCCAAATTTGGTCCAGTGAATGAAAACACATCCTGCATATCGGATATTTATATTACGATTCATAACAGTAGCAAAGATACAGTTATGAAGTATTAACTAAAATAATTTCATGGTTGGGGGTCATCAAAACATGAGGAACTGTATTAAGGGGTCGTGGCATTAGGAAGGTTGAGAGCCATTGGATGAGATGGTTGAGAGATCACTGCCTGGCCTCTGGGTGAGAACTATTTGTATTGGGCTTTCTTGATCCATGCCAGCCTAATGACTTCATTTGACGACACAACCAACCCAAACAGTTTTGTGAATCCTTACTGGCCGTTGTAAATTAATTAATTTTTAATATAGGCTCCATGTTGGAATATACAAAAAGAGTTTTGTTTAGACTGAGTGTATGTTATTCTATAATTTTGTCTGACTACGTGTAATATAATTTACTGATGTTAGGCTTGGATTTGATGTTAGGTGTTAATGTTATTTTCATATGTGGGATTTTATGTCAGTGTTTGTTTGTTTTATGTAGGCATTGAATGTTTGCCATTGTATGACGGAATCCGCCCGGAGTCCCCTTAGGGCAGGCCTGGGCAAACTTCGGCCCTCCAGGTGTTTTGGACTACAACTCCCGCAATTCCTAACAGCCGATAGGCTGTTAGGGATTGTGGGAGTTGTAGTCCAAAACACCTGGAGGGCCGAAGTTTGCCCAGGCCTGCCCTAGGGAAATTGGGAAGAATATAAAGTTATTATTATTATTGATTAATATTATTATTGATCTGAAAAATCTCCAAAAGCAATGTCTAACGATAAACCTATTCCATTTGAAGAGTCCAACCTTTTGTAATACACACACACACACACACCAGATTGCACACAGGCTTTTTGTTTTCCCACCGCCAGCTCTTTGAAGAAACTCTTCTTTCAGAAGTTCATTCATTCCTTTCACAGCGAGCAAAAACATGAGGAAAGATCTTACCCAAAGAGGAGGCGCTTCGGATCCTAACACAAGAACCAAAACCCAGTCGGTGGGGAAGAACTTTCCTCTCGAACTCCACAAGCAAATCCAAAGAAACGACGTTGTTGGGGGTGATTTTTTGACCCAGAAAAAGCCTCCTGACCCCCTAAGTGAGAGGCTGGAAGGGAATGCGAAGGCGCAGCCCTTCTGGAGACAGACATCCCTGGCATCCGATTTCCAAAGACCCTCCTTTTAACCCTTCCTCCTCCTCCCTGCTCCCACCCACAGAGCCAAAGTCTTTGCACTGGGATGAGCTGCAGCGGATGAAGCTGTTAGAAGTGGGAATTTCAGGGCCAAGGAGGGAGGCTTTGAAACCTGATCTTGGAATTAGTTGATCAGGGGAACTCTGCAGATCTTGACTTCTGGGGAAGGGGCTTTGTTCTTGTGTAGCCTACATGTTAATTCTGGAGTCTCATAAAACCTGGTCAAGTAGACTTGTTCTCTACAGCAGTCTTTCTCAACCAGTGTGCCGTGGCACACTAGTGTGCCGTGACGGACCTCCTGCTGTGCCGCGAGAAAAGCTCTCTGCCCCCTTCCTCCCCCCTCCTGCCGAACTCCTGCTGCTTGGGGGAGGAGAAAGGGCCGGGCAGTGGCGAAGAAAAAGAAGAAGGGACCAGGGCGCCGCCTCCTTCGGCCGTTTCCCCAGCCAGCTTCCAATTCGCCATGACTCCCACCATAACTCTCGCCCCTCGCTCGCTGAAGCCGCGTGGAGGAGGAGCCCCGCCCACTGAAGCCCGTCCACCGCTCATGCTCCTCCTCTGTAGGAGAGCTGAAGCTGGGGGGAGGGGGCGGGGCATGGCACGGCCTGTAGGAGAGCTGAAGCTGGGGGAGGGGGCGGGGCATGGCGCGGCCTGGCGCGGCCTGGCTCGCCTGGCGCGGCCTGGCGCGCCTGGCGCGCCTGGCGCGACCCCTCCCCCAGCTTTGGCACTCCCAGCTGCTGCTCCAGCCTTGAGGAGACAGTGCCAAGCCATCATTGTGCTGGCTCTGGCACCGCTGGCTTGGCACTGCCCCTCAAGGCTGGAGCAGCTGCTGGGAGAGGTGAAGCCGGGGAGGGGCGGGGCATGGTGCAGCCTGGCTCCGCCCCCTTCCCGGCTTCGGCACTCCCAGCAGCTGCTCCAGCCTTGAGGGGACAGTGCCAAGCCAGCATTGTGCTGGCTCTGGCACCGCTGGCTTGGCACTGCCCCCTCAAGGCTGGAGCAGCTGCTGGGAGAGGTGAAGCCGGGGGAGGGGGCGGGGCATGGCACAGCCTGGCTCCGCCCCCTCCCCAGCTTCGGCACTCCCAGCAGCTGTTCCCAGCAGGCCACCAACCCCCAGCCGTTCTTTACTGTGTTAGAGTGTCATTTTGTGTCATTTTGGTTGGTGGTGTGCCCCCGGATTTTTTTAATGTTAAAAGTGTGCCACGGCTCAAAAAAGGTTGGGAAACACTGCTCTACAGGTATATAGTTATTATAGGTAGTAGGTAAATGTTTTTCCCTGACATTAAGTCTAGTCGTGCTCAACTCTGGGGGCTGGTGCTCATGTCTCTAAGCCGAAGTTTGTTTGTTTATTTATTTATGTCCTTTTTACCTTCCTCACCCCTGCAGGGGGACTCAGAGCGGCTAACAATGGCAACAATTTGATGCCGCAGTCAATTACAATATGATAAAAAGATAAAAACATACAAAATACCATAGATTGAAACAACATTAGTTACACAATAAAATAATAATAATAATAATACTTTAATATTTGTGAGTCGCCCTCCACCACCGGTGCTCCGGGCGACTTACATCATTTAAAAACCCCAAAATACATCAACCATAAAGCCTTTTCCATTACAACAATCACAAGGTCAGATTCAGTGTCCAGTGCCATTATATCCATTAGCCAAACGCCTCGTTCCACAACCACGTCTTTAATTTTCTTCTGAAAGAAAGGATGGAGGATGGCGATCTGATTTCACTGGGGGGGGGGCGAGTTCCATAGGTAGGGGGGGTCACCACTGAGAAAGTCCTGTCCCTCGTCCCCACCAGCTGTGTTTCGAAGCTGGCAGGCCCGGATTAACACCTTTTTGCGTCCTAGGCCACACTTTGGAATTACACCCCCTTTAAGCCGACCTCTACTGCAACCCCCCACACACACACACATCCTTTCATCCACTCGTTCCCCTTAGGGCCCCACATCCAGCTCTCCCGGTGTGGCCCTACTAGGTCCGCCACAGGAGTTTCCCTCTTGGCAGGCACTATGGATGCAGGCATGGGGGGAGGAGCCTCCTCCCTGATGCCGGGGCTTGAGGCACTTGGCTCCTACCCAGTATCAGGGGTTGCGCATGCGTTGTAGTCAGCAGCTGTACCAATGCCGCGCTTCGCCCCAATACCGGGGCTTGTCACGTTGGGCTTCTCTCCTGTACTGGGTTTTGCGCATGTACCGTAGCCGGCAGTTGCGCTTCTCTCTCCAGTAAGGAGGAGTCTCCTCCTTGTATTGGAGGAATAATACCAGCTTTCATAGTGTTAGGGCATGCGCAGACTGCGCAATGGAGTTTCCTGTACTTGCACTGTACAGGCCCCTTGTTTGTGTTGTGTTGACTTTGCACTGAAGGAGCCAGCAAGTGGATGCTGTCAGCATCGAGGGAGTTAATTGTTCCTCCTGTCGACGTCGACACCAGTGTCGAGAGCCCCTGCGCATACACCGTTTGCGCAATAATAGCAGAGGCAGGAGCTGGTATTCAGGAAGGGGCAGGGGCGGCGCTGAAAAGGAGGATCTCCGGTATCCTTCCTCATCTCCATGCGCGTTGCATTTTTATTTGTTTCAACATTTTAATTAATTTTTTTTGGTCTGTGATCTGCCCCCGCGCTTGGCTTGCACCCCTAAGCCATGGACTAGGTTGGCCTTATGGGTAATCCTGGCTTGGAAGCTGGTAGGACTGAGAACAAGGCCTCCCTGGCAGATCTTAGGCTACGAGGTGGAACGTAGAGGAAGATACGTTCGGACAAGTAAGCTGGGTCAGAGTCCATAGTCGCCTCCTAGGTCATGTGGCCAGCATGACTGCATGGAGCACTGTTACCTTTCCACCAGAGCAGTACCTTTTGATCTACTCACATTTGCATGTTTTTGAACTGCTGGGTTGGCAGAAGCTGGGGCTAACAGCAGGAGCTCATCCTGCTCCCCGGATTTGAGCCACCAACCTTTCGATCAGCCCACTCTGGCACTTGGGGCTCCATTTTAACCACAGTTATTATACTTGTGGATAAAATGGCATAAATTGCATTCTCCCTTCCACATCTCTTAATTTTCCTCCTCATCTTGTTCCCATATGCCCACGTAAAAATGACTTTTGCATACATAAAAATAACCATTTTTGAACTTGGTTCCAAACATATGGAAGTGTATTTATTCCTTATGAGGTACCCTGGGCAAATGGCCCAGTTTTCCCAAATGAACTTAACCATTTAAAATGTAGGCTCCATATAGGAACATACAAAAAAGAGTACAGAACCCAGGGAAAATGTTGCAAGATGCAAATAAATGTCTCTAATTCACAGGCCATGTCTCTCTGCTAGCATAGTGTCAGAACGAATGCATTACCAACTGCACCAGCTGCATGCCTGTCATATTAATACACTGTTTAATTTTTTCACCTTTCCCCAAACATGGGATCCAAAATGGCTTGTTGTGTTGGTTAAAACAGACTGTAACTAAAACTATATATAGTTTTTGTTCTTAATGACTATGAAGCCAGCTTCATTTATGGTGACCCTATGGAAGAGAATCCTCCAAGAGCCCCTGTTAGTAATAGCCCGTCAAAGGTCTTGCAAACCCAGGCTGAATCTACACTGCCATATAATACAGTCTCTGAATCCAGATAGTCTGTTTTGGATTATATGAGTCTACACACTACCATATAATCCAGTTCAAAGCAGATAAACTGGATTCAGAAACTGGGTTATATGGCAGTGTAGATGGGGCCAACTGGCCAGTGGCTTCTTTTGAATACTGAAAGTCACTTCTGGTGTGAGAGAATCGACCATCTACAAAGATGTTGCCCAGAGAACGCCCGGATGTGTTATCATACTGCAGGAAGATGTGACCACTTGGCTCTTAAAATATTAAAATCTGGAGGATTTAAAAACTCTTCTTGGATCGCTACCACCAACCTAAAATATTAATTCTAGGATTTTCTCTTTAAAACAACCCTTCCGCTAGGCTCTAATAATCTTCACCAAATTAAACTAAGAGGAGGCTGAGATAAAACTTCTTTTAGAAATGGGGAACGCGAAAGACACTGGTGCTGGATCACACAGCCTATGCAAAGAGCACAACAGAGGCTTTTCTTTAAAAGGCAAAAGTTAAACTTTTATTGACTTAACAGGCACAGAGCGTATTGGTTTTTCAAATGAGGCATGAGAGCGTAATGGTTACTAAAAGATGGTTAGTTAGCGTGATGGTTACAACAAAATGCTTACTTAATCTTAGATCTTAAAGGCCACACAGACAGTGCGAAACTTGTCCAAACTAGAACTCACTCCCACTAATAACTTAACTAGTGGTGAGCTATCTATAAAACAACTATCTTAGATAGTTCACTTCAGAGCTTTGACACAGAGGCTCTTTACTCTAACAGAGCTTTGACACAGAGGCTCTTTACTCTATGAGTCCTGACAAGGAGCTGTCAGCAACTCTCCTCTCTCTCTGAGAGCGTGTCACGAACACTCCTCTCTCTTTGAGATCTTGTCAAGAACTGGCAAATAAGCCCTTTCTCTCTCCCTCCAGTAGTTTGGCTCCTCCCCTTAACTCAGAGCTCCTCCCAGGCAGCTATCTCCTTAACTCCTCCCAGGGAAGGCTCCCAAACCACTCCCCCTTATCCTGGCTATACTGTCTGCCAAACTACCAGGCTGGTCTGGGGCCAGCCTTAAATGGGTGAGTTCCTCATAGAAGACTTCTCTCATGTCTCCCATGTTTGCCCTGCAAGTGTGGAGAACAGCAAACCACAAACCACCTACTACAATGCAGTCTGAGCCCTGCCACATGCACAATGGAGGGCTTTCTTACAGTGACACCAGAGGCACTCCAAGTGGCCAGCTTCTGGTCAAAGGAAAGTTAATATAATGCCAAGTTTTTGCCATCATTTGTGGTTTTTTAAAATGCATTATGACTATATTCTCAATTTGCTTCTGACACGATAAATAAATCCACCTGTAACACAATCTTCCCCTTTTGCCTTTGACATTATCACAAATTACTATATTTTGTAATTAGTTATTTTGTCTCATGAAATGTGACTATTTAATTATTTGGTTTTTAGAGAGAATTCAGGCTTGATTAGCGCTTGCACTCAATTCGGGTTTTTTGTTGTTTTGTTTTGTTTTGGGGTTGTTGTTTTTTTGCGGTCAACAGTATCAGTAGGACTTTCCCCCCATAAAATTAGTTAACTCTCTTCGGGGGATGGAAATTTCTTCATAACCTCTCACAAAAAATCACGATTTATTGAATCAAATGCCTTATGTATGTCTAATTTTAATTTCCTCTTTTATCTCCTTAATTTTTTTCTGAAGCGATCGGATATCACTTCTGATATTTCTCCCCATTGAGGCCAAAGAATCATTAATCTCCTTACTCAGTTCTCGGAGATTACATGCCATCTTTCTATCTTCTCAGGACACCCAGTCAGATAGAGATTCGTCTCTTACAAGATCAGGGTCAGTTTCTCTCAAGTCTTCTAAGTCTTCTTAACTTTATGATGCCCTGCAGTTAAGAATAACAAAGTAGCTTTTTGTTCTGTTTTCTTATCCTTTGGGTAAGCTATAAATCACACTTCCTTTAGTTATTTAGAGCAGTGATTTTTAACCAATGTGCCGCGGAACACTAGTGTGCCCTGAGAGATCATCAGGTGTGCCGTGGGAAATTCTTTTCGAACTTCATTCATATATCAACTATAAGGCGCATCTGTCCCTTTAAGAAATGGAACCATAGCACTCTCGCGTCACCTAAGAAGTGACGTGAGAGTGCTCAAGTCGTGCCATCTTGGATTTACTCAGACGTGGCTAAGTAAACAAACTTAGAGTTAGTGCTGCAGCTGCGCATCAAGTGACAGTGGCAATTTGTGTCTTTCTACCATTCCTGCCAGGATATCTATTTTGTGTTCATCGAAACCGGCCCGGGTTTCACACTAAGTGAGTGTATAAATACATTTAAAAACATATTAACTATATGTATTACTGTGTTATGGTGTCATTTTGTGTCATTTTGGTTGGTGGTGTGCCCCAGGATTTTGTAAAGGTAGAAAATGTGCTGCAGCTCAAAAAAGGTTGAAAATCACTGCTTTAGGGGAGAGGAGTAATCATAGCGTCCTATTAATCCTGACGCATGCGCAAAAGTCTCACTGTGGTCTAGGTATCGAAGGCCACTGAGAACTCTAAGAGAACCAACAGTTAATACAATGTATGCAATGTTTAATAAAAAACTGATTTAATAAATCAGTGATATCAATGGATCTAGTACAACAGTTGGATGGAGTTTTAGACAATCAATTATTCAGAACCTATCCAAGAATGTGGAAATTAATGAGCACCAAAATCGTAGCAAAGATTTTAAAATATCAAGAGCTATGAATTCAGATCAGCATCTTTGGGGGAAAAAAAGAAAATTCACTGTGTTTCCAATTATAGTATCATCATCAGCTTTGAATGATGGTACATATACTTAGAAAAGCCATTGTGTTATTGGATGTAACAGCATTAAAGATAGGTTTAAATATCTGCCTCCCCCCCCCCCTCCCCTAAGATTTGCCCTTTCAGGTTTCAGCAAAGGAGTTGTGATTATTTGGGGAATTATGGGTATTAATATTTAAGCAGTTGATCCAGCTTTCAAATTAAATCACTTTGCATAATGAATATATGGTTCACTATTAGTGGCAATTAACATTTTCATGTATCCCCAAAAGTGCTCTTTTAAACCAACTCATTACAAATGACCATTTCTAGCAAATATATCACCTCTCTCTCGGGTCATTTAGCAAGCAGACATGACTACCATATTCATTATTTCAACAAGTGCATTATAAAATATCTTAAGGATAAAATATTTATTATTTTATTTATTTATTTATTATTTCGCATTTGTCTGTCGCCCCCCCCCCCCAACGGCTCGGGGCGACTTACAACAGTTCGTAAAATATGACTAAGTCTTAACACTAGTGGTTCATAATGACCTTGCAAAAGAATTTTTAAGAATATACAGGGAACAGTTTAGAGCAGGAGTAAACAAAGTATGATCTACATAAGGAATGGGCAAACGTCAGCCCTCCAAGTGTTTTGGACTTCAACTCCCACCATTCCTGGCAGCCTCAGCTTAAGCAGCTGAGGAGGAAAAGGAAGGGGCCTGAGGCTGTTAGGAATGGTTGAAGTCCAAAACACCTGGAAGTCCGAAGTTTGCCCATGCCTGGTCTACATACTATATGCAAATTCCGCTTCTTTCTTCCAGTCTACCATAGGAAAAATAATAATTAAAATACACAATGAAACTCATTGCTATTCAGAATTCAGTGGAGAATACAGTAATGCTGCACTTGGCTAATGTCTCTTCCAGACCGGTCTAAGGAAGAATGACTTTTTGAAATAGTTTGCAAAAGCTATCTTATGGACTTGTTATGAGGAGTACACCACAAAGATCCCTGAACTCCTTGTTGGATGGATGGGATAAAAATGAAAGACATACAATAGTATACGTCCAGTGTGTGATGAGTGTATGCCTTCCAGTTGTCGGTCGACTTATGGCAACTCCATGAATTTAATGGGTTTTTCTTAGGCAAGGAATTCTCAGAGGTATTTTTCACAGTTCCTTCATCCAAAATAGTCATTTGTATTTATTGATGGTCTCCCATCCAAGTACTCACTATAATTGGCCCTGCTTACCTTCCAAGATTGTAGTGGAGCTGGTGTCCTCATGATATTTAGGCATGCAACATGTGGATTGCTCTTTGATCAGAGGCTAAGATTGTCAGGGGACGCCCTGCTCCTGGTCCCACCTCCTTCTCAAGTGAGGCTGGTGGGGACGAGAGACAGGGCCTTCTCAATGGTGGCCCCTTATCTATAGAACTCCCTTCCCAGTGAAATTAGATCAGCCCCGCTCCCTCCTAACCTTCAGGAAAAAACTAAAAACATGACTTTGGGACCAAGCTTTTGGTCAATAAATTGGAGCAATGGAATAAGAGATTAAAAATAACATAATTGATGACTTGGAATGTCCCTGGAGTATGACTTGGATTTTAATTGATGTTTTAATGTTTGATGTTTTAATTGTTTTGGATTTTAATGCATTTGTTTATTTATCAGTATGTATATGTAGGGCTTTGTAAGGCTGCTCTGAGTCCCCTTCGGGATGAGAAGGGCAGAATACAAGTGTACTAAGTAAATAATTAATAAATACATATAACAAATTGATTGTTGTTATCACATTCAATTATCTGCTTATGGCAATATATGCCATTCAAAATATAAAAATAGCCCCTATGAAATAATTTTGCAATATGATGTAATCAGACAAGTTTATTTATTGAATTGATTAATTATTATTAGTTAATTTTATCTGACAGTGCCTTGCAGTACCACCTTCAGTTACAAGGTGGCAGACTTCCCCCTTCCATAGACATGAACCTGTAGTTAGACTTGATATAGTCACTTCTCCAGACAAATTGTAAGCAAGTAGTATTTTCCTTTATAGGAACAGCAAACACCTCAGAACATTTGGAAAAGGGGGGAAAAGAAAATGTGAAAATGAAGAATGATATCAGAAAAAAAAATCATTTACTCTTTATGTTAACAGAGGAAATATTTCCCCAATGCTCTATCAACTTTTTTTAAAAAATGTAAACCCCTCCTTTCTGACATTTTAAGAGCACATTTCACTTGTTGCTTTCTCCATATATCTAAAAATGAACATTATGGACCATCAAGGAATTAATGAGACATGTAAAATTCACTTTAGGGCCTGCTAAAGCTACTTTTTTCTGAGATATTTGAGTGCATTATAGGCTTGAGGTTATGAATGCAACATCATTTTTTCTTTATAGTGTGACCCATACCTATCAGGATTTGGCAAGATCTGTGGTCTCTAGGAATTTTCTAGGTCCTCCAGACAGTTATATGCTATGCAGCTCCTGTAAGTTACTTCTCTGAATGTTTTGGTTCCTCCAGGGGAGTTTTATGGTAACTTCTGGCAGAAGGCATACATTTCAACAGATTCGGTTATCCATAGTTTTCTGTTCCCACAGTAACTTCAGAAACATATTCCATGAATATGGATATTATCTGCTTCAAACGGGATTATATGGCAATGTCGACTAAAAAAATCCAATTCAAAGCAGATAATCTGGATTCAGAAATTGGATTATATGATAGTGTAGATCCAGCCTCTATTTTAACTGCTGAAGAATGTGGGAAAAATGGAAATAGGGAAGTCTTCTCTTTGCATATTATGTGTTTTATTACCTGACACTGCTGTATAATCACAACCAATTCTCAAACATGTTTGGATTTTCTCAGGCAATTCAGGCCGGCTCCTGAACTTGTCTTTTTAGGTATAATTATTGCTTTTCCTTTAATCTACTGCAGTCAAAACAGGTCACTGCGGTGCTGTAAAACCTCACAAATCCATTTGATGTCTGCTTCTTTGGATCACAGCCAGTTTGATGATCATGAAGTTGGTTGAGTCCATGAAGACTAATACTAGAATAGAATTATTAAAGTCTCACCTGGACCTTTGTTATTTTTAGCTGTGTCACATAGATATCACATTTAAGCCAGTATCTTTACTATCGTTCAATATATGGAAGGAGCCACAGCACTGAATGCATCTTGCTGTCATGTGGAAATACACCACACATGTTGGTATCCATCTTTATTTAAATACCAACAGAGCATTTGCAAATTTTCTTCTTCTATATGTGTGGGACTTCCCCTCGTGAGAACGAAACTTCCCCTCTAGGCTTATGTTAGTGTTACCAGAACATGTTTGGGAAATTATAGTAGTGAACGGTAACAAATTCTCCCCAAGGAGAACATCTATATTGCAATTGTGACCTAACTATTCATAGCTTTTTTGGTGTGGTAGTAACATTTCAGTTAATGTTAGTTATAAGGGTATGCAATTGTGGGCTTTTAAGTGTTAATAGTGGTTGTTCTTATAACAATTGTTGAAATTGTTTTTATATATTATACAAACAGAGGGGGAGTTGCTAAAGGCCTTCGGCCGTTGGTCATTACATAGAAGTATGCATTTGCCTCTATGATTTAGACCTTGCTCTTGCCCCAGGATGGGATTGAGTTGCTTTGCTTTCCAATATTGGCCTTGAGAAAGACCCTGTTTTAGGGGGTCGAAACGGGAGTTGGGACCATTGTACAGCGTATCCCCGTCAGCCCAGCTTTACTTCCAGGCGACCCGGCTATCACCATCACGCACCCCACTTGCCTGACTACATACGGCCTGGGTTCCAGCCAGCGAACAACTCTCTACTACAGCATTCCTCCAGACCTTTGACGCGGCTTGCTAGCCCACCCGCTGTGTGTTGGGACACAGCCCCGCTGGGCTTGTGCATCTCCTCCCCTTGTTTACTTACCTTGAAACCCTGTCCTCTTCAATGATCCTCTGAACTTTCCCCTCTAAACCCGAAGTTTCCTGGACATTGATTCGCGCCATTGGCGTATGGGGTAGGAGCCCACAGCGGGCATGCAATATTTGCACTTGTAACTGTTTATATATGTGTGTATTAACACCTGTGAAATTTCTTATCAAACTTGTTATTTTGTTGATTGATTACACTTAGTGTGTTACGAAATTGTTTTTATACTCATGGACCGTTTATATTATATACTACACTTCACTCACAATACTGTATACAGTCTTCTACCCCACACCTCATTGCCTTCTTAATACTTACAAAAAGCTTGTGGTCAGGGCCGTAGCCAGGATTTTGATTTGGGGGCTGAGTTTGGTTCGGGGGCCTGAGACTGGGTGGAAGAGGGTCTACCCTAGCAAACCTTTTGTATTATTATCCCAATAACCCCATTAATGTGGGATATAATGAGCATGGTGATCAGATCATGATATGAATAAACGTAACAGTTTAAATAATGTACCAGTAAGGCCTTTTCGCGGACCACCCTGAGAATTTGGGGGGAGGCTGAAGCCCCCTTAGCCCCCCCCTTGGCTACATGCCTGCTTGTGGTAGAAGCACATTGGCACAACACTAGCCAGGATTTAAAACCACATGCTTAGAGCCATGTAACAGTTTGAGGGTTGGACTATGACTGTAGAGATCAGGGTTCAAATGCCCACTCAAGCATGGAAACCATGGGTGACCTTCTCTCCACTTCAGAGAAAGGCAATGGCAAACCCACTGTGATCAAATCTTGCAAAAAAAATCCATGATAGGGTTCGTAGGACACTTCCCAAGTGTCTAGGACTGTGTGATGTATTGGCAAATAATGCATGCAGATTCTAATAGGGTGGCCTTTTGCAGCTGACAGATGGTAATTTTGTCAGCGCCGATTGTGTTTAAGTGCAGGCCAAGGTCTTTAGGTACTGCACCCAGTGTGCCGATCACTACTGGGACCACCATTACTGGCTTGTGCCAGAGTCGTCTTCTTCTTATTATTATTTCTGAAGGCAACCCTATCATGGATTTTTTGTTTGCAAGATTTGCTCACAGTGGGTTTGCTATTGCCTTTCTCTGAAGTGGAGAGGTCACCCATCGTTTCCATGCTTGAGCGGGCAGTTGAATCCTGATCTCCACATTTATAATCCAACACTTAAACTGTTATATGGCTCTAAGCTCATTGTCCTGTGTCATAACTTGTTTTATTTTACTGTAATTTTATATTGATTGTAATTTTCAATATATAATTATTATTGATTTTATTTTGCTGTTGTGTTGTTGGGCTTGGCCTCAATTCTGGCTAGTGTTGTGCCAATGTGCTTCTACCACATGTTTTTGTAGGTATTAAGAAGGCAGTGAGGTGTGGGGTAGAAGATTGTATATTGTTTCACGAGTGAGTGACTTACAGCATACAAATCCTTCCCACAGATCCAGTATTTCACTTGATCAACAGGAATGTCTATTATTGAACATTTCAGCTGAAGCAGCAACTTACTTCTGGAGAGTTGAAGCAACAATCAGAGCTTGGAGAGCTACAGATAAAATTAATTATTTACAAAGAACCCGAGGACACGTTACACCGTAGAATACTCATTCCCAATCTTTTTTTTTTGACCAGGGACCACTTTGACCACTCTCCAACATTTATTTTATTTATTTATTTACAGTATTTATATTCCGCCCTTCTCACCCCGCAGGGGACTCAGGGCGGAATATAAATATTGCCACATACATGGCAAACATTCAATGCCATAGACACTCAACACATATAGACAGACAGTCAGAGGCTATTTAACATTCCAACTTCTGGGCACCAGGGGAGCTGTCTCTTTGCCGTCCATCTGCGACAGTGATGAAGTACTTTCCGCATTCCCTTAATGCTTTTGCTGGAGATTTTTTAATGGCCTTGTAAATTTTGTTAAATTAGCCTCCCCACACATAGGTGGTACCTAAATTTTCTACTTGATAAATGCAACTGTCTTTCACGTTGCAAAGGTTGACAACAAGCTACACAATTGGCCGGAAGCTTACTCCGACCCAGGCTGGCTTCGAAGTCATGACCTTTTTGGTCAGTAGTGATCTTTAATGCAGCTGACACCCAGCCAGCTGCGCCACAGTCCAACATTAGTACCTAAAGGGTTGCGAATCAGTTTTTGGTCAACTTTAGATTCGGTTTGGTTATTTGGGGTGCTGATTCAGAAGATTGCATTGGATAGATCAGTGTTTCCCAACCAGCGTGCCGTGGCACACTAGTGTGCCGTGAGTGATCATCAGGTGTGCCATGGGAAATTGGCACTCTCCCCTCCTAGGTTTCCCTCCTCACAGGTTTCAAGAAAATGTTGTGAGCCTTTTTTTTTACTATTTTACTGGATTTTTCGATGTTGTGTTTTTTCATGACTCCATTGTACTGGATTTTTCAGGGTGGTCCGACTGATTTATTTAAACTCTTATGTTTATTCCCTGATGACCATGCTCATTATATCCCACCTCCCCAATACAGGAACTGTTCTCAGCCCCCTCAACCAAACTATAACAAAAAGCTTCATGACATCCATAGTTAACTGTAAGGAAGCAAGTTTCACTCAGGGTGAAATTTCACAAAGGACTGGAGAACAAGCTCTATGAGGAGTGGCTTGAAGAGCTGGCCATGTTTAGCCTGAAGAAGAGAAGGCTGAGAGAAGACATGATAGCCATGTATAAATATGAGAGAGGAAGTCATATATATGTTGTGTTCATCGAAACAGCCCCAGGTTTCACACTAAGTGTATAAATACATTTAAAAACATATTAACTATATGTATTACTGTGTTAAGAGTGTCATTTTGTGTCATTTTGGATGGTGGGGTGCCCCAGGATTTTGTAAATGTAAAAAATGTGCCCAAAAAAGGTTGAAAAACACTGGGATAGACCACATCAGTTCGTCCACTTTGTGTCCAGAGCAGGGCTGGGCCAACCTGGGCCCTCCAGGTGTTTTGGACTTCAACTCCCCCCATTCCTAACAGGCCCAGGCCCCTTCCCTTTCCCCTCAGCCACTTAAGGAGAGGGCCTGAGGCCAGGGGTGGTCCTACAAGATAGGCCAGGTCGGCGGCCGCCTAGGGCGCCATCTGGGAAGGGGCGCCATCCTGGCCGCATGGGGTGCCATCCTGGCCCTGCCGATGTTCCTCAGACAGTGCTGCAGCTGCCTGCTTTTTGACCCCGGCTTTGTGTGCTCCGACGCCGCTTCTGGGCACGCGCGGAGGTTTTCACGCAGCCGCAGTTGCTCTGGAGCTGAAGTTGAGCTGGAGCAACTGCACATGCGAAAACCTCCGTGCATGCCCAGTAGCTCCCTTGCGCAGAAGCCTGTAAGCAAAGCACTCCCTATCAGGCAGGCAGGGAGTGCTTCCCCTCTCCCTTTGTCTCCGCGTTTGCAGGGAAGGAGAAAAGAATCAGTGAAGGAAGTGTAAGTGAAGGAATGAATGAAGGGCTTTCCTCCTCCTCCTCTGTGACCTCTTCTCTCCCTCCTTCCTTTCTTTGGCTCTATTTCTGTCTAGACCTGAGGGGCCTGAGGCTATGAGGAGTTGTGGGAGTTGGAGGCCAAAACACTTAGAAGGAGGGAGGCGGGCCCAAGTTTGCCCAGGCCGCTGCCTGTATTCGACCTCATTTGAACATTTTGGCTGTTTTTCTATTTACATTTACATTGGGATCCTAATTTTGGACTTATGGGAGACTCCTATGAATTATGAGTCGGGTGATAGGTAATATATTCTGATTTTGATGCATTTACATTGCATTTCTTGTTGATTATTATACCGTTCTGCTTAATATTGTCATACAATACAATACAAATACAATATAACAATAGAATAATGATATATTTTATATTACATGTAATATTACAAACAATATTGCAGTATAGTGGTATTGTACAAAATAGTAATATATGATATTTTATTTTACTTTATTTTGGGTTATTTGAGTTTTATAGGAGTCATGAAAATATTTAGTAGAGGATAATTTTATTTAAATAAATAATTTTATTATTTTAAAATAATAATATAATAGAATGTTACATTATATTATAATGTCAATATATTATAATATAATTATATTGTAATGTAGTATAATGTAATTATGATATAATATAGTATGAGTATGGTCTAATATATTGTATATACATTGATACAATATAATACTACTAATGGTATTGTGATATTATAATTGTATATTTGTTTTACATGGGGGGAGGGCAAAATAATGGGTTTTTGGGGGGCACCAAAATAATGTTCGCCTACCATTTAAAATTACCTTAGACCGCCCCTGCCAGGCCCCTTCCCTTTCCCCCTCAGCCACTTAAGGAGAGGGCCTGAGGCTGTTAGGAAAGGCGGGAGTTGAAGTCCAAAACACCTGGAGGGCCCAGGTTGGCCCTGCTCTAGAGAAACACCTCATTGGAAAATAAATAGCGGGAGGAGGAGGGGGGGAATCCTCTTTTTCTGCGCCGTGATCTTTCGACACAGCCCTGGGCCCGGGCCCCGCCTCGGCCCCGCTTCCTATCCGCGCAGTGAAGCGCTTCTCCTCCTCTTTACTCTCGCCACGACTTCCTCTCACGGAGCCCCGCCACGCGAGTCCGGCTGCAGCCTTGTTTCAGGCGCTCCCTGCGGCAAGCCGGCAAGGTAAAACGCCAAGGGGCCGCGCTTGGGAAGGGGTCCCTCTTCTCCCCCCTCAGCCCCCTCCCCGCAAAAAGCGCGGGCTTTGGAACCTGCTCCCTTTTTGGGGGGGTGAGAAACTTTGCAAAAGAGAAGTTGCGGGCACTGGGCAGGTTGCGACAGCCTTGCTGGAGGGAGAATGTTTGTGAGCGCGCCTTCAAGGCGACTCCTGGAGACCCCAGGACTTTCCATCGGGCTCTTTGGGGCAAGGGTTCCTCTGGACCAGGCCTGGGCAAACTTGGGCCCTCCAGGTGTTTTGGACTTCAACTCCCAATTCCTAACAGCCGGTAGGCTGTTAGGAATTGTGGGAGTTGAAGTCCAAAACACCTGGAGGGCCCAAGTTTGCCCAGGCCTGCTCCGAACGGTATACAACAGCACCTAGCTTTTGTGTGTGCAGCCCTTCAAAGATCCTATGAACCTATAGCAGCTCCATGCATTTCATAGAGTTTCCCCTCACACTACAGCAGTGTTTCCCAACCTTTTGAGCCACGGCACACTTTTTACATTTGCAAAATCTGGGGCACACCACCAACAAAAATGACACTCTAACACAGTAATACATTTAGTTAATATGTTTTTAAAAATGTATTTATACACTCAGTGTGAAACCTGGGCCTGTTTCGATGAACACAACATAGATATCCTGGCAGGAATGGCAGAAAGATACAAACTTCCCACACAGAACTCCCATAACCAAGAGAAAATGCTAAAAGAGTTTGGTGGGCATTGAACTTGAGTTTTGGAGTTGTAGTTCACCTATATCCAGAGAGCACTGTGGACTGAAACAATGTTGGATCAAACTTGGCATGAATACTCAATATGCCCAAATATGAATGCAGATGGAGTTCATGGGAAATAGACCTTGACATTTGGGAGTTGTAGTTGCTGGGATTTATAGTTCCCCTACAAGCAAAGAGCATTCTGAACCCCACCGATGATAGAACTGGGCCAAACATCCCACACAGAACCCCCAGGAGGCAAGAGGAGGCCTCTACTTGGAGTAAGGGAGGCGGGCCTTCCCAATGCATGGAGAGGGAGAGACCAAGTAGACAACGGGTGGGGAGGGGGGTGTTTGTAATGTTGTGCCTTTATCGAGGTAGGTTTCTTAGGGTTTTTATACTTCAACACACTAGACACCCCCCCCCCTTCCCGGAGGTTCAAATTTCCCACAGCACACCTGATGATCACTCACGGCACACTAGTGTGCCTCGGCACACTGGTTGGGAAACACTGCACTACAGAATGAATCCACTTTAAATCTGCAGAATTCTGGAGTTTGTAGTACAGAGCGGCGCCTTTAACAGCTCCACTAAACTACAGACCGCAAAATTCTGCAGGAGGCAGAAACCGGATTTAAAGTGGATTCATTCTCTAGAGTGAGGAAGTTATCAGAGAAAGCATACTCAAAGGTGGCTTTCTTAGGTTCGCCCTATGAAATGTAGTCAACAGCACCTTAGCTTTTATGTATGTGTCTTCAAGTCTGTCTCCCCTGGAGTTATGGCAACCACATGGGTTTCGTAGAGTTTTCTGAGGCAAGGAATACTCGAGGGGCCTTCTTCTGAAATGCCACCCAAAATACCTAGCCTTTTATGTGTGTGGCGTGTCTTCAAGTTGCCTGTTGACTTCTGGCAACCTCATGACATTTCATAGTGTTTTCTGAGCCAGGGCTACTCAGAGGTGGTTTTGGCAGATTTTCCCCATGAAATGTAGCCAACAGCACCTATCTTGTGTCTATTTTCAAGGCTCTTGAAGTGACCACATAGATTCCATAGGCAAGGTATACACAGAGGGCCTTCTTCTGAAATGCCATCCAAAATACCTAGCTTTGTGTGTGTGTGTGTGTTCAAGTTACCTGTTGACTTCTGGCAACCCCATGATATTGCATAGGGAGGTTTTGTCAGTTTCCTCCCATGAAATGTAGCCAGCAGCACCTACCTTTTGTGTATCTTCAGATCTCTTGTGGACATATGGTGGCCACATGGATTCCATAGGGTTTTCTGAGGGAGGGATACTCAGAGGTGGTTTTGCCAATTCCCTCCCATGAAATGTAGCCAACAGCACCTACCTTTTGTGTATCTTCAGATCTCTTGTGGACATATGGTGGCCACATGGATTCCATAGGGTTTTCTGAGGGAGGATACTCAGAGGTGGTTTTGCCAATTCCCTCCCATGAAATGTAGCCAACAGCACCTACCTTTTGTGTATCTTCAGGTCTCTTGTGGACATATGGTGGCCACATGGATTCCATAGGGTTTTCTGAGGGAGGGATACTCAGAGGTGGTTTTGCCGATTCCCTCCCATTAAATGTAGCCAACAGCACCTACCTTTTGTGTATCTTGAATTGGCCACATAGATTCTATAGGGTTTTCTGAGGGAAGGGATACTCACATGTGGTTTTGCCGGGTCTTCCTTTGAAATATAGACAACAGCACATTAGCTTTTTTATGTGTGGTGTCTTCAAGTGGCCTCTGGTCTTATGACAGCTACATACATTTTGTAGGGTTTTCTGATGCAAGGAATACTCAGAGGTGGTTTTCTCATGTCCTTGCTCTGCAATACAGCCACCATACTTTCACTTGTGTGCGTGTGTGTATATTCAAGCTGTCTGTGGTCTTGTGGCAATCATATGGATTTCATAGCGTTTTCATACTCAAATGTGATTTGGCCAGGTCCTTTGAAATGAAGCCCAGAGTACTTTGGCTCATATGCATGTGGTTATGAGCCTTCAGGTTGGTGGTGGACTTATGGAGATCCTATGGAGGCAAGAGAAACTCAATAGGTGGTTTTGTCAGATTGTTCTTCTGAAATAAAGTCTATAATGTCTTGGCTATCATATGTTTATGTACATGAGCCTTCAACTCACCTGTTGACTTATGGCAACTCAATGGATTTCTTATGATTTTCTCAGGGAAAGAATATTCAAAGATAGTTTTGACATGTCCTTCTGAAATACAGCCTACAGTATCTTTGCTCTTGTGTGATTACATATTTATATGTATGTGTATGAACCTTCAAATGGCTCATGGACTCATGGCAACCCCATAACTTTTCATAGGACTTCCTTAGGCAAGGAAAACTTAGGGCCCTTCCACACAGCCTTATATCCCAGAATATCAAGGCAGGAAATCCCACAATATCTGCTTTGAACTGGGTTATCTGAGTCCACACTCAGAAAATGTGGGATTTCCTGCCTTGATATACTGGAATATAGGGCTGTGTGGAAGGGCCCTCGAAGATGGCCTTTGCCAGATAGCTTCAACTGAAATACAGTCCACCGCACCTGCAGTTCCTTAGCATTCTCCCATCAAGTACTTAGGCCTCTTCCACACAGCTGTATAAAATCCCACATTATCTACTTTGAACGGGGTTATATGGAATTGTGGACTCAAATAACCCAGTTCAAAGCAGATATTGTGGGATTTCCAACCCCAGAGATCACTCTGAAGATCTAAACCTACTGGAAGTACTCAGCTTTAAAGCGGTTCGCCTAATGTCTACGAGGCGTAGAGCTTTCTCTATTGTGGTGCCAACACTTTGGAATGCCTTGCCAACTGAAGTTCATGCCCTGTGAGACCTGTCGGCCTTTCGCAGGGTTTGTAAGACTCATATGTTTTGGTTGGCATTTGAATTGTGAACTCTGAATTTTAATTTGGTATAATTAATGTTAATTTTTGCTTTTATGGTGTTTTACATTGTGCTGTGAGTTGCTCCGAGCCCTCGAGGAGTGGCGGCATACAAGATCGAATAATAAATAAATACATAAATTATTCTGGGTTATATGGCAGTGTGGAAGGGCCTGACCTTGTTTTTAAAGGAGGTAGTCTGACTTCTCTTCCATTCTCACTTCTCTTCCAGTAGTTTTACCAGCTCTGCAGAACTTCCTGCCCCAGAAATTTGCAAAACCCTCTTGCAACACAGAAGAACCACAAAGTTGACTTCAAAACCAACTGAATTTGAAAAAAAGGGTTATAAAAGAATTGTATCTAGTGCCTGATGATAAAGGAGAATTAAAATGGGCATCCCCTTTGCTTAAGGGTGTGAAAAAGGTTTCCTTTATTATGCAGCACCATATTTATTGAATTTAAAAGAACAGGTATTTCCGTCACTCTCACCCCACATACTCCTTCCACAAGCCACTGTGTGACTTTTCACATGCTTTTCTTTAGTAAAGTGTCCTGTGATTATGAGCCCTTTTGAGCAGCATGTAGGGAGTGAATCATGTACTCATTTTCTTTGGAAAAGTACAACATGAAAGTAAAGGAAAATAGCTAACGGTTATGCAAAAAGAAATAGTAACCCAAAACAAAACTTAAAATTCATATTTGGACAGTCGATTCAGATGTCACAAAATCATCTTGTACTAGCTTTCTATGTTCTTTCCATTGTTCATTTTTCTTGACAAAGAGCTGTGGAGAATGTGGACACTTGTACAGCTTTATATGATTCTTGAACTGGGTTAGTAAAGTACTTGCTCAAATAGGGATTGTAAAGGGCATGGATACAGCATGGTATAGTGCAGGGCTGTCCAACTGGCGGCCCGGGGGCTGTACACCCCCCCCCCCCAGCCTGTTGGACACGGCCCCTGCTATGCCCCCGGCCGCCATTTTAAATTTTTTTTAAAAAAAAATCTAATTTCTTTTTTAAAAAATGGCAGCCGGGGGGGGGGGGCAGGGCAGGGAGGAGGAAGAGAGCTAGCTCCTCCTCCCTGCGCCGCCCCCCTCCGTCCCTCTCAGAGGAGGAATCCTCCCTCCTTCTCCTTTCCGGCGCCGGGGGACACCGGCGGCGCCGGGAAGGGCATGAGGAGGCGAGGGCAGGCCTTCCAGGGAGGCCTGCCGGGAGAGGCTCTCGCGTCCCTCTGACCAGGTCAGAGGGGCCTGAGGGGCAAATCTCCTGCAAGCCTGGATGGCTCCGGCGCCCGGTTCCTTCCCCCGCGAGCCATCCAGGCTTGCCTCAGATCCAGGATGGTATAGTGCAGGGCTGTCCAACTGGTCAGAGGGACGCGAGAGCCGGGCGAGGGATGGCTCGCGGGGAAGGCAGGCCTTCCAGGGCCAGGCAGGCTCCCGCGGGCTCCTCCAGAAGCTTCTCCGTCCTCTCCCCAAAGTGTCACAACAGCTGTTGTGATGCTTTGGCGCCTCGGAAGGCTCCCGTGGCTCCTCCTTCTCTCCCAAAGCGTCACAACAGCCTCGGAAGTGGGCGAAATCGCCCGCTTCCAAGGCTATTGGACGCTTTGGGAGAGGGGCGGAGCCGTGGTCGCGGGCATGGCCACTCGACCCCAGGTGATCGGCCCCCAGAAAGTCCGGCCCTTGGGTCGGCAGAAGTTGGACAGCACTGCTATAGTGGTTTGAACGCTAGACTACAATGTTAACTTCCTTTTTGTCGTGTCACAAGCGACTTGAGAAACTGCAAGCTGCTTCTCGTGTGAGAGAATTGGCTGTTAGCAAGGACATTGCCATGGGGACGCCCGGATGTTCTACCATCCTGTGGGAAGCTTGTCTCATGTCCCTGCATGAAAAGCTGCAGCTGACAGACAGGAGCTCACCCTGCTCTGCAGATTCGAAGCACCAACCTTTTGATCAGCAGTCCTTCCGGCACGAAGGTTTAACCCATTGGTTTAAGGTTTAACCTCCAGGGGCTCCATATTCAGTTCTATGGCTCAATGCTATGAAATTATGGGAGTTGCAGTTTGGTGAGGCATCAACTCCTATGATTCCATTGCATTCAGCCATGAAAGTTAAAGTGGTGTCAAACTTCATTAGTTTTACAATGTAGATGCACCCAGTTTTTTCACATGCATCTTATTCGAAGTATACTACATTGCTCTTGTGGCTTGTTACTCATATTATAGTGAAAGCATTTCTGGTGGTGTTTGAGCAGTTGCAAGGTAGTTTCCTCAAGTGAGGCCCTGATACATTTCGAAACTGAAGCCATATGACTCGACCTTGAGTGATTTTAATTGGTTGTTTATATTTGATATTTTAGCTATTGTTTTAAATACAAATTGTTATTATAATGGCCAGTTCTCTCCTACCAGAAGTCTTGCAGTTTCTCAAGTTGCTCTTGACACACAAAAAATCCAGCCTGGTGTCCTTGGCAAAACTCTAAATTCCGTTATAAACTATCTTTTACCGGGGTGGGGGTGTCACCCTTGACTACAATAAGGGCTGTTCACAATAGGAATTGCAGTCCAAAGACACGTGGAGGGCCACATTCTCAACCTCTGCTCTCAGGTCATAGTCTGTGCACCTTTTAAGAAATTTAAAAACGGACAAGTTATAGTGCATCTAGAGTGGAATTAATGCAGTTTGAATCCACTTTAATCTCAATGGCTATGGAATAACAAAGTTTTACAAAGTCTTTAAGCCTTTTCTACCAAAAAGTGCTGGTACCTTACCAAACTATAATTCCAAGGATTCTATAGCACTGAGTCATGGCAATTAAAGTGGTATCAAATTGCATTAATTCTACAGCAAAAATTCACCATTATTTTTCTTGACATGGAGGTGTTGTGATGAGGATCATAGCACCTCTTTTTTTGTATCAGGAGCGACTTGAGAAACTGCAAATCTCTTCTGGTGTGTGAGATTTGGCCATCTGCAAGGACGCCTGGATGTTTTGATGTTTTACCATCCTTGTGGGAGGCTTCTCTCATGTCCCCGCATGGGGAGTTGGAATTGGCAGAGGGAGCTCATCCGCGACCTCCCCAGATTCGAACCTCTGACCTGTCAGTCTTCAGTCCTGCCGGCACAAGGGTTTAGTCCATTGCGCCACTGGGGGCTCCTCGTGATTTTAACTTTCTGTATAGTTGTCCCAAAAGCACAGAGTTTCTGTGCACAAACAGTACATAAACAATAAAGTATTTATTATTATTTATTTAAAACTTTTATATCCCGGCCTTCTCACCTCCGGGGAGGGACTCAGACCGGCCTTACAGCAAAAATTAAATGCACTTCATAAAAATTAAAACATCATCTACAATACAAGTTAAAATACATATAAAAACATACAAATGGATAAAATACATCCAGGCCCAAATCGCCAAATAATGTATGCCTTGTGTACTTTAAAGATATGCTCCTTGGTTGGATGGCTACTGTAGTTCTTAGATATTTTCAGAACTTTATCAATCTTGCCTGTTCAGCTAGTCTAGATCACCACTGAATGAGTCACTATTGCTCATAACTGGTCCTGAATATGGAAAAACATAATATGAGCAACTAGACATCTAGATATTTTCCAATTATGGAGTGATTCTAAACAGATAGAATCACCCCAAAATCTTTAACATATTTTTTTTCCTATAAAGAAAAAAAAGTAGGAACAAGCAGTGGGAAAACATGGTACATGGAGGGTGACATTATCTGGGAACCCTGCTCCATAATAGCATGTGAAAGAGGTACAAGGGTGGTACATTGAAAGAGTTGGTGGGAAAAAACCTCTGATTCTAATGCAATTTTTTATTCCAAAATGATTGTTCACCAACATATAATAGTAGAATAACCTTTTAGGTTACTTGACAGTCTGCTAGAAAATAAATTATATTCCACTAGAAAACAAAAACGTTTCATTTTAGGTGCCTAAATACATTGCTAGATCTATTGTATGCTGCTAATGGAAGCATGAGGTTAGATGGGAAGACATAGATTTTTTAAAAGAAGGAACTTCTCTAGATATTTGCAGGTAACTTCAAATGGAAGTCATTCATTTCTATAGGATTCACTATTATTCATGGTTTCATGTTTCCACAGTAAGTTCAGTAGCACATCCATTGTGGATATGACAGTCACATGTTATGTGCCCCTTTCCCATACTTCCCAAGTGACCCCACAACACATGAATAGTAATACAAAAGCAACCATTGTATCAATCATCATTACAATGAGCTATTGAATACTAGTTCAGTTCAGAGCATAACAGAGCAGTCCAAATAAACAATTGATTTCTGTTATATTAACATCATAAAATGTAAATGCGTCAACTGATAGAATTCATAGACTGTCAAAATATTGAGAGAGTCTGATATGACAGATGCAGTCTTATATCAACCAATAACAGAACCAGCAGTTAGTTCATCAAAAGGGCTAAGTGTAGGAAATAGCAATGAAATAAATAGTAAAAAAAGCAAATAAATACAACATAATTTGGATTTGGGAATGATGCGATAATATGCGGTATATCTCTTCACATTATTTCTTTTATAGCTCCATACTCAATTGAGGGGGCACAAAATACATCTGGAAGCACTTGGAAGCAGGGGCTCTTTGTCCCAGAACGTGCAATAATTATTATAGGTTATAATTATACACTAGGTGTTTTTTTATTTGTGAAAGGCTGAGCACATTCAGATAGCTTACCCTTACCCTAAAATTTCTCCTTAATAGGTAACCTGTATCAAAAGACATACCCTGTATTTAGAAATGTTTTCAACTGTCCAGGCTGTGTGTGGATGTGCTCAGATAATGTAGCAACCCAGTTCTCTTTCGTGCCTGGGGGGCAAGGGGCAGCACCGGGGGTCCCACTTGCATTAGAACCAGCGGCAGCTGAAGAAGATTCTGAGGAGGATTTGGAGGGAATGGAAGAAGGGGTTAATGAGTTAGCTGGGCCTTCTTCTCCCACAGAGAGTCTGGCCTGGGATGATGGATGGCCTGACCCGTACGAGAATGTGGAGGATCAGAGGGATACAGATAGCAGTGATAGCGAAGGCTATGAGAAACCGGGGGGGGGGGGGGGGCACGGGTCACAGCTACAGTAATCCATGCCACGGTTACATCAAGGCTGGATTACTGTAACGCTTTGTATGTAGGTCTACCCCGGTCACTAATCCGCAGGCTACAGATTGTGTAGAACGCGGCCGCCAGGCTTCTCACAGGAACATCGATGAGATGCCACATTACACCATCTCTGCAGCACCTGCATTGGCTGCCCGTTGAGTATAGAGCCTTACACAAGACCTTGACCTTGGCTTTCAAAGCCCTACGGGGCCGGGGCCCAACATACCTAAAAGACCGCTTGTTGATGCCTGCTTACTCAAGGACCCCGCGGCCAGCAAACAAGAACCTTCTTCACGTACCAGGCTTGAAAGAGGCCCACCTGGAGACCACGAGACGGAGATCGTTCTCCGTTGTGGCCCCCGTTCTTTGGAACTCGATTGCACCGGACCAGAGAGCCTCCCTCGACCTGCCCCAGTTCCTGACCGCTCTGAAGACCTGGCTATTTAGGAAAGTCCATGGTTAATGCAGAACCAGAAACTCAAAAACCGAGCCTGGCCCCTGCATTTAACCACTGAATATTTTAATCTAGTTTTAAATACTCTATTTTAATTGTGGAATTTGTTGTGTGTAAGTCGCCCGGAGCACTAACGTGGAGGGCAACTCAGAAATAATAAAGTCAGTCAGTCAGTCAGGAACGAATGTGGAAAACGGAGGAGGATGAGTCAATGGAAGCGCAAGGGGAGTTTGACTCTCACGAAGATAGGGAACCAGGTGCTGGGAGGCAAGGTCGCAGCTTTGATAGGAGACGGAGCATCGAGGCTAGCAGGAGGGGCTGGCACCACAGCCTAGACCGGCCAAAGGGGGCAAGGGCCGGGAGCATAGATTGGAGGAGAAGCCTAGAGCGGCGGGGTCCTCGCCAAGGGAATTAAGTATAGGATCCGTGGGAACGGATCCTCAGTACCTCGGCCACTTCTATCCAGAGAAGTGTAGCGAGGAAAGAACCACGGAGCTAAGCTGCGGCTCGTACCTTGCCAAGAAGTTTCTTGGAGCCTTGCTGAAACTTCGCCTTGTTCTTGATCCGCTTGGTTTTGCGGAGCTTTTGCCAAGCCTTGTACCAAGACTCTTGCCTTTGGATTTTGCTACGGACTCTTTACTTCTGAACTGAACTTTCATTACTCTATGGACAATTGCTTTATCATCTGTTCTTCATTCTTCAATAAATAGTAGTTCGCTGATTAACGTCTCTGTGTGTGTGATTAAGGGGCCGGCCGAGTCCTTGCATTGTGACAGTTGGCCGAGATACTCCACGAACCCCTTTTCACATCACGGGACGCTCCAAGAAACGCGCACGGCGGGCCGGCACCATGGTGCAATTGTCCGATGCTCAAGTGGCCGCACTGCAGCAGGAACTGGGCGAATTGCGGGCCAGAGCTGGCCGGCACCCGTCCATGGCGGCACTGGCATGGTTCGGAGGCAACCCGGCCCAAGTCAACGTGTTCATTGGACAATGTGAAATGTATCTGGAGCTCCGACCCACGGAGTTCGCCACGGAACGAGCCAAGGTGGGCTTCGTTTACACGCTGCTGGAAGGGACAGCGGCGGCATGGGCGACCACGCAGCTCCAGGCAGCGTCCCCTCAAGTGGCTACGGTGGCGGCGTTCCTGGAGGCTATCAAGATCACTTGGGGAGACCCAGTCAACACCGAGTTGGCGGAGAGGGAGCTGGATCGATTGTCTATGAGGGACCTGTCCTTGGCGCAATACATCTCCCGGTTCCGTGTGCTGGCCGCCCAAGTAGAGTGGAACCCCTCTGCCTTGCGTTACCGGTATATGAAAGGCCTGTCGCCGGAGATGCAACAGGAGATCCTGAGAGGGGCTACACGGGCCAGAGACCTGGAGGAGGCGATCACCATGAGTATCCGGGTGGAGGCCGGTATGCAGACCAAGGCGATGGGACCGGGGCGGAGAGAGCGCCCGGGGGTGCGGAAGGAGACGGGCGCCAGCCAGTTCCCGTTCCGACAGTTCACCCCGGCTCCCCAGGCCCAGGATGAACCGGAACCCATGCAGCTTGGGCATGTGAGGCCTAAAGTGGACGTGGCCGAGAAGGCTCGGCGCCAGCGTTTGAATCTGTGTTGGTACTGCGGGGGAGCTGGACATTTTTCTAGAGAATGCCCCCAGAAGCCACGAGGCAAGACCCCCCGGGCTTCCGCTGCGTTCGAGGGATCCCAGGGGCTGAGGAAGCCATCCAGACGGCAGGGAAGGGGTCGGCCGAGTTTAAGAGGTTCGCTAACTCGGCGCAGTCACTGCCCTTCCTCAGAACCCCAGACTGGACAATTGTTCCTAGTAATGGTCTCCCTCTGGTCGCACGAGAAGGGACCGATGATAGTCCATGCCATGATCGACTCGGGGGCCACCAACAACTTCATTGATGCAGACTACGCCAAGTCTGCTGGATTACAGTTCCATGATCTCAAGGAGCCCAAGGGCGTACAGACCATTGATGGAAGAACCCTGAAAGCGGGGGCCGTGACCCAATACACGGCCCCTACCAAGATGTGGACAAGTTCATTTCTTTTCTAGTCACCAAGTTGTCAGATTTCCCGGTGATCCTGGGAATTGTCTGGTTGACTCTTCATGATCCACAAATTTCATGGGCCAAGAGACAGTTGTCGTTTTCATCTAAACATTGCCAGGAACATTGCATGACGGCCCGGGCTTGCCAAGCCCAAGAGGTAGAACAAGCCGCCACGCTGCCCAAAAAGTATGCAGGGTTTTGGGATGTGTTCAGCGAGAAGGAGGCGGAATGTCTACCCCCCCCTCCCACCGACCCTACGATTGTGCCATTGAGCTGGAGCCCGGAGCCCCCATTCCCCGTGGAAGACTCTATCCTCTTTTGGAACCGGAGCAGCAGGCCCTCCGAGAGTTTTTGAATGAGAATCTGCGGAAGGGATTCATCCGGCCTTCGCAGTCCCCAGCCGGAGCGCCCATCCTGTTTGTCAAGAAGAAATCGGGGGAATTGCGGCTCTGTAATGACTATCGGGAGCTCAACAAGATCACGATTCGGAACCGCTACCCCCTGCCTTTGATCCCGGAACTGTTGGAGCGGATGCGGGGGGCCAAGGTGTTTACCAAGCTGGACCTGAGGGGTGCTTATAATCTGGTGCGGATTCGACAAGGAGACGAATGGAAAACCGCGTTCCAGACCAAGTGGGGAAGTTTCGAATAATTGGTAATGGGATTCGGTTTGTGCAATGCTCCCGCCTGTTTCCAACACTTCATGAATGACATTTTCCGAGACTTGCTGGATCGTTATCTGGCAGTTTACCTGGATGACCTGCTAATTTTTTCTCCGGATCAGGCGACCCATGATCGCCATGTGAAGGAAGTGCTTCAGAGACTGAGAGACCACGGTCTCTACGCCAAGCTGGAGAAATGCGCGTTTGATCTACGCGAGGTCGATTTCCTGGACTACCGCATCTCTCCCACGGGCATAGCCATGGATGATACCAAGGTCCAAGCTGTGGCAGACTGGGCGGCCCCTGCCAGTAAAAAAGACATTCAACGTTTCCTGGGCTTTGCCAACTACTACAGAAAGTTCATTCCTGACTTTGCCAAGTGGGCTGACCCCATCACTCAGTGTTTGCGGGGAAAGGTGCCGTTCCGGTGGACACCGGAGGCGGACGTGGGGTTCCGGAAGTTGAAGCAGCTGTTTACCACGCAGCCGCTTCTGCAGCATCCCAACCCCCGCACCCCTTTCATCGTGCAAGCTGATGCCTCGGATGTAGCGGTGGGAGCGATCCTGCTACAGCCGCAGTGGACAGACCTCTTGCCCTGTGCCTACTACTCCCGTCAGCTGATGGCGCCGGAGAAGAACTATACCATTTGGGAGAAGGAGCTCTTGGCCATTAAGGTAGCTTTTGAAGTTTGGAGACATCTGCTTGAAGGGGCCAAGTTTCCGGTGGAAGTTCACACCGACCACCGGAATTTGGAGCACTTGAAGACCCAGCGCAAATTGAACCAGAGGCAACAGAGATGGTCCCTGTTCTTTGAGAGATTCAATTTCCGCATTCACTATGTGACCCCCAAGCAGACCAAGCAGGCCGATGCGTTGTTTCGGAAGCCGGAGTATGTCAGCAGTGGAGAAGGGCTTCCTGAGGCACGGCTGCTAAAAGCGGAGAACTTTGCCGCCACTGGTGCTGCCCCTGCGCCTTCCCCGGTGGGCAACCCAGCCCCGGGGGACAAGAGACCTTTGAGTGACCGTATCCAAGCCTGTCAAAAGGGAGACCCTTGGGTGCAAGAACAGTTGACCAAAGGGGTGCAATCCCCTTTCCACGTCGAGAATGGGGTGCTCTACCACCACGAGGGTGTTTACGTTTCTCCCAGGCCCGAGAGGGAGGACATTCTCAGACTTTGCCATGATAGCCGGGCCGTGGGTCATTTTGGACTGTTCAAGACTCTACAGTTGGTGCTGCGGGATTTTTGGTGGCTCAAAGTGTGGAGGGACGTCGAGGACTACGTCAGCATTTGCCCTGTGTGCCAACGGGCCAAGAACGCGGGGGGCAAGCCGGCCGGGTTGCTCCAGCCGCTCCCGACCCCTTCCGCTCCCTGGAAGATGATTTCGGCCGATTTCATCACCAACCTGCCCAAGTCCAAGGGGTTCACCACGATCCTGGTCGTGGTGGACTGTCTCGCCAAGATGAGCCACTTCATTCCCTGTGTGGGGGTGCCTACTGCCAAAGAGACTGCTGATATGTTTGTGCAACATGTGTTTCGCTTGCATGGACTGCCGCAGAGTTTGGTGACTGACCGGGGCACCCAATTCACTTCCCAGTTCTGGCGGGCTGTTCAGAAGTTGCTGGGAATTGAGGCACGGATGTCTACGGCTCATCACCCCCAGACCGACGGGCAGACCGAAAGGGTTAACGCCACGTTGGAGCAGTATCTGAGGTGCTATGTCAACTACCAGCAAAACAACTGGGCGTCCTTGTTGTCCTTGGCAGAGTTTGCCTACAACAATGCGACGCAGGACTCCATCAAGGAGACTCCTTTCTTTGCCAACTATGGCCACCACCCCAGGTTCTACCCCCCGGCAGACCAGTCCGGGGAGGTGCCGGCGGCGGAAGATTGGCTGCAGGAGCTGACTGCGATGCAGGAGATGCTACATACTCAATTGGACCAGGCTAAAGCGGATTACAAGCGGATGGCTGATCGGCGGCACCAGGAGGGTCCTGAGATCCGGGTGGGAGACAAAGTTTGGCTGTCTACCAAGAACTTGCCTACGCAGAGACCTAGCCGCAAACTGGATGCGAGATTTTTGGGTCCCTACAAGGTCTTGGAGAGTGTGGGGCCTGTTGCTTTCAAACTACAGCTTCCAGCGGGCATGAAGCTCCACCCTGTCTTTCATCGTTCCCTGTTGCCGCCGGCGAAGGGGGTGCGGCTTGATGTGACGCAGCCGCCGCCCCCTCCTGTGATGCGGGACGGGGAGGAGTTCGAGGTGCAGGACATCCTGGATGCGCGCATCAGATACCGGAAGCTGGAGTATCTCATCGACTGGAAGGGTTTTGGACCGGAAGAGCGCTCTTGGACGCCAGCTCGCGACGTCCATGCCCCGGACATTGTTGCCCGTTTTCACCGCAAGTACCCTGACAAGCCCAAGCCTCGCGGGAGGCCTCGGAGGGGCCCTGAGGGGGGGGGATAGTGTAGCAACCCAGTTCTCTTTCGTGCCTGGGGGGCAAGGGGCAGCACCGGGGGTCCCACTTGCATTAGAACCAGCGGCAGCTGAAGAAGATTCTGAGGAGGATTTGGAGGGAATGGAAGAAGGGGTTAATGAGTTAGCTGGGCCTTCTTCTCCCACAGAGAGTCTGGCCTGGGATGATGGATGGCCTGACCCGTACGAGAATGTGGAGGATCAGAGGGATACAGATAGCAGTGATAGCGAAGGCTATGAGAAACCGGGGGGGGGGGGGCACGGGTCACAGGAACGAATGTGGAATACGGAGGAGGATGAGTCAATGGAAGCGCAAGGGGAGTTTGACTCTCACGAAGATAGGGAACCAGGTGCTGGGAGGCAAGGTCGCAGCTTTGATAGGAGACGGAGCATCGAGGCTAGCAGGAGGGGCTGGCACCACAGCCTAGACCGGCCAAAGGGGGCAAGGGCCCGGAGCATAGATTGGAGGAGAAGCCTAGAGCGGCGGGGTCCTCGCCAAGGGAATTATGTATAGGATCCGTGGGAACGGATCCTCAGTACCTCGGCCACTTCTATCCAGAGAAGTGTAGCGAGGAAAGAACCACGGAGCCAAGCTGCGGCTCGTACCTTGCCAAGAAGTTTCTTGGAGCCTTGTTGAAACTTCGCCTTGTTCTTGATCCGCTTGGTTTTGCGGAGCTTTTGCCAAGCCTTGTACCAAGACTCTTGCCTTTGGATTTTGCTACGGACTCTTTACTTCTGAACTGAACTTTCATTACTCTATGGACAATTGCTTTATCATCTGTTCTTCATTCTTCAATAAATAGTAGTTCGCTGATTAACGTCTCTGTGTGTGTGATTAAGGGGCCGGCCGAGTCCTTGCATTGTGACAGATAAGGAAAATGTGTCATGTAAACTGCCATACACTGAGTTCCACCATGGCTCTGTCTATACTTCAAGTGTAGACAGAATGCAAACTTAATTATGTTAAGTTATGTTAATTATGTTAATTATGGTGCAAAATTAATGCAGGTTGACACTACTTTAACTGCTATTGCTTGAAGCTGTGTAGTTTTGCAAGACCTTTAGAAATAGTCTTTGCCAAATAGTCCTGGTTTCTCGCTAAACTGTGCATTCAAAGATCTCGTAGCACTTAGTTAAAGTGGTGTCAAACTGTGTTGATTCTACATTGTTGATGCGCCCTCAGTCATACACTATTTTATCATCTATTTACGTCTTCCTTTTTAACTTGAGATGTCAGTGTTTTAGTTTGGGACATTCTGCTTCCAAAACATGTATGGTGTCCTGATTTCTGTGGCAACTTTAAAATGTGTTAGGGTTATTGAAGTCTCTGTAAGGTGACCACTATGTTCTTATAGTGTGCCATTGTAGCCAAATACATGACAAAGGAGAAAAAGTGGTGAAAACGATTGTATTCAATGGCCCAGTGTTGTTATATACCTAAATTGAAACTGCCCGTAGAATAGATTCAAGTACTTCTGTTTATAGTTAAACTAGTATTCAGCTCTCCTCTTAGCTGCCAATGAATGTCCCTAGTCAACAGATTTCCATGGCGAGAATGTACCAATACAGTTTACTTTTGTTCTTCAATCAGACATAAGAGGCACCCACTAAGGGCCCTTCCACATAGACCTATATCCCAGAATATCAAGGCAGAAAATCCCACTTTATCTGAGTGTGGACTCAAATAATCCAGCTCAAAGCAGATATTGTGGGATTTTCTGCCTCAATATTCTGGGATACAGGGCTGTGTGGAAGGGCCTCAAGTCTGCATTTCATTATAGATGCATTATCAAGTCATAATGGAAAATAAATGGTCATTTTCAAGGTTTACGAAAGAAGGTTCTCACTGGAGCACTGTTGAGAACAGTTAGCTAACCCTTGATCCAGAAAGCTTCATGAGGGTGTGGAAAGATCCTATTTAGCAATTGGAGGAAAAGCCGTAACCTTTTAATGGTTAAACCACCGTTACATGAACTTTTGCATTAGAGAGAAGATAAACATCTTGGAATAAAATTGTGGTGTCTTTACTTCACGAGCTAAGAGTGAGATGGTGGATAGAAGATTTCTCTGAAAAGATAGCTCTGCATCTTGAGGAGGTAACTGTTTATTGTCTATCAACCTGGGTTTATCAACAGACACAAGAAATCAGTCAGAGTTAGAACAGAAAATATTCTAGAATTAATAGTAGCTCTTTAGATAGCTATAAAAATTAAGAGGAAGGAATGCATAGGCTCTGCTCATTTGCACACTGTTTAGACTACACTGTAGGACTACTACAACAGTTTATGAACTTGTGGAAGTCAGGAAAGAGGACAATGGATACATATTCATCCTCTTCCCGCCTCTGTGCATTCGGGTAAATGGTTTCAGACTACATGCAGTGTCCAATTTAAAAACAAGATAGGTTCTGTAGGTTTGTTCTTAAGTTGAATTTGTATGTAAGTCAGAACAGGTACATTTTAAAGTGTGACCCTAGATAGATGGATAGATAGATAGATAGATAGATAAGCTTTGGGTAGCATAAGGAAGGGTTAACACTCTGTTGGTTGTTTTGCTATCTGTGCCCCTGTTCAAAAGATTTCACCTCACTTTCGGTCCCTGTGATAATTGGATTTTGAAAAATATGGCTTGTTGTGGAAACAAGGATTGGTGATAAAGCTTCAGTAAAGATCCCTTTCCCCCATGATAATTCTTTCAGGAATAAATTTCCCTTCCAAGGGGTAGGTTTATCTTACTTCCTGTTGTCCTACCCCTGTTCTTAACTATGAGTCGCTTGTAAGTTGGATGTTTGTAACTTGGGAACTGACTATGCATTAAAAAGTGAATGGTATCTTCCATATAGTTGTTGTTTCCTATGGGTAAATTTCCTTTTATTGTCCTATGCATGCAAAACAGCCGTTCAAAAATATTGTAATTCTTCTTAATTTGTCTTAAGTATTATTAAAAGTGTACATAATGCTCCTTTATCATGTTTGTGGTAGCTAGGAGAATCTGCCTTCCCATTTTATCTCTATTTTGCTGTTCACTGATGCTTGGGGAGGGACATGCTCTGAGAGTGTGGCGGGGTTGTGCAGGCAGACCTGGAGCATGCCTGCAACTGGGTGCCTCTTACTCTAGAGTAAGAAGTGCTCAGCTGCTGGCACTGGCAGGCACGCACACTTTCCGGGCCTTCCTGCATGCCCTGCCACACCTGCACTCTCTTCCAAGGAGAGTGTGTGTGCGGCAGGGTGTGCAGGTAGGCCCGGAACGTGTGTGTGTCTGCCAGTGCTTACAGCCAAGCACCTTTTACTCTCGAGTAGAAACAGCAGGTGCCAAGTAAGAAGAACGAACCTCGGGAAGGGAAGCCAGTGGCTGGGAGGCCCCCTGCTCCATAGTGGTCTGATTTTCAGGCCCTGAAATGAAAGATCTGAAAACAACCCTCCCAATTTTGGGAGGCTTACAAAAAAATGGATCCGGGCCCCCAACGAAAGCCAGGACATGAAACAGGACAAGATGTACCCAAAATGCCAGGTCTAGTAATTATTATGTGCTTTCCAGTTCTTTGTTTTGTTACTTTCCAAATTAGAAAATACTGGATATATACAGGATAGCAACTGGACCCATTTCGATTACAAGCTGTGAGCCTGTCAGTAAATGCATACTAGACCAGTGGGATTGTGCCGATTGTGTTGCTTAATGCTGTGAAGTAGATTTTCATTCATTCTAAGGGAGCCAATGCCTGTTATGCCAGGCAAGGGTTCTGAGAGCTCATACAGTTGGACTCATGCTGGGTAATAAGAGCATAGTTTTCACTCTTCCCATTATCTCTCACAGTCTAAACACTCAGGAGCTTGACTCCATGCTTGTTCTTGATGGATACTTTTGACTCTAGAGTCAGCTGCATGGCATATCTCTCCAATCTCATAGCATGGGCACTAATGGAAAAATACCTTCTGTTTCCCTGCTTCCTGCCATGTGAAGCAGTGCCAAACTACTGTTTATCTGCCACCTTGTCTACTACCACAACTCACAACTGTGTTCCTATCTTACTACTGCTTGGTGCAAGAAATCCGTCTCTACGTTTCCATCCTACTGCTTTACAACTCCAATGCTGCACATTGGAATATGGCCTCCACAATGTGACTCTTGTAAAACAACACCAAGTTCAATTTCAAAATGTTGTTACATTTCATTAATAAACAACACCAAACTAAGTAAGGAAATGGCCATGTTAACAAATTTCCCAATTAGAAATACGCATCTGAGCTCATGTTGCTATTTAGCATAAAGAATAATCTTTGGATACCTATAAATCCATTCTGCCTGAAGGGAAATTGTATTCGATTTCACACTAATCAGTTTTGGATGTCAGGAATTACAGTTGCTGATAGCCCATCTGTTTGCTGGTAAAATTTGGAATTTCTGGGATTTTTTTTTTTAGAGTGAATGCAGTGAGTGCTAAAACAAAGGACAGAAGGTTTCTCTCACATATTTCTCTTACCACTTACTGAATTATAAATTAGTATTAGAGAAGAATCCTTCTGAGTTCCCTGCACACATTCTAAGCCACTAAGGTATGATAGGGAAGACTTTTATGTCATTTTATTGGTGTATGGAATAGCACTGGACTTACAGTTAAGTTAAAATGTTTCACCCTGTGTTTAAAACACTGATTCTCAAAGTGGGCGGTACCGCCCCTGGTGGGCGGTGAGGCGATCCAAGGGAGAGGTGGGAGGCTCAGGGGAATTTGGGGGGTGGTGAACCCCTTTAAGGGGGCGGTGAACAATTGGCCATTTAGGAGGGGTTGCATGACCCTCTTCTTTGGCACTGCCCCCTTCGCTTTGACCCCCACACGCAGTGCAGTGTGAAGGCTGCAGTGCAAAGGCCTCTGCGTCCTCTGGCGGAGCCTCCCCGCCACCGCGGAAGAAAGCGCGGCCTTCCCCAGCGGAGGCAATTCATCCCAAACCCCTCCAGTATTTTCTATTAGTCATGGGGGTTCTATGTGCCAAGTTTGGCTCAATTTCATTGTTGGTGGAATTCAAAATGCTCTTTGATTGTAGGTAAAACATAAATCCCAGTAACAAATGAGAAGGGCTATTTTCTCAAAACTCCACCAGTGTTCAAATTTGGGCATATTGAGTATGGGCCAAGTTTGGTCCAGATCCATAGTTGTTTGGGTTCTCAGTTCTCTCCGGATGTAGGTGAACTCCATCTCCCCTAAATCACTGCCAATTCCTCCCAAACCCCTCCAGTATTTTCTGTTGGTCATGTGGGTTCTCTGTGCCAAGCTTGGTCCAGTTCTGTAATTTATGGGGTCTCAGTGGTCTGTCAGAGCTGAATCAATTGAAGGTACTGCAAATCCCATCATCCGATGTCCAAACTCCCCCAAACATATTGTTGTTGTGCTTAATCACTATGCTTTAATTATGTTAAATTTTTAAAAATGAAAATACATCCTGCATATTAGATATTTGCATTAGAATTCGTAGGAGTAGCAAAATTATTTATGAAGTAGCAACGAAAATATGGTTGGGGGTCACCACAACATGAGGAACCTTATTTAGGGGTCATGGCATTAGAAAGGTTGAGAACCACTGCATGCATGCATATATATATATATATATATATATATATATATATATATACACACACACACACACACACACACACACATCTTTCTGTTTAATTGCTATTTAAAAACATTAAAAAACTTCTAGGGGGGGTCGGTGAGTAATTTTTTTTCTGGAAAGGGGGTGGTAGGCCAAAAATGTTTGGGAACCACTGGTTTAAAGCATGAGGAATTTCCCCCAGTAATGTATTATTGGGACGAGTCGCGTGTTCTTTCTGAAAGAATTTTGATATATTCATTGTATATTCCTCATGAGAAACAATCTGATTGTTTATACTATACTGTTATATGGTTACAAACATCCCACTTACAAATGACTCACGGTTAAGAACAGGGGTAAGACAAAGGGAAGTGAGAAGGGAAATTCTCTCCTGGAAGAGTTATTCTGATGGGGAAAAGGTGTCACCACCGAAGCTTTCGCTCAAATCCTTGTTTCCACAGGAAGCCATTTTTTTTTCAAAATCCAATTCTCACAGGGATAGAAAGTGAGGTGAGATATTCGGAAGAGGGGCAGAAACAGCAAAACAAACACCACGGAGGTGTGTTAACTATATGCCTAGTAAAAGTGAAAATATGTATACAGTAGAGTCTCGCTTATCCAACATAAACAGGCCGGCAGAACGTTGGATAAGCGAAAATGTTGGATAATAAGGAGGGATTAAGGAAAAGCCTATTAAATGTCAAATTACATTATGATTTTACAAATTAAGCACCAAAACATCATGTTTTACAAGGTGACAGAAAAAGCAGTTCAATACAAGGTAACATTATGTAGTAATTACTGCATTTACAAATTTACGTAGCACCAAAACATCGCAATGTGTTGAAACAGCTGTGGATCCAGGCAGGAGGCAGACTGCGTTGGATAGTACAGAACGTTGTATGAATGAAAGTTGGATACTCTCCCCCCCCCCACATACACCATATTTTCTGGCGTATATGATGACTGGGCATATAAAACGACCCCCAACGTTTCCAGTTAAAATACAGAGTTTGGGATATACTCGCTGTATAAGACTAGCCCTCCTCCAACGCACACCAAATATATCTCTTTTTTTCCCATACACCTGCAGCTTGCTCCTCCCTTCACTTACACCTTCCCGGTGAGGTGCCCCCTCAGCTTGTCATCAGGACCACATTAAGTCACTTCTTTCCACAAATCCTGGTGAGTGGATTTTCTTCTATCATACTTGCACAGGGTCACCCTTTCCACAAATCCTGGTGAGTGGATTTTCTTCTTCATACATTGCACAGGGTCACCCTTGGGATGCAGCCACATATGCGGGGATGCAGTTTTTGAGCCCCCCAAACATGTGGCAATTGCAGATTCTTCAGTCCAGCTCGGAAGTTTCACTACTCGCCCTATAAGACAACACCCGACGTATAAGATGACCCTCGATTTTTGAGAAGATTTTCCTGGGTTAAAAAGGAGTCTTATACACCAGAAAATAAAGTATACACACACATATGGCTGGAGTTACACTTGTACCTGTTCTGACTTACATACAAATTCAATTTAAGAACTAAACTACAGAACCTATCTTGGGGACTGCCTGTATAATGATTCAATAACTATATTTAGCTCAGTTTAGACAGAGGGGACATTTGTGCAATATGAGATGGAGAGCAGACTATCTCCTATAGTGCAAAGATGTGATATTATATTGAAAAAAAATATTTGAAAAGAAACAAATTAATGCCAGGCGTAGGTGTATTAAAAGTGACAGTTCATATCGCAGATATAGAGTGTTGCACAATGTAATGCAATTACATTGTGTTACTGCTGCATTAACACAATGGGTCGTTGAATTGCGCGTCGTCAGTTATCAGCACCCTTCAGTAGCTTGAAATGTGAGGCAGGAACAATTTTGCTCATACAAGAATTCAGGATTTGCTTAAGCAGAATGATTTGAACTCATCCATGGTGCTGATAAGCAGAAGGCAATGGCCTGCGAGCATTTACTAAATCGCACCATTTGGTTTACTGTGCAAGGTGTTTTCTGGAAGGCTGAGAGGGAGTTGGCAAAAGGATCCCAGCTGTTTCCCAATCAGTGTCCTAGACAAAGTGCTATGCATTTTTTCCTGATAATTTGGAAGTGTTTGTGGATTCTGCCGGAAAGCTTCACCACAGCTGGCAATGGAAGAATGCCACTTCATCCGTAGTCATGCATTATTTTTTGTTGCTCAAGTGAAACCAGCCTCATCGAATAGAGCTGCCCAATTGATATTAACCTCATCTTTATCTCATAAATATGAACCAGTCTAAATGACATCTTACTAAGCTATATGCCTAAGGGGCCTTCTTACTCATTTCTTCCCCTTGCAATTACCATATCTGCTCAGATCACTGATCTCTTCCATGTGTCAGTAACATACTGCATTGCCGTTGTTCATTTATAGCATTCAGAGCCTTGTGGGGTCTGCTGGAATATTGCAGACATTTCTCAATTGTATGGAAATCAGCCATGAACTCATGCCTGGAGCTATTGCTTTCCAGGAGAGAATGGACCATTTTTCTATCTATTAATTCCGAGCTTGGTTAATTTTTCTCCATGATCAGCATTGGGTTAAAATACTGAGAGCAAGAGAGAAAAATAACTGAAATTCACTATGGAAGAATGTGGAATAAGCAGTCACTTTTCATCATTTGTGAGATTTTTCTTGCTCCATGAACTAATTCTAAAGGATCAAGTTCTAATTCTGTTTGTTTGGAAACTCAATTGAGTTCAAAGACACTTACTTCCAAAATGGATTTTGGCTTATGATTATTTTTCAGGGTCTTTGTAATTTTATCTTTTTTTAAAATCCAACTTGACTGCACTTTATAAATGTGTGGATAATTAATTATGAATATTAATTTCTTAGGCAAGGTGATTGAGAGGGCAGCAGCGGATCAGCTGCAGCAGTTCTTGGAAGACACAGCTGGACTTGATCCCTTCCAGTCCGGCTTCCGTATTGGGCACGGGACGGAGACCGTGCTTGTCGCCATTACAGACCAACTTCGCCGCCAGCTGGACCAGGGTGGATCGGCACTGCTCGTCTTGTTAGATCTGACGGCAGCTTTCGACACTGTAGATCACGCACTGTTAACCCACCGTTTAGCCGGCTCCGGGGTCGGGGGGACCGCCCTTAAATGGGTGGCCTCCTTCCTCCGGGACCGGGGACAACGTGTGGAGGGGGCGGGGAGGTCTCTGGGAGATTCCCACTTGACTGTGGGGTCCCCCAGGGGGCCATCCTCTCCCCCTTATTATTTAACGTGTACATGCGCCCCCTGGCCCAGCTGGCCTGCGACTTTGGTCTGGAGTGTTATCAGTACGCTGATGACACCCAGCTTCTGCTGAGAATGGACGGCAGGCCGGACACCGTACCCGATTGTTTCCATCAGTGCCTAGAGGCCGTGACTGGTTGGCTGCGGGCTAGCCGGCTGAAGGTGAACCCGTCGAAGACGGAGATTTTGTGGCCTGGTCGACCTGGGCGGGATGAGTGCCGGTTGCCTACCCTGGACGGCGAACGGCCTAGCCCGTCGCCTGTTGTTAAGAGCCTAGGTGTCCACCTGGACCCCCTGCTGACCATGGAGACCCAGGTCTCCGCGGCCAGCAGGGCGTCATTTTTCCACCTACGACAGGCTGGCGACTGGCACCCTACCTTTCCAGGGACGACCTGGCCACGGTGATCCAAGCGACGGTCATCTCGAGATTAGACTACTGTAACGCCCTCTACGTTGGCCTTCCCTTGGCGACAGTTCGGAAACTCAAGCTAGTGCAGAATGCCGCTGCTCGCTTGCTGACGGGAACGTCGGTAAGGGAGCACATCACGCCCATCCTCCGGCAGCTGCACTGGCTGCCTATTGAGTACCGAATTGCCTTCAAGGTGTTGGTGTTAACCTTTAAGGCTCTACACGGCCTAGGGCCTGCGTACCTGAGGGACCGCCTTGCCCCATACATTTCCCGAGATCACTACGTTCTGAGGAGTCGAATTTGCTCCTGATTCCATCGGTCCGCGCCTGTCACCTGTCTGCTACCAGGCAAAGGGCTTTCTCTGTGGCGGCTCCGGTACTCTGGAACTCTCTCCCGGACGACGTCCGAGCTGTCACGGAGCTCATCCGTTCCGCAGGGCTTGTAAGACCGCCCTGTTCAGACTGGCCTTCGGCTAGGCGAGTAAGCCGAATGTACTCATCTTCTTAATCAGCACCCTGGTTCAGGGAATGCCATGGCATGTACATAATTTTAATCTCGGGACCTATTGTATTTTGTTTTATTGTATGTTTTATGTTGCATTTTATTGTATGGCGACATGGATGTACATGCCTGCCGAATTTTATGATGTTATCCGCCCCGAGCCTGCAGGGAGGGGCGGAATACAAGATGGAACAAATAAATAAATAAATAAATAAATAACAGTAAGGTAAAGGTAAAGATTTTCCCCTGACATTAAGTCCAGTCGTGTCCAACTCTGGGGTGTGTTGCTCATCTCCATTTCTAAGCTGAAGAGCCAGCGTTGTCCGTAGACACCTCCAAGGTCATGTGGCTGGCATAACTGCATGGAGTGCCATTACCTTCCCGCCAGAGCGGCACCTATTGATCTACTCACATTTGCATGTTTTCGAACTGCTAGGTTGGCAGAAGCTGGGGCTGACAGAGGAAGCTCACACTGCTCCCCGGAATCGAACCTGTGACCTTTCGGTCAACAAGCTCAGCAGCTTAACCCACTGTGCCACCGGGTGCTCATTATATGTGTGTGTGTATAAAACATATATGGATATGTTTGTGTGCGTGTATGCTGTCGGTTTCTACACACACACACCAATAGGTCTGGTAGGGATAGAACTAGCCTGTAACACAATGCTGCTTTTAGATCTGATCTGACTACATTGAACATTGATCACTTGTTAGGCAATTTTCTCCAGACAGAATGAGCGAAAAAAATCTGGGGTTAGTTTATCCATTTTCTGCCAACCTATTTTCATCTTTTCCCTGGAATGATTCATTTCCACATGTAAGAAGTATCAGAATTATCTTCCCCATCATAATCATGTGGTTGGTATATATTTTCTTTATAATGTTTTAGTTACTCGTCTGAACCTTTGCTATTTGTCTTTCTTGCTGGAAGCTAATTCTGCTCATCTGTTACCATTCCTAGTAAACTGCATATTAATTTGGCTGTATTTCTCACATCACATAGCACCATTGCACTTGTCAGCTTTTCTTCATTTGTGTGTTTTGGTTCAGAAATTTCCAGACAGCTTCAGGATAAAAACGGGATCTTTTGAAGTTCAAATCATTCCATTCTACTAGTTACAAAACATCCTGAATATTAACTGTGGACAGTAATAGTTGAAAAAATGATGGACTGTTGTTCTGAGAAGAAGCCTTGCTTAAAGTTGAACAGACCTGGCAATAGTTAATTGCCTGACTTGAAGGTTATCTTCATATGCCATCTCATATGCCACCATAACATGTTGAATTCATCCATGACCAATTCATGTGGTCAGGCTAATGAATCATGGCCAATAAGGTCAGTGGTTGTATCTTCCCACATATCTAGTACTTCATCGTCAGCCTTGTGACCTCTATTCTGCTCAAGTAAATCCTGTTAAAGTTGCGGTCCTGATCAAGATGGTAGTCAGATTATTATAAAGTTTCAATCCTTTGTAGATTTGTAGTAGAGGTTCTCATGATATTGTTTTTCTATATGGCAGGTGTTCTGAAATGAAATAAACTTTTCCAAAGAATTGCCATGTTCTGGAAGAATAAATAAGACCTTTGAATTTACTTTAAACCTCAACTGACTTGAGGTCAAACTCAGACTATGATAGTGTTTCTTCAGAAAATGAAAAAGTCATCCTAGGTGATCAATGGACCGCTTCAGAGAAAGTTTCCCAAAGGCTTTTTAAAAATGAAATAGTTTGTTACTATGGGTTAGTATTTGGGGTAGACTCAAGTTGATAATCATTTAATTTCAATGTGTCATTTCAATGTGTCTACTTTAAATATGACTTCACCTGGTACCAATGCACTAAGGAGAAAGGAAGTGTTAGTTTTAAATACAATATAGCAGCGGTCCTCAAACTGTGCTCCGTTGAGTTCTTAGGGCTCCTCAAAGCAAGTTGAGGGGCTCCACGCTTCCCATCTCCTACCCCCTCTTCCCCTCCTCCAAGCATGCTTGGCAAGAAGCCCCTGCTGCTGAAGCCCTCGCTGCCAAAAGTACCCCGTCACCATGCAGTCTCATTTCCCTTCGCCCTCACGCTTCCCAGTTCCTTTTTTCTTCACTCCCATGCCACCCAGACCCCTTTCCCCTTCTCCTCATCACTGCCCAGATCCTTTTCCCTTTGCCACCATGCTGCCCAGGCCCCTTCACATTATTATTATTATTATACTACTACTACTACTACTACTACTACTACTACTACAAAGACTGGATGGCCATCTGTTAGGGGATGTTTTGATTGTGCTTTTACTACTTGGCAGAAGGGGGTTGGACTGAATGACCCCTAAGCTGTCTTCCACTGAAATATTGTTAAGTTTATGTTGGTTAACATTGCTCTTTATTTTAAACTAGCTTGGGGACCCGGTGGTGCCCGGGTCATTTGAGAAGTGTAGCAGGATGTAGAGTGGGTCATGGGGGCTGTGTGTGGCAAGTTTGGTCTGTATTGGTGAATGGATGAGGGTTGCATTGTTTTGAGGAAGTGAGTGAAGGTACTTCAAGTCCCAACATCTGTGGTCCGTCTCACACAAAACTGCACAAGGATGTAGAGTGGGTCATGAGGGCTCTGTTTGCCAGGTTTGGTCTTGATCAGTCATTTGTTTAGGTTTGTAGCAGTCTTGGAAAGAGAGGGAAGGTGCTGCAAGTCCCATCATCCATGTTCTGCCCCCCTCCAAACTTCAGTAGGATGTAGAGTGGGTCACTGGGGCTCTGTGTGCCAAGTGTGGTCTTTATTGGTGTTTGTTGGGGGCCGCAGTAGTCTGTGGGAACAGGGGTGTATGAAAGTACTACAAATCCCATCATCCATTGTCAGTCCTCCCCTGAACCTCACCAGGACGTGAAGGTAGTCATGGGGGTTATGTGTGCCAAGTTTGGTCTCGATCAGTAATTGGATAATGGTTGCAGTGGACTTGGGAAGTGAGTAGAGGTACTTCAAGTCCCATCATCCATGGTCCACCCTCCTCTGAACTGCACCAGGTGATAGAGTGGGTCATAGGTATTGTGTGTGCCAAGTGTGGTCTGTATTGGTCCGTTTTGGTGGCCTCAGTGGTCTGTTGTAACCAAAGTGTTTGAAAGTACTACAAATCCCATAATCCATGGGTCATGTCCCTCAAACCGCACCAGGACGTAAAGGGGGTCAGGGGGTGTGCCAAGTGTGGTCTTGATTCGTCATTGGATGAGTGGAGCAGTGGTCTCAGGAAATGAGTAGAAGTACTTCAAGTCCCATCATCCATGGTCCACCGTCCTGAAAACTGCAGCAGGATGTAGAGCGGGTCATGGGGGCTCTATGTGCCAAGTTTGGTCGTGATCAGTCATTGGATGAGGGTTGCAGCGGTCTTGGGAAATGAGTGAATGTACTTCAAGTCCCATCATCCATGGTCCACCATCCTGCAAACTGCAGCAGGATGTAGAGTGGGTCATGGGGGCTCTATGAGCCAAGTTTGGTCGTGATCAGTCATTGGATGGGGGTCGCAGCGGTCTTGGGAAGTGAGTGTAGGTACTTCAAGTCCCATCATCCCTGGTCCATCTTTCTCGAACCTGCAGCAGGATGTAGAGTGGGTCATGGGGGCTGTGTGTGCCAAGTTTGGTCTCGATCAGTAATTGGATAAGGGTTGCAGTGGACTTGGGAAGTGAGTAGAGGTACTTCAAGTCCCATCATCCATGGTCCACCCTCCTCCAAACTGCACCAGGAGATAGAGTGGGTCATGGGGGTTGTGTGTGCCAAGTGTGGTCTGTATTGGTCCTTTTTGGTGGCCTCAGTGGTCTGTGGGAACCAAAGTGTTAGAAAGTACTACAAATCCCATAATCCGTGGGTCATGTCCCCCAAACCGTACCAGGACGTAAAGGGGGTTAGGGGGGTTATGTGTGCCAAGTTTGGTGCAGGTCCATCACCCGCGCTGGTAGCTGTGGCCTGTGAAAGTGGCTGCCAATCAGAACGCTGCCACATTTCCGCCCTTCCGCCCTCCGCACACATACAAACATTCAGTTTTATTAAGGTATACAGAAGGTATACAGATACCTCGGTATTACTTTGCGAATGAAGATTCTTAGGAAGGACTCATCCCATGCTTTTTACAAGCACGTTGATGACTAAAAAGGCCAATCTGAGATAGGCAAGTTCAGTTGCAGAAAGCACAGCAGAAAGTCTCCTTGGGTGATGTTGTTTCCAAGTTGTGGTTTTTTCTGTGTTGTCGTTTCTCTTCGAGACCCGTTCAGCGTGTCTTCTCAAAAGAGGCCGCAGCATTGTGGATAGTGCGTCTCCATGCCTCCTGATGTGAGGCCAGGGTGGACCATTGTTGGTGATCAATCTGGCCGAGCCTGAGATGTTGTCTCACGGAGTCCTTATATCTCTTTTTGGGGGTGCCTCTCTTACACTGTCCCGTGTCGAGTTCACCATAGAGTAGTATCTTTGGGAGGTGGTGGTCCTCCATCCTAGAGATGTGCCCTGCCCAGCGCAGCTGTGTTCTCAATAGCATGGCCTCAATGCTGGTGATCCCTGCTTGCTCAAGGACAGCAACATTCGTCACATAGTCAGTCCAGGTTATATTTAGGATTGTGCGAAGACAGCGCATTTTAAATATTGTATTGTTATTTTTTTCCTTCCTTTTTGCACTTCAAAAAGTTATGTGTAGTGTGCATAGGAATTTGTTCATGTTTTTTTTCAATTAGTTTACACAAACACTCTCCATCCGTCTGCCACTGGCCCAGGCCGGCGATCAAATTTTAAAACACAATACTTCCCCAGTGTCCAAAAGTTTGCCCATACACACATTTAATCCGGCTCCATGAAAAACTTTTGCTTCAAAAAGGGCTCTGCAGCTGAAAAAGTTTGAGAACCTCTTTAATACGGTGTCCCTTTCAGTTGCAGAAATGCTTGCTGTGTTCTTTGTAAACAGTGGAATGGAGCATTCTCACCCATGTCTGATTTTTGCTTTTCAGATGGAGGAAGCATGTGATGATATAGATCAGATGTTCAGCAACCTATTAGGGGAAATGGATTTGCTGACCCAGGTAAAGTATATCTTCATAACTGAAAGAAAGAAGAGAGAGAATCTTGTTTGCTGTGTCTCCTGGAGTTCCTCATTTCCTCTTCATTTAAAAAGCAATGTATAAAGATTGCCACTCATTTTATGCCTTCACGTTGCCTGTGAAATGATTGCGTTTAGACTCTAGAGTAAACCTCTTCAGCACAAACTATCAGTTTTTCAAGCCTTTTCACCTGAAACAAAATATGAAAATCTCTCTTATACTTAGGAAGGGAATTATTCTATCGTTTCCTGCTTTTGTTCGAACCATTTCCCCCATCTTTTGAATATTGTTATCTGTCACTTACTGCTTTAGACTCAACTTGTAAATGAAATTAAAAACAGAATAGTTCAAAACCTAGGGAGAATCTTTTAATATGTGGACTGCATTGTAAAATTGATACAATTTGCATTCGTTCTACAGTGTAGATCAGGCATGGGCAAACTTCAGCCCTCCAGGTGTTTTGGACTTCAATTTCCACAATTGCAATGCCTGGTGAGATTAGGCGAGCCTCTAATCTAAAGAGTTTCACAAAGAATCTCAAGACCTGGCTCTTCCACTGTGCCTTCGAAGATTAATCATATAGGCCAGGGCTGTCCAACTGGCGGCCCGGGGGCCGTACACGGCCCCCCAGCCTGTTGGACACGACCCCTGCTATGCCCCCGGCCGCCATTTTTAATTTTTTTTTTAGAAAAAAAAGCGGCCAAGGGGGAGGCAGGGCAGGGAGGAGGAAGTGAGCCAGCTCCTCCTCCCTGCACCGCCTCCTCCGTCCCTCTCTCCGAGCCGCCGATGCAAACCGGATCGCATCGGCGCCAGTGAGAGAGGGACAAGGGGTGGTACAGGGAGGAGGAAGCTAGCTCTCTTCCTCCTCCCTGCACCGCCCTCTTCTTCCCTCTCTCGCCGGCGCCGATGCCTTGGAAGGGGGGGGTTCCCCAGCGGCGCCTCCCTCCCTTGCAAGGCATCGCAGCAGCGGCTGAAGCTGGCGCCGGCTTCCGCGGCTGCCGCGATGCTTTGCAAGGGAGGGGGTCCCCCAGCGGCGCCTCCCTCCCTTGCAAGGCATCGCGGCAGTGGCTGAAGCCGGTACCGGCTTCTGCGGCTGCCGCGATGCTTTACAAGGGAGGGAGGGTCCCCGGCGGCACCTCCCTCTCTTGCAAGGCACCGCGGCAGCGGCTGAAGCCGGCGCCGGCTTCCGCGGCTGCCGCGATGCCTTGCAAGAGAGGGGGTCCCCGCGGCGCCACCCTCCCTGCAAGGCATCGCAGCAGCGGCTGAAGCCGGCGCTGGCTTCCGCGGCTGCCGCGATGCCTTGCAAGGGAGGGGTTCCCCAGCGGCGCCTCCCTCCCTTGCAAGTCATCGCAGCAGTGGCTGAAGCTGCGCGCCGGCTTCCGCGGCTGCCGCGATGCCTTGCAAGGGAGGGGGTCCCCGGCGGTGCCTCCCTCTCTTGCAAGGCATCGCGGCAGCGGCTGAAGCCGGTGCCGGCTTCCGCGCTGCCGCGATGCCTTGCAAGGGAGGGGGTCCCCTGGCGGCGCCTCCCTCCCTTGCAAGTCATCGCGGCAGCGGCTGAAGCCGGCGCCGGCTTCGCGGCTGCCGCGATGCCTTGCAAGGAGGGGGTCCCCGGCGGTGCCTCCCTCTCTTGCAAGGCATCGCGCAGCAGCTGAAGCCGGCGCCGGCTTCCGCGGCTGCCGCGATGCCTGCAAGGAGGGGGTCCCCATGGCGCCTCTCTCCCTTCAAGGCATCCCGGCAGCAGCTGAAGCCGGTGAAACCGCCAGCTTCATCTGCGGCCAGGATGCCTTGGAAGGGAGGGGGGTGCCCCGTGGCTCCTCCCTCTCTCCCAAAGCATCCCGGGGGCCGGGGCCGGGCGGCCCCCCAGGTCATCAGTGACCTGGAATCTGGCCCTTGGCCGGTTAGAAGTTGGACAGCACTGATATAAGCTTATGCCATCATTTACCCTCAATACCCAACTTGAAGTACCCAACTTTAAGACTTTTCATTTGATGGCTACTAGGCGTAGAGCATTCACGGTGGTGGCACCTTGCCTCTGGAATGCCTTGCCAGCAGAAACACGAGCCCTCCGAGATTTACTTTTCTTTCGTAGAGCTTGTAAAACTTACCTTTTCCGGCTGGCATTTCAATCCTATTGATTGGTGAATTGGAAATTCTCTTCATTTTTAAATGTAATGTACTTATGCATATTGTAAACCGGTCCGAGCCTTCGGGGAGTGGCGGTATACAAGTTTGATTGATAAATAAATAAATAAATAAAATATCTGCTTTGAGTGTACACCCCTCCCCCCCCCTTTTATATGATTGTCCTTTCTCGACCTCTCTCTGAAAGAGCTTTCTCCCTCACAAATAATTTACCCCACAACTATCTCACCCCCCCCCGTTTTGATATTTCTATTTTAATCTACATGTGGCCCAGTCATTGTCCTGCGTCATAAATGGTTTTATTTTATTGTAATTTTATATTGATTGTAGTACCTTATAGATTATGTTCTATGTAATTGATTATGTTGTTTTGATTGATTTTATTGTATTGTTTTGTTGATGGGTTTGGCCTCATGTAAGCTGCCCCGAGTCCCCATTCGGGGAGATGGTGGCGGAGTACAAATAAAGATTATTATTATTATTATTATTTCGTAACAGCCAGGAATTGAAATCCAAAATGCCTGGAGGTATAAAATTTGCCCATATCTGGTGTAGACAGACAGATGTTGGAGGGTGGGAGGAATTGTGCATGTGGAACTATGTGCAAGCCTGAGCCAGTGTGTGTTTCTACACTAGGCGTGGGCAAACTAGCCCTCTAGGTGTTTTGGACTTCAACTCCCATAATTCCTAACAGCCTATCGGCTATTAGGAATTGTAGGAGTTGACGTCCAAAACATCCAGAGGGCCAGAGTTTACCCATGCCTGTTCTACACCTTACAGTTGTTGTCTGATGCAGCAAAAAGCATTTGGAAGGATAGCATATGTGGCAACAATATTGCTGTCACTCTCAGGCACATTCACGGTATTATTGGCTTCAACCATCACATGGAATCTGTATCTAGATTAGGATGGGCAACATTTTTCAAGCATTCCCTTGGAATTAATCATTTGGGCACCGCATGTTTGTAGAAAGCTGGGCTGCAACTAGATATGGACAAGGCAAAGCCAAAATTAGATGCTTCTCTATTTTGATGCTACTTCTGTCTGCCTTCTTTTCCACTTTTCTCCTCACAAAGAGGGTAGTTAGAGAAGACATATATGGCTCTTGCAAACGACTGGATCATTTATGTGCAGAGGATTTATGAAATTAGGCCAATAACTGCATGCAGCCTTAGAGGCATAGTTGCTAACTGTAATCCAGATGCTCTAGTTATACAGTGAGAAAGAAGGAGCAACATACAACAACAAATATTCTAATGCTGATTTAAATAGTATTGCATTGAGCAGTGTCAAGCAAATGATATCCAACTGTCCAGTTTAATTTAATATCTGGGCACAACATTATAATTTCAAAGCCATTCGTTAAAGCCATTTGTTTGAATAGTAAGTTCTTTTGAGCTGATCTCACACCTTTGTTGACTATGTTCATTTTGTTTCCTTTCATAGTTCAAAAATAAGATTGCACCCATTTCCTCATTCCCTTAAGTGTTAATTTTGAAGAGGAAGTGGTATTTCTTACCAACTACCATTTTTATTTTTAGCTTGGGAAAATATATGAAATTTTGATAAAGAGAAGAGGTAAATTGAGAAACAGATTTGAAAGATGAGGAACTTCTACCCATTTTCTTGATGGGAAAAGTCTACTCCTTTCACCCTATACTTTCTATGATACGTTTTAATTCTATGAGGATTATAGACAGCAAGATGGTTTTAATTAAAAAGGCTATGTAACATTCTGCCAATAAAAATTAGACCTGTGTTCTCCCGGTCATCCCTTCTGCTCTTCATTTAAACAGGCCTTTGGAAACTCACCAAAGTTGCTCTGGTAGGGACTTTTAACTAGATTGTGGTTTTCTTTCTTTCTTTTGTTGATGTATTTTAAAATATGTTTTAGTTGCTTGTGTTTTCTTTGATTTTATTGTTGTTAGCTTCCTTGAGCACTTTTTGGAATAAAGGGGATATAAATTTGATTTTTTTTTTTCATGACCGGAGTAACTTGAGAAACTGCAAGTCACTTCTGGTGTGTGAGAATTGGCCATCTGCAAGGACGTTGCCCTGGATATTTTACCATCCTGTGGGAGGCTTCTCTCATGTCAACACATGAGAAGCTGGAGCTGACAGACAGGAGCTCACCCTGCTCCCTGGATTTGAAATGCCAACCTTTTGGTCAGCAGTCCTGCCGGCACAAGGATTTAACCCATTTCATCACCGGCGGCTCCTATACCTTTGCTAAATAAAGTACTTCTCAGCCTGCTATGAAAACCAAACATTGGAGATATGAGGTTGATTCCATGATAATTTTTTTTTCTTTCTTACAAAGGAGCTTCAAAGGATCCCAAACTAGAAGAGAGACCATAATCCACCACTCTCTACCATTTTCCCAGTCAAAATTTGTCTGTCTCAAATTACTTCTTGTCATACTGGGGAAACAACCTAGGACTTTGAAGAAAGTGATTAATGTAGGAAGGGGGCCTTTTAACACCTTCTAGTGCAATGGCTTTAATACAGTGTGAAACCATTTTTACAAATACCCCCGCTCCCCTAATTGATCTCCTCCCCATAGATTTTCTATAAAACAGAGATCAGAAAATGTGTAAAATGTTCAATTGTATTTCACTTATTTATGAGTTGGAACAAAAAGCATTTGCAGGCTCTGTGCTCAAAATCAGGACTGTGGCACATACCAGTTAATAAAATGTAGCACTATAATTATTGAATGTGATGTGATTAGCCCTTCTATTTAGAGTGGAGTATTTCAACTCTCAGCCAGAATGCTATCCAGGGTGTTAAAATTGAATCCTATGGTAAGAAAGGGCTCTCTTAGACACATACATTTTTATGCTTTCACATCTCTCACTTTCTTATGATTGCTTTGCATATATGGCAGGTCATACAAGACTCCTGTAATATGCAAGGTTGTAAATACATTTCATATTAAAGTTATAAGAAGATATTCTAGAGAAATCTCACAGTCATACAAACAATTCATTCTTTTATTTAAAAAATTGGCATCTAGATACACACACACACACATCCTTCTTAGTTTAGGACACATTAACACAATTTTCCAATGAAAAGTGACAATGGCATTTCCCCCCTCTTTTTTCTCCCTTTATCAGAGTCTGGGAATGGAAACTGTCCCACCTCCAACTAGAAAAGAATCTAATGATGGATTTAATTTTGCAGTTGGTTTTAAAGATTTAAATGGTAAGTTGTGGTCATTTGTACTCCTAGGCAGGGCCGTACCCAGGATTTTGATTGGGGGGGGGGCTGAGTTTGATTCGGGGAGGGGGGCTGAGTCTGGGTGACAGAGGGTCTACCCTAGCAAACCTTTTGTATTGATATCCCAATACCCCCATGCATATGGGATATATTGAGCATGGTGATCAGATCATGATATGAATACACATAGCAGTTTAAATAATGTACCAGTAAGGCCTTCTCGCGGACCACCCTGAGAATTTCATGCCTGCATGCCTGCTCCTAGGGAAATAAAGAGTAAGAGGGTAGGTTGTGATTTGTGGGGAGGATCACTTGGGATTACTCAAGGGAATTTGCAGGGTCTGCATGATTTTCATACCGTTCAGGGGAGGTGGGCCATATTGCCATACCAAATTGACATGTGAATGTGATGTCTAATGTCTAGGTAGACTCTGTAAAAGAGTAAACTGAAAGCTCTGAAATGCTTTACATGGAAGATTAGGTCACTTTCTCACATATCCTAACATTTGTTTACATTGGGCAAAGCTTTACAGAGCTGATATCAGAAGAAGACAATTTGATCTTCCTAGGAGACTTACAACAGGAAATGAACATTTTATTGGTTAGCCTGATGAGGGAAAGGGCATAAGTAAATGTGTCAGTTAGCGGGGAGAGAATTTAAGGCTTTGGTGTACACCCATGACACTTTTTTAGTGGAAGTCAGGGATCTGGAATTGTCTGTACAGGTCCTATGACCTGAAGAGGCGGTGAAGGAGTGGCTCATCCAGACATGCCCCAAAAGTGGGACCTGTCTCGTTTTTATCTGAGGCTCTGGACAACACTTATGGTAAAACCGAATTAATTCCCCTGGTTTGTTCCAAATTAAAAACAGCTGGTAAGCTCCGGGTCTTACCAGGTTTGGACCCTGAGTGGATTGGACCCAAGGACCGCATCACACAATTCCTGGGCCCAATCTTTGTTCTTCGAGCTCCAGGAGCCTGAAAAACTGAGAAGGCACCCACCCTCTCACCCAAAACTCTAATTTTACCCCTAAAAAGTAAAAAAAAAACTTACCTGGACATCATAATGTTCCTCCTTGTGCCAGGAGCGTGCGAGGAAATTAAGTGCCAGGAGATGGACGAGAAGGGACATTAGGGCAATTTAGTAAGTTTTTTTTACTTTTTAGGGGGAAATTTGGGGGGCTTGGGGGTGGCTGCATGCCATTGTAATTGGGATGCATGCAGCCACCCCACTGGAAAGCCCGGGGGTTTGGGTGGGTGTGGAGACAGAAATCCACACCAAAGTGGGCTTTTAAACCCTCTTCGGCACAGATTTCTGGGCTGTCTGGAAGCGCCCTACATTTCACACTGATCTGGGGGTTTTGCTCTCATTTATAAGCTCCTGTGATTTCTGTGGGAGTACCCATGGTTTATCTTCCAGTAAGTGGCCAACTGAAGAACAAACTGTCTATTGGATTGCCCTCAGGACTCTGGTGTTTCATCCAAAGGAAGGCTTTAGAGAAGGTAGTCTAGCCTCAGCTGGGCCTGCATTAGTTCATTTCCCTCTCTCGTTCTTTCCAGGTTTTATGATGGGTTACTTATTAATATTACTGAATTGTTAAAAAGGACTAATATATTTTCTTCAGTGGAAAATATCTCTGATGTGTTTTGCCTTTTTTCTATAATAGAATCCCTAAATGCTCTGGAAGACACTGATTTGGATGCTTTAATGGCTGATCTCGTAGCAGACATAAGTGAAGTAGAAAAGTCTACACTCCACATACAAAAGGATACATCCAACAACCAGCAAAGTGCTGTGAATCAGCCTCAAGCAAATGCTGCTGCCCCTTATGAGTATCAGTCAGCTTTCTCAAATATTCCTGTTGCATATGTTGAGGATAGCTTGCCACCTCCCCCTGCAGAAGCAACCTTTGATCTTCCTCCACCACCGTCACCTTCACCATTGGCTCCTGAACCACTCACTCAGGTGAGCAGATGGATGGATCACTTTTCAAAACTCTCTCTACTGTTTTGTTTTTAAATAGTTCTGAAGATACTTTCATTGCAGCAGAAAACTTGATGTTCTGTATTGCAATTGTGGATTCATAACCTAGTTAAATGCCCACAAGCCCACCTTAACAGCCAGCAGCTGTGCCAAGCAAATCCCTTCAGCTGGCAGTTGGGATGCAAGGAATGGGATAATGCCAGCCTTTTCTCACAATCAGGAGCAGGACGACTGCTGCAATTAGTTGTAAGAGTTTTTCTTGCATCACCTTCCTTGTGCCCTCAGAGTGCTCTTTCACCACATGAGGCTGCTGGCTATTAAAGTGGATTTGGAGGATTGCCCCAGGAGATGTTAGGTATGCATTTATAACTAAGTAGCCAGTGTAGAGTAATGGAAATAATCTATACAATTCATATACTTGTCCCTGATACATTAAATGTAATTTCTTCTGAGCTCCACTCCTCTGACTGTTGATGAAATTACACTATAATTATCTAGGGAAGATTGGAATTTTTTGGTTTACAAAGGGGAAGAAATCAGATGATATTGAGATCATCCTGCGTGGAGTAGCATAGTTATTCTTATTTATTTATTATTTTATTTACAATATTTATATTTTGTCCTTCGCACCCCGCAGGGGACTCAGGGCAGATTACAATGTACACATGCATGGCAAACATTCATTGCCATAGACACACAACACATATAGACAGACAGTCAGAGGCTATTTAACTTCTTTTCTGGCCACCAGGGGAGCTGTCACTTAACCGTCCATCCACAACACTGATGAAGTCCTTTCTGCATTCCCCGCATGTTTTTTGCAGGAGATATTTACAGAATAGTCTGGACATCTCAAGTGGCATTCCTCACTTTCTGGGGGACATGCAGCCTGGTGCTCTCCAAATGTTTTGAAGTGTATCCTGACTATTGGTTCTGCTAGCTGGGGAATGTGAGAGTTGAGGTCCCTGCCACTGAGACCATAATGAGGATAAGTGAAAATATCCAAAAATGACATTTCCATGTAATATGCCTTGCTAGAGAGGCAATGGATTTCCCCACATAACTTTTTGAAGCCTCTCTTCAGCAGTGCTGGAGTCTGCAGTGGAAGCCAATGAGAATGGCTCTCTTAAAACATTCGAGAGGGAAGGAATTGTTTCTAAAGGGATAACGCATGATTAATGTATCAATTATCTGTATGATAGCCATTAGGTAAGCTCACATAGTAGCCCAGAATAAATTAACCAAACATAAAATAGACTAGTAGTACTCAGTACAATAAAGTTTAAGAATCAATAGAATACCCCCAATAGAACATTATAATGATAGAGGAAATTCTGTCATTGATGTGAGCTAACAATGTGGTGTGGCACCTTAAAAAGCCAATGAGACTTTGGCCTGCATAAATAGTATAGTGTCTAGATCCAGGGAAGTCATTCTACCCCTCTATTCTGCCTTGGTCAGACTACACCTGGAATTCTGTGTCCAATTCTGAGGAGCGGCTTAAAGAGCTGGGCATGTTTATCCTACAGAAGACAAGACTGAGAGGAGACATCACGGCCGTGTATAAATATGTGAGGGGAAGTCATAGGAAGGAGGGAGCAATCTTGTTTTCTGCTGTTCTGGAAACTAGGCTGCAGAACAATGGCTTCAAACTCCAGGAAAAGAGATTCCACCTGAACATGAGGAAGAACTTCCTAACTGTGAGAGCTGTTCAGCAGTGGAACTCTCTGCCTCGGAGTATGGTGGAGGCTCTTTCTTTGGGGTTTTTTTAAACAGAGGCTGGATGGCTATCTGTCGGGGGTGCTTTGATTGTGATTTTCCTGCTTCTTGGCAGGGGGTTGGACTGGACGGCCCACAAGGTCTTTTCCAACTCTATGATTCTATGAATTCCTTTTTGTTATTTTAACTATTTATAAAAGATATGGTATGCAAGCCTTGCTGAACAGGGAGAGCAGGAAAACCCCAATGAAATTTTCTAAAAGGGGAAAAACCTTTAAATGTTTGTGAAATGGCGGGGGGAGGGGCCTTGTTGAAATCTGTCACCTTTAAAAGGGGAAATACAATCTTACTTCCTCTTTCTTTCAGGAAGACCAAGAAGCACAAGCAAAAGCAGACAAGATTAAGCTTGCACTAGAAAAATTGAAGGAAGCCAAAGTTAAAAAGGTGGGAAGTGAAAGTTTAAAAGGTTGTGCAAAGTATTGATGTTTCTAATCTTAGTTCAACAACAACAACAAAACTTTATTACGGTCACTGACCAGCACAAAGCGGGCACAGGTGCCCTGAGAGGGGAAGGACAACTCCCCAGTAAGCAGTTATTTAAAATTAGATTAGAGGTCAGTATAAAAAATATATTTTAAAAGACAGGATATTGTAACAGGTATGGAACCAAAGGGGAGGGGAGAAATTGATGGGAGAGGTCAAAAACACTGGGGAGGGGCACCAAAGGGGAATGGAGGGGCACACTGCGAGTCAAATAGCATTTCAGCTGTAACATGTTGCTCTAACTGCATTCCCAGCAGGGTGTTGCCTTGCGGTGTCAATCATCCGTCTCATTTTAAGAGCAGCAGCACAAAACTTAGCAACACTGTAAGTTATTGTAGTGTTAAGAGTCCGAAAGCAGCAGGGTGGAATAATATTTTTCACTGCACCCCGGATATTTTAAAAGCCATGATCTAATGAGATTAGATCTAAGATCTCTGTAGAAGATGCATTGAAGAAACACGTGTTTTCCGCCTAAGGGAGCAAGTAAATGGATCCAGCCCGTTTCGTCCGACTGAACTTCCTCAGGGCGGTATCAAACAATGCAATCAAAGGCTTCACCATGAATATATCTGAGGTATAATATAATTCACCATGAATATATCTGAGGTATAATATAATTAATATGATTATACCTCAGATATATTCATGGTGAATCCTTTGATTGCATTGTTTGATACCTGAGGAAGGTCAGTCGGACGAAATGGGCTGGATCCATTTATTCACTCCCGTAGGCAGAAAACAGGCTTCTAGGAAGTGTTGTGGATGGTTGTTGGACTTACCTCCGAGATTCCTTGGGCTAAATGTGAACATTTGTTAGTTGCACGCCTCACTAAGCACCCATATCGACACTGGAGCGTCGACAGACTTTAACTTGTGGATTATATTGACTTGTGTGGACAACGTTACATCTTGTCCCATTTTTATGGGATTTCTAGCACATGTGGATATACCTCGTCGATGCGAAGTTTTTTCAACTGTTTACTCATTATGGAATGCTACTGGGCAGCGTGAGTAAGCTATATAGACAATGTCAATGGACTACAATCTTATGGAATCAGTAGAGAGGAGTCCACTCTCCTTCACTATGTGATATTGTGTTTAATATGATTGTGATTTATTGTGATAAAAGTAATTTGGAATATTCCCATTGAAGATAATATTGATTCCTATTTGTGGTTATTCTGCTTTTCAGAATTCCTTTCCCTTTTGTTAGGATAGACTAAGTATAGAGTACTTCACTTGGAAGGCCATCATACTCAGACAATGAGGGATCGCCTAAGTAAAATAAATGGCAAGCTATAAGGAAGCAAGCAATGCACCATTTATTTTTATAAAAGGAATAATAGCAGCAAATGTGGTGTTCCCATAGAAAATAATTGTACTGGAAACAATAACCTTAAGATACTGAAAACTCCCTGTCTGATTCCCATGCAACACCTCAAACTTCATCCCTTCCATTAATGAAATTGAAACCTATTCATGGAAAGGGACGTTTGTGAAAACTATCATACACAAAGCTTTTGTAGTTAAGAGGTTCTTGGGAAACTTGGGGGACTTACATAAGAACGGGAACAGGGGTCTCCCTGTTCTGCAGTTCCCCTGATTATGTGACAACCTCCTGTGTGTATAACCAGTAATATAGTATTCTGGACTATATTATTGACTTTATCTGTCCAGTCTTTTCTCCTATTGTTTGGTTATTGATACATTTATGTTAGTGATTACTGTAAATATTTTTGGACCTCTTTTAGTATTTTTGTTTCTTTAGTAAAACAAGAAAGGGGCATGTGTTGTTTTCCGAGCCCATTTTTGATACATGGCACATTTGAATCGGTAATGATCTCCAGTGCTTATCAACCCAGGCAGAATTGTCAGCATGCTAGCCTTTTAGTCCATGCTGAAATTAACTGACATGTCTATTATCCTCTCCCAGCTTGTTGTCAAGGTGCACATGAATGATAACAGCACAAAGTCTCTGATGGTGGATGAACGGCAAGTGACACGTGACATCTTGGACAATCTCTTTGAAAAGACCCACTGTGACTGCAATATTGACTGGTGCCTTTATGAAATATACCCAGAGCTACAAATTGGTAGGTTGCAAAGCATTTGGGGATTTTTGCTCCACATATTATATTTGTACAGTTTTTCAAGAAAGCAGTTTGAAAATGCTGTGTTTGGTGACATTCTTCTGTTGTAGCTGAACTATTACTTTCTATATGAAATTATAAGATATTGGATCTCTTTGATTGTAGGTTAACTAAATGCCAGCAACTATGACTCCCTAATGATAGAATCAATCCTTCCCCCAACCCCACCAAATTTGGTCAAGTGAATGAAAATACATCCTGCATATCAGATATTTACATTACAATTCCTAACAGTAGCAAAATGAGGAACTCTATTAAGAGGTCATGGCATTAATAAGGCTGAGAACCACTGGATTAGATCATAAAAACGTAACAACATTTAAACATTAAAATGTGGAGTTAAAACCATATTAATATAAACCTTAAAATCACATAATCCAAAAATCATGGTCCAAGGCCGTTCCAAATATTGCTTTCAAACAGCTCTCATGTCCCATCTCAGCCTTCTTTTTTCCAGGCTAAACATACCCAGCTTCCTAAGCCATTCCCCAGAGGGTTGGCCATGTTGTCCATCCCTGCAGTAGAAGGTTTGCTTATCAAAAAACCACATTAAAATACAGGGAACTAATTCAAAAATAAAAATAAATGTACATTTGGAAAGGTACTATATTCTGGAGAAATTGACTTAATTTGGTCTTACATGTTACAGGGGCATAAGCATTGAGACAAGTTGTTTCTTTCTTTGGCCAGAAATTAATCGGTAATCTTAGCTCTGATGGAGCTAAGCAGGTTCGACCTACCTGCCCATACATCCCTTCTTTCTTTATTTCTACTGTTTCCTTTATGTTCTTTCCAGAAAGATTTTTTGAAGATCATGAAAATGTGATCGGTGTCTTATCTGACTGGACTCGGGACACTGAAAACAAGATCCTGTTTCTGGAGAAAAATGAAAAATATGCTGTGTTCAAAAACCCACAGGTGAAATAATACAATATGAAGCAAACTGGTTGACGTTGACCTGATTTAGTTTTCACAATGAGATAACACCATTTTGTATTTGCTTTGCATTCAAATTGTAATGATGAAAGGTGCAGAAAGTCATCATGACAGAGCTGATATCCTGAAAGAGATTTGAGTTGTGTTACCTTTAAAGCAATGGTTCACAACCTATGGGTCCCCAGATTTTTTGGCCTACAACTCCCAGAAATCCTAACAACTGGTAAACTGGTAAATTGACACTTTTAACAATCTATAAGATGCTCTGGGTGCCTTATTGGCTGAAAGACAGGGGACAAGTCCTAATTCCTTCTCCAAACCCATCCCCATCCATTCTCCTGGCAATCTGAACTCAGGTTAATGATGCTGAGTGATGCGGGGGGCAGGAGGGGGTCAGACCTGGAGAGGTTTCATAATTAAGTATAATCTCAATGACTGATAGAAAATACTGGCTGGTGATTTTTAAAAAATTATTATTTGATGGCATGTTGCTTGACTACAACTCTTGTATTCTTCATCATTAGACATCATAATAGGGTTGATGAGAGTTGTAACAGAGTAACCTCTGGAAGGCTGCAGTGTTTTCTGTTTAGTCAGGGCACTGGGGTTTGAATTTAGACAAAAGGCCTGTGGATATGATGTCTGACTTTAAAATGTCCTTTAACCTTTGTCCAACCTCAGAGCCACAAGTGCTGTGGGGTTATAATTGCGTTATCCTAGTACTCATGGTGGATAATAAAAAGTGATGGGAGTTGTTGTTCAATAATATCTGGGGACCCAGATTGGGTAAAATGTAAACACCAACCACCATGTTAAAAAAGTTGGTCCTCTGTATTTACGAATTCTCCATTAATGAATTTAACGGCCCTCTGAAGGCAACCATAAGGCTGATGAAAATGAGTTTGATACCCCTGGCATACAGTCCGCAATTGTGGTTGATGGTTGACATTTCATCTTTTATCACCTGAAACATCATGAGGCCCCAATTCCTGTGACATCACAAGGATTCTTTGACCGCCTTCTAGACTGTAATACACAAACAGTAAAATTACTGCAATGGTAACGTAGCTCAACACACAAGAATAGACAAAGAGATGTCAAAAATAGCAAAAATATCATATGTATTATACAACAAAGCACAAGGTGAACGCTGTAAGGGGGCAGTGACAATAATTGCCCCCCCGGCGCTTACAGATACACAAGTCTTGGCATAAATACCAATCAATAGAGCGCGGCATGGTTCTCAAGCGGAGTCCCGGAAACTGAAATGACGAAGCTCAAGGGGTGACGAGATGCACGAGGATGAGGATCGCGAAAACAAGATGAGTGGGTGTGAAATGCCCAGTACGATCCAAACCGGCAAATATAAGCGGTGAAGGCAAATGCCTTATTTGTAGTCCCCGCTCCTGTGCGGCCGTTTGCCGGGAGCTGAGCGCGCAATGCGCTGTGCCTCGCAGCCCGAGCCCCACACGTCGTCCTGGGAAGCAACCCGGAAGAGAGACCACAAGCCCTCTGAAGGCAACCATAAGGCTGATGAAAATGAGTTTGATACCCCTGGCATACAGTCCGCAATTGTGGTTGATGGTTGACATTTCATCTTTTATCACCTGAAACATCATGAGGCCCCAATTCCTGTGACATCACAAGGAGTCTTTGACCCCTTCTAGACTGCCATATAATCCAGATTTATTTATTTATTTAAAATGTATTTATTGAGTTTTCCGTGGTGCACGACCACATATGGAGAGGGTGGGGCGGGAGGGGTGATAGTGAGAGGAGTTGGGAACGTGTAAGGGTGGGGTATACAGTGACTTCCCGAGCGTAACGCAAGAGAGTACTTGATTTTATAATCACAAAGTTATACAGGAAAATATAAAGAAAAATAATTGTAAACTGTACTCTTTCCCTTGTCGTGTATTTAAAGGTCATTTAGGTCTATTATGCATTGAAATTTTTCATTTTGCATATAATTTTTAAAGCACGACCAGTCCGTTTTGTGTTTTTTGTTGTTCAAGTTTTGAGTTATGGCTTCCATCTGGATCAGATCGAGCACCTTCAGGATCCATTCTTCTATCTCCGGAATGGTGTCCTTCTTCCAATAGCGTGCTAAAACTATCCGACTGCAAGCGCTGAGAAGGAAGAATATTCTTTCCTGGTTTTTATTCAATATTGAATATTGATCCTGATTTATTTATCATGTCAGAAGTGAGTTGAGGGTACAGTTAAAATTTATTTTAAAACACAAAGTTAGAAACTTGGCATTATACTAAAAGTCTTTTGACCAGAAGCAGGCCACTTGGAGTGCCTCTGATTATCAAAGCAGATAATCAAAGCATATAATCCACATAGTCTACACTGCTGTATAATCCAGTTCAAAGCAGGTAATCTGGATTTTATATGGCAGTGTAGAAGGGGCCTCAGATTTTGGTCTTGAAATCTCAGAGTGTGAGATAGTCCTAATCTGGCAACCCTACTTGTAGGGACTGTGGAATTACTAACTGTCTTGTTTAGTGGGTACCGAATGTGTACTGGGGTGGAGATGGGATGGCTCAACTTGGGTATTTCTGCTGGTGGCCAAATATATTGAACTCACACTGGTGGCTGCTACAACTAATACTAATAATAAATAATAATACATTTTATTTTTAACCCACAAGTTTCTCCAGAGGGACTTGGGAAACACCTCACATAACGCCCCCTTTCAGTAGGATTAAGTTGATCCAAAAGGTACAGCATTGTAAACCCAAGTTTTAGAAAACTGGATCATCCAAGCTTCATTTTTTGTATGATTGAGAGCTATGATCTCGGAAGTTCATATGTGTTTAGTGACATTGCCCTATAGGGATTTTGTAGAAAAAAAGATTTGGTGTCCAACCTACATGCAAACCACTGGACCATAGAATCCACTTCTCTTTTAGTAAATTGTGTGGCTGTTGTGCTGTTAATAAGGAAGAACCAGGTGCATTCACTCACAATGAAAATATAGATAATTACACAGCTGTCTGCTTCATACCCACCAACCTTCCTGTGTACTGGTGGATGAAGGGTGATCTCATAAATAATTGTGTGCAGTGTAACATTTTCTCAGGAGATTAGATTTAATAATGAAATGTTAGCATGGAGGCTTCCTGGCATACATGTTTTTGACCTTTGCTTGGACTAACTTGGTTTCTGCTTGTAAAGAAAACAATGGAAAAGTGACAGCTGATGAATTTATGACCAATAAGGATTCATACAATAAAATAATTAAGTCAATCTTTTGGAGGAGAATGTAATGAATAACGTCTGTTTGAAAAGCATAATTTTCACTTAAGTTGTCAGTAGGGATCATAAACTTAAGAAACAGAGGAAGCGCTTCTCTGTTTGCAAGCAACAACATTGGAAAGGACAGTGGACTCCTGCTATCTGCTGAAGTATGGTTCAGGACCTCTCGTGGATACCAAAATCTATGGATGGTCAAATCCCAATGGCATAATAAAATGGTGTTTCTTATATAAAGGAGCAGAATCAACGCTTGGTATTTGGATTTTAAAATATTTCAAGTCATGGATGGTAGAATCTATGGGTTCAGAATCTGTGGATTTGGAGGTCCAACCGTAGATAGAAAAGAGAGCGGGAAACTTAAATTTAACCAGCCTTTAAAAAAGTAGAATCCACAGAGATGAATTTCTTTCCACACAGATATATGTGTTTACTTTATATAGACTTTTGGCATCATATATCAAGAAGCCCCAACCTATTCTTATATATGTGAAGTGCTGGTGCCGCAAGTTTTGCTATTGAAAAATGCTTCAGAGTTAACATATGTTATGCTCTTTTTTATTTGAGACTAGCTTGGGGACCCGGCGGTGCCCGGGTTATTTGAGAAAGGCATTGTGTGCCAAGGGTGGTCCTTATGAGATGTTTACGTGGCTTGCAGTGGTCTCAGGAAGTTAGTGAAGGTACTTCAAGTCCCATCATCCATGGTCCATCCTCCTTCAAATGGCACCAGGATGTAGAGTGGGTCATGAGGGCTCTGTGTGTCAGGTTTGGTCTTGATCAGTCATTGGATTAGGTTTGCAGCAGTTTTGGGAAGTGAGTGAAGGTACTTCAAGTCCCATCATGCATGGTCTGCCCTCCTCCAAGCTGCACCAGGATGTAAAGTAGGTCATGGAGGCTCTGTGTGCCTAGTTTGTTCTTTTTTGGTAATTGGATGAGGGTCGCAATGGTCTCAGAAAGTGAGTGAAGGTACTTCAAGTCCTATCATCCGTGGTCCGTCCCACTCCAAACTGCAGCAGGATGTAGAGGGGGTCATGGGTACTCTGTGTGCCAAGTTTGGGCCTGGTCTGTGATTTGTAGGGGCTTCAATGTTCTGTGGGAAATGAATCAGGTGAAGGTACTGCAAATCCCATCATTTGTGGCCCATCCTGCCCTACACTGCACCAGGTTGTAAAGTGGGCCAGTGGGCATCTGTGTGCCAAGTGTGGTCCTGATCCTTCTATGGTGTGGGCCAGAGTGCTCTAAGCAAGTGAGTTAAAGTACTGCAAGTCCCGTCATCCATGGTCCATCCTCCCTCAAACTGCACCAGGATGTAGAGTGGGTCTTGAGGGTTCTGTGTGCCAAGTTTGGTCTTGTTCTCTCATTGTTTGGGGTCGCAAAGTGTTTTGGTCTGAAACTCCCACCATGCCTGACTGCCTCAGGCCTTTTCCTTACCCCCTCTGCCACTTTAGAGCGTCGGAATGTTCGTGTTGGCGACTGCCTCAGGCCTTTGCCTTATCCTCCTCTGCCAATTTAGAGGGTCGGAATGTTCGTGTTGGCTGGCCAATAAAGGCGTTATGCAAATGCTCCCTCATTGGCAACCAATCATGTCAGAATGTAGAGGCCGGGAGCCAATCAGAACGCTGCCACATACATACAAACACACACACACACATACATACAAACATTCTGCTTTATTAAGGTATAGAGATAGAGATGGAGTCTGCTGAGCGTCATCAGACGATGCTCGCTTGGCCCCGCCCACATTCCTCCCAAAGTGGACACCGCCACATGGAGGAAAGTGTATTTTGGATAGCTCCGCATTTCATATCCTTTCTCCCATATGATGGGGAAAAGGATAACGCAGCAATGCACGTTGCCGCTCTTTCTCCTATATGACAGGGACAGGGCGCCAATGCGTCTTGTCCCATCCCCATCATATGATGAGGTGAAGATGGTTGGCTGGAATAATGTGGGGGTTTTGTTATTTGTTAGAGAATGGAATCTGAATTAATTGCCATTTTGAGATAGATTGCTGTTGGTTCAGGCAACACATCAGGAGAAGGAAGGAGAGAAAAGTTAAGAGTGAGCAGTCAGCTTTACAAAAAAAAGGGACATTCAGGACTCATTCAAGTCAAGGCTTAATTCGACTTGGGAAGTAACAGATAAAGATAAGACAGTTGCAAACTCTGAATAAAAAGTAGAATTCAGTCTGAAGAATCTGGGACATGCTCAGCGCAGCAACTGGGAGGGACAACCAGGAGGTGGAACTGGGAGTAGTTGAGAGGTGGGATTAGAAGAAAAGAACCTTAGTGTTAGACTACTAACTGGAGCCAGCTATAGGGAGCACACAGTGCCCCTACTAAAGCAGCTTTATTGGCTGCCGATAAGTTTCCGTTCCCAATTCAAAGTGTTAGTTATCACCTATAAAGTGCTAAACGGCTGCCTATCTTCATGACCGCACTTCAAATGAACTGACTTGGGCTCTAAGATCTGCTAGGGAGGCCCTCCTCTCAGTCTTGCCACCATCACATGCACGGTTGGTGGGGACAAGGCAGGGCTTTCTCGGTGGTGGCCCTCCGACTTTGGAACTTTCTCTGCAAGAAGATTAGACAGGCCCCCTTTCATAGGGACTTGAAGATGTGGCTCTTCAATCAAGTCTTTTGAGAATATTTAGCCCTTAATTGTCCTACGTAGTAGTTCCACATCCTGCACTTTATCCCATGCCCTCTCTCCATTACTGCAGCTGCCACTTATTTTATTCCAATGTTTACAACCCAGCAATGGTGCCAGTAATTTACCACCCTGGTTAGAGGATCGCAGCTTGATTGAGCTTGAATTGATGTTTTGGTATGCGCATGTGTTTTATTTTATATTTTATATTGTGTTCACTTTTATATTTGTTTTAAGGCACTTTGTGCCATTTGTAACCTGCCCTGAGTCTCTTCAGGGAGAGGGTGGCAGGATATATTGTAAGAATAATTGTTGTTGTTATTATTATTATTGTCTGTGTCCTGTATAGATACTGCTGCCATTTTCTTTGTTCTTTGTGGTCCACTTGGCTGTTCCAGAAATCACCTGTTAGTTTTCTACTGGTGTAATAACATTCTGTAATTATAATTTCCTCATTGCTGATTTTAATTGGGAAACAAGGCCAGGAATATTAAAAGGAAGGTCTGACTTCACAAAAGGAGGGCACACGGGGGCGCCCATGAGTTGCCCCAGATGCCTTCCCTTTTACCGGTGACTGCTGGCAAAAACTGCACAGCCCTGGGGCCCGTGTGAAGAAGTCCTTTCTCTGCTCCTATTAATATTCCTCATTTGTGACATGCACGTCCCCTGAAAATGTGACAGGAAGAAACATTATATTCAATGTATTGTCAAAGGCTTTCATGGCCTGAATCACTGCGTTGTTGTAGTTTTTTGGGGGCTATATGGCCATGTTCTAGAGGTTCTAGACCTCACAACCTCTGAGGGTGCTTGCCATAGATGCAGGCGAAATGTCAGGAGAGAATGCCTCTAGAACATGGCCATATAACCCAAAAAGAACCTACAATAACGCAGCATTATATTCTTTTGAATATCAGGTTGAAGTCTATGTGTTTTTCCAATCATTTAAAAAATAGTTCATAAACCTGGTTGATTCCATCTGTCTGTTTCATGTACATTCCAACTTTTGCTGCAGAATCTAGGGTTACTGTTTTCCCATTCTTTTTAGTCGTATATTTATTTCATCAAGATTTCAAATTGCTTTATTGTACTGCATGCTGCTATTATAAGGGAAAAGGTAGTGCAATGAATACATGAATGAATGGATTTGTATGGCCTGCTCACAAGTATTTATGCTGCCTGCAGATTGCAAACTACTGGATTTCTCAGATACTATTTCCCTCCCATTGTATGTTCAGAAAGCAAGGGGACCAAACAGTGATAAATGCACATGAACAGCATGCAGCTTCCTCTTTTGGTCTGGCCTATTTATTGGAGAATGGTTAATTATAAGCACTTTTCCTTTTCAAATATGTGGGAGAGGTGTGTCAAATAAACAATAAGCGAGAAGAGGTATGATAAGTGAGACACAAAACCTTTGTTTTTAGAGAGATGTGAGAATCAAGGTCATAGGCTGTTGACCAAAACTTCTCAATTGTTTTCCAGTGCCAAAATGTTGTCTGTAGCACGGACTCTATAGACTCTGGGTGGTCGATTTCTCTCTGCCTCGATACCACTAAATAAATGCCAGATGCTTAGATAGAAATTGCTTGTAGTCAGAAGAGGTTCTTTCTTTCTTTCTTTCTTTCTTTCTTTCTTTCTTTCTTTCCCTTCCAGTTCGTCAGCAGCTGTTTTGAGTTTGTTTAGCAGTGTGACAATAACAAGACACAAAATGGCTTGTTCAAGTATATACAGACTAAAGCAAACAGCGCAAGTCATCTTTCTTGGGGATATTAGGTCTATTTGAATAGGTTTCCTGTGCAAGCCTCATTGAAAGTGTTTGGAACTGTACAAGAACAGCATAAAATAACCCAGTATCTTCTCCCTTAAGAGTTAAAGCTCCTTTGAAATTCTGGCATTTCCCCAAGTAAGTATAACTTGGATTTGTTTATAAGTTATATACTTATGCATGAGTCATTCAGAAATCAATACTCTTTTTCTCAGTGGGGCATTTTGAATTCGGCAGGATCCTCTGAATTAGGGTAAACTTGAGTCTTTTCTCCTGTTATATTTTTTCTTATTATTTCTCCTCAGTCTTCACAGATAAGAGTCCGTATAATAAAAGTAATGGCTCTTATAATGAGAATGCACATATTGATATGTACAATGTTTGGAGAACAACAAAATAAAATCATTTTTAAAGTCCTAATTTACCATATAGGTAAAGGTTTCCCCTTGATATTAAGTACTCGTGTCCGACTCCGGGGGGTGGTGTTAATCTCCGTTTCTAAGTCAAAGAGCTGGCTTTGTCCGTAGACACCTCCAACATCATGTGGCCAGCATAACTGCATGGAGCGCCATTACCTTCCCAGAGAAGCGGTACCTATTGATCTACTCATATTTAGCATGTTTTCGAACTGCTAGGTTGGCAGAAGCTGGGGCTAACTGCAGGAGCTCATCACGCTCCCCAGATTCGAACCACCAACCTTTTTGTCAGCAAGTTCTGCAGCTCAGCGGTTTAACCCACTGCATTACCAGGGGCCCCATAATTTACCATATATATTTCTGTTTTTATCCATTTTGGTGTATTGCTGTGACTTCTAGCATGCTGGAACATAATAGCAAGTACAGTAATACATATTGCAAAATGTGTCTACTAATAGCAAGTAATACATATGTCAATATGTGGTTAGTTTTAGGATCTATTTGAAAAACCATAATAGCATACATTATGAGAGAAAACTATACTTAGATTTGGGTATGTGAAACAATGAAGTGACATTGTGCTAAATAACAGATGTGAAGCCAACATCTTTTAAACATTCATTTGAAAGGTGTTTATATTTACAATTGTGTGTTAGTAAGTGATTTCAAAATATTCTTGAGGGACCATTGTCACAGCGCCGCTCGTGTTTTAGAACCTGGACTGAAGTCAGCTTTTTAATGCTTTGCTTGCAATGTTCCAATTCTTTTGAAACACTCCCAGGATTAATGTAATTTGTTATAACATATCAGAATTGTTGTGGTAGGTTTCAGAATTAGCCACCATTGATATTGTACACGTGGCAGAGCATGGAAATGAGGTGCCAACAATTTACTGTCAAATACTGACAGTCATGGAAACGTTCATGTGGTTTAAATGGGAACCATGTGTGAATTATACAAACTTTCAGTGTTAATTGCAGCTACAGGTTGCAACCAATCCATTTTTGTCCCTCTACTATGGTCTGAGTCCCTCTACGGAGGTAGAGAAGATCGGGATATAAAAGTTTTAAATAATAAAATAATAAATAAATATTTGATTTCACTGCCGCCTATTCATTCTGGAAGGTATTTGGGGGAGGGGGGGGGACGACTCTTAACTTCCCAGTGATTCTACCACCCCTCCATCATTGTTGCCATCTGTACAGCTGTGCCTCGTTGTTGTGTTGGGAGGCCTGAGTTTTCGGGAGGAAGACTGTAACCTGTTCAGATCTGTAAAAGACACAAGCTTTATTGTTCTATAGTTATTTATTATTTATTTATTTGCAGTACTTATATTCCGTCCTTTTCACCCCGCAGGGGACTCAGGGCGGATTACAATGTACACATACATGGCAAACATTCAATGCCATAGACACACATACAGACAGACAGAGGCTATTTAACATTCCAACTTCTGGCCACCAGGGGAGCTGTCGCTTCACCGTCCATCTGTGCCACTGATGAAGTAGGCCTACTTGCTGCATTCCCCGCATGCTTTTGCTGGAGATTTTTTATGGCCTCGTAAATTTTGTTAAATTATCCTCTCCACATAGATGGTACCTAAATTTCCTACTTGACAGATGCAACTGTCTTTTGGGTTGCAAAGGTCGACAACAAGCCACACAATTGGCCGGAAGCTCACTCCGACCCAGGATGGCTTCAGACTCATGACTTTTTCGGTCAGTAGTGATCTTTAATGCAGCTGACACCCAGCCAGCTGCACCACAGTCCCTCTACTAGCTGCTTGTTTGCTTTCCTGCCAGGTAACGACCCAGTAATCCAGCAGGCAGTGACAGTTGCCAGTAATTTCCATCTCCAGTAATGTTTGCTTGCTTACTTCCTCTGGCTCAAAGAAGAGTCAAGTGAAAAACAAACTACAATAGCATAGAAGCAGCTGTAGGATATATGTATGAATATGGGGACCCTACATCAGTGACTAGATCATGCCACTCCTCGATGCCTTCTCTATCATATATGTCCTCTGCTTGGAGCTTCAGTTGGCCATCAACCTAGAAAGTGGACTCTGAAGTAGGCAGCCAAAGACCAAATGTGACGCTTTGTAAACCGCCATGAATCGCCCTAGGGCTGAGAATGGCGGTATAGAAATGTAAATAAATAAATAAATAAATGCAGCTATTGTCTAGCATCTGTTTCTTTACAGTCTTAGACATGTGCAGTTTCTGCCCATTATCATGTTGCTCACATCCTTTCTCTGTGTTTTTTTTCCCCATCAGAACTTTTACTTGGCAAACGTAGGCAAACATGAAAGCAAAGAAATGAATGAAAAAAGCAAAGAAGCCTTGCTCAAGGTAAGCCAAATTTGGGTGAGAAATGGTACATTTGGTTATGAAGAAACCCATCTCTTTTTATCTCTCTACACATTAGAATATAAATGTTTTAGTTCTTTCTTATTATAGAAAAACAGGATGTCGTAGCATAATTCGTATTCCAAAGAAGTGTAAATGCGGAACATGGCCTGGACTTGTACGTTTGAGATCGGCATAATTAGAACTGATTCACAAACTCATATTCGTATGCTTCATAAAACTAATCAGTCCTATGACAAGGGATTAAAGGTAAAGTGGCTCAGCTGGCTGGGTGTCAGCTGCATAAGATCTCTACTGACCAGAAGGTCATGAGTTTGAGACCTGCCTGGGTCGGGGTGAGCTCTCGAGCAATTTATGTATCTTGTTGTCGACCTTTGCATCTGTCAAGTAGGAAATTTAGGTACCACTTTGGGGGAAGCTAAATTTAACTGATTTCTGGAATGTTCAATTGCCTCTATGTCTGTCTATATATGTTGTATGACAATGGCATTGAATGTTTGCCTATATATGTGCATTGTGATCCACCCTGAGTTCCCTGCGGGGAGAGAAGGGTGGAATATAAATGATGCAAATAAATAAATATATAAATAAATATATAAATAATAAAGGTTTCCCCTTGACATTAAGGCTAGTCGTATCCGACTCAGGGGAGTGGTGCTCATCTCCATTTCTAAGCCCAAAAGCCAGCGTTGTTAATAAACACCTCCAAGATCTTGTGGCTGGCATGACAACATGAAGCACCATTACCTTCCTGCAGAAGCGGTAGCTATTGATCTACTCACATTTGCATGTTTTCAAACTGCTGGATTGGCAGAAGCTGAGGCTAACAGCTGAAGCTCACCCCACTCCCCAGATTCGAGCCACCAACCTTTCAGCCAGCAAGTTCAGCAGCTCAGCAGTTTAACCCGCTGCACCACTGGGGGGTCAAGTGATTACAACTCAATCAAAACAAACATATTTAAAGATATGATAACTTGCAGTATTCTCCAAACATACTAGAAAAGAGCATGCACCAGCTTCCTTTTCTTCAGGGGAGGCTTTCTCCTGTGTTCATTTTGATAAACAAATACATTTGCCAATAATTTTTAGCCCAATAGTAATTATCTTGTTTTTCCTCCAGTTGAAGCAGAATAGCATTTTTAAACAACACATTTAAACAATACACAAATATAAACAATGAAAAATTGTGTAGAACAAAAATGAATGCATCTAATCTATATATATAAAGGAACAGTCGTCATGTGAAGACTACCTCAAACAGAGAAACCTTACAACGCAGAAACACAAAACTTGCCAACAGAAATAGGCCTCAAGCAAGGTACGTTTGTAGCAAAGAAACTTTCCCCCCCCCCCAGCCTCTACATTCTGACAACATGATTGGCTGCCAATAAGGGCGGATTTGCATAACTGCTGTACTGGCCAGCCAACATGAACATTCCGACCCATAACAAACTGTCAGATGAGTGCCACAGCCTCCTCCAACAATTTCAAATCAGAAGACCATGATGGAGATCAACACCATTCAAGGGGAGCTCTTCTTCCTTTCCCAAAAGATCTCCAGTGGCTTGGAATTCCACATTAATAAGAGGACCATCCAGCAACAATGGGGTTTGCCAAGGAGGGTGCTCCAGCCCCTCTATATGCTGGCTCCAAGGGATGGAGGTCATCACCAAGTACCTTCTGATGGCCAGCGCTGGAAGAGCTCCCTCAGATGGCCTGTCCATGAGGAAAGCCTCATCGGACATCGACCAATGGGTGCAAAAGACACAGAGCAGGACATCTTGAAAAAGAGAGGAGCAGAAAGTAAGCTAGACATGAAGATCTTGAGAAAGGTGGCTAAAAAGGATACGGAAAGGATTTTTAACAGTCCCCCAACAGACACTGGACGCACCTGTGAAGATAGAGATCCCCTGACAGGACAAGCCCTCCCCAAGCTGATCCATCTTGGCCATGGTACAAGTCAAACCCGAAGGACTGCAGGCAAAGAACTGAGTCACAAACATAAAATACCCAATTCACTAACAACAATTCCAACCCTTACATACTCAGACTTTCTCGCATCTCCTAAATAGGGCACAGCAACGCGTGCCGGGTACAGCTAGTATGGGATAAATGGGTGTGAAATCCAGTGCTGTTCATAAGACACCCTATGTCTATGTACGAATGTGTCTGTGTGCAAGAGAAGGAGCATGAATGTTGTTGTGGAGTGCAGACCATGACAGTTTTAAATAGGCATGAAGATTCGGAAGACCAGAAAGCACTGATAAGGATTACCTTAGTGGTAGCTGTTCACAAAGTAACTGTTATGTGATAACACTGACATCCTTGCATTGATAAGCTAATGAACAGACTTTGTCTCATTTAAAAAAATGGGCCCATTCAAGCCTCGGTGATAAAGCTGAACTTTTCAGCAAACTGTTGTTCAGTTACTTTGCATTGAAAACTATTTTTAAAGATCCTTTCTTCAAACGCTTAAACTGTTTGAAGGCAGTGACAACACAATTCTGTAAACGATCAATTCTGCTGGAAAAGAATCTCATGCTGTTTTTTCCAATCTTCAAGGAAAGAGTCTCTCTTGTTAAAATCATGACAAGTATTCTTTCAGACCATTGTGACAACTCTAACTTTAAGTACATCTTTCTACCACTTTCTCAATTCCTTTTAGTAGATAAGTCATGTGGCTGACCTTTTGAGAATGTACATCTCATACTTGTCAGGTAAAGGCATTGCTTAAGGGTTGAAGGACCTATCTTGAGTATTTTATTCATTCATTTATTTATTTATTTATTTATTTATTTATTTATAATTCAAACTTTTATACCGCCACTCCCCGGAGGCTCGGAGCAGTTTATTTATTTATGCAATGTCAACAGCATTGCATAAATAAGTATAAAATTGATAAAAATAGAGGATACACAAGTGGTTAAATAATTTTTGCCCAAAAACAGGAAACAGTGACCGCATTATCTGTAGCTTTAAACAATTCATCCTCTGTGCATGAGGCAGGGCATTGTGGACAAGCATACTTATGCAGAGTTGTTTCTTCTGCTCCACGGTTCTCCTAGGGAGTGCCATTTTGCCTGGTTGCCTTTTGATCTGCTCATTCCACTTCTGAGTCTGTTCAGGGACTTCCAAGTTACCCATTCTTGGTTTGCCCCTGGAGAAGACCCTTGTGGGGGGTCATCCATTTGGGATTTCCTGTTTTGGCTTCCCAGAAGGATACTCTTGCTGTTGCTGGGGGAACATTAAGAGGAGTGGTAGTTCTCATGAAGCTTTTCCATGATTTGAGTCTACTGGGAAGAGACTGATAGCCATGCAGAGGATGGTTTTCACAGTCTTTAACCTTATTTCTCTCACAGTTGGCATCAACTTCCTGTCACACTTTGGGGGGGGGGGGGGAGAGAGAATGCCAGCTAACTTATGGAGTCTACCAACAGGTGTAGGTTTGAGACATCCTGAGATTATCCTACATGTTTCATTCAGTGCTATAGTCACCTGCTTTGCATGAGCAGACTTGTGCCAAACAGGGTAGGCATACTCAGCAGTTGAGTAAGACAAGGCCAGGGCTGATGTTCTTACCAAATTTGGGTCTGCATCCCATGCACTGCCTGTAAGCTTCCGTAGGATGTTATTGTTTGGAGCTACTTTGTGCTTGGTGTTCATACAATGTTTCCTAAATGTTAGTGTTTGATCTAAGGTTTATATTGAAGGACACAAATCCCATCCTTTGCATCCCACACTACAGAATTATACTGGTATTGTTCCCATTTAGCTGCCATAGTTCTGTCCTATGGAATCCTGGGATTTGCAGTGTAGGGAAGGGCATTTAGAATTGTCAGTTAGTTCACTCCAATGCTTCACCAAACTCCAATTCCCAGAATTCAATGGGATGGAACCATGGAATAATAGATCCAGGGGGGAAATCTTCTCTGAAATTCTGGTGAGCTACTGTCAATCAGTGTGGAGAATACAGAGATCGTTGTAGGTTTTTCGGGCTATATGGCATGTTCTGGAAGCGTTCTCTCCTGACAACTTCTGAGGGCGCTTGCCATAGCTGCAGGCAAAATGTCAGGAGAGAATGCTTCTAGAACATGGTCATACAGCCCGAAAAATCTACAACAGCCTAGTGATTCCAGCCGTGAAAGCCTTCGTCAGTACAGAGACTTGGTATATTGCAGCAGTTTCCTGTGTTCCATTCCTGATTGGTGTAATCTGATTTTCACCCCACAGGAAAGCTTCTGTGGCACATCTGTCACTGTACCAGAAGTTGAAGGAACCCTTTATTTAAAAGAAGATGGCAAGAAGTCCTGGAAGAGACGATATTTTCTTTTGCGAGCTTCTGGAATTTATTACGTACCTAAAGGAAAGACCAAGGTCAGGCAAGTCAAAGAACCCCTTTCAAGAAATAAAGCCATTCTTGAAGGTGGAAATAAAGAACTCCCAAAGTGACATTTTAAGAAAAGCATATGGTGCACCTGAGAAGGGTTTCTCTTTGGACCACAACACTTGTGCAAATACAGGGATGGCGTTGTTGAACTCCCTTGACACTTTGCCTCCCTCCATTCTTGTTTTTTTAAGTAGATAACAAAAACTGTATTTATTTAAAATCCGGGCATGAAAGAAAATGAAAACCCTTAGCTGACAGTTAGGTCATTCACAACAAAACGGTGCCATTACTTTTTGTCTCACTCCCTATGGAAAAGAATTCTTTTACAGCCTGCAAACAGTCTGGATTTTTGTCTGTCGGAATGCAGACTTGATCTTTGGCTTATTCAGAATAAGGCTGGAGAGAAAATCCTCATGTGGCTTTAATAGAGTTTTCTTTTGTTGTTTTGTTAGTCCTCTGTACTTTCTCTAGATCTTTCCTGCGGGGACTTTGGAATCCTTAGCCATATATGCCAAACATTTCCTTTCCTATATATTATTTCTTTAGAACAACATATAGAAAGGTATCAGAGGTAAGACAGTTTGGCAGGGTTTCGGACCTCCAAGGGGGACAGGAACGTACCTTCTGTTTTTCAACTGAAAATCAGTCTCAGACATCTACATCTGATTTTCATTTTTGGTCTATTTTCTTTGTTTTTAGGGTTGTTTAGATTTTTAACAATATGGGTGCTCCAGCCAGCTTTGTTAGACAATTTGGGAGTGCAATGGGAAGAAGTGAGATGAATGCGACTTGCAGCCACAAAAAAGTTTGCTGGGATTGTACATATTTCCTTTGTGCTTCACTTTCCCCACCCAAGCCCAATGAATGTGATGATGGGGGATATTTTAAAAGTAAGGGCCCTTCCACACAGCCCTATATTCCAGAATATCAAGACAGAAAATCCCACATTATCTGAGTGTGGACTCCGATAACCCAGTTCAAAGCAGATATTGTGGGATTTTCTGCCTTGATATTCTGGGATATAGGTATGTGTGGAAGGACCCTATGCTACTGAGACCTGTGTCTATGGGACCTTCCACACAGCCCCATATCCCAGAATATCAAGGCAGAAAATCCCACAATGTCTGCTTTGAACTGGGTTATCTGAGTCCAAACTCAGATAATGTGGGATTCTCTGCCTTGATATTCTGGGATATAAGACTGTGGAAGGACCTTATGGCTTTAAATTTCGACTAATTAGTGTGGTTTGAATCCTAAGAACTTATTTTTTTCCCTTCTTTGTAGTCCATCTGTCCCCAAAAGCTTGAGGGAGGTTAGGGTGTTCCCCTACTTGTTTTGATTTTATCAGCAGGCAAGGACTTTTTCTTATTCCAATTTAAAACTTTTAATTAAATCACTTTAAAAGCACTTACACTGCTTTAATCGCAAAAAACCATGTAAATAGTTAATAACTTAATTCCATTTTAATGTTTCTCTTTGAATGTTTTAACTGTGCCTATGTGGAGCCCCCGGTGGCGCAGTAGGTTAAACCACTGAGCAGCTGAACTTGCTAACCGAAAGGTCGCAGGTTCAAATCCGGGGAGCAACATGAGCGCCCGCGTTAGATACATAGAGTTGGAAGAGACCTCATGGGCCATCCAGTCCAACCTCCTGCCAAGAAGCAGGACAATCGCCTCTGTTTAAAAGCCTCCATAGAAGGAGCCTCCACCACACTTCGGGGTAGACAGTTCCACTGCTGAACATCTCTCACAGTCAGGAAGTTCTTCCTAATGATCAGGTGGAATCTCCTTTCCTGTAGTTAACCCAAGCTTCTGCCAACCTGGTGGTGCAGTGGATTAAACCGCTGAGCTGAAAAACTTGCTAACCGAAAAGTTGGCAGTTCGACTCTGGGGAGCAGGGGGAGCTCCTGCTGTTAGCCCTAGCTTCTGCCAAACTAGCAGTTTGAAAACATGCAAATGTGAGTAGATCAATAGGTACCGCTCCGGCAGGAAGGTAACGGCGCTCCATGCAGTCATGCCAACCACATGACCTTGGAGGTGTCTACAGACAATGCTGGCTTTTTGGCTTCAAAATGGAGATGAGTACCAACCCCCAGACTCTGACACAACTGAACTTAATTTCAGGGGGAAACCTTTACCCTAACTCATATATAAATGTACCTGTTTAAAATTAGTAAGTTGCCTTAAGTCCCTCTTTTGAAGAAGCAAGAGATGTGGACAAAGATGAAATAACGATAGTGGCCGATATTTGAAGAAAATGGGTGTAAATTAAGGGTGCATCTGCATTAGGCATGGGCATGCCAGCCCTCCAGGTGTTTTGAGCTTCAACTCCCACAATTCCTAATAGCCAATTGGAGGGCTGAAGTTTGTCCATGCCTGATCTACACTGTAGAATTAATATAGTTTTATACCACTTTAACTGCTATGACTCAATGTTAAGGAATCATGAGATTTGTAGTTTGGTAAGGCAATGGCATTCTTTGACAGAGAAGGCTAAAGACTTTATAAATCTACAACTCCCAGGATCCCATAGCTTGGAGCCATGGCTGCATTAATTCCACAGGGGAGATACACCCAAGGACATGTTACCAGAAAAAATACATAAGATTACACAGGCATGGACAAACTTTGGCCCTCCAGGTGTTTGGACTATAGCTCTCACAATTCACAGACTACTTGTGGGAATTGCAGTCCAAAACACCTGGAGGGCCAAAGTTTGCCCATGCCTGGGATAACCCCAACAAGCCCGTCCGTGTTTTCCTCCCAACCAGGAAAAGATTCATCCAGAGGAAGCTGTTGCGTGTGAATGCACACCTTGAGACTTGTTAATTTTTATATATAACCATGCATATTAAATCTAAAGATGAATTTAACATCACATCTAGCTTCAGCCCCAGTGGTTTGCTTTAAAGCATGACTGAATCTGGGGGAATTCAAAGGCGCCGTGATTATGCTTCCATTAAGAAGCATAACATGAGCGTCTGGATCTGTCAGACGGTGCTTCATCCGCATCTGCTGAGCTCGAAAGCAAGGTGTGCAAGGAAGAGAAACTTGGTTGCTATAGCAACCCATTAAGAACAGGTTATGGTTGTTCCACAGCAGCAGACAAAAGGCTATTTGAGGTGAGAGGAAAACCTGCCCTTTCGCTGCAGCACCGAGCAAATTTATAGATTTGCATTTGCACTTGTTTACAAATAAACCTTTGAACACAGCCCCGAGAAAAGGCCTTATTTTTCAACGACACTTTGCAAAAACAAAAGCCACCCTGTTATTGGGATGGGGAAGTTTTTAAAAAGCATCATACAGGAAAGCAAAAACAATTCTTTTCTGATTTGAAAAGAAAATAAGTTTTTCGACAGAGAATAAGTCTCTACAGAGCCTCAAGTATTGAACCGTGTCTTTATGATCATGTGTCGGTTCTCGTTTCAGTATCTAATGCAATATATGTTTGGATTTTTTTTAGACATCCCGGGATCTGGCCTGCTTCATACAGTTTGAGAATGTAAATGTGTATTATGGTATTCAATACAAAGTGAAATACAAGGCACCTACGGACTACTGTTTTGTCTTAAAGGTTTGTATAAGAAATATATATATATATCCAATTCGATGTAGAACCTAACCCCATATCACATTTGCAGTGCATTGGGATCATCCATGAATAAGTTTGAAAGTCTCAAAAGTAGAGCGTCATCTGTTTGTAGCTTTATCTACTCTACTGTATACGATGTTAACAGTGTAGTGCTACACATATCTCCTGAGCAGTCAATTCCAAGGTGGAGCCCCCAGTGGCACAGTGGGTTAGGTCCTTGTTCCAGCAGGACTGATGACCGACAGGTCAGAGGTTCGAATCCGGGGAGAGCGCAGATGAGCTCCCTCTGTCAGCTCCAGCTCCCCATGTGGAGACATGAGAGAAGCCTCCCACAAGGATGATTAATCATCAAACCATCTGGGCGTCCCCTGGGCAACGTCCTTGCAGACGGCCAATTATTTCTCACCAGAAGCACCTTGCAGTTTCTCAAGTCGCTCCTGACACGAAAAAAAATAAATTCCAAGGTAAGCCTTTCTGCAGAGTTTGATCTGTCTGCTTGGAAGTGCCATAGAAATCAGTGCAGGTTTACTTCTGAATAGACAGGGATATATAGGTTAATGTTGTTACTGGTATTGCATATGATGCATGTACATTGTACAATTAATGCAGTTTGACTCCAGTTTAAGTGTCATGGCTCAAAAGGCTATGTAAACCTGACAGTTGTAGTTCGGTACTTTTTTGCAGAGAACTCTCAAGTGATGCCTCTGCATTTTTTCGACAGAGAAGGCTAAAGACCTTGTAAAACTACAATTCCCAGAATCCCATAGCATTCAGCCACAGCAGTTAAAGTGGGGTCCAACTGCATTAATCCTACAGTGCACCTGCACCCAATGCCCCATGTTTTTTTCTGCTTACAGTGGTAGAGAAACCTCAAACTTTAATTCTGTGTATCCCATTAAAAAGAGAGTGATAACCTAATCCAACATTTCCTAATTTGGTGCCTTCCACATTCGTTTATTTATTTACTTTTTACTTTATTTTTATCCTTCCTTTCTCCCAAGGTAGGGACTCAAGACAACTAACAATAAATACGACTCAGTGCAAATTGAGGGTGCATCTACACTCTTGAGTTAATGAAGTGTAAACCCTTGTGCCAGCAGGACTGATGGTTTGATTCCGGTCAGCGGTTTGAATCCGGGGAGAGGGTTGAGCTCCGTCTGTCAGTTCCAGCTCCCCATGCGGGGACATGAGAGAAGCCTCCCACAAGGATGGTAAACATCAAACATCCGGGCGTCCCCTGGGCAACGTCCTTGCAGACGGCCAATTCTCTCACACCAGAAGCGACTTGCAGTTTCTCAACTCACTCCTGACATGGAAAAAAAAACAACACTTTAACTGCCAAGGTTCACTACTATGGAATCATGAGAGTTGTAGTCTCAGAAGGCTTCAGTTCCCTCTGCCAAATAATGCTAGTACCTGACCTTACTACAACTCCCAGGATTCCACTGCATTGTGCCATGGCAGTTAAAGTGGCGTCAAACTGCATTAATTCTTCAGTGTGGGTGCACTCTAGTGACACTCTGAGTAACCTGGTTGTAGGAAGGTGACTCGCAAAGCCTGCTGTCTTTTGTGCCTATCAAGGAAACTGATTCCTGGTAGCTGTTTTAGGATGCCGTCCTGTAAATAGACCGCATTAATTTCAGTACATTTGCAGCCATTATTCATTTGTTGTTTGCAATCTTTTCTGAGACTCAATTCAACATCCAAGCATGATGGAATATGGCATTTCTTCTTCCGTTTCAAAATGCCACTGGCACAAAACCATAGCCTTAGCTTTAAAAAAATACAACCCGCAGTCGACAGTAGCAAGGTAATCTATATGTAAATTGGCTCGTTTAGTCAGTCTGTTGTGTCTCAGATACTGGGAGAATTTAATTATGCGTTTATTGGTGAAGGTTTTGCTTGAGTAACCTGAGAGTAATGGTGCATAATGTGGAATTAATCTAGGGTGAAGGAATTGGTGCCCTGGGAGCAGACTGGCACAATAGTATCAACATACACCATTTCTGTTCCTTAGTACCTGCCGTTTTAAGACATCCTGCTGCGTTTGCTTAATAACCTTCAGAGACATATTTTGTTGACAATCTCTACAAAATCTATTACCATTTCCTTTCGTAACAGCCTTGGCCTTCGAGGGCTAGTTCACGTCATCTTATTTTATGTATGCCATGTTTTTCAGAGACAGTGTAGTATAGAAGTGGTTGTTGTTGTTATCATTGTTTTGATTTTGTACTCTGCTTTTCTCTCTGGATTGAAACCCAAAGATATATTAGATCAGTGGTTCTCAACCTACTTAATGCCGCAACCCCTTAATACAGTTTTTCATGTTGTGGTGAACCCCAATCATAACATTATTTTTGATTGCTACTTCATAACTAATTTTGCTACTGTTATGAATTGTAATGTAAGTATATGATATGCAGGATGTATTTTCATTCACTGGACCAAATTTGGCACAAATACTCAAATTTGAATACTGGTTGGGTTGGAGGCAGGCATGTAGTCGGGGTTGGAGTGGGGTCGAGAGGCTTCACCCCCCCCCCAAATTCTCAGGGTGGTCTGCGAGATGGCCTTACTGGTACATTATGTAAATGGTTACCTCGTATGTTTATTTATATATCATGATCTGATCACCATGCTCAATATATCCCATATGCATGGGGGTATTGGGATAACGATACAAGGGTAGATACTCTCTCACTCAGACTCAGCCCACCCCCTCGAATCAAAATCCTGGCTACAGGCCTGGTTGGAGGGGGTATATATTGAATTTGTCATTTGCAAGTTGGAGTTGCTGGGATTTATAGTTAACCTACAATCAAAGAGCATTCTGAACTCCACCAATGATGGAATTAGACCAAACTTGGCACGCAGAACTCCCACGACCAACAGAAAATACTGGAAGGGTTTGGTGGGCATTGACCTTGAGTTTTGGAGTTCTAGTTCACCTACATGCAGAGAGTACTGTGGACTCAAACAATGCTGGACCTGGACCAAACTTGGCAGAAATATTTAATATGCCCAAATGTGAACACTGGTGGGGTTTGGGGAAAATAGACCTTGACATTTGGGAGTTATAGTTGCTGGGATTTATAGTTCATCTACAATCAAAGAGCATTCTGAACGCCACCAATGATAGAATTGTGCCAAATTTCCCACACAGAAACCCATGTCTTGAAGGGACTCGCTGGTGTGAGCCTCCCTCCACCCTCACATGCTCCCCCTCACCCGCACATGTGCACTACGCTGCCATGCGCCAAGCACGCCCGCTATCCCCTCCCCTGCATGGAATCTCAGAAACAGTCCTCCCATTGGATGAGAGCCCGGCCAATCACAGCGGATGAGGGCTTTTGGTGGGAGGAGTCGCCATCTGTTTCCAAAAAGGAAGAGAAGGACAAGTGGAGAGATCTTCACCGTTCTCTGCTAAAGGGGTTCTGATGGTCTTTGGCAACCCCTCTGAAACCCCCTCACAACCCCCCACCCATGGGTCCTGACCCCCAGGTTGAGAAACAATGCATTAGACTGTTATAATGAGCCCTAAAAGATCTGGGTTCCAATCCTTACCAAGGGTGCATCTACACTGAAATTAATGCTGTTTGACACCCTTTTAACTTGTGTGGCTCAATACCATGGAATCATTGAAGTTGTAGTTTTAGAAAATCTTCAGCTTCCTCAGTCAAGACTACAAATCCCAGTGTTCCATAACATTGAGCCATGGCAGTTAAAGCGGTGTCAAATTCCACCAATTCTATGAACACTAGCACAATATAAAGCCAAAATTGTAAACTGCATCTCAAGGCGCCTCCTTGGAAATGGGTGGGGCAGGAAACAGCTAGAGGTTTCAAGTTGATCTTGACGGTTTTGCAATTAAGCGATGAGAGTTTTATCACATAGTAAAACATGTGGACATGGTTTATCACCTCCTTTGGCTTCTTAGAAACTTAAGGTGCTTGTGGTGCCGATTTAGAAGCAGGCACTGCTTATTTTTTGGACTTATATTTGAAATAGTGACAGGTTGTATTTTCCTCAACTACCTGTATTTATTCGTCATTCCCTGCAGTGAGTAGTGTACACATCTCTTCCCATTTTGTCCTCACAATAAATTCTAACAAGTAGGATTAGGTTGAGAATGTGCATCTGACCCAAAACAACCCAATGAGTGTCATGTCATGCATCTGCACTGTAGACTTAATGCAGTTTGGCATCACTTTAACAGCAATGGCTCTGTGCTGTGAAATCCTGGAAATTATAGTTCTCTGAGAAGGCTAAAGACCTTGTAAAACTAAAACTCCCATGATTCCATAGCATTGAGCCAAGGCAGTTAAAGTGGTGTCGAACTGAACTAATTTTACAGTGTAGATTAGCGTTTCTCAACCTGGGGGTCGGAACCCCTGGGGGGGGGGGTTGCAAGGGGGATGTCAAAGGGGTCACCAAAGACCATCAGAAAACACAATATGTTCTGTTGGTCATGGGGGATCTGTGTGGGAAGCTTAGTCCAAGCCTATCGTTGGTGGGATTCAAAATGCTCCTTGATTGTATGTGAACTACAACTCCAAAACTCAAAAGTATTTTCTGTTGGTCATGGGAATTCTGTGTACCAAGTTTAGTCCATTTCCATCATTAGTGAACTTCAGAATGCTCTTTGATTTAGGTTAACTACAAATCCCTGCAACTACAACTCCCAAGTGACAAAATATCTCCCCTCCCCAACCCTACCAGTATTCAAATTTGGGTGTATCGGGTATTTGTGCTATATTTGATCCAGTGAATAAAAATACATCCTGCATATAAGATATTTACATTATGATTAATAACAGTAGCAAAATTACAGTTATGAAGTAGCAACAAAAATAATTTTATGGTTGAGGGTCACAAAAACATGAGGGACTGTATTAAGGGGTCATGGCATTAGGAAGGTTGAGACCCACTCGTGTATATGCACCCTCAGTAGGGATCAGAAGTCAGCACTGCTGAAGCCCATTCAAAGTTTCTGACCTCTTTGGGTCTCAGTCCAGAGATAAAATCTGGGCACAAAATAATGATGATAACAGCAATAACAGCAACCTCTGTACTACACAGTCTCTGAAAACCACTGCATTTCCTGATATACTTCCTTCCCCATATCCTTGAAACAGAAACCCTTTACTCAGAAGTAGAGTATCAGTATTTACCTTTACAAAAGTATGCCATAGACTTTGAGAAACTTGAGCCATGATTGTTTTGGATTTTTTAAAGCTCTAATGAAAACATTTGAGAGGGAAGAGAAATGAGCCAGCGATTCTAAGTAAATGTTATGCACACTCAAACCCATGACATTATTTCAGCTTCCTTCCATTTTTCAGAGATGAAGGTTCTTCATACTTTTTGACGGGAGGAAAATTCATTTCTAAAAGAAATTCGCAAATATCTGCAATTTGTTTTGTGTCAAGAGCAACTTGAGAAACTGCAAGTTTCCTCTGATGTGAGAGAATTGGCTGTCTGCAGGGATGTTTCCCAGGGGATGTCCGGATATTTTGATGTTTGGATATGAGGATATTTTGATGTTTTTATGTGAGGATATGAGAGAAGCATCCTTGATGTGAGGATATGAGAGAAGCATCCTCTCATATCCTCACATGGGGAGCTGGAGCTGACAGAAGGAGCTCAACCCTCTCTCCCCAGATTCAAACTGCTGAACCACAGCAATCGTGCCGACACAAGGGTTTAATACATTGCACCACTGGGGGCTCCTGATAATGCAGCCTAAAATCTGTCATGGGATATTATTATTTATCACCTTAAATATTAGGATTACTGAAAGATTTCAATTAAAACACATATTTTACAAAACTCTTCTTCCAGCTGCTAACTCTGGAAAATAATACAGTTGCTTAATCAAAGTGATTTGTGGTCCATGAAAGCCTATATGCCATAATAAATGCCTTTGGATTTGTCACAAATTCACAAAACTCAAATGGAAAAACAGTCTTTGGCAGGTCTGGAAATTAAAACATTGAAAAGTATCTGATGCCATCTACTGGATGTCACAGGTTCCTACAACCTGACATTCAATATGTTAAAAGTTTTCATTATTTAATAGTGACAAGATTAAATTCTAAATGCATGTTGATTTATTTTTATACCTTGCTTTCATGCGTTTCTATGATCTCCCAGAGACTTAGTCCAATACACAACCTAAGTACTACACTTTACTGGCTCATATGTCAATGGGTTTTCAAGTAAATCATATTTTTGGGTTCCTGTGAGTTTTCACCCTGGGGCACTCCTATATGGCCATGTTCTGGAAACATTCTCTGCTGAGGTTTTGCCCACATCTTGATTAGCATTGAATGGCCTTGCAGCTTCAAAGCCTAGTTGCTTCCTGCCTGGAGGACTCCTTTGTTGGGAGGTGTTAGCTGGTCCCAAGTGTTTCATGTTTGGAATTCCCCTTTTTCTGAGTGTTGTTCTTTATTTACTGTCCTGTTTTTAAAGTTTTTCAATACTGGTAGCCAGATTTTGTTCATTTTCAGGTATTCTTCCTTTCTGTTAAAATTGTCCACATGCTTGTGGATTTCAGTGGCTTCTCTGTGTAGTCTGACATGGTGGTTGTTAGAGTGGTCCAACATTTCTGTGTTCTCAAATAATATGCTGTGTCCAGGTTGGTTCATCAGGTAGGCTACTTTGCTATGGCTGGATTAGTCTGCAGTGTCTTTCATGTTCCTTTCATGTTCCTTGAAGCAACCAGGCTTTGAAGCTGCAAGGCTATTCAATGCTAATCAATGTGGCGAATTGCAACATTCACACTTGCCTCCAACAGGCAAGAGTTCTCCCACCCTGGACATTCCACAGATATATAAACCTCACTTGCCTAGTTTTCAACAGACCTCACAACCTCTGAGGATGCCTGCCATAGATGTGGGCAAAACATCAGGAGATAATGCTTTTGGAACATGGCCAGACAGCCCAGAAAACTCACAGCAACCCAGTGAGTCTGGCCATGAAAGCCTTTGACAACATCATATTTTTTGGTTGCTACTATATGTCGGTGGATTTTCGTGTAAACCAGTCTAGAATTCCTTTGGTAGATATTAATAAACAGACCCAAATAATGGACTTCACTGCCAGATCTCTTTGTACAAGCTAAAAGTTTGCAAATTCTGCAGTAAACACAGACTGTCCCCATTACGTTTAGACCCTTCAGACTTCGACACATTCATTTTGTAATCAACCTCACAAGCACAAATAAATTAACACACACAATCAACTTGCAACAGTGGGTTCTTCTGCGTTTCTCAAAAATCTGCTTGCTTTTTTAAAACTACAGCTAATACGTTAGGCATCCGCTGGTTACATCCTCAGAATAATAGCATTTCAAATGTATTAGCAGAAAACCATGTTGTAGCTATCTCAAGCCAGGCTTCCACCCAACATAATAAAACAAAGTCTTTTGGAACTTGTAGCACAGATATAGACAGCGAGCAATGCTCCAATGTGCTTTATAATGCCTTGCTCAGGCATGCATGCTTAAATAATTTGAAGTCATTTGTATTTATCTACTTTAATTTTAGCAGATTTTAGTGGTAAAATATTCTTCTGATTTGTTATTGCCAGCACCCCCAGTTACAAAAGGAGTCACAATATATCAAATACTTGTGCTGTGACGACCGGCAAACGCTGCAACAGTGGGTAACTGGCATAAGAATTGCAAAGGTAAGGAGGAAATGGGGTCGTCGTCCCCCCCTTAATAATACAAGGAAATAAGAATGATGGAATGTAAGCAATAAGCATAAGCAGGTTTCTTGTTCTTGAGCTTCCACCATTGCAACTCAGTTTTTGGGATATTGTGGAGGTTGAAAATTTGGTCCAATTACAAAAATGGCCAAAATCCCTTTCCAGGCCTACTTTGTAAATAGCACAGCCTATGTTTGTGTTGTCAGAGGGAAACGATTTAGTGGGAATATTTCCAGCTATATGCTAGTTTCTGTAGATGTCTGCTGCTGTATGTCTAGCTACAGGAAAATAACTTAGCTGCACCCCTGCCATGTTGGCACTGGGAATGTGGCACAGCTGGCTAAGTGTCAGCTGCATAAGATCTCTCTGACCAGTAGGTCATGAGTTTGAGGCCTGCCCAGGTTGAGGTGGGTGCTCGACCTTTAAGTGTAGCCTGCTGTTGACCTTTGCAGCCCAAAAGGCAGTTGCATCTGTCAAGTAGGAGATAAAGGTACCACAATAAGTGAATTATGAGGCCATTAAAAAACTCCAGGAACGCTGAGGAATGTGGAAGAAACAACAAGGGATGCTGGAAACGTTGAGAGATGAGGAGTACGTCAGCTCCCCCTGGTGGTCAGAGTTTGCCTCTGTTTGTCTATATGTTTGTACTGTGCATGTGGAAACGGCAGGGATTGTCTGCTAAGTATGTGTACCTGTAATCCGCTCTGAGTCCCCTTCAGGGTGAGAAGAGCGGAATATAAATAAAGTAAATAAAAATAAATAAATTGTTGAGGGGCAGGTTTGTAAGGTGATGGTAAGACTACCATGAGAGATGTAGCCATGGAGACTTTTGGCAAATGGCATTTATAACCTTTTGGGAAACACCTTTTGGAGATCATAACTTTTAAAGAAAAATATGACCTTCAAAGAAGAGCCAAAAACCCTTTAGAGGTTCTCTTGTGGTATACAACCAAATATGCAAAGCAAAGGTTTCAGTTGTTAGACTGAATAACCTGTTATCTCAGATCTGTTAGGAACACAGAGATTTTCCGGTGCATAAAAACAGCACAGCTTTAGAAGTGTTTTTCAATGCCTATATATACTCATCCATAAAACAACTTGTTTTATATCATGCACTCAAGAGACAAAAATGAAGTAGACTTTGATAAAATAAATAACGTATTTGGTTTACTCACAACCTTCATGTGTTCAGCATACACAGGTACAAAAACTTACAAGTTCAATTTCAGGTACCTTTTGAGATGGTTCCCTGTGCCAGCCAGGGCATCTCTCTTATAACACAACAGCTATCAAGGAGACACATAGTAAAAAGGAGAGAGAGAAAAGCATGTGGTCTACAGCCCCATTTATAACTTCTCAGGAGTAAAGGAAGCTGCGCATAGAGAAAACAGTAAACAACAAGATCACAGACAAACAGATCGTTAGAGAAAGGTTGTCATTTCTAACAATAACTACATGATAGTAGTGTGCCTCCAAATGTAGGATCTTGCCCTAGAAATTTTACACTCCAGTTTAATACTTCTCAGGATATCAGATGTGGGGCACCAGCAGTTTCCCCCCAATGTGCAGATTGGGATCATGTTTGTGCCCACTGGCCAAGAAAAGCCCAAGCTCATCATAAGTCAGAAATGACTTGAAGACATGTAACAACGACGATAGACATGGATAAACCTTATTTGAAACTCCTCCCTGTGAGCTCAGGGCTGATTGTGCCACATGGCTATTCTTGTCCTACCTTTATTTTCAAGCAGATGCGTGGAATTACTGTTCATGGATGTTTATTTACTGCTGGACAAGATCAGTAGTCACCTAAGCCTTTTCCCAGCCTCCTTTGTGAGTCACTAACATTGTAGGGATAGTGTCCTTGTCATATAGGGAAAATATTGACACGAAAGCAAATCGGTGAAAAGAAAATGTTAATTATCTCTACCAGCAGATTTAAATCCAGGTATTATTTAGTTGCATTGTTATATAATTATTGTTGTCAAAAATGGAAAGCCCTTCAACAATGGCAGGCAAAATAGAATGAAATGAGTTTTGCACTATTATTTATTTATGCTATTTCTGCCCCGCCCATATCAGCCCGAAGGCGACTCAGGGCAGCGAACAAGTCGGCACCATTCGATGCCATATATAAAATACATACATTAACAAGTTAAAACACCTCAAAACATAAAAACAGCAAGCAATAAGACATTTTTAAAAAACTATATCTTCATGTTCAGTCCTCATCCATTCCATCATCATAGTCGTTCCTAGGTTATTTTCCGATTCAAATTCATCTAAATTATACTGCGGTTCCAAAGGCTTGATCAAAAAAACCATGTTTCAGTTTTTTTCGAAAGGTCAATAGGGAGGGGGCCGATCTAATATCCCTAGGTAGGAAGGTCCATAGCCGAGGGGTCACCACAGAGAAGGCCCTATCTCTCATCCCCGCCAGATGAAGCAGGCGGGATCGAGAGAAGGGCCTCCTCTGACGATCTCAAGTTTCTGTAATTATTGTAATTACAGCGTATTTTAGGTAAAGGTAAAGGTTTCCCCTGACATTAAGTATAGTTGTGTCCAACTCATCTCCATTTCTAAGCCGAACAGCTGGCATTGTTCATAGACACCTCCAAGGTTGTGTGGCCAGCATGACTGCATGGAGCGCTGTTACCTTCTCAGCAAGGCGGGTCTTATTGATCTACTCGCATTGGCATGTTTTTGAACTGCTAGGTTGGCAGAAGCTGGGCCTAACAACAGGATCTCACCCCACTCCCCAGATTCGAGCCACCCTTTCGGCCAGCAAGTTCAGCAGCTCAGCAGTGTAACCCACTGCAACACTGGGGGCCTACAGTGCATTTGAACTTACTAGTATATCGTCCCCCCGCCCTTTTTTCTGAAGCAGTCTTCTTTCCTCGTTATGAAGGTTACAGAAACCTTCTAGTTGAAATTAACTTTTTTAGTCATTACAAATAAGGATTGACTAGATGGAGAAGTGAGTTCATGCAGTGTACTTGCACTTAAACTGATGTAAAGTGTGTTGAAATTGAAATATTTAATGTAACGGGTTTCAAGTAAACTCTGAACTGGATTATGACTTTACAGGTGAGTTTTAGACACCCATGTGCTTGGTTTTCTCCAGGGATTAAAAATTACCTTGTGGTGGTCACTTACTTGTAGATGATTAAAAATACTTTAATTTTGGTTTTCCCAGTATGGCAAGACACTGTACAATAACTACATTTGTGCAATGCAGAAGGCTGGCTTAGCTTCTCGATTGGCCAAGCCAGGGAATAATACTGTTTCAGCTGTGGGATCATCTTCAAAAGGTACTAGTATATATTAAACTATGTATGTACTTGGTATGTTGAAGGGTATTCTGTATAGATTCTGGATCATATATCATTCTATATCATTATATAAGGAAATACAAACAAGATTTACGAAACTATTCTGAGAACTCTTTATCTCATGAATATTGCCATACAATGATTTTAAATATTATAAGTAGATATAATACATGCTGTTCTCTTTAATACATTTGTTCAATTGAATTGGAGTTAGCATAAGTAAATCTGCTTTTCCCACTTCTTTTACTGCATCATAGGTATTACTCATGCAAATGGACAGGTCCCCCAAATCATAAATCCAACTGTGGCAGTTTCTTCAGTGAGTGAGAAAGCTGCTGAGATACCAAAGGTACAAATGAAATGTATTAAGAGCATCCTATTACGGTAGTGCTGAACGAAAGTAGATCTGGGTATGCTAAAATGCTGCTGAAGAATTCGTAGAGAGTGAGGCACATGCCCAAGTTATATCCCATGTGGACTACTATAACAAAATATAACTTGTGGCACCCTAAGATTTAGTCTTTGAATATATTGACTGTGCGATTATATTACATCTTCCTGTATTGGTGGAATGGATTAATTGCAGTTAGAATCATAGAATCGTAAAGTTGGAAGAGACCTCATGGGCCATCCAGTCCAACCCCCTGCCAAGAGCAGGAAAATTGCATTCAAACCACCCCGATAGATGGCCTCCACCACACTCCAGGGCAGATTTTTTTCCTGTTAATATGCAAGTGGATGTTTGAATCAGTACTGAAACAATTCTGCAGATGAATACAAGCAAAAACAGGAAGTGGTCAGGAATCAACTGAGCCTACATTTGCATAATAACTTCTAACTGCCAGCTGCCACCTGCAGAATGAAAGGAACCTGTTAGGGGTGGCTGATCCATAAAAAATTGATTCTAAACTCGTGGGGGGGGGATTTCCATTGATGGGTCGTTAGTGAAATTATTACGATTTTTTAAAAAATAAATTTCGTGATTGAAACTTAATTAATAACAAATTTTCGTTATTATTCATTACGTCAGCTGGGAGGGGAAAATGGATGGGAAAGCCCTTAACTCTTCCCTCCCTCCCCCCCCCCTCCCCCCAGCTCAGAAGCATCGGGATTAAATTTAAAACGGGATGGCTCTGAGGTGCTGGGAAAGTGGGGAGGCGAGTTCCAGTTTATTGCCAAGGACAGAAGGAGGAGGGAATTCGCGTCCCCACCTCCTCCTCTCCTTGGCAATAAACCGGGACAAGGGTCCTGGTTTATTGCCAAGGAGAGGAGGAAGAGGGGACCCTTGTCCCGGCTTATTCCCAAGGCTGTCCCTGGGAATAAGCCGGGACAAGGGTCCCGGTTTATTGCCAAGGAGAGGAGGGGACGGGGACCTCCCTGCCCCTCCTCCCTGCCAAGGTCTAAACCACGGCAAGCCTTGGCACGGTTTAGATCCTGGCAGCGGAGGAGGAGCTGACGGGGCCTTCCCTGCCCCTCCTCCCTACCAAGGTCTAAACCGTGCCAAGCCTTGGCGTGGTTTAGACCTTGGCAGGGAGGAGGGGCAGGGAGGGCCCCGTCCTCCCGCTCCCTCTCCTTGGGAATAAGCCGGGACCCTTGTCCCGGCTTATTCCCAAGGAGAGTAGGAGGGGGCTCTTCCCCTCCCCTGCCAAAGGAAATAAACCGGGCCAGCCAGGCCCTGCCCGGTTTATTTCCTTTGGCAGGGGAGGGCTTCTTCCCCTGTCAAAGGTAAACCTTGCTCTCAGCTGGCGAGAGGAGAAAGGAGAGGCTGCTGCCTTCCAGTCTCCTCTCACGAGTTGAGAACGGAGGGGAAAAAATGACCTAATAACATGATCTTACAAAAAATGGCCGCCCAGGTTCAGAATAGAAATTACACTTCAGTGTTGAACCCCGAGGACGATATATGATAGAAATATTTTTTTAACGAATTTCTAAGTATTTTAAACCGGAGATATCCACCCCTATAACCTGTTTATATTATATCCCCAGAGGGGTTCTCTTCATCTTAACAAGTCTGATAAAAGGTGATGGCAAATGTGTCCAGTAGTAAGATAGTAGCATGATAGCCTAGGTATCGTTTTCATATTTACCTTGCGCGGTGGATGCATTAGAAAGGAGATAAAATATCCTATCTCTCTTCTATTTGTATACAGCATTTAGGTAAAGGTTAATAAGTCCCAGTAATTTTGATTATACCAGAATGTGGAGGAAAAAGAAGTGTCTGTGACTGGTACGAAAAGCAGAATTCATAGGATCCTTACTTCAGCACAATGCAAGCAAGGCAAATCCCACCAACCAGTCTGTAGTATACAGACCATAGAAATGTAACCCAAGGTTATACAGCAGTTATTAAAAGCTCTGGGTCCAGATTTAGGTGCATGAAACTCTTAAGTGAGGGGTTTCCCCATAACAGTCCCCCCCCCTGAAAATGTTATACGGATAATGGGCTATCTCATGCGGGGATAGCCACATTTCAGGCAGATGCACTTATTTGCAGAAGAATTTGGTAGAATCAAAAAATCATAGAGTTGAAAGATACCTCAAGGCCTATCCAGTCCAACCCCCTGACAAGAAACAGGAAAATCGCATGGTATCTTAAATTATGTTCATAGCAAAGAAATAAAAAACTGCTGGAATCACTGAGTGTTCCGGGCTGTATGGCCATGTTCCAGAAGCATTCTCTCCTGGCGTTTCACCTGCATCTGTGGTAGGTCTCCTCACAACCTCTGAGGATTCTTGCCATAGATTCAGGCAAAACGTCAGGAGAGAATGCTTCAGGAACATGGCCATATACCCTGGAAAACTCACAAAAACCCAAAAACTATATGGGTGGAAAAGCCCGTCAGAGCCCACAAATATAGCTGAACAAATGAAAATTGGCAATCGGTTTAAATGGTGGACTGAAGACAGTACTGAATATCCTTTTATCCATCAGTAGCTATCAGAAACTCTCTTGACAGCTGTATTGTTTCAAAGGCCTGGCATTTCCAATGAGAACAAAACTTTCTAATTACAGATGATTTAGTCCAGGTTTTCCTAAATTAAGTGATCAGTAGAATTATGACATTCTAATCTGTTTTCCAAGTGAACATAGGAAAAAGCTAAAATATGTTAATGGGTGAAACAAGACTTTTTTAAAAAAATAATATTAGAACCAATAATAGAGAGGCAGAATGTCCATCTGTCGGGGGTGCTTTGAATACAATTTTCCTGCTTCTTGGCAGGGGGTTGGACTGGATGACCCACAAGGTCTCTTCCAACTCAATGATTCTGTGATTTTGAAAATACATTTAATTAGTCCTTGACTGAAAGTGTACAAATGTGAACCTCCAAACTATGCATTCCTCCTGTCAACATACTACAAAGCCATAGTTTCTGCAATATCCTTTTAATTTCTGGAATTGTTTCCTTTGTTAAAAGGTTAAGAAGCCGGACAGTGTCATGGACGTCAAGCAATCCCGGGCACCTCCCATGCCACAATTCAGACAGCACAAACCTGGTGGGTTACATCCACCACCCCCTCCACAAAGGCGATCTTCTGCAGTAACTACTTCTCTGAACTTACCAACTAACACTGAGAGAAGAAATACATCTTACACTTTTGATACAGAGTTTCCACCTCCGCCTGAATTGTTGCCTCCACCTCCTGAACTGGATGAGCTGCTGCCACCACCTCCACCACTGCCTCCACCACCTCCTGAATGCTATGAAGCTCCTCCTGATTTCATTCCTCCACCACCGCCTTCCTACATTGCTGGCACAGGCAGCCCAGAGATGATGATGCCACCGCCTCCTCCGCCGCCTTCATTTCCTGCCCCTGATATGCCTCCACCAATCAGGAAAAAGCCCCCACCTCCTCCAAGAAGGCAGGAAGACAGCGATGGGCAGGCAGGAAGGCCAAGGCAAAGTGCACTTCCAAGGGGAGATGGAGCTGGACAAGGAGATTTCATGTCTGATTTAATGAAGGCATTAGAAAGGAAAAGGAGTGAAACATGAAATAAACGTATTATATTCTCGGGTGTGAGATCATGAAGGGATGCTCCTAATAAACTGTCTGGAGAGCACTTCCTGATTGTCCAAAGGAGTACATGGTACAGAAAGTAATTTCAACAGCCCAACTTCTCTCAAAGACTTTTTGAAGCAGGGACTTTTCGTTCTCCTGATTTGTAGGGTGAAAATGTCTGCTGGCCAAAGGCAGATTCTACAGTGATGCCTCATTTGATCCAGCAATTAGTTGACAGAGATGTGCAGCAACATAGAGTTGGACTAATTTATTGACATTATAAACCTGGTGCTGAGGCACTTTCTAGAAGTATAAGTTTGAATTTTGAAACAGAAAAATTATAGCCTTAAAAAGTGTAAATATCCATTCTTGACTGGCTGGAGCTACAAAAAACACAATGTATCACACCTGATTTCTTGATTACTGATTAGGACCCCTCAACAGTGTTAATGATTCCAGTATGAACACCTGCAGGCAACACCTGTACTGATGCTAATAACTCTGAAAACGCTTGAAGTTTTTAATCTAAGTAATTAATCTTTTCCTACCTCTCTGTCATTTATGAGTCACCCACATTCTTAACTTTATTTTTCAACAGTATTCACTCACATTAATAAAATTCTCTTGTGTCTTCCCACCGGTGTCATCATTAATAAGCAAGCAGTACCTTTTTGTTTAAATACAGCACGTAACACATTTGAGACAACCTGTAGGAAAAGTCAGATTTTGACTTCAATGAACAGTAATGTAACATAAATATCTGCAGGCAGACCTACGCTATGTTGAACAATATACCTCTACAATCCCGAAATACATTGAAATCCTTGAAGCTGTCTCATCATAAAGCCCTGGGACTTTGCAACAAACAAGCAAGATCAGAGAAGTATCTGGCTACATCCGCCATAGCCAGATGCAAAATGATGACATGAATCTTCCAGCTGTCTCAGTTCTGTTATATTTATTGCGTGCCTGGCTATGGCAGATGTAACCAGAGATTTTGCCGATTCTGCCTGCTCAGCATGATGCATGGAATGGCTGGGTGGAGCACCTCGAGGGCCTTTTCAATAAATTGTGGAAGGGGAAATTTGGATCTTGCCAGAAGAAACAGTGCCCCCCAAAAAGCATAAGGGACACTTATTAATGCAGTATGTCCCTAACTGAATTCCAGTCTTCCAAGTTTAAGATAGTGGTAAGCAAATAGCTAGCATGGCATTGGAATATAACTAGAGTGTGGAGATTGATTCCCAACTGACTATGGAAACCCACTTGGGCAATCACACACTCTCAGCCCCAGTAAAACTGTCATAGGTCCGCTGTCAGTTGGAAAGGACTTGAAGGCAGACAACAAAAAGCTCTCTAGATAAGAACATAAGAACATAAGAAGAGCCATGCTGAATCGGACCTCAGCCCATCTAGTCCAGCATTCTGTATCACACAGTGGCCCACCAGTTGTACACGGGGATCTCGAGCAGAAGGGAGGGCAAAACCCCGACCTGCTCCCGACCCCCCACAACCAGTACCCAGGGAAATCCTGCCTACCTCAACCAACTCCGAGGTGGCACTTGAATGTCCTTTTCAGTAACTACCGATGCACTTGGTATCCATGAATCTGTCTAATCCTGCCTTGAAGTTGTTCAGGCTGACAGCTGTCACAACCTCTTCTGGAAGTGAGTTCCATAACCCAATGACCCTCTGGGTGAAGAAATATTTCCTTTATTAGTCCTAATTTTCCTACCTTGGAGCTTCAGGGAGTGCCCTCTAGTCCTAGTGTTTTGTGACAAAGAAAATATTTTTTCTTTATTCACCTTTTCTATCCCATGCATGATTTTATACACTTCGATCAAGTCACCTCTTAAACGCCGTCTTTCAAGGCTGAAAAGACGAAGGTGTTGCAACCTGGTTTCATAAGGGAGCGTTTGTCTCGGAAAGCTAGATAATGTTGGTGTTGGAAGTCCCATCATTCTAAGTTGGTATAGCCAATCGTGGAGGTTAGTGTGAGCAATATTGGAGATGTTGGTGGTTTTCATGGCCGGAATCACTGGATTTCTGAGTTTTCTGGCCTCTGTGGCCATGTTCCAGAAGCATTATCTCCTGATGTTTCGCCCACAAGAGTTCTTACCATATATCAAGGGAACCACTGACTGCATAGGGAAGCTGATGGAGAAGCACACCCTACAAACTATCTACAGACCCACTAAGAAAATCCCAAAAATGCTACATTCAGCAAAGGACAAGAGGGATCCTCTCATCTCTGCAGGAATCCACCAAATACCATGCAGCTGTGGACAAGTCTACAAAAGGGACCATCAAATGCAGCAATGCCCAAACATGAATCAAGGAACAGGAAAGGCACTGCAGGCTACTTCAACCAGAAAAGTCAGCCATAGCAGAGGACATGATGAACCAGCCTGAACACCGCATATTTGCGAACACAGAAATGCTGGACCACTCTAACAACCACCATGTCAGACTACACAGAGAAGCCATTGAAATCCAAAAGCATGTGGACAATTTCAACAAAAAGGAGGAAAACCTAAAAATGAACAAAATCTGGCTACTAGTATTTTTAAAACTCTAAAATCAGGACAGTAAATAAAGAGCAACATTCAGAAAACAGGGGAATTCCAGACTGGAAACTATCAGGGTCAGCTAACACCTCCCAACAAAGGATCCCCCAAGGCAGCAACTATCCAGGCTTTGAAGCTGTAAGGCCAATAAATGCTAATCAAGGTAGCCAATTGCAACATTCACACTTGCCTTAGACAGACAAGAGTTCTTTCTCCCACTTTGGTCATTCCAGAGATATAAAAACCTGACTTGCCTAGTTTCCAACAGAGGTTGCCCGCCATAGATGCAGGTGAAACATCAGGAGAGAATGCTTCCAGAACATGGCATACAGCCTAGAAAACTCATAGCAACCCAATATCTGAAGAGCCACACTTTGGCCGTCCTTGGTTTATGGTGGCAGTTCTTGTAAACCAGACCGTTGTGACTTTAAATTAAGAAATAGAAATAGCCTGAAGAAACGAATAGTTCATGTATGGAACGAGAATTGCTGTTCAGCTTAGAGGCAGGAGGCATTTTTTTGCTAGCAAATAAAAAGAGCAAAGTGGTTCTTGGCATGAGGAAGCCCATACAGTCTAAATCAGGTAAGAGTTTCACTGATTTTCACATAATGCCACAGGCTTTGCTTGACACATGCTATAATCCTTGAGGCAAAAATATTATTTCACCTGAAGGGATCATTATTGGATGATTTTGTTCTAACATTTAGAATACCGATTCCTGGTACCAATTATCCTCAACAATAGTTATAACATTTTCCAAACACGAGCTTCCCCAAGCTTCTAGATCAGAATCTGGGTGCCATTTATAGAAAGAACCATCTGATGAATCTAATGATTCCCATGATTGTGGCACTGCAAGAAGAGGAAACCCATGTTGTGACACTAAGAAGATAAATGGCTTAGACCAGGGGTGCTCATTAGGTAGATTGCGATCTACTGGTAGATCATGTAGGGCGTCCTGGTAGATCGCAGGCAGGGCAGGAGGCTCAGTCCCACCCTGCAGGCTCCCGACGCTGCCCAGGCGCTGCCGGCCAGTCAGCATGGTGGTGGCGTGACTGGCGTCACTATGGCCCATATGGAAGCCATACACGGTGTGTATGGCTCCCATGCCATTTCTGCTGCCGCCATGATGTCATGCACGCCGTTTTCCCTACCATTTCGTGGTCTTGCCAGAAGAAGGGCGCGAGGGAGGGGTGGCTCCAACTGCGGCTGCTGCAGCATGGACTGGGACTCGGAGCTGTTGGTAAGCCAGTGGAGGGGCTTCCTCTTTTCTCCCTCTGTCCCTCTCCCTCGCTCTCTTTCCTTCCTTCCTTCTCCCCTTTCTTCCTTCTCTTTCCTACCTTCCCTTCTTTCCCTCCCTCCCTCCTGTTCTTCCTTCCTCTCTCCCTCCTTTCCCTTCCTTCCTTCCCTTCTTTCACTCCCTTCTGTTCTTCCTTCCTCTCTCCCTACCTCCTTTCCCTTCCTCATCTCCTTTCTTCCTTTCTCCCTTCCTTCTTGCCTTGCCTTCTTTCCTTCCTGTTTCCTCCCTCCCTCCTTCCTTCCTTCCTGCCTTGAAAATTTGTTGTTGGTTGTGGAGGTTCTGTGTGGGAAGTTTGCCCCAATTCTGTTGTTGGTGGGGTTCAGAATGCTCTTTGATTGTAGGTGAACTATAAATCCCAGCACCTACAACTCCCAAATGACAAAATCAATTTTTTGAGTGATCGTCACTCCTTGTAGTAGTGTCTTGTGGCCAAATTTGGCAGCAATTCGTCCAGTAGTAAGAAATCAGTTTGTGTGTGTCAACTGTAAAATAGGATGCGTGGAAGGGTCCTGGGTTATCTGAGATCCTTTCCACACAGTTGAGTAAAATCCCATGTTATCTGCTTTGAATCAGATTATATGGCAGTGTGGACTCAAAAAACCCAGTTCAAAGCAGATATTGTGTTATATGTTTCACATTTTTGTAGTGGTAGGTAGATCCGCCAGTTGAACAGCCCTGTTTTATAAGTAGCTCGCATACTGAAAAATGTGAGCACCCCTGGCTTAGACAATACTTCTAATGGAGAGGAATCGAAATTGCCAAGTTTGCAGGGCAATTGGAGTAGGCAGTGAGGCAGAATCATCTTACTAAAAGATGGTGGTCATTTGGTCTAGCCTACTCCACTGTGGTACCTAATGGGATTTCAATTTCCATCATTCCTGACAATTGTGAAAATTAGTTGTAATCTAACGTTTCTAGAAAGCATTAGGTTATGGAAGGCCAGAATAGTGCATATATATATAGCTCTTTGAAAGAGGAAAGAGAATGAAGCCACTGCATGACACAAAAAAGCAGCAACAGAATACAGATGTGACAAAAATATCATTTGTGTGTCTTTTTGCATTATTCAAAGTTTTTATATCTTTATTCAATCTTGATTATAATATATGTTTATCAAGATGAACAGCTGATTTTAATGTCTTGGGCCCAAGCAGGGGGGCGGGGCCAATCACAGGGGGCGGGGCCCATCCCCGGAGTGACGCTGTAGGAGGGAGGTCGGAGCAAAGAGGGGTTCCCCTTTGCTCCTCCCTCCCTTCTACAGCGTCAACTGGGCAAGAGGCACGGCGATTTCGCCATGCCTCTTGTCCGGTTTGGCCGCTGTGGAGAAGGAAGGGAGGCGCAGAGAGGGGCTCCCTTTGCGCCTCTCTTCCTTCTGCAGCGTCAAACTGGGCAAGAGGCACGGCGATTTTGCCATGCCTCTTGCCCGGTTTGACGCTGTGGAGAAGGAAGGGAGCGCAGAGAGGGCTCCCTTTGCGCCTCTCTTCCTTCTGCAGCATCAAACTGGGCAAGAGGCACGGCGATTCGCCATGCCTCTTGCCCGGTTTGACTGCCGTGGAGAAGGAAGGGAGGCGCAGAGGGGCTCCCTTTGCGCCTCTCTTTCTTCTGCAGCATCAAACTGGGCAAGAGGCACGGCGATTCGCCATGCCTCTTGCCCGGTTTGACGCTGTGGAGAAGGAAGGGAGGCGCAGAGAGGGCTCCCCTGCGCCTCTCTTCCTTCTGCAGCATCAACCTGGGCAAGAGGCACGGCGATTTCGCCATGCCTCTTGCCCGGTTTGACGCTGTGGAGAAGGAATTTCTCCCTCCTCCTCCTCCTCTTTCCCAGGCACCGCGGCTGTCCCAAGCGCCGCGGCGCCAGGGAAAGGCACGGCGCCCGGGAAAGAGGAGGAGGGAGAGCAGAAGGCAGCGCCAAGGGCAGCGCGTCACAGGCCTGGCGTGACGCGCTGCCCTTGGCGCCGCCTACCCCTCCTTTTCGCGCGGAGAGGAGGAGGGGGCGGTGCAGGGAGGAGGAGCTAGCTCTTCCTCCTCCCTGCCCCGCCTCCCCCCCCCCCCGGCCGCCATTTTTTAAATAAAAATTAGATTTTTTTAAAAAATTTAAAATGGCGGCTGGGGACATAGCTGGGGCCCTTGCCCAACAGGCTGGGGGCCGGATCCGGCCCCCGGGCCGCCTGTTGGACAGCCCTGACCTTGGGGGCCGCTCGCCCCCGCCCCCAGGCCCCGCCCCAACCCCAGGCCCCGCCCCCTCCTAAAACGGCCGAAAAAGGGCAGAAGGCGGCGCCAAGAGCAGCGCGTCACAGGCCTGGCGTGACGCGCTGCCCCTTGGCACCGCCTACTCCTCCTTCGGCGCCCCTCCTTCCTAGAGCGGAGGGGGCGCCGAAAGGAGAGTAGGCGGCGCCAAGGAGCAGCGCGTCACGCCAGGCCTGTGACGCGCTGCTCTTGGCGCCCGCCTACTCCTTCCTCGGCGCCCCCCTCCGCCCTAGTAAGGGGGGGCGCCAAAAGAGGAGTAGGCGGTGCCAAGGAGCAGCGCGACACGCCAGGCCTGTGACGCGCTGCTGTTGGCGCAAAAAAAATCGATTTTTTTTTTCAAATTTAAAAACGGCGGCTGAGGGCATAGGTGGGGCCGTGTCCAACAGGCTACGGGGCCGGATCCGGCCCCGGGGCCGCCAGTTGGACAGCCCTGTTTTATAAGTAGCTCGCATACTGAAAAAATGTGAGCACCCCTGGCTTAGACAATACTTCTAATGGAGAGGAATCGAAATTGCCAAGTTTGCAGGGCAACTGGAGTAGGCAGTGAGGCAGAATCATCTTACTAAAAGATGGTGGTCATTTGGTCTAGCCTACTCCACTGTGGTACCTAATGGGATTTCAATTTCCATCATTCCTGACAATTGTGAAAATTAGTTGTAATCTAACGTTTCTAGAAAGCATTAGGTTATGGAAGGCCAGAATAGTGCATATATATATAGCTCTTTGAAAGAGGAAAGAGAATGAAGCCACTGCATGACACAAAAAAGCAGCAACAGAATACAGATGTGACAAAAATATCATTTGTGTGTCTTTTTGCATTATTCAAAGTTTTTATATCTTTATTCAATCTTGATTATAATATATGTTTATCAAGATGAACAGCTGATTTTAATGTCTTGGGCCCAAGCAGGGGGGCGTTGTGCGTAACCAGCTCTCTCAGCCACAGTCTGCATCTGAAAGGGTGACTGCAAAATCTGTTGCAAGAGGCGGACCTGAAAATAAAATGTTACAATCATTGTGACAAAGCTTATGATTACTTTCTTAGATATCTGCCTTTTCAACAGTTATTGATGAACCCCTCATTATGTAGTTTTAGATCTCTCAAGCATGACCACCTTACTTCTGAAAAATCATTCTTTTCAGCTTTTTGGGCAGCCGATTCTGCCATCCAATTTCGGAGCACATACCGAGGATTAATACCTGAAACCAAAACCAAAATCTTAGTTGTATGTATAAAATTAACTAAGGCTTTTCACTAGAGATGTATTATACTCAATTCCATGTTCTCTAGTACAGATAAAAGAAATTAACATTTTCAAAGTGTTGGAAGTGAACCAAAAGAAAAATTCAAACTAACAAGCCACAATTTTCCATTGTCTAGAAATTAAGCACTATGTTTCCTTTAGAGGGAGACCCCCAGTGGTGCAGAGAAACCGCTGAGCTGCTGAACTTGCTGACCGAAAGGTCAGGGGTTCGAATCCCGGAAACGGGATGATCTACTGTCAGGCCCAGCTTCTGCCAACCTAGCTTTTTGAAAACATGCAAATGTGAGTAGATCAATAGATACCACTCTGGTGGGAAGGTAACAGCGCTCCATGCAGTCATGCTGGCCACATGATCTTGGAGGAGTTTATGGAAAATGTTGGCTCTTTGGCTTAGAAATGGAGATGAGCATCACACCCCAGATTTGGGCATGACTAGACTTAATGTCAAGGAAAAACCTTTACCTTTTTCTTATACTAGAACAAAAGAATATGCTTCTACACTAGTGCTTCCCAACCTGTGGGCCTAAAATAAGGTCTGCGAGACATGCAGGGAAAATTGGCGCTGGGGTGCATGCCGCCATTGAAGGAGAACTCTAGATTATTAAATATGGTTTTCTGTGGGCAAGCAGATGGCGACTACTGGATTGCGTATGTTCTGTATTGGAAACTAGAGCTGGTGTGGTCTATCCAATACGATTTTCTGAATCAGCATCCCAAATAACCAAACAATCTAAAGCTGACCAAAAACTGATTCGTAACCTCTTTGGTACTAATATTGGAGAGTGGTCCCTGGTCAAAGTGGTCAAGTGGTCCCTGGTCTAAAAAAGGCTGGGAACCACTATTCTACACCAATGGAAGAGAACAGTAACATTCCAATTTTTCCTGAATCTATTTTTATACAAAGGCAAACTAATCATTGTGGGTCCTTCATCGCACAATTCTGCCTATAGTATGCTTCCAATGTTACATGGATTATATGGAAAATGATGTTTTCAAGCAAAATTGCATAGCTGTAAAAATAAGACACATGGTGCCAACCCATCATATCATGGAATCATAGAGTTGGAAGAGACCACATGGGCCATCTAGTCCAACCCCCTGCCATGCAGGAAAAGCAATACAATCCCTGACAGATTTCTATCCAGCCTCTGTTTAAAAGTGGTGCTGTGGTGAGCCCTATTCAATCCAAATGAAATATTTGTCCACTCCCATGTCAATGAGGGACATGTTCCACCTCAGGAGTATAAATCTGTGTGGTTACTTCCCAATCCCTGCTTCAAACAGCATAAACTCCAAATGTAGTTGCTAGTTAGCTTGTCATCTAGTGACTAAAATGGTACCATGCATTGACCCTTAAATGAATTTTGAAAGAGGCCCAGCTGCACACTACTATACTCTCCTAAATATGAATCTTTTCAGGGATCCATCTTTCATGGGCTTGGGACTATGACTCAAGAGTATTCTAGCTAACTATGTTTTTATTAAAGCACAAGAAGGATATTAGCAAGACGGAACATGTCCAGAGAAGGGCAACCAAAATATCTAGATGTCCAATCCTATGAGAAGTGGCTAAGGGACCCGAGTATGTTTACTTTGGAAAAGAGAGGGATAAGAGGACACGATAGCCATCCCTAAATATTTGGCTGTCGGATGGAAGAGGGGGCACGCTTGTTTGCTTCTGCTTGAGAGTGTAGGTCACGGAGCAATGGAGTCATATTGCAGGAAAAGATATTCCAATTAAACATTTGAAAGAACTTTGTGATGGTAAGAGCTGTTCAAGAGTGGGCTAGGATACATCCTACATCCCATATATATTCCCTAAACTAGTGAAGACATAGGACTTGTGAATACGAACTAGGCATGAACCCATAACTTTAGATTAACATTTCTAGCTGCCTTAAATATATTACATTGTAATTGGTTCCCCTAACTGAAATCTATTTTGTTATGTTTTAGAAAACACGCTTCCTTATAACAAAGTAAAGTTGTAGCCGCAAGCATATATACCTTTAATTACCCAATAAATAACCTAGCAGATAAATAATCCTGTTTTATTTTGTAGACGCCCCTGTGAAATATGGATAAGATGTAAGTATTTCTGTGGAGTTCACCCGTAACCATCTTTGTGTGTTCTTTATAATTAAGGGGTGAAATGTAGAGTCATGCTTTTAATTAAGGAGGAGCTCTGTCACGTCTTCCAGTTTTATAAATTAGGCACTTTATAATTAAATTCTCAGTCTGTTTCCAAGAATTTCTACTTATCTCACAGTTCAGTGTAAAAGCCTCTGTAGCTGAGCATTTGTTCTGTTGGATAGATAGCAAATTACTGATCTAGCAGAATTTGCCTTCAAATTTTCCCTGAATTGTTTATTACATTTAATCAGCTTAAGGCAGGCATGGAGAACAAAAAAAATTGTTACAACGTTCCCTGCTTCTACCCTTTACATGCCCACATATATGCATGGATACATGGATGCACACACTCCATAGCTACTGAGGAGCTGCCAGCCTTTAATGGTGGGGCATGCTCCTGGAGGACAGACCTGCTGTTTAGAGTAGGAGGTACCATGGTTGGTTGCCGTCTCATACATTCCCACTTTCTTTTTTCTCTTAGACATAAACACATATGCATAGGCAACGATTCACATCTCATACAGGGAGTGGCCATTCACTCCCTGTTTAAAAACCTCAAAAGAAGGGGACTCCACCAACCACCAAAGCTTCTCAATCTTCCACTGCTAGTAACAGGTGTCAGTTCCTGTGTTGAGTAACATTACCATATCCACCTGCAAATTATCTCTAGAGCAGATCTGCACAACCTGTGGTCCTCCAGACTCCAACTCTCAATGGCCCTAGCCAGGAATTCTGGGTGCTGAAATCCAAAACACCTGGATTGCTACAGATTATGTAGAAATGCTTTAGAGCAGTGTTTCTCAACCTGTAGGTCCCCAAATGTTTTGGCCTTCAACTCTAAGAAATTCTAACAGCTGGTAAACTAGCTGGGATTTCTGGGAGTTGTAGGCCAAAACATGTGGGGACTCACAGGTTGAGAATCACTGTTCCAGAATGAGAGGAAATTGCAACAGGGACCCTGTGGGCAAGCTCACACACTAAAGAGCACTCACAGAAGGGGACGGAAAAGTCAATCAGCTGTTCTCCAGCAAATGGACTCCTTCTGCTCACATCGGCAGCTGCCCATATGTGGATATGTGGGGGTTTGATGTGTAATCACTTTAGATACACAGCTAAGTGCTACAAAATTCCACCCATAGTTCAATCACATTCTCTAATACATTAACGGGAGAAAATAACTGCTTGTTGGTAAATATAATCCTAGTAGATTATGGTGGTGTGATTATTTGAGCATAGAAATACAACTCTGGAGATCAGGGTTCGAATCCCCATGCACAAGTCACACTCCTTCAGCCTGTTCTCCAAAATTCAATGAGCTTGTTTACCTTTATGGTCACCTCACTACTCTGTGGTGAGGTTATGTCCCGTCGTTTCTGACAACCGATAAGGACTACGGCTACACCAATGAAGGCCTTGATAAAGCCCCGCCCGGGGGCGAAACGGGGAAGTGGCCCCCAGAATACAGGCACCGCCAGCCCGTCGGCCTTTCTTCATACGACTTATTAAGGAGCTAATTTCGGCCTCCTTTGGTCCTTTTTCTGTCAGAACTAATTATACCACTAGAGCCTTAGTCTTGGAATTTATTGGACTACTGGACTGTGTTGTTGCGAATTCGATCTGTGGTGCTGCGATTTTAATTGTGAAGCTGCGATATATTTGTGAAGCTGCGATTAATCTGGATTTTCCTGGCAACCACTTGAATCCACCCTCACTCCCATAGATGTATAGGGGTCCTGGTATGTCTAGATGTATTGTATAACTTTGCTCTAGTTCTAGATAAATTGAATCTCTTTTATACTGATATCAACCTTATAGTGTTTACTTTACTGTCTTGTTTATGATGTGGCATGCAGTTGTAGAACAGTTGTCTTTTGAAGGAGTGAGTCATGAGAACAACTTCACTCAATCCTTTGACCAAAGATGGGAGGGAAATAATGTGGCCCGATGACATAATATCTGGAACAGCATTGCAAATTGGTTGCATCTGTTTTGCTGGACAAGTTTCTAGCATTTCTATAAAAGTAGGGGGAAAGAAGAGTACTACACTAGTCTTCTTTTTTTTTTTTTGTGAAAAATCGTGAACTACCAGGTCTAACACAGGAACAAGGAGCAGGTTGCTGTTTATGAAAACAGCAAGGTGGGAATGATTAATACACTGTTAACATAGAAACTGCCCAAACCTATGCCTTTTGTACCTAAAAAGAGCCAAAACAAAGAGTATCTGGCTTCCAAGACACAAGCTTCCCAGTAGAAATAGCTCTGCAGGAAAAGGGCTTTGATAAATGCAATATGCCAACATATTCGCTTGATGGAAACTTTGCATATGACATTTGTCAAATGGAACTGTCTGATCTCCCCCTAAAAGTCAAGATGACTAAACTGAGATGGTCTAACCTGGGCATGTTATAAGAAGGTGCGAGTCTTTAGAAAAGACATTAATGTTTGGTGAGGTAGAAAACAGTGGGGGAAAATGAGGACAACATTACAGATGGACAGACAATAAAGATCTGATTTACAAGGACTTAGCAGCTGCTGATAAAAGGTTGGCTTTAAGGTCTCTAATTCATAAAGTTGAAAGTTACTTGATTGCAATTAACAACACTAACAATGTAGGTGATGTGGAAAGAGAATAAATGATCCACATATTGAAATAACAACAGAAGTACTTTCCTATATGTACATGCATTTGGAAGCCCAACATACAGCAGAGTCTCGCTTATCCAACATAAACAGCCCGGCAGAACACTGGATAAGCAAAAATTTTGGATAATAAAGAGGGATTACGGAAAAGCCTATTAAACGTCAAATTAAGTTATGATTTTGCAAATTAAGCACCAAAACATTATGTTTTACAACAAATCAACAGAAAAAGCAGTTCAATACATGGTAACATTATGTAGTAATTACTATATAAATTTAGCACCAAAACATCACAATGTATTGAAACAAGTGTGGATCTGGGCAGGAGGCAGACTGCATTGGATAATAATACAGAACACTGGATGAGCGAAGGTTGTATAAGTGAGACTATACTGTAATACAGGGGTGGGCAACTATTTTTTCCAAGGGGCCACACGAGAGCCAAAAAATATTATGGAGGGCCGCACCTAAAGGCGGAACTACATGCTAATCTACATAATTTATTTATTTATTCACTTACTATATTTACTATATATTACACATCATTAATATTAACATATTAATATATCAAGAAATATTCATATATTATTAGTATTAATATCATAATTATTATATTATAGTATATATATATATAAACATAATATATTGAAATTATAATATATCATATAACATTATATTATATTATTTATTATATTATTTTATTATTGTTATAAAATTATTATACAATAATAATAAAAACCACTAAAATAAAATAATGCTTCCTTATAGTCCCCTTCTCTGGAGATTTTTATGCAGAGGCCAGGCAGGGGAGGCAAGCCAGAGGCCCTTAGGCGGGCCGGATAGAATCAGCCAAAGGGCCGCATCCGGCCCCCGGGCCGCAGTTTGCCCACCCCTGCTGTAATATCATGATCTTAATTAAATGACAGGAAATAGTCTGGTCTGTATTAAGAGATTGTAAATACGTCAGAAGAATTTTTTTAGCTTGACTCACCTGTCATTCTTCTTCTTCTCTCTGAATCTAAGTCACCTGTATTGCTACATAATACACAAAAAGAGAACCAGAAAATTCAATTTGCATCTCTTGTTTTGTATGTCTTATCTGAACTAGTCCAGACAAAACATTCTTGGATTGCTAAAACATAGTTGACTGAACAGGGAATAAACATGAACAAGTATATAAAACGAAAATTATCTGATTTTAATTATGATTTATTAAGTCAACCTCTTAAAGACAGTAATAAAATGTTCAATACCTAAGATATGATGCCACATACGTAAACATGCACTGCCTACAGAATCTCATAGAAAAAAGTATCTCTTGCTCTTTTCTTTTTAAAGGAAATATGTTCAAAGTGTACAGTAGATTGCAATAAATTGTTTTACTTAAGGTCGTAATGTGTTTTTATTATTGTCTTGGTTTTAATTCATTTGCTAATGTTTTTGAGTGTTTTAAATGCTGTTTTTATTATGCTGTAGGCATTCAATTTGTTGCCTTGAGAACCGCCCCGAGTCGCCTTCGGGCGGAGAGGGAGCGGTATATAAATGTGCTAAATAAATAAATAAATGTCTATTAACTGCCATGAGCAATTCTATCCTACACACATTATTGTATGAATCTGCTTCACATTCTCAGCAGAATTCAAGAATATAAAAAACCCACTTTATTGGTAATCAAATGACAGAGCTATCTTGTCAGTGCTTCTGAAAGTATTGCAGCTTAAGGGACACAACCAAACAGCGAAAACATTGTCCCTCAGATGTTCTGTTATGTACAGTGCACTAACTCATTCAACAGTCACCAAATAAGTATATCTACAAGTATTTTCTTGCTTTGCTCTATCTATTGCTTGTATTAGTATGAACTGAATGTCTATATTCTTATTGCAAGAGATGGAAAAAACATCTGAAAGGACAACTTTTAGTATTGAGCAGAAACTGGAGCAAAGTCACCTTTCCTTTTTTTGCAGAACTGCTACTAGATAGTAAACAGCGGGGCATGTGTGGTGCTTCAGATGATGCTGAATTGTAGCTTTATTTATTTATTTATTTAATCTATTTGTATCCTGCGTTTTTCTACCCCGAAGGGGACTAAATGCAGTTTTACATATGGTACCTATTCAATGCCATTGAACAACAAACGGTTAAAATTAAAATTAAATTACAAAATTCATTGACTATTTTCTGCCATTTTTTAAGATCAACCTCTGGTAGTTTAATAGGTAACATATTACAGAAGAAGTTGAATTTAGATAGTATTTTCATTTTAAAAATTGCTATTCTGCCAAACCATGAGAGGTTAATATTTTTGAATTCTAGCAGTCTTTCTTGAATTTCCCTGAATAGTCTATCAAAATTTAAATTTTTTAACTCTGAGTAATTGACAGGTATTGTGACTCCCAAGTACTTAATTTTATTTCTGATCTTAACCTTAAATTGATCAATTATTTTCTCCTTGTCTTTTTTCTCTAGGTTTATTGTCATTACCTCAGTTTTCTTCCAATTGATTATTAGGCCTGTCATTTTTCCAAACTGTTTTAAATGTAGATTTATCCGGTCTAGTGCCTTATCTGGATTTCTGACTGTCAAAAGGGTGTCATCCGCGAATAAGCTAGTTTTGATTTTGTTTTCCACTCCCATTCCCTGTATTTCATTATCCTTCTTGATTGCAGATGCCAATAATTCCATAACTAATATAAATAATACCGGAGAAAGAGGGCAGCCTTGCTTAACTCCTTGCATGATACTGAAGGTTTCAGTACTTGAATCATTAATTATGACTTTAGCCCTATTTTCTGAATATATTTGTTCTATTATATGTTGGAACCCCTCTCCAAAACCATATTTTTTAATTAATAATTTCAACACTGTCCAACCCATCAAGTCAAAGGCTTTATATATATCAAGTGCAATAATGCCTACTTGAGCTTTCTCATTTTTAGCGTTCTCTATAATATTTATCAATCTGCGGACCAAGTCAGACATTTGTCTGCCCTTAACAAACCCGCATTGATCTGGGCTAATATAATCTTCTATGAATTTTTAAAATCTATTTGTCAAAATTGCCGTGAAAATTTTTGCGTCTTGGTTAATTAGAGAGATAGGGCGATAAGAGTCTAATAGTAATTTATCTTTACCCGGCTTGGGTATTAGTATTAGAAGATCCAGGCTACCGAGAGGCTTATGGTATATTTCTCAGAAATTAAGGACTAGGAATACCAGAACTAAAAACCTACCACCAGGCACACATTATAAGGGGAGTGTTTAGGCTGCTCTCGGAACCTAAATTAATCTGGCAGGAACTGGAAGGGAAATGTTGGCAAAGAGATTATGGGGAAATGTTTTACAGGGCAAAAATAGGCAAAGAAATTAAGGAGTGCAAAAATAACCTGACTAAAGATGTTATGGAGATATGGGTTAAGTTAAAAAGCAAGATGTTTCCAGAACTTTCCCCCTTAAGCCCAATAGTGTTACCGGAGAATTTCCCAGAAGACCTGAGAATTAAACTTAAATATAAAAAATTAGTGGAGGTGGAAACTGCTCTTTCCTGGAAAGAATGGATACAAACTTCAATGGGCAAGTTCAATAAGTTAGAAGAACAAGGTGCTCTGAATTGGTTTGAGAGACAACAGCTGTATAACTGGAAAAGGGACTTCTTAAGTAAAAATCCCAGATGTAGAGCATTGAATAAATATGAGGAATGGCTAAGCAAACTTAAAATTCAAGAAATAACAGGGAAAGGATTAATTGGGAAAATATATAATGGATTAATTGGGGAAGAAACAGGGCTGAAGCTGTTTGAAAAGGTCCGGGAAGGAGACCTAGGGCCTTGGACAGATTTCGATTGGAAAAGGGTTCTGAAGTGGAGAGTGGTTAAGAATTTATCAACAAGATTAAAAGAAAATGTATTTAAAGTTATATGGAGATGGTATACCACACCGGTCAAACAACATCAGATGGACAGCAAGCAAAGCAACCTCTGCTGGAGATGTGGCATGCACAAAGGGACATATTTTCATTTATGGTGGGAATGCCCCCAAGTGAGGAATTTTTGGAAGGCTATATTTATCGAAATAAGCAATATTATAGGGCTAAATATTACTCCGGGTGCTAGGTTAGCATTACTAATGGACGCCACAATGTTGGATTTAGAAAAGGAAAAGAAAGAATTGATGATTATTTTACTCACTGTGGCAAGAATTATAATAGCAAGGAATTGGAAAATAATAACTAATCTTACACTGGAAGCTTGGTATAGGGAGGTATGGAACGTAGTCTTAAATGATAAACTAACAATGGAAATGAAGGTATTCAGGGGGGAAACTAATAGATCAGATTTTGAAGCATACTGGTCGATTTTTATTAAATACACTTTAGAGAGTGAAAATAGAATGCAATATAACCCTGTTGGTCAGGAATTTTGGATCTGACATTTGATCAACGGTTGATTTATAAAGATATGGCAAAGTAAAGGATACCTGTTCAGGCCTTGGTGGGGGGTTATGTGTATGTAAAATGTTCACTATTTTGTATTCTGTCTACATTGTAAGTTGTTTTTGTATGTAAATAAAATCTTTTTGAAAAATTAAAATGAAATGCACATTAAAAACATATAAAACATTACAATCACTATTAAAAATCATGCCATCCACAACTGTAATTTGGGGCTGTTCCAAAAGTCATTGCACATAATTCCATATTTATCCATAGTTAAATCTCCAAAGGCTTGACCCCAGAGCCAGGTTTTCACTTTCCTTCTGAAGGCCAACAGGGAGGGAGCTGCTCTAATATCACAGAGAAGTGGGTTCCACAACTGAGGGCCCACCACTGAGAAGGCCTTGTCTCTCGTTCCCACCAGTTGCGCCTGCAAAGGACGTGGGGCCGAAAGCAGCGTCTTCCCAGATGATGTTAATCTCCAAGGTGGTTCATAGGAGGAGATACGTTCAAACAGGTAAGCTGAGCCAGAACTGTTTAACTCCCATCATCCTCACAACTGAAGCACCATCCACCAGAACATTTATTACATTAAATATTATTTTAAGTGGCAATATTATTCTAAGCATTGTTTAAATGTGTGTCCAGACTTTTAAAAATAGCTTGAGAGATGTCCAATGCCTTTTCCTTTTCTATCTATACAATGTACCTCTTTACCTACCTACCTGTGTATTTGCAATCACTATAAATTGATACAACTGTTGTTTTTTTTTACCTTTTCAATCTCAAGAGATAAAGATCCACCCAGCTGGAAAAGAACTCATGTTCAGCCACATCCTGTAAAGCCCAAAAATCCTACATGGAAATAATTAGTTATATATAGTTACACATAGTTACACAATGATCATAAAACACATGTTGCTTCATTATACAGTATGTATATATGTATATATATATATATATACACACACACACACACACACAACATAATGAAGGATGAAATCATCTACAAGGATTTCTGATAATCTGCAACAGTACTGAACGAAGTTTCCACATTATGAGCTCTATATCTACCATCTTTGAAAGATCTGGAGTAAGAAGACAAACATATTTTATCCGACACACAATTATGTTGTTCCAGTTATGACTATCCACCCTATGAGCAGATGAGGGAGCGAAAAAGAGGAACATGTGGCCAAAACTCTGCAAGGATAAAAGATTCAGTAACAAACTAAAAGGATTTCCAACCAAGATGGATGGTAGAGATATGGTAAAAAAGGAGTACTTGCAGGTGAGAAGCAGTAGGCAGAAAAGGATTGCTAAAACTTCCCCTTAACTAACATGTTCCCTTGGCAATCCTTTACACCTTAGATGTTTTTCTTTAAGTCCTGCTTGTAATTCATGTCATCAAAGCATCCAGGGCGGTCAGCAGCAAAGACGCAAAGAGAAAGGTCTTGCAGCTCCTTTGAGATGAACTGAGAGAAAACCATAAGTTGTCATAAACTACTAGCTATCCCCTGCCACGTGTTGCTGTGGCCCAGACTGGTAATCTGAAAAATAAAGTAATGAGAAACTCTTTGTTTCTGATATATGTAATTTCTTTATGCTTGTGGGTATTTTTTGTTGTTTCTCTGTCAGTGTTGATGTAGAGATTGCCTGGTTTGCCTACTCTGGAACATGCAACATATCATTGTTCTTCTTTAGGGGTCCCTTTGAAATCTGATATTATATATGTCATATACATGTGTGTGTGTGTGAATCATATATATATATACAGGTCCTTCTCAAAAAAATTAGCATATAGTGTTAAAGTTCATTATTTTCCATAATGTAATGATACAAATTAAACTTTCATATATTTTCGATTCATTGCACACCAACTGAAATATTTCAGGTCCATTTTTTGTTTTAATACTGATGATTTTGGCATACATATCTCAAAAATTAACATATTCCAGCCAACCAAATATGCTAATTTTTTGAGACAGTATTTTTGGGTTTTCAGGAGCTGTATGGCAAAATCATCAATACAAAACAAAAAAAGACCTGAAATATTTCAGTTGGTGTGCAATATATGAAAGTTTAATTTGTATCATTACATTATGGAAAACAATGAACTTTAGCACTATATGCTAATTTTTTGAGAAGGACCTGTATATATTCTCTCATATATATATGTGACTGGATGGCTCTTTGTCAGGAGGGCTTTGATTATGTTTTCTGGCCCTGGTGAAGGGAGTTGGATTGGATGGTCTTCAGGAAGCATTTCTCAACCTGGGGATCAGGACCCCTGGGGATGTCGCGAGGGGGTGTCAGAAGGGTCGCCAAAGACCACCAGAAAACACAGTATTTTCTGTTGGTCATGAGGGTTCTGTGTGGGAAGTTTGGCCCAATTCTATCGTTGGTGGGGTTCAGAATGCTCTTTGATTGTAGGTGAACAATAAATCAAGTAACTACAACTCCCAAATGTCAAGGTCCATTCCCCCCAAATCCATCTGTGTTCATATTTGGGCATATGGAGTATTCTTGCCAAGTTTGGTCTAGACCGGGCCTGTCCAACAGGCGGCCTGCGGGCCGTACATGGCCCGCCAGCCTCTTGGACACGGCCCACCTACCCTCTTGCAAGAATTTTTAAATATATATATATTAAAAATGGCAGCGGGGGGGAGGGGAGGAGGCGGGGCAGGGCGGAGGAAGAGAGCCAGCTCATCCTCCCTGCACTGCCCCCTCCATCCCTCTCTCCGCGCCGCCGCTGCGATCCAGAGGGTGGGGCGTCCGTTCCTGCTTCTCTCCGTGACCGGTCACGGAGAGAAGCAGGAAGGGACGCCCTGCCCTCCGGGGAGCAGAGCCCGGGGATCGGGGCCTCGCCGCTCCCGCCCTGCCGCGCATGAGTCCACAGTGCTCCAGATCCATCATTATTTGAGTCCACAGTGCTCTCTGGATGGAGGTGAACTACAACTCCACAACTCAAGGTCAATGCCCACCAAAGCCTTCCAGTATTTCCTGTTGGTCATGGGAGTTCTGTGTGCCAAGATTGGTTAATTCCATCATTGGTGGGGTTTAGAATGCTCTTTGACTGTAGGCGAACTACCAATCCCAGCAACTACAACTCCCAAATGTCAAGGTCTATTTTCCCCCAAATACACCAGTGTTCACATTTGGGCATATTGAGTATTCATGGCAAGTTTGGTCCAGATCCATCATTATTTGAGTCCACAGTGCTCTCTGGATGGAGGTGAACTACAACTCCACAACTCAAGGTCAATGCCCACCAAAGCCTTCCAGTATTTCCTGTTGGTCATGGGAGTTCTGTGTGCCAAGATTGGTTAATTCTATCATTGTTGGGGTTTAGAATGCTCTTTGACTGTAGGCGAACTACCAATCCCAGCAACTACAACTCCCAAATGTCAAGGTCTATTTTCCCCCAAATCTACCAGTGTTCACATTTGGGCATATTGAGTATGGGGGGTGGAGCCAGGGGAGGGGCGGGGGGAGGGTGGAGCCGGGGGAGGGGCGGAGCTGGGGGAGGGGCAGAGCCGGGGAGGGGAGGGAGCTGGGGGCTGGTAGAAGTTGGACAGCCCTGGTCTAGACCCTTCATTGTTTGAGTCCACAGTGCTTTCTGGATGTAGGTGAACTACAACTCCAAAACTCAAGGTCAATGCCCACCAAACCCTTCTAATGTTTTCTGTTGGTCCTGTATGCCTAGTTTGGTTCAATTCCATCATTGGAGGGCCAGAGTTAGCCCATGCCTGGTGTAGATGTACCCCAAATGAAATTCCTCTACTGCATCTGATGAAACAGACCAAATCTACAAAGACTTAGTCTACAAACATCTTTTTCTCAGTCAGCCTCAAAGGTGCTACAAACCCCTTTCCATACTGATACAGACTAACGCAGCTATGTCTTTGAGAAACAATTTATCAGTTGCTTTCCCATAATTCCTTGTTGCAAATGCAAACACATATACAAGGCTCTCTGTCTCTCATCTGAAGGAACGTGGCTTGGAATCTTGCCGATCTAACTTCAATCTCTGAATACTCACTATTCCTTCTGTCTGTCACTTTCCTTATGCACAGGAATAATTCATAATTCATTACTGACATTTTCTTGACCGTCTCAAATGCTGATTTGATATTCCACAACTCAAGAATGTTGGATTTAAGAATACCTCTTACAAATAAATGACTCATTCCATTGGTTTTTCTTGTAAAACCAAGAATTATCTGGGGAAACTATTCTGTCTGAAGCTTATTCACTTGAAAAAATAAATTCAAGTCCAGTTAGTGGGCCAATTCATTTTCAATTCAATCTCATGATGTGCATAGCTTTATTTGGTGAATCAAGTAATAGTTCCACTAAAACAGCAGTTCTGAACATTATAATGTCCTAACAATGTTTGTTAACCACTAGTGGTGCAATGGGTGCCGGCAGAACTGCTGACCAAAAGGTTGGTGGTTCGAATCTTGGGAGCGGGGTGAGCTCCCATCTGTCAGCTCCAGCTTCTCATGCGGGGATATGAGAGAAGCCTCCCACAGGATGGTAAAACATCCGGGCGTCCCCTGGGCAATGTCCTTGCAGATGGCCAATCCTCTCACACCAGAAGCCACTTGCAGTTTCTCAAGTCGCTCCTGACACGAAAAAAACCCCATATATTGCATGTCATATTCTCCATATTCGCCTGCATATTATCATTTTCTACTCCTCTACAATAAATTTAAAAACACCACAAATGAGTTCACTCCAAAGGCTGATCATAACAAAAACAAAACATCAATTGGCATATATCCTTCTTAAGCCTTGAATTTCAAACTATCTTGAAATTCAAGACTGAAGAAGGACATATGCCAATGGATGTCATTCTAAATCGGGTTGAAAAGCAAACTTATTTTGTTATGGAATGAAAGGAAATCTTTAAATTACGAATTATATGCTATTTTAAGAGGGGGTTAAGACCATTTGGGCCCTCTGATGGCACAGCGGGTTAAGCCGCTTAGCTGCTGAACTTGCTGACCAAAAGGTCAGTGGTTCGAATCCAGGGAGCGGGGTGAGCTCCTGCTCTTAGCCCCAGCTTCTGCCAACCTAGCAGTTCGAAAACCTTCCCACTGCTTCTGTGGAAAGGTAACGGAGCTCCATGCAGTCATGCTGGTCACATGAACTTGGAAGCATCTACGGACAACGCCGGCTCTTCGGTGTAGAAATGGAGATGAGCACCACCCCCCTGAGTTGGACATGACTAGACTTAATGTCAAGGAGAAACCTTTACTTTATCTTTAAGCCCATTTATGACATGTCCAGGACTGTATGGTTAGCTACCCAGATTTTTTAAATGCTTCAGCTTATTACAAGTTTTCCCAAATGTCAGTCGACATGATTACTGTGCTCCTTGAAACAGTCATGTACCTCTTAAGCAGCATTACAGAAAAACATGCTGCACAGAGAGTTGAAGAACTGCCTTTTCCAAGTGCGGAAAGGGATTCCAGCTACCAGTTGTGATGTGAATTAATCAATACAAGCCCTCAAGGCTTAGAGAATACAAGAGGCAGGGCTAATGAATACATAAACCACAGATTTTATCTCAAACCTAACCGAGTTTTCCATTTGTTAGGCTAATGATTTTAGTCCAAGGAGGATAGGGGGCTAAATCCAATTTTAGTCTTTTCTAACTAAAATCAATAGGACTGAGTTTACTTGTGATTATGCCCCATTCATTTAAATCAGCCTATTTTAAGTAGCATTATTTAGTGCAGCATTTTCCTTCAAAATACTAAGAGGATGTTTTAATTGATAATAATTACTACCGCACATGGGAAGTAAACAAAAGTCCTTGTAATACTCTCTCAGCCTTAAATGGAAAGCCACGCTAAACCTCCTCTGACTAAATCTTGTCAAGAAAACTCTATGATAGATTGCCATAAGCTGGAGTCAACTTCAATGACACAAAACATCAATTTTAAAGATTCTGTCTAGCACAGGAGCTTTGAAGTGAGCTACTGGAATTAAGACAAGGCAAGGTGTCAGTAAGGGACCAATCCAACCTTAAGCTTGCTAATGAAAACAGGGTATTATTAGATTATGGGATCAAGGCGAGTTAAAAAAATAAGCTCTCAAACCATTATGATTCTGTAATTGGTGTCAATTGTTGACATTGCAGATACCGTACGGCCCCCAGATCCATAGGGAAAACATTCTTGGACTTTGCATGGAAGCATGACATCGCAAATAATACCAAATATTAGTATTTTCAATGGGATGAACAACAGAGATACTGAAGAGCATGTAGCTTTTACAAGAGGCACTAAGTGAATAACAGCTGGTAAAATGGCTGGGATTAGTGGGAAACCAAAACACCTGGGATTAGGTTGAGAACTGTAAGTGAATAACTAGTTGCATGAAACCATATGGGGAAACTGTATATGTTATGCTCCCTCTCCTTACTGGCTCCTTTGGCTCCTGCTTGGAAAACAGTCAAATTCCTGGATGTTTTGCTGCCATGGAAACAGAGATTGAGAAAGATCCATAGTGGAACAGGCAGCTGTTTCACTAAGCTCAGCTACTCTTGTCTCCCCGAAACAAACAAAACAAATCCGTATCCCTCTTTTCTGCTTTCAATGCACAAGATTTTAATTTTAGTGACCAACCATATCACCTTTTGCAAATTAATCTTAAAAGAAACAAATATCTCTTAATATAGTCGTGTATCTAGACTTAAAACCATTTACACATTCTTCAAATGCAATGTATAAGTACCTTAGGGATGCTAAGCTCCTTCAGTTGGTCTTCTGAAATCTCACTGAGCTGTCGAAAAGTCATGGTGAAATCTGCTCTCGAATCTTCCATGAGCTAATAAATATTAGCAGATATCTGTGTCACCTTTTGGTTTTCTGTTAAACTGCAGTTCAAATATTTAACCGGAGAAAGAAACTCACTTTTAGGAGGAATGCAATTAAATAGTTATCCCCATCATCATCGCCTAGGAGACCTAATTTTCGTTTGAATATTTCTGTAAAGCTAAGAGTCAACAGAACAAAATGCATTATAATATAATATAACACTATAACGCTGGAGATGTCTGATATATTTTAAGTGAAAAAGATGATTTTTGGCTATTACATACCATCTATAATATTGCTCAGAATATCCCGTAAGTATCTGAGAAGCCCTGTTAAATGAAGATGTAACATGCTCGATCAAAATGTATGCTAGATATAAAACTAGCCAATCAACTACACAAAACTCACAGAACCTTCTTTTAAAAAAAACAGTGATTAGCCAGCTGGTTCAAGAGTCAGATTAGGATTCTGGGAGACCAAGGTCCAAATCCCTGTTCAGCCATGGGAACCCACTAGATGACTTTGGGCAAATCAAACTCTCCCAGCTCCAGAGGAAAGCAATGGCAATCCCACTCCAAATAAATCTCACCAAGTAAACTCTATGAGAAGTTCATCATAGACTGAATCAACTTGAAGGCACATAACAACAATTATTTTTACAAATCAGTAACCTTACACTGTTATTTTAAAACAGAGTATTACTTCGTTTTCTTTGTAAAAATTCCATGCAATGTATATATCGTATATACTTGAGTATAATCCAAGTTTTTCGGCCCTTTTTTAATGTTGAAAAAGCCCCCGTCGGCTTATACTTGAGTCAAAGTTATTTATTATTTTACTCTGTTGGTGTTATTATTTTACTATATTTATTATTGTTATCACCTTTATTATTTTACTCTATTATAATTACATTTATTATTTTACTCTATTTATTATTTTTATATTTATTATTTTACTCTTTTATTATTAATACATTTATTTTATCCATTATTACTGTTATTATTACAGTTCTATTATTATTAGTATTATTGTTGTTGCATTTATTGGACAGTCTTATCTAAAATTACAGTTTTATGTAAATATTAAAAAACATTTAACCTACTGATGCCTCAATTAATGACATTTTATTGGTATCTATTTTTTATTTTGAAATTTACCAGTAGCTGCTGCATTTTCCACCCCTGGCTTATATTTGAGTCAATGCTTTTTCCCAGTTTTTTGTGTTAAAATTAGGTGCCTGGGCTTATATTTGGGTTGGCTTATACTTGAGTATATACAGTGTGTGTGTGTGTTTGTGTGTGTGTGTGTCAGTGATATGTAACAAAGCGTTGACTTTACAAGATGCAATATGTTTAACTTGGAGAATTAACATCTTCGATTCTATGCTGTTTTAATTCCATTAATTTGAAACATAACACTTTTTGGAAATGAGCCCTTTGCTAGAAAAAGCCATATTGCATGACAAAATCAATTGGGTTCCTTCAGATGTAACGGAGCCAGGAATGAATGTTCAGCCTGCGTGCTCCCCTTTTCTCATATGCCAGTTTGGGCACATTGGTCTTGCAGTTTAAAATCACATTTTAAATATCAAGCCAACATTTCCCAGACATACTGGGGGTCCTTCCACACAGCCCTATATCCAGAATATCAAGGCAGAAAATCCCACATTATCTGCTTTGAACCGAGTTATCTGAGCCCACACTCAGATAATGTGGGATTTTCTGCCTTGATATTCTGGATATAGGGCTGTGTGGAAGGGCCCTGGGACACTCACATAAAGAAAGTACAATTGAAGTACTGAAGAATATATGAGCAGAAGAGGAGAAAAATCCTCTATTTGAGCAGGCATTTGCTGATGAAATATAAGGCTTAATGATATATATGGAGTGACGACGATGCGATGGAAACTGATTTCAACAGGACGCTGAGACTGCAATTGTATGTTTTTAATTGTTAATTTGTTATTATATGGGGTTTTTTTTTGGGGTGCCTTGTTGCTTGTATTGAGGGCAGAGACTGCCTGTGTAAACCGTCCCGAGTCGCCTTCGGGCTGAGAGGGGCGGTATAGAAACGTGATAAATAAATAAATAAATAAATAAAATCAGGATAATAATAGCTCAATGTTTTTTCTTGCCTTCACTATTAAGTAAACCAGAAATGTTACATCTGAACTCATGAATCTTGTAAGCAACAATATGTAACTGGTCCCATCATGAGAAATCTCCACAATATCATTGATTGGTCATTGTTATGTTTATTTACTTTATTTTTACCCCACTTTTCTCCTGAGGTATGCTCTCAAGACAGCCTATTATGGGGTTTTCTTGGCAAGATTAATTCAGAGAGAGTTTGCATTTGATTTCTTCTGAGGTTGTGTGGGAGTCCACAACACCACAGTGGCTCAAACACTCAATTCTGGAATGAATGCTATACATTTCCTATTACAATTCCCATTACATGTGTTCAGATGTCTACTGTGGCTAGATACACAAGGAACTGAAAACTGCATCAAAGCAATGATGCCTCATCAATACAGGAATAGACACGGTGTTTTTCCCCCTTGTTCTTAGAAGAGTCAGTGGTGCTAACAGAACAGATGGAAAGGAAGTTTTCAAGCCGATCATGTATAAAAACACTGGTGGCCAAAGAGACCTCTTTTCCATTTGGCTCTCAAACCTCAATTTAATCAGATAAACATATTTTAAAGGCATCTTAATTTCTGGTGTTTTGGTTTTGTCTTTTCCATTTGGACAACAGCAGCAACACCAAGGCCAAATCTATGAAAGGGAACTACCGATATCTGCCAATTGTATGCATGAATTTATCTTTTCCTCCTCTTGTTTTTTTGCAAGTTCTGTCTTTTGATTTCCAAAACCATTTCTTCTAACGAACCATCTTTCTCTTCTCACATATGGCCATTGAAGCATGTCTCATCTCACTGGCTCTTTTAAGTGTGAAGACATTTCAAAGGATTACTTACAGCTGCTTTTGTCTGGGATCCAATAAACGGTTTAGAGCCTGTAACAGCTTGTTCAGATTAAACAGCCCAACATTTGCCTGGTTTCCTATTTTATATCGTCTTTCATCATCAGATGTGTTTGAGACAAAGTCTGAAACAAAACAGCATTTTTTTTGTACAAGAGAACATAGCATATAAGAGAACATTCAGAATTTAAGTAGGTTTATTTTTCATGTTGATTCAAGCTAACAAAAGTCCTCCAGGCCCTAAAATACTTTATTTTTTACTGATATTCATTTAGCCCTAAGAACTAAGAAAGAGAAAGAACACATTGATAGCAAAGTAGTTTACAGACGACAGTTATGTTCTTTTAACAAATGGAAAACAACTGTAGATTTTGAAGGCATCAAGTTCTCTCTACTGTATTTTCAATGTTCACTGATACGAACATTGGATTATTGTTTGAATAATACAACTACCTACCATTCAAAATAGAAAGGTATAGCAAAACTTCAATTTTCATGTTTGAATTAAGGTAAAGGGAAATGTTTCCCCTGGCATTGTCTAGTCATATCCAATTCTGAGGAGTGGTGCTCATCTCCATTTCTAAGCCAATGATCCAGCATTGTCCATAGACACCTCCAAGGTCATGTGGCCAGCATGACTGCATGGAGCGCCGTACCTATTGATAGCAGTTCCTATTGATCTACACACAATTGTATGTTTTGAACTGCTAGGTTGGCAGTAGCTGGGCCTGACAGTGGGAGGTGACCCTGCACTTTAACTTCCTTCCTGTTTTATCTGCCCCTACCTCTGTTTGCATCCAGTGTTATTCATTTTAATTTTTTTAATATTTCACATTTGGCCTGCCCAGAATGGTTTAAAACTGTCTGTTATTGTTTATATGTAAGTATATTGATTGTATTGTTGTATTATTTGCTGTTGTTGTTTATAATAATAATAATAAAAAAACTTTATTTCTAACTCGCATCCATCTCCCCGGAGGGGACTCGGAGCGGCTTACATGGGGCCGTGCCCAAACAACACATCATAAAATATCAACAACATAAGAAAACAATAAACATAATAAAAGCAATGAACACAATAAAATACATGTGTGAAAACACAACAATACAGGTGAATCTAAAAACAAAACCGACAGGGCGGGCCACATGGACATATAGGATATTTAAAAACTCGGGGGAGATAACTGAAGTAGTGTCGAACACAAAAGGTCACATAGGGGGAAAAAGGTCTCACAGAAACGGGGTTTATTATGTGTCATTGGGCTTGGCCTCATGTAAACCACCCCGAGTCCCCTTGGGGAGATGTTGGTGGGGTATAAATAAAGTTTATTATTATTATTTATTATGCTCCCCAGATTCGAACTGCCAACCTTTTGGTCAGCAAATTCAGCAGCTCAGCGGTTTAACCCACTCCATCACCAGGGGGCCCTTTGAAGAAATTACACATACATTATTTTTCCCACTGTCATTCTGCACTGGGAAGACTCACCCAATGTTCAAAATAATTTGCCATGCCTTTCAAGGAGAAACACACAGTCATTCAGTAAATGAACACACAGACCCATATCAAATAGAGATTAAAAAACCATAGGTATTCTATAGATTATCCATACAAATGTGGCTTATGTGAATGGATATGTACTTTAGAATCATGGGAATCATTCAAAGAGCAGACACCTGGGTCCAGTGTTAAAGGAATTTCTTGAATTCACTTTTTTGGTGGAGCTTCCAATGGGAAACTAAATGACCACTTTGGCCATATATGTACTAGCCAAAAAGACTCCTGTCTCATTCATACATAGCTAGCTTCCACACATGAAGTAAACTACCCTACTGACTTCGTGGCCTTCTCTTCCTTTGTGTTGACAAGCAGGGTATTGACACCTCACAGCGATTCTTGTCAATTGCCCCCTAGAGAAGATACATAAATTGCCATTCAGCAATTCAGAATCACCCCGGGCACATATTAGTTGCCAAGCAGGATAATCTATGCTGAGACACTGCTCTCCTGCTAAGTGTTTGCTTTCTAGGTTATGGTGTTATTGTCATTTGTGATTGTTGCTATGCAGCATCCATTATGCACTCCCTATAGAGGGCAGTTATTGGTAAAGGAAATTAAGTTTTTAAGATTAAGCCACGAAGGGACTTTTAAAAATTATGAATGTAACCAACTGGGTTGGTTTCCCAGCATGTTAGATACACTTTTATCCCACCGCAATCAAGAAGGTTCCACTGAATATAGCGGAACTTGGGAAAGTTGATGACACAAAGCTTTAGCAGTTGTGTGAAAGAAGGAATTTCAGGAAATAATAAAGAATAAGAAAGTATCACATAAACTAAACACACATACAAGCCCCATTTGTGTAAGATTCCATATCTTATATCTCAGGTAAAATCAATTCTGCACTCACATAGGCTGTACTCACCTGGGTTGTAAGAATCCATGAACCCAAATGGGCCATAATCTATGGTTATAGATAAAAGGCTGAAATTATCAGTGTTGCACACACCTAAAATTAAATAAGACTATATTTATTTATTTATTTGATAAATTTATTTTCCGACTTTCTTTGACTACAGACCCAAGGTGGCTACAACACAATAAAAACATAAAATACAAAGGGTTGCTGTGAGTTTTCCGGGCTGTATGGCCATGTTCCAGAAACATTCTCTTTTGATGTTTCACCCACATCTATGGCAGGCATCCTCAGAGATTGTGAGGTCTGTTGGAAACGAGAAAAGTGAAGTTTATATATCTGTGGAATGTCTAAGGTGGGAGAAAGAACTCTTGTCTGTATGAGGCAAGTGTGAATGTTCCAATTTATTTATTTATTTATTTATTTATTATTTCAATTTTATATTCCGCTCCTTCCTGCAGGCTCGGGGCGGATGACAATAAAATAGATGGGCGGCATGTCACAGACAAGTAGACATGTGGCCCTACAATAAAAACATAAAACATTAAAAACACATTACGTCATATCACAGGTGTCGGATGACATACGGGCACATTTCATAAACCGATATGCCTAATTAAAGGCTAGTTCAAAGAGGGCGGTCTTGCAAGCCCTTCGGAAGGGGCCAGCTCCGGAATGGCCCGGGTACTGTCCGGGAGGGAGTTCCATAGCACCGGAGCTGCCACAGAAAAAGCTCTTTGTCTGGCTGTAGACAGATGGCAGGAGCGGATTGATGGTTCCAATAGCAGATTCTGTTCATCTGAACGCAGTGATCTCGGGGGAGAATACGGGGTAAGGCGGTCCCTCAGGTACACAGGCCACCTTGATTAGCATTTAATGGCCTTGCAGCTTCAAAGTTTGGCTGGTTGCTGCATGGGGATCATTTGTTGGGAGGTGTTAGCTGGCTATATCTGGCTACCAGTATCTGGCTACCAGGACAGTAAATAAAGAGCAAGACTAAAAACCAAGGGAATTCCAGACAAGAATCAATCAGGGCCAACTAATCAGGGCTAGCTAACACCTCCCAACAAAGGGCCCCCAGGCAGCAACTAGCCAGGCTTTGAAGGTGCAAGGCCATTAAATGCTAATCAAAGTGGACAACTGCAACATTCACACTTGCCTCCAACAAACAAGGGTTCTTGCCTGGAAACCCACAGCAACCAGGTGAGTCTGCCCATGAAAGCCTTTGAAAACACATTTATTTTATTTATTTATTTATTCGACTTATTAGTCGCCCTTTCCCGAGGGCTCAGGGCGACTCACACTGTAAGTCATAGAACAGTAAAATTGAAGTAAAACAAACACACTAAAATTACCATCACCGGCACACAAGCCTGGTGTGGGGCAGTTGTATACATAAGCCTAAGCACCAAACGCCTGGGTGAAGAGGAGGGTCTTGCAGGCCCTGCGAAATGTTAGCAGATCGGCCTGAGCTCGGACTGTGGGGGTAGAGCATTCCACAGCACCGGCGCGGCGGCACTGAATGCCCTCCTCAGCGTTGAGGACAGATGAACGGATCGCCGACTAGGCACCACCAGGAGGTTTTGGGACTCGGATCGCAATGGTCGTGGTGGGCTATAGTGGGAGAGGCGGTCCCTTAGATACACTGGCCCCAGACCATTCAAGGCCTTAAAGGTTAGAACCAACACCTTGAAGGTGATCCGGTGCTCTATCGGAAGCCAGTGCAGTTCGCGCAGCACTGGTGTGATGTGGCAGCGAGATGGACAACCTGCCACCAACCGTGCTGCTGCGTTCTGCACCAGCTTGAGCTTCCGGATCACTGACAAAGGAAGGCCAATGTAGAGGGCATTACAGTAGTCTAGTCTCGAGATGACCGTGGCTTGGACCACTGTGGCTAGGTCATGACGGGACAGGTAGGGAGCCAGCCTCCTCGCCTGTCGGAGGTGGTGGAAAGCCACTCCACTGACGATGGAGATATGCTTCTCCATCGACAGCTCGGAGTCAAGCGTGACTCCTAGGCTTTTCACCGACAGGGACGGGCGAGTGTCGCCCCGTCCAAGGTCGGGAGGCGGATCCCCCCCGTACCCGGACGGCCCAGCCACAGGATCTCCGTCTTGTCCGGATTCACCTTCAACCTACTGGCTCGCAGCCATCCAGTGACGGCCTCAAGGCAGTGATGGAAATTATCGGGTACGGAGTCAGGCTGGCCCTCCATCCCCAGAATGAGCTGGGTGTCATCCGCATACTGGTGACACTCCAGCCCGAAGCTGCGTGCCAACCGGGCAAGTGGTCGGACATAGATGTTAAATAATAAAGGGAGAGAATTGCCCCTGAGGCACCCCACAGTGAAGTGGGGCACCTCCGGAGACAACCTCACCCCTTCTCACTCGCTGGGACCGGTTCCGGAGGAAGGAGGACAGCCAGCTAAGGGCCGACCCCTCACCCGGCTCCGGCCAGTCGGTGGGTCAAAAGATCGTAATCGACAGTATCGAACGCTGCCGTGAGGTCCAATAACACGAGCAGCGCCGATCCACCTTGATCTAGTTGGCGACGCAGCTTGTCTGTGATGGCGACCAGCACCGTCTCCGTCCCATGCCCAGAACGGAAGCCGGACTGGAAGGGGTCGAACCAAGTTGCATCATCTAGGTAGGACTGCAACTGCTCCATTGCTGCCCTCTCAACCACCTTGCCCAGGAACGACAAATTCGATACTGGGCGGTAGTTGGAAGGACCGACGGATCTAAGTTCGGCTTTTTCAGCAATGGAGTGACCACTGCCTCTTTCAATCCCCTGGAAAAACTCCTTGCTCAAGGGAGCTGTTAACTAATTTCAACAGGGGTCACGTAACCCCTCCAGGCAAGCTTTCACCAGCCAGGAGGGGCACGGATCGAGGGAGCAAGTGGTCGGTCTAGTTGCAGTAACTATCCTATCAACAGCTTCTGCGTCCAGTGGTCGAAACCGGTCGAAGGTGGGCCCGGCAAGAGGCCACGGAGTCTCAAGCTCGCTAACTGTATCAAGAGTAGGGAGAGGTCCCGGGAGGCCGAAATCTTGTCCGCAAAGTAGCTCTGAAAAACCTCGGCAGTTAGGGCCTGATCATCATTTTTTGGGATGGTAGGGACCATCGTCAAAGACCTAATCACTTTGAACAATTGCGCCGGGCGTGAGCTAGCGGACGCTATCTGGGCTGCATAGTACGAATTTTTCGCAGCCTTGACAGCTTGCTCATAAACTTCCATAATAAGTTTATAAGCTGATTTCGAGCCTTCGTCACGGAGTCTCCTCCTACAAAATTTAAATAACCCATTAAAACATAAATATTTGAAACAGCAACCACAATAAAACCATGTGGACATTAAAACTAAGATAAAAACATAAGAGGAACCAAGGTGGGTCAGAACAAATTATTATTATTATTATTATCTGTCATGAATTTACCATTTTTCTAAGCTGAACAGTGTTGGGTGGAATCCCCAGAAGAACAAGGATCACATCCCTGCTCAGACATGGAAATCCACTATATAACATTGGCAAATCAATTTTTTTCAGCTTCAAAGGAAAGCAATTGTGAACCCATTCAGAACAATCTTGCTTAGAAACCCTAGGAGATTCAACTTGAAGGCATCTAACAACTACAACAATAAATGAAGTGCAAAATGCCAGGGTGAAGGCTTGGGGGAGGAAGACTTCATCCTATTTGAGAGATTACACTCAATTTCAACAGAACCTAAAGTATGTTACATTTGTTAAAAAAAAACATACAATACCACAAATATGTCTCACCATGAGCGAAACCTATGGACATCCATAAGGCCATCAACTTTGCAGTCTCGGACACCACTGTAGACAAAAAGGCCTGAAACAAACCAGAAAACTTTTTTTTAAAAAAACTTGTCTATTATAATTCAGATACACTTTTGTCAAACATATGATGGCCACAACTCTGTATCGTGCACTTTGCTCTTTGACACTCAATCCCAGCCTACATTTTTTACAAGAACACTCTGAAAACAATTAAGCCTCAAGATAAACTAAGATATGAAGTGAGAACTCCACAGTGAATTTTTGCCACAATTTATTTAGTCATCTGGAAAAAAAACAAATAACCAATATTAAGGACACTGAAGTAGGGAAGTGTTTGGTAGAGTAGAGCTCAATCATGCTCGGTTTTGAAATGAAAGAGATACTTCCCTACCTTCATCACATTGTTAAATGTATCCATGTTACTCAGTTGTACTCAGCATTCTTTCAATTCATTTGCCCTCACACTTTAATCGTTAGGCACCGCCCAACATCCCTCCCCTTTGTTCTTTGTGGGGGGAAAAACCCTCCTCTCTTTGAAATGTCAGCTGTTACGTGTCTTCAATTCTAGATGCAAGGAAGCAGGAAGGGATGCACCACACCCCCACACCCACCCTCCCACCCCGGCTGCACCACACAGAAGGGTGTGGACCTTGGAAAACTATAACTCCCAGGAACTGCATAGTATGGAGCTATGTTATTTAAAGTAAGGTCCAGCTGCATTCATTTCACATTGTAGATGCACCCAGAGAAGGTTCATGGACCTTGGCAAATTGCAATTCCCAAGACCATATCATGGAGACATGGCATTTAAAGTAAGGTCCAACTGCATTCATTCCACAGTGTAGATGCACCCAGAGAAGGGTATGGACCTTGAGAAACTATAACTCCCAGGACCGCATAGTATAGAGCTATGGTATTTAAATTAAGGACTTTGGAGACTTGGCATAAATAATAATAATGATAATAATAATAATGGGTCCCAACTGCATTTATTCTCCAGTGCACATGCACCCAGAGAAGGGTACTTTTGGCTCCTCCCACAATTTCTCCTCCAACAAATTGGGGAAGCCTGAGAGTAATGAATGCCATCACATTACAGAATTGGCCAAACATCAGGATCATTACCAAAAATCCACTTCCCCACCATCTCCTCAATGCTGGCCCCACGCTTAAGATATGCAAAGAATGCTCCATTCTACATTTGAACCCCACCTAATGTGATGAACACAGTGGCTTACCACATTTTAAGTGTAGCACTCAGTGGAATTAGTAAATGTGATGAAGTGGTATCACTGTAGCTGTATGTTTATGGGAGGCTTGAACCAGAAAGAACAGTCCAAGTGAAATGGGTTAAGCCCTCTTCCACAGTGTGCCTTTCCCAATCTTCAAAGTAACCACCCAGGACTACTGATTAGTCACAATTAAGTGGCTATTGTGATTACATGCCATCTTCATTGTGTCGTTTGGCTTATGGAATATCACTGTTAAATATGCACCAACAGCAATAGTAGTATTGCCATAGTAAAAAGTAGTAAATATACAAAGTGTTTCCTTTTAACTAGAAGAGAAGGGGGAAAGAGAAGGAGGATATATTTAAAGTTTAAAATAACGAATTATACATTTTTCTATCTGTATTTCTCTCTCTCTCACACACACACACACACACACACACACACACATATATATATATATATATAATATGTTTGCTATGGATGTTTATGGAAACATTTCGTATCTTACCAGATATCTATTAGAAACATTCCGTTTTACTGATGGAAAGTGTTCATCAATGACAAGATCTAGCAGAGTTCTAAACAAACGAAAAGGACATTCCATCAATGATGATGTGAAACTAAAGTGAAAGGATTATTCAGTTTAATCCTTTATCTGGAAGCTGAAAACATCATTTCATTTAACCGCTCATGTCTAAGCAAATTAAACTGGGTTGTAAGAAACAGACACTCTTAAATCAAGAAGATTATTGTGTTTGTTTATGCTTATATGCTGCCGTTCACCCCAAATTGGGTGCCAAATTATATTTTTAAATCCATTTTAAGTATTTGTTACAGTCATCCTTTCATTTCAAAAGATTTTGTTTAGTAAAGCTCTTCTAGAAAACCTCTTCAGTGTTGGGAACAGCTTTTAGAGCGGTGGTCCCCAACCTTTTTTTGACCACGGACCACTTGACCCAGGACCATTTTGACCACGGACCACTCTCCAACATTAGTACCAAAAGAGTTACTAATCAGTTTTTAGATTCAGTTGGGTTATTTGGGGTGCCAATTCAGAAAATTGTACTGGATAGACCACATCAGCTCTAGATTCTGATACAGAACATATGCCATCCAGTAGCTGCCATCTGCTCACCCACAGAAAACCATATTTAATAAGCATCGGCACTATAAGAGGGTTTCAAGAGAACAGTCGTTCTCATTGCAACTGTGTAGTAACGATGAAGCCGTGGACCATATTTTAGTTTTGGTAGTCCATGGACTATATTTTAGTTCTGGTGGTCCATGGACCACAAGTTGGGAACCACTGTTTTAGAGCAGTGTTTCCCAACCTTTTTTGAGCCGCGGCACACTTTTTACATTTGCAAAATCCTGGGGCACACCACCAACCAAAATGACACAAAATGACACTCTAACACAGTAATGCATATAGTTAATATGTTTTGAAATGTATTTATACACTCAGTGTGAAACCTGGGCCTGTTTCAATGAACACAACAGAGATATCCTGGCAGGAATGGCAGAAAGACACAAACTTCCCACACAGAACTCCCATAACCAAGAGGAAATGCTATAAGAGTTTGGTGGGCCTTGACGTTGAGTTTTGGAGTTGTAGTTCACCTATATCCAGAGAGCACTGTGGACTCAAACAATGTTGGATCAGGGCCAAACTTGGCATGAATACTCAATATGCCCAAATATGAACGCAGATGGAGTTCAGGGGAAATAGACCTTGACATTTGGGAGTTGTAGTTGCTGGGATTTATAGTTCCCCTACAATCAAAGAGCATTCTGAACCCCACCAATGATAGAACTGGGCCAAACTTCCCACACAGAACCCCCAGGACGCAAGATGAGGTCTCTGCTTGGGGAAAGGGAGGCGGGCCTTCCCAATGCATGGAGAGGGAGAGAACAAATAGACAACGGATGGGGAGGGGGTGTTTGTAATTTTGTGCCTTTATCGAGGTAGGTATCTTAGGGTTTTTATACTTCAACACACTAGACTCCCCCCCCCCTTCCTGGAGGTTCCAATTTCCCAAGGCACACCTGATGATCGCTCACTGCACACTGGTTGGGAAACAGTTTTAGAGGATACAAGCATTTTGATAGGAAGGATTCGGCTGAAAGACATTTGTACATGAGTGAGCTTTCAGAAACCTGCTTCTGCACATCAGCTTCTATATTATATTGCCCAGGGAGAAATATAGATATAATACAGGTAAATACAGATTATAATAAGCAAGACTTTATTTCTAACCTTAGCAACTCCAGTTCTCCAGAATGAGCTAATATTTCTAGTGATCCTATTCGAAACCATGATTTGGCAACACGTAAGACAATTGCACCTAAAATACAAATGCATGGGCATATTATTCAATAAAAAGGCATTGTGAACAAGAGCAATGTGTCCGGACTGGCTCTAGGCATGCACATAACTTCTGCATTTGGGAGACACAATGAAAGAAGCAGCTCTTCTTGTGCAGTGAAATAATAAAACAGCATTGGGAGCCATATGGGGTTGCTGAGCTGCACTTTACCCATCCCGGCTTTAATTTTACATATACACACAAGTGCAAAGCTTCAGCTGTTCAAATCCAGCTTTAGACCTCAATGGAATAACATATAAAAGAATAAATAATTCATCATGTTAACATACTCAAAGCAGAGAAAATGGATGTAATATTGTCCAATGTATTTTTCTGAAAGGCCCACTCCAGAGGCCATTGCTTTAAAGGTCTTAAGAACATACTTTTAGCACTGACCGAACTCTAGGACAGTGAATAATGCACTATTTTGTGCAGGTCTTCTCTGGTTTATGAACCTTTTTTGCTTCAAGATTTTTCTGTTACAAAAACAAAATGCACAAGATAATTAGCTGGAGAGTCACAGTGTGACCAAACAGTTAACACAAAAGGCCGAACTTACCTCTTTCTTTCTTGATGTTCCCATTGTACAACCGATCCCGCCACACATTATCATCACTGACAACTAAGCTGTGGAAGAAAAATAAATCAGCAGTCAACCGTGAAGCAGGTTAAATTTATTTTAGGAGTGTGTATTGTCATAAGCCTACTTCACCATTTGATCTTGGTTGTAACTAATTAGTCACGATGGTCTTTTTGCAACATCACTGTTATGATTCTGCTGTCTGATGTTTTCCTAGCTGACTATCAGACTCTCTGCTAAACCAAAGATGCACTATGCCTATTAGGCCTTATCAAAACAGTAGCTAAATCCAAGGTTATTTCTGTGGGTCTTTCCACATAACACAGTTATAGCAGAAATGAAGTGGGAATGGAGTGGGAAGATTTATGATTCCCCTTCCTAGGCATTGAGCAGTAGATAGTAAAAATTAATACTCACAAACTCCGTCCTTCAGATGAAATCATAGGCATTTTATTTAAAGAAAATCTTCTGCATGAAAAATGCAGAGGCACAGCTTAGATGGTCTCAAAAGGTTCCTTACAGTTCTTCTCCCCCGTTTCTGGTTACATAGTTTAAATATGCTCTTACACGTCACCCTTTTCCTCATGCTCCAAGGAAATAGGACCACGTCCCTATTTTCTGTGAAACTCTTGTAAAAATTCTTTCTATACGCTGGGAAACTTATTGTAAAGATTCCAAGCACATTCTCAAGAAGCTTTCTCAAGAAGATAAGGAAGAGAGCTGACGCTAACATACATATTCAACATATTTCTCATTACAGTACATTTAAGGATGACGATACATTTATACCCATGGCATTGATTATAATGCATTTATACTTTGGCTTATGCAACAGAAATAACTCCATTTTTATTCAATATTTTCATTTCTGGCCCCCATACCACCTCACTATGAATTCACTTTAACTGCTATGGCAACATCCTATGGGATTCTGGGAGTTGCAGTTTAGGAATTGCCACTTAAGACTTTTCAGCCAGAGAGTTATAGTGGTTCCCCAGCAACAAATCATGGGATCCCATGAGATGCAGCCATTGCAGTTAAAGTGGAATCATAGTGCTAAAACTGTGTGGTGTGAAACAATCCCAACTTTACCATGTTAACCCAACATAAAGTAGTCCAATGAAAAACTGCACTGTTACAGGTTTCGTCCTCTGGATTTTTAGACTACTTATTCATCTTTATGATAATATTAGGCTGAAAAAGATTAAAAGGTTCCCTTTATTCCATGACTTTGTTAGTTGGCATATTATTTTGTGACCGGCTCTCCTTCCATGAACCAGCCCAAGCCCTTCTCTCCTCAGGGGAGGCCCTCCTTTCGCCCCTGCCAGTCTCACAAACTCGGCTTGTGAGTACTAGGGAGAAAGCCTTCTCCTCTGTGGCCCCCCGTCTTTGGAATTCCCTCCCGGGAGAGATTAGGAATGCCCCCTCATTGGAATCCTTCAGAAAACAACGGAAAACCTGGTTCTTCCACCTGGCCTTCGGAGATTAGGTTCCCCAAATGTCCCCGTTTCTGCGAGACCTCTTTCCCCCTATGTGACCCTTTGTGTTTCGACCCTACTCCAGTTATCTCCCCCGAGTTTTTAAACATGCTATATGTTCAAGTGGCCCGCCCTGTCATTCCTGTTTTAGATTCACCTGTGCTGTTGTGTGTTCACAGATGTATTATATTGTGTTTATTGCTTTTATTGTGTTTACTGTTTTTTAATGTTGATATTTTGTGATGTGTTGTTCGGGCACGGCCCCATGTAAACCGCTCCGAGTCCCCTCTGGGGAGATGGATGCAGGTTAGAAATAAAGTTTTATTATTATTATTCTATTATTTAGCTGGGACTTCAAATTTTATGTCCTGTGTTAAGACATTGGTATACCTGGGAGTACAATGGCTCATTTGTGTTGCCTTGTCTGTTTATAACACAATTCTTCAACTGCTTCTTGTGTATAGAATTGTCCATTTCATTATCCTTATAAAGGAATCTACATCTTTTAATGCAGTGTTAGATCTGTTTATTTAGGTACTGCAAGCTATTTATTCATTTATTATATTTATATACCGTCCCTCTCAGCCCGCAGGCGACTTAGGGAGGTTTACAGTTGGTATCATAATGAGGACTCTAGGTTCCTTTGGTGATTCCTTTTGGAATACTGCCGAGTAAGTTTTCAAAAGTGTACTAAATGTTTCTCTGCAGATTCTTTGCCAGTACAACCTGTTTGGAGGCTGTTATGTCAGTGTTATCTGATAAAAAACCCCCAGTATTTTCAAGTTTCTTCCAACAACTACAGATTACGAAGGTATTTACAGAATGCACTGTGAGACCCATGGGGCTCCAGCTTGGAGGAAGCAGAAGCATAACAAAAATATTCTTATGCCGAAAAGGAGCACCATCTAATGTGTCTGTAAAACCAGATGTCCTTCAGTAACACCAGGGTTTAGCTCTTTAGGAACTAACAATGCTTAGGAATAGCCTTAGGAGAGCAAATGTATCTGCGAGTAAAGAACACAATATACCTTATCATTAAAAAGCAAGGCTTTTTAGGCAGCTGGATGTGATGGCACAAGCCTGTAATCCAACAGCTCTGGAGCCTGAGGCCGGTGGATTGTTTGATCTTAGAAGCTCTCAGCTATGCAGGCTGGGAGTCTGTACTAAATTCGACATCAAAATGGTAATCCTCAGGGAGTTGGGAAACACAGTCTTGCCTAAGGATGGCTGAACTGGCTCACGTCAGAAGCAGAGCAGTCACAACTTCTGTCACAACTAAAAGCAGGATAATGCCTGTTCATAACCCCAAAGCAATGCACTGAGACCTTTTAAAGGCTAGCTGGAGCCAAATTGAAATAATTCAGAATTCGGAAGATTGACTATGGGAAAAAGGAATGATTGTACTAAGGAAATAAACAAAGTTCATATTAAACTCTGAGTAACTAACGGAGATATAATTCTGAATAATTCCTATTAATGAGAAGAGTGGAAACTATGAGGTCTTCCAAATGCTGTTGGAGTGTAAATCCAGCAGTCCAGGCTAAAACCTTTTTATTCAGGCAGGTTTTTAAAAAATATATAATTTTATTCCATTTTTCCACATAAATACAATTAAAACCATGCAAAACACTAACTACCGGTCAGGCAGGTTTTTAAAGAAGGAAGAAGGGGTTGGTTTTTTTAAAAAAAAGAAAACGTAGATAATAGATAGTGTAAACATGCTGAAGCTTAACTCTGAGAAGATCTAAGTCTTGTCAGCAAACATAAGGGTTCAGATAGTGTTGAGCAAAGTTATAATTGTCTTGAAGGATGTGCACATAGCTTAGGGATGGTTTTAGTTGTGATGGTGCATGTGGGAGGTCGGGACAGACAGGATCTAGGACTACCTTTTACCATCATTGGTTGACGTATCATCTACAACCTCACCACTAATGGTGATAAAGGCACTAGCTAGATCAAGGTTTCACAACTGTAATACACTCTACGTGGAACCACATTTGAAGCATCTACAATCTTTCTTGTGGTCATTCCACTTCTTATTGTGGCTAGATGATTGCATTATATTACACCAATTCTGCACCATCTTGAACGTTTAGATTTACCATATATACTTGAGTATAAGCTGAGTTTTCCAGTCCTTTTTTAAGGCTGAAAAAGCCCCTCTCAGTTTATACTTGAGTCAAGCTTATATAGTATTTTAATCTGTTATTATTATTTTATTACATTTATTATTTTACTAGCTGAACCCGGCACGCGTTGCTGTGCCCTATTTAGGAGATGTGTGGAAGTGTGGGTATGTAAGGGTTGGAAATGATTTGACAATGTGTTTTGTGTGTGTATATATGTGTATGTGTACCTGTATGTGTGTGTGTATGTATGTGTATGTATGTGTGTGTGTTTGTATGTGTCTGTGTCTGTGTCTGTTGGTGTGTGTGTATGTATGTGTGTGCATGTGTGTGTGTCGGTGTATGTATATGTGTTTGTGTATGTATGTGTATGTGTGTGTATGTATTTGTGTGTGTATGTGTATGGATGTGTGTGTATGTTTGTGTGTGTGTGGCTGTGTATGTATGTGTATGTATGTGTGTGTATGTATCTGTCTGTGTGTCTGTGTATGTATGTGTGTGTTTATGTGTATGTGTGTGCATGTATACTTCCCCCCTCTCTCTGTCTGATTCCCCCCCTTTTCTCTCTCCCCTCCCCCTCTCTCTCTGTTTGACTTCCCCCCCTCTCTCCCCCTCCTCTCACTCGCTGCCTGATTCCCCCCTTCTCTTCCCCCCCTCTCTGTGTCAGTCCCCCCCTCTCTCTCCCCTCCCCGTCTCTCTCTGTCTCACTCCCCCCTCTCTCCCCCCTCTCTCAGGCCTCCCCTCTGTCTCTCTCATTCCTTCTCTGTCTCCCAATAAAGGGGCGGGCGATCTGTCGCTGGCCAGGCGCGGCCGGGCGGGAGGCAGGCCCGGAGATCGGCGATCCACCCTCCGCCGTGTCCCCCGTGGTTGCAGCGGCCGCGCGTGAAGCAAGGTAAGCTTACCTTCTTTCAGGCGCGGCCGCTGGAACCGCTGGGACACGGGGAGGAGGGCGGATCGGCGATCTCCGGCCTGCCTCCCGCCCTGCCGCGCATGGCCAGCGCCGTGACGCGGCCGCCCCTTTTGGCTGTGCTGGGTGGCGTCAGGCCCCTTTCGGAAGTCCCGCTGGACTACACTTCCCAGAAGGCCCCGCATGGCCATTTCCGGTTTATGCGGAGGTTTCTGGGAAGTGTAGTGCGGCGCCCCAGAGCTGCTTTGGGACCGGGGACGTGCGGGCACGGGTGAGGCTGGTGAGGAGGTGGTTAGGGCGCCGCCGGTATGGCTGCGAAGGTCCCGGTGAGTGGGGAGAGAGGGTGACGGGATGGGTTGGGGGTTGGGAGGGGGTCGGAGTGCACCTGTGCGATTGCTCTCCCTCTTTCCAGCGCTCGCGGCCAGCGCAGAACGGGAGGCAATGGGCGGGTTTTGGGGGCTGTTTTTGGGGGTTGCAAGGTAGGGAGGTGGGATTTTTTGTGTTATGTATGTACCTCGTGGTCTGGGGGAATGTGTTTCGTGGGATTTGTGTTAGTGGGGCGTATAGTTTGGCCGTGCATAACGGACAACCCACGATCACTCGATTTTTATATATATAGACTATATTTATTATTATTATCACGTTTGTTATTTTACTGTAATATTATTGATATTATTACATTTATTATTTTACTCTACTATTATTTTCATTACATATATTATTTCACTCTCATTATTATTGGAAGGCTACATAAGAACATTTACATTGAAGATGGTTAGAATAATGGTTTAATCAGAGTTGGACAGCCTTATTGTAAACTACAATTTTATGTAAATATTCAAAAACATTTAACCTGATGCCTCAATTAATGTAATTTTATTGGCATCTATTTTTATTTTAAAATTTATTAGTAGCTGCAGCATATCTCACCCTCAAATTATATTCAAGTAAACATGTTTCCCCAGTTTTTTGTGGTAAAATTAGGTGCCTTGGCTTATATTCGGGTTGGCTTATACTTGAGTATATACGGTATCTATGAACCAGCTCAATATCTGTGTCATTTTCCCAACAAAAACCTGTCTTGCTAAATTAAGTTAGTAACACCAATGATGGAAGTAGTTTTGACTTCCACAGGCATAATTTCTTGTCAGAAATAAATACTCTAGTGTATCACTCCACTAGATCTTACTGTTTACTTTAGAAATACAAGTTTATAGATCTGTAGGTATTGGATTAATATATTATATTATATACATTGGTATCTTATATCACTCTATGACTGTAACTTTCTGTTGTGAACGTAACAATACACAGATCTAACAGTACGGTTCCATCTAACTAGTGTTCTTGGATAAAGTACATGCTGTTTCCAACTCTTCTGCCAAGTCTCAGCAAGCATTTTTTAGTAAACTGCAGCAGCTGAGACACAACAGCTTCCTGTTGGCAACAACAGCTTCTCACTGATAAAGATCTAGCTATAAGCATGGGGATTTTGGGGAGGGGGGCTGAGTTAATTATTTATGAAGGGAAGTCTGGAAAGCTTTCCAGAATGTTGCTCCCCCACTAAGTAGCCATTTTATTACAGGGATTCAAAACAGCATGACAGAAACTGAAGTAAGAAAATCACCTAAATTCTGATTTAATACATAATGCCCATGCTCAGTATTGCCTTTATTTTATTTATTTATTTAAAACTTTTGTACCCCAACCTTCTCACCTCTATCGAGGGACTCAGACCAGCATAACAGCGAAAATTCAATGCTATACCATTTTAAAACAACTACAACAACATATTAAAATACATAAAAATCCAGCATAAAACCACATCGCCATTAAAACAATTTCACTCAATCTGTAAATGTGGTCATACATTCAGACAATAGCCAATCTCAGCCTATTCTGGGAAGGCTTTCAATTGAACTGTGTCTCAGCAGCGCCCAAGAATAATAATTAAGTCACTAGAAGCTTTCATGCTCGTCTTGTGCACTTTGCATCTAATGATGGGTGTTGGAGATCTTTTGTTGAAAGGACTAAGCAGGCATCCCAACAGATCTAAAAAGGGTGTACTTCAATAAGCAGATGTCGTTTTTCCTGTTAATGCTAGGGAATGCTAGGGAAAGCTCTATATCAGTAGTTCTCAACCTTCCTAATGCTGGGACCCCTTCATACAGTTCCTCATGTTGTGGTGACCCACAACCATAACATTATTTTCGTTGCTACTTCAGAACTGTCATGTTGCTATTGTTATGAATCGTCATGTGCAGGACATATTTTCATTCACTGGACCAAATTTGGCACAAATACCTGACACGCCCAAATTCCAACACTGGTGGGGTTTGGGAATGGGGAGTACTGATTTTATCATTTGGGAGTTGCAGTTGATGGGAGCTTTAGTTCAGCTACAACCAAAGAGCATTCTGAACTCCACCAATGATGACATTGGGCCAAACTTGGCACACAGAACTCCCATGATTAACATAAAATACTGGAAAGGCTTGATGTGCATTGACCTTGAATTTTGGAGTTGTAGTTCACCTACATTCAGAGAACATGGTGGACTCATACAATGATGGAATGGACCAAACTTGGCACAAATACTCAAGATATCTAAATGTGAACACTGGTGGAGTTTGGGGAAAACAGACCTTGACATTTGGGAGTTGTAGTTTTTGGGATTTATAGTTCACCTACAATCAAAGAGCACTCTGAACTCCGCCAATGATGGAATTGAACCAAACTTGGCACACATAACTCCCATGACCAACAGAAAATAGTGTTCTCTAATGGCCTTTGGCGACCCCTTTGAAACCCCCTCGCGACCCCCACAGGGGTCCCGACCCCCAGGTTGAGAAACACTGCTCTATATGTACTTGGGTGGGAAGAAAATCCTACTTGAACAGCCAGGAAGGACCTTAATATACAAGCACACTCGGCATCTCCTCATTCCATTGCAGGCATTTTAGAGCAATAGGCATTAATGTTCCAGAGACACAAGCAAAGCACATCACACACGTTATAGGAATAATAACTGAGTTGTAGTTTCTATATTGTAGCTGCTTATTTAGCATTATCTACTGCACGCACACAGAGATTTCTCAATCATTTACAAAAGGCAAATCTTGTGCCTATTTAGTGATCAGAAGCAGAGGCACTTAATCCTTTATGTGCTTGATAATTACCATTGTCATATCTGTTTTCATTGCACTCCAAGGCAGTGGAGGTGGAAGGGAATGCAACGTATTTCCTTATTATTTATTTGTGCTAACTGGCACAACCTGGGGATCACAACCAGACATAGCGAAGACATCTACCCTTGCACTTTGCTACTCTGCTGCTGAGTACGCATGCCCAGTGTGGAACACATCTCACCATGCTAAAACAGTGAATGTGGCTCTTAAAGACACATGCTGCATTATCACAGGATGTCTACGACCCACACCACTGGAAAAATTATACTGTTTAGTCAGTATTGCACCACCTGACATCCGTCGGAAGTAGCAGCCAATAATGAAAGGACCAAAAGCAGTGACATTTCCGCCCTATTCCCTGTTCGGATATCAGCCAGCATGCCAATGCCTTAAATCAAGAAGTAGCTTCCTAAGATCTACATATTTATTTATTTATATTTGTGCTAACTGGCACAACCTGGGGATCACAACCAGACATAGCGAAGACATCTACCCTTGCACTTTGCTACTCTGCTGCTGAGTACGCATGCCCAGTGTGGAACACATCTCACCATGCTAAAACAGTGAATGTGGCTCTTAAAGACACATGCTGCATTATCACAGGATGTCTACGACCCACACCACTGGAAAAATTATACTGTTTAGTCAGTATTGCACCACCTGACATCCGTCGGAAGTAGCAGCCAATAATGAAAGGGCCAAAAGCAGTGACATTTCCGCCCTATTCCCTGTTCGGATATCAGCCAGCATGCCAATGCCTTAAATCAAGAAGTAGCTTCCTAAGATCTACATATTTATTTATTTATATTTCAAACTTCTATACCGCCACTCCCCGGAGGCTCGGATCATAGATACACACAGGAACACCTCAGCAAGCAAGAGTCCAAAAGTGGCAGGCTAAAACCCAGAACCTCAAGCCATGGCTGATACCGGATGAGAGACTCCCCCTGGGCACACAGAAGACAGGGTAACTTGTCTTCTGTGAGTCCAGGGGGGTGTGAGATAATTGGCTGTCTGCACTCTAGCACCACAAGATACAGAGCCAATCTCAAGAAATGGGGCTACAAAGTGGAGTCCACGTCATGCGAGTGTGAAGATGACCAAACCACAGACCACCTATTACAATGCGGTCTGAGCTCTGCCGCATGCACAATGGAGGACCTTCTTATAGCAACACCAGAGGCATGCCAAGTGACCAGCTACTGGTCAAAGAACACTTAGTATAATGCCAAGGTTTTTTTTAACTTTGTGTCTTTTAAATACATTATAACTGAACCCTTGGTTTCTTCTGACACAATAAATAAATAAAAGTTATTTATTTATATCCTGCTTTTCTCCCACGGGTGGGACTCAAAATGGTGAACAAATGGTTAAACAACAAACAATTACATAATACAGGAACACAACATCATCTGCCCAAACCCAGCCAAGTAAACAGTCAACAACACATTACCTAGAGACATTATATATAAACCATATAAAATAAGCATAAAAATAAGTATTTATCATTATTAAAAATCCCTGGGCCTCACGCCACTGAGGTTGCCCTTAAAATATTAAACTAAAAATCACAAAGCTCCGAATCTTTAGTCGTGTGAACCTAGCCAGACCAGATGGCTTTCAGTGATGGATCTCGGTAATAATCACTGGTTGCCTAGTTGTAGCTTATTGTGGGTTGTCAAGGAAGGCCCGTTTCCATATAAAGGTTTTAACCTGGAAGCGAAAGAGGGCCGAACGCACCCCTTATAGTAGGGAGTTCCAGAGCTGCAGGGCCACAATTACCATTTTCCACCTCCAGAATCTACTAGCTTGGGAAATGAGAGTATACTAAGAGGGAGTTTGTGAAAGAAAGATTAAGCATTCCTCTTTCACTGGTTTAGCAAATGTTCTCCCCTAGGACCTGCACTGTTAGCTATATGAGACAAACATTGATTTAAGCCTACCTGCTGTACTTCCACAAGATGTATTGATCGCTTTCACACAACACAATTAATAGGAATGATAAAACAAAGCTATTTCAACCTTTTCTCAGTGACATTTGTAGAAGCATAAAATCCCATCTTAACAATGAAAAAAGCAGAAAAAGATATTATATACCTAGCAGCTCGGCTTGTAGGAATTCCAAGATAATGCATAGCCTCACTTCCCAAAAATTCTCGAACAGAAGAGTGAAGCACAGCTCTGCCATCCCCATTTCTATGAAGAAGAAGAAAAGCAAAACACATTTTCACAGAAACAGTATGTCCTCAAAGAAAGCACTTCTGTGGCACTTTTAAGACTGAATAATCTGTTTTCATATATATATATATATAAATTTAGATATTATTAACTCTCCTTGTGTTTGTTTGTGTATTGAACAAGCAGCTTCCCTGTTGTTCTTGTGTTAATCAGCACAAGCTTTTCGTGAGCCAGCATCTATGGGGAATTTAAATATTACCCTCTTAGAATTAGAAAAATAAAATACTGAACTTCACATAATTTGTATCCCTTCAACACAGAGCTTGGAAATGTTGCATTACAAGTAACAATGTAACTTGTAATGCACTGAGTACTGTTTATACAGTAATAACTTGGTAATGCAACAGTTACTAAAATGTAACTTTTTTTAAAAAATTAGTTACTCTTTCAAAACTATGGGTTTAGAGAATCATAGAATCATAGAGTTGGAAGAGATCTCATGGGCTATCCAGTCCAAGCCCCTGCCAAGAAGCGGGAAAATCGCCTTCAATAAAACCATGTTTACAAGAAAACATAAATAAACTTATATAAAAACATTTATCAAATACAGTTATTGTGGGAAACTCATCGATACAGGTGGTAAACTATAGCTATCTGACCATCTTTCATCATAGTAGCACTAAGTGCAAGACCCCCCAATATAGATCTGATTTTACCTCCCACATAATTACCTTTTGCTATTATGATGAATAACTAATTATATATGGATCGCTCATTAACCAATCTACTTTTCCTTTCAATTATCTCTTATATTAGTAGTTTTCAGAACATATAGAAAATCGGGGGATCCTGCTACTCAATATAGTAAAAAAAAAACAATTTCATGCACATTTTTAGTTTATTCTATAAGCTGACCCTAGATTTTGAGGTGGGTCTTAATGCTGGAACAATACATTAAATGAAGGATTTTGCTGTACAAGAAGAAAATGATTGAAAATCCCTCTCCAAAATACGCAACAAACCTAGAGTAGGGAGTTCTTCCTGAACCTTTCAGCTGTAGTTCCCAACTAACACCAAACCTGCAAAAACAATATTGCTATTAGTAATTTCAACAAATCGGGCAGCATAGCAAATAAGTGTGCAAGTCCATAAATCCCTAGCTCACATCTTGCTTCAGTCAAAAACTCCATATCCACCTTTGGACATTGTCAGTTGTAGACAACTCCACTCTTCCACACTCAATCTTTAATATAATCTGCAATATGTGTAAAATATGGACCAATACTACTCTAAAAGATTGGTATAAGGTATTTATACCTTATATGTTTTTTTAAAAATCAGTATTACCATTTATTTAGTATCAAAAGCACTGCATAAATTAGTATAAAACTGATAAAAATAGGAGCACAAACGGCTAAATATCGTTTGACCAAAAATGAGCAACAGCAACTTTATTGTCTGAAGCCTGCCTCTGTACATGAGGCAGGACATTGTGGACAAGCACACCGAAACGGAGTTGTCTGTTCTGTTCCACAGTCTCACAAGGTGGAGGATTCTTTTAGGTAGTGCTGGTTTGCCAGGTTGTCTTTTGGTCTGCCCACTCCACTTGTGAGTCTGGTCAGGGACTTCCAAGTTGCCCATTCCTGACCCCAAAGCATTGCTTTTAAACATTCTTTTAAAGTATTACCATTAATAATAGTGATTAATATACTTTCTCGCATATCATGGTTCATTATATATTTACCTGTTTGTATAAACGCCAATCAAATGAGCCCTTCCGTCACCCAGCTGGCCAGCCCAGCTACCAAACTAACAAGGAATGGGAGATAGTAACATGCACAATTATTAATCTGTCTTATTTCCAGGGAATGTATACAAACATTGATTATGAAGCTTCATGCTGGTGCCATTCAACATAATCCCACATTTTAAAAAAGCAAATTTTCAAAAACAGATTCAGTTGATGTCAAGTGCAGTGATAACCCTATTCTCTTCAATTTTGATGGGGAAATATGGCAGTAGCAGGCAATGAGAAATGGGGCTCATTTTTTAGTCATTATTAGAGGTTAGAGCTCAGATTTACAGAAAGTTCTATGAGTTTGTAAACCTTGAATAAAACCTTGTCTACCAGTATGCATATGAGGTCTCAGCCTATCAAGTGAATTTTGGTGGAACTTTCCCACACTTCTTTACTATTGGCCATGCTGTCCTAATAGGCATTCCTCTCCAAAACATCTGGAGGACCAAAGTTTCCATACCACTGGAATACATGAGAGGAGCCTTGTGAAAGAAGAAAGGGAGGCAGAACAACAAAAACCAAGAAGTACAGTTTTCAAATAGAAAAGCTTACTGATACTGTTATTATTAACCTGATGTCCACCGTATCTGTGGGCCAGGGGAAGAGATCCCCAAATCACTTTTGCACCACTGACAAGCTGTAGAAAGTCTTCTGAATCTGAAACTGATACATCCAGGTCCAACATGTCTTCCATGACTTCCTGAAAGGAGACAACAACAATGCAGGAATTAATAAGCAATAACACGAAGTTCCACATAGTCTGACATGCAAAGACTCCCTTACTGTGAGTGGATTTTTCATGGCTGTGGGCCACTTTGAATAATGAATAAACGCCAGGCTTAGCACAAGACATTTGATACCCCACTTTTACCAACTCCAGTCAACCCCATCTGGCATAGATCTCACAAGCCCCTCTTCCCATCCCTGGCAGTAAAACAACAACACATTCAATAAATATGATACTATGCAACAATGCATATTATATTTACTCTTGTATGAAGTATCTTGGAAATAGCAACCTTCTTTAACCCTCCGTTAGTAATTTGTTATGTATATAAGTCAGATTGCTTAGGGTAAAGGTAAATGTTTTCCCCTGACATTAAATCCAGTTGTGTTTGATTCTGGGGATTGGTGCTCATCTCCATTTCTAAGTCAAAGAGCCGGCATTGTCCATAGACACCTCCAAGTTCAGGTAGCCAGCATGACTGAAAGGAATGCCGTTACCTTCCTGCCAGAGCAGTTCTTGAGGATTCCATTTTTTAAAATAAATACATCTTTAAGTAAAGCAGCAACACTTAGCACCCAGGAGAAGGGGAAAAAAATAAAGCCTAACCTTTGAAACGCCTACAAGCACAACTCTGGATTTAAATGGAGTAGGGTGGACAACTGAAAAAATGGAGTCACGAACTTCACGAACATAATTTTCCTGAATGGGATCAATGGGAAGGGCAACTAGAGAAAACAAGCAAAATATTTTAATACAATGTTCAGTAGATGAACAGCAAAACAAAATAAAACATGACAGCGCCTGTTCATGAACTCCAAACCCCCGTTGAGCAATATCTTTCATATCACCCAAATACCATGGAACAGTGTGCTACGTAGATTTGGTTTATATCCTCAGTGGTACAAAAGGCAGGGGATGAAGAAGGTCAGATATTTTCGGACAGTTTGCATTTCAAACTCAGTCTCAATATGGATACTGCAAATAAATTAACAGTGATGCTCATATTAAATTGTACCTAATAGGGGAATATTTGGTTTTCTGGATTTTAATAGCCAGACCCCGGAAAACATGGCAAAGGACTGAGGCATTTATTGTCCAAAAGATGTAAAGAACCAAAGGTTTCCAATCCCAGGATTATAGCAAGAATTCTGAGAGAGATATGCAATGGCTAAGAACAATTTCTAGAGGTAAAAAACCCTAGCTATTTCTCTGGACTAATTCTTGTTTTGAATGAAACAAGGGCATTCATGGATAAGTAGAAAGAAACACTGCAGTCTTTATCTTATGTAAAGGTTTTCCCTTAACATTAAATCCAGTCATGTCCAACTCTAGGGGTTGGTGCTCAACTCAATTTGTAAACTGAAGAGCCAGCGTTGTCCGTAGACACCTCCAAGGTCATGTGGCTGGCATGACTGCATTGAGTGGTTATCTTCCCGCTGGAGCGGTACCTATTGATCTACTCACATTTGCATGTTTTCGAAGTGCTAGATTGGCAAAAGCTGGTGCTAACAGCAGGAGCTCATGCCACTCCCCAGATTTGAACCTGCAACCTTTCGGTTAGCAAGTTTAGCAGCTCAGCGGTTTAACCCACTGTGACACCAGGGGCTCCAGTCTTTATCTTAGCAAACACAAAAACTAATTTTGGATGATGGAACTAATCCAGTGGTGGGAATTACAAGGACATGCAAACATTCTTAGGCTGTTGTGAACTCACACCTAAATCCCACTAAAATCAATTGGCCAATCCATCAATATAACAGGGTTTCTAGGTCAAAATAGCTCTAATTTAGGTTCAGGCATGTACTCATCTCTTCCCATTTTGATATATTTTAAATTAATTACTGGCAAGTACATAATATTGGATAAATACAAAGAAGGCTCTAGAGTACCTGTAATTTTTTCTGTAGAAAGTCTCCATTCACCCAAACTAAATAACTTCCTTTTCCTTTCACAGTAGTCTTGCTCTAAATTTGATGTATTGATGTATTTGTGAACATAGCTAAAATTCCTTGCAGCAGTTAAAGGGTCCAGGAGGTAGCATCCAGTCTGGCATATCAGCATTAAGCAAGCGAACAAGGATTGAACTTCAGAATGTCTTGACATACTGAATCCTCAATTTTTTCTAATTCAAGTCTGCAGGAAACAATAAATAAATAAATAAAAGACAATTACGATTATTTAGATTCAAATATTTTATGTTGAAGAAACAGTCTGTTAATTATTTCAAAGACATAACTTCGGGCCATTCTACACTGACAGTATAATGCAGTTCAACGCCTAATAAACGTACAACAGACTATCACGAAACCGACATAAGAAGCAACCTAGACGCTGACTTCAGGATTGGTGCTATGTACATGTTTTAATTGTTTTAATTTGTATTTTATATGTCCATTTGATTTTAATGGTTAATTGTGTTATGTATCGTTTGATTTTTGTATAATTATGGCACTACATATTGACAAAGTGTGGAAGCCACTCTGAGTCCCTCTTGGGCTGAGATAGAGTGGGAGTTTTGTTGTTTATTCATTCAGTTGTTTCCGACTATTTGTGACCTCCTGGACTAGCCCAAGCCAGAGCTCCCTATCGGATGTGGCTACCCCCAGTTCCTTCAAAGTCAAGCCAGCCCATCCATCTTGTCCTTGGTCTGCCCCTCTTCTGCCTTCCTTCCATTTTCCCCAGCATCGTCTTCTTCAAGCTTCCCTGTCTTCTCATTATGTAGTAAGGACCAAGCTGTGGTGCAGCTAGTCAGTAGCCAGCTGCATTAAATCACTACTGACTGAAAGGTCCTGAGTTCAAAGCCAGCTCAAGTCAGCGTGAGCTCCCGACCATTAATAGTCTAGTTTGCTGTTGACCTTTGCAGCTCGAAAGACAGTTGCATCTGTCAAGTAGGGGAGGCTAATTTAACTAATTTACGACACCATACAACCTTCCAGTTTTTATGGAAGTACTCCATCAAGGACTTGGTGTCACAAGTGGACGGTGAAGGGGCAGCTCCCCCTGTGGCCGGAATCGAGCATACCCTCATGAAACCGGAAAGCTGGAATATTAAATTGCCTCTGTGTCTGTCTATTTATGTTGTATGTCTAATGGCATTGAATGTTTGCCATGTGTATGTGCATTGTAATCCGCCCTGAGTCCCCTATGGGGTGAGAAAGGTGGAATATAAATACTGTAAATAAATAAATAAATGTGGCCAAAGTACTTCAGCTTCGCCTCTAGTATCCTTCCCTTCAGTGAGAAGTTAAAGCCTGTGACTTGAGAGTCTGGGAAAGTTAGTATTTGAACATTTTGATGGGAGGGACTTTGAGATATATTGTCTTCATAAGTAAATATTTTGAACTTTTTCTAACTTGCAATGGCATCCAGGGTTTCAGATCTCTGCCATTGGACTCTCTTATTGAAGAAATTAAGGACTGAACCTGGGCCCTTCTGCACACAAAGGATGGGGTTGACCACTGAACTATGGCTATCTCCAGCACCTTCAAGGTCAAGCTAGTCACTTCAATGATACCATCCACCCATCTTGCCCTTGGTTGGTCACTCTTCCTTTTTCCTTCCATTTTCCCCAGCGTTATTATCTTCTCCAAGCTTTCCTGTCTTCTCATTATGTGGCCAAAGTACTTCATCTTTGCCTCCTGTGAGCAGTCGGGCTTTATTTCCTGGAGTATGGGCTTGTTAGGTAGAGATAAAGTAAATAAAGTAGAGCGGGGTAGAGATAAAGTAAACAACAACTACTACAACAATAAATAAATAATGTGAAGTTATAGTAAGAATCTCCAAAGCCCTCAAGTTTTGCCAACATTCATTCTCCAGTGTCCATCAGGCATGGGCAAACTTGGGCCTTCCAGGTGTTTTGGACTTCAACTCCCACCTGGAGGGAGGGCTGAAGTTTGCCCATGCGTTGTGTAGATGGCACCCTAAAAATCAATAAGAATAATCTATATAAATTAAAAATGTAATGTTCGTTTGTGGGATTAGCATAACTCAAAAACCACTGGACGAATTGACACCAAATTTGGAAACAAGTGACCATCACTCAAAAAAACCCCAAAACCAACAATTTTGTTATTTGGGAGTTGTAGTTGCTGGGATTTATAGTTCACTTACAATCAAAGAGCATTTTGAACTACACCAATGATAGAATTGGGCCAAACTTCCCACACAGAACCCCCATGACCAACAGGAATTACATTTGGGGGGGGGGGGGCTCCCTCAAAATACTTGGGCCCTTCCTCCAAGTATTTTGGACTTCAACTCCCACAATTCCCAACAGTTGTTTCTTTGGGGTGGGAGGCTCCCTCTAAATACTTGGGCCCTCCCTCCCAGTATTTTGGACTTCAACTCCCACAATTCCTAACAGTTGTTTCTTTTTGGGGCCTTCCCTCTAAATACTTGGGCCCTCCCTCCAAGTATTTTGGACTTCAACTCCCACAATTCCTAACAGTTGTTTCTTTTTGGGGCCCTCCCTCCAAGTATTTTGGACTTCAACTCCCACAATTCCTAACAATCCCTCCAATTATCTTTTTGGGTCCTCCTTCAAAATACTTGGGCCCTCCCTCCCAGTATTTTGGACTTCAACTCCCACAATTCCTAACAGTGGTTTCTTTTTTGGGCTCCCTCAAATATTGGGCCCTCCCTCCAAGTATTTTGGACTTCAAACAATTCCTCCACAGTTGTTTCTTTTTGGGGGGGGCTCCCTCAAAATACTTGGGCCCTCCCTCCAAGTATTTTGGACTTCAACTCCCACAATTCCCAACAGTTGTTTCTTTTGGGGCCCTCCCTCAAAATACTTGGGCCCTCCCTCCAAGTATTTTGGACTTCAACTCCCACAATTCCTAACAGTTGTTTCTTTTGGGGGGGGGGCTCCCTCAAAATACTTGGGCCCTCCCTCCAAGTATTTTGGACTTCAACTCCCACAATTCCTAACAGTAGTTAGCAATTGTGGGAACTGAAGTCCAAAATACTGGGGGGCAGGGCCCAAGTTTGCCCATGCGTTGTGCAGATGGCACCCCTAAACAATCAATCAGAATAATACATAATAGTAAGTGGAAAAGAAGGCTCTCCAAAGCCCCACCATGTGTGTGGCTACTCCCTGCCTCCTCCTCTTCCTCCTCCTCCTCCTTCCCTGACGAGGCCTTGCTCGGCCCACATTGCACTCCGGCGCCTCAGGGAAGAGGAGAGGAGGAGGAGGAGGAGGAGCAGGAGGAGGCCTTCCTACTGCCGGGCTCCCACGTGTCTCCCCAAGCCGGGGCTTCCGCCTCCGGGTCGAGCAGGCTTCCCTTCTGCTGCTGCTGCTGCTGGTGGTGCCAAAGCGGCGCTGGGCCCGAGCGAGGAGGAGCAGCAGCAGCAGGGCGAGGCGCGCGGCCATGGCCCTGTCTTGGAGGCCCCTCTGCTGCCGCTGCCCCTGCGCCCTGCCCCGCTTCTGGAGGAGCCTGGCCTGGAAGAGGAAGGCCGTGAGTGAAGGGAGGGAGGGAAGGGAGAGCGCGCGGGGAGAATGAATGGCAGGGAGGGAAGGGAGGAAGGGCGAGGCCTGGCTGCCCTTGAGCGCACCGGCAAGGTTGCCATCCATTCAGCCTATGGGTCCTCACAGGCTGAGGAGCCCTTCTCTGCAACGCCTGGGAGGAGGAGAAGTGTTTGGGTTTTGGAATATTTGCACCATCATAGAGAGAAGTTTAGCCCAATTCTATCATTGGTAGGGTCCAGAACGCTCTTTGATTGTAGGTGAACTATAAATCCCAGCAGCAACTACAACTCCCCAATATTAAGGTCTATTTTCCCCAAACTCCACCAGTGTTCACATTTGGGCATATTAAGTATTTGTGCCAAGTTTGGTCCAGATCCATCATTGTATGAGTCCACAGTGCTCTCTGGATGTAGGTGAACTACAACTCCAAAACTCAAGGTCAATGTGTTTCCATTTTGGAATAAGTCCTAGAGATGGGAGCCAAGTCCAAACAGGAAACTCCAGATTATTGTATTATCTTTAGCAGGCATGGGCCAACTTGGGCCCTCTAGGTCAGTGTTTCTCAACCTGGGGGGGGGGGGTTGCAAGGGGATGTCAGAGGGGTCACCAAAAGACCATCAAAAAACACAATATTTTCTGCTGGTCATAGGAGTCCTGTGTGGGAAGTTTGGCCCAATTCTATCATTGGTGGGGTCCAGAATGCTCTTTGATTGTAGGTGAACTATAAATCCCAGCAACTACAACTCCCCAATATTAAGGTCTATTTTCCCCAAAGTCCACCAGTGTTTACATTTGGGCATATTGAGTATTTGTGCCAAGTTTGGTCCAGATCCATCATTGTGTGAGTCCACAGTGCTCTCTGGATGTCTCTCTCTCTCTCTCTCTCTCTCTCTCTCTCTCTCTCTCTCTCTCTCGGCATTACTTCGCGAATGAAGATTCTTAGGAAGGACTCATCCCACGCTTTCTACAAGTGCGTTGATAACTAAAAAAGCCAATCTGAGATAGGCAATTTCGGTTGCAGAAAGCACAGCAGAAAGTCTCCTTGGGTGATGATGTTTCCAAGTTGCGGTTCTTTCTGCGTTGTCGTTTCTCTTTGAGACCCGTACGGCGTGTCTTCTTGAAAGAGGCCGCAGCATTGTGGATAGTGCGTCTCCATGCCTCCCGATGTGAGGCCAGGGTGGACCATTGTTGGTGATCAATCTGGCCGAGCCTGAGATGTTGTTTCAGGGAGTCCTTATATCTCTTTTTGGGGACACCTCTCTTGCGCTGACCCGTGGCGAGTTCACCATAGAGTAGTATCTTTGGGAGGCGGTGGTCCTCCATCCTAGAGACGTGCCCTGACCAGCGCAGCTGTGTTCTCAATAACATGGCCTCAATGCTGGTGATCCCTGCTTGCTCAAGGACACCAACATTTGTCACATAGTCGGTCCAGTGTATATTTAGGATTGTGCAAAGACAGCGCTGATGAAAGTGTTCGAGGAGTCGTAGGTGTTGGCGATAGGTGACCCATGTTTCAGACCCATATAGGAGAATAGACAGTACGATAGCTCTGTACACGCTGATTTTGGTGCTTTGCCTCAGGTGCTTGTTGCTCCAGACTCTTTTGTCAAGCCTTCCAAATGCACTATATGCCTTTGCTAATCTGTGATCTATCTCTTTATCAATCTTGGCGTCTGAAGAGATGATGCTTCCCAAGTAGGTGAACTCTGGATGTAGGTGAACTACAACTCTAAAACTCAAGGTCAATGGCCACCGAATCCTTCCAGTATTTTCTGTTGGTCATGACAGTTTTGTGTGCCAAGAATGGTTCATTTCAGAATGGAGTTCAGGATGTTCTTTGATTGTAGGTTAACTATAAATCCCAGCAAACTACAACTCCCAAAGGACAAACTTAATCCCCTCCCAACTTCACCAGTACTCAAATTTGGGCATATTGGATATTTGTGCCAAATTTGGTCCTGGGAATGAAAATATATCCAGCATATCAGATATTGACATGACAATTCATAACAGTAGCAAAATGACCGCTCTGAAGTAGCAACGAAAAAAATGTTGTGGTTGGGGGTCACCACAACATGAGGATCTGTATTAAATGGTCACGGTATTAGGAAGATTGAGAAACACTGCTCTAGGTGTTTTGGACTTCAACTCCCATGATTCCTAACAGCCGATAGGCTGTTAGGAATCATGGGAGTTGAAGTCCAAAAAACCTAGCAGGCCCAAGTTTGCCCGTGCCTTATTTATAGGATCCATACAGATTGCAGTTCTTTTCCCTGAAATGCCTGAGAGGAGACGTGTTTGGGTTTTGGAATATTTGCATGTTCATAGAGAGAAGTCCTAGAGATGGGAGCCACGTCTAAACAGACCATTCAAGCATATTATATTATCTATTCCGTAAGGTCCACACAGGTTGGGGAAGACTCTGAAATACCCAAGAGAAGTGTTTGGATTTTGGAGAATTGAGGGATATTAATACCCTGCGGTTCCCTTCTCTACAATGCCTGAGAGGAGAAGTGTTTGGGTTTTGGAATATTTACATGTTCATAGAGAGAAGTCTTCGAGATGGGAACCAAGGCTAAACAGGAAATTCCAGAATGTTAGATTATATCTAGGGTTCACAAAGGCCGAGGGTTCCTTTCTCTGAAATGCCTGAATGGAGAAGTGTTTGAGTTTTGGAATATTGACATGTTCATAGAGAGAAGACCATTCAACTTGTATGCAGAACACATCATGCGATGTGCAGGGCTTGACAAATGCAAGGCTGGGGTTAAAATTCCTGGAAGAAACATTAACAACCTTAGTTATTAGACCTTTTAACCAAATTCTTTTTTTTAATTTTTTTAAATTTTTTTTTAAGCTTAACTATTGAACTGTTTTTATGTGTTCTCTGTGTATAACACTTTGATGGAGGGCGACTCACAAATATTAAAATCAATCAATCAATCAATCAATCATATGCAGATGATAACACTTTGATGGCCGAAAGCGAGGAGGAGCTGAGGAGCCTTTTAACCAAGGTGATAGAAGAAAGTGCAAAAGCTGGGTTGCAGTTAAACATCACAAAAACAAGATTATGGCAACCAGACTGATTGATAACTGGCAAATAGAGGGAGAAAACATGGAGGCGGTGACAGATTTTGTATTTCTAGGTGCAAAGATGACTGCAGATGCAGACTGCAGCCAGGAAATCAGAAGATATTTACTTCTTGGGAGGAGAGTAATGACCAATCTCAATAAAATAGTGAAGAGTAGAGACATCACACTGGCAACAAAGATCTGCATAGTCAAAGCAATGGTCTTCCCCGTAGTCGCCTATGGATGTGAGAGATGGCCCTTAGGGAAGCCTGAGTGAAGGAAGATAGATGTTTTTGAACTGTGGTGTTGGAGGAAAGTTCTGAGAGTGCCTTGGACCATGAGAAGATCCAACCAGTCCATACTTCAGGAAATAAGCCCGACTGCTCATTGGAGGGAAGGATAGTAGAGGCATAGTACTTTGGCCACATCATGAGAAGACATGAAAGCTTACATATTACAATAGTGCTGGGGGAAATAGAAGGAAAAAGGAAGAGGGGTCGACCAAGGACCTTGAAATTACTGGCTTGACCCTGAAGGAGCTGGGGGAAGGTGACGGCTGACAGAAAGCTCTGGCATTGGCTGGTCCATGAGGTCACGAAGAGTCAGAAGCGACTGAATGAATGAACAATAAGGGAGAAGACTTAGAGATGGGAGACAAGTCTAAACAGGAGATTCCAGAATATTATATTACCTGTAGGGCTTATACAGGTTGAGGTTCCCTTCTCAGAAATACATGAGATGAGTGTTTGGGTTCTGAAATATTTGCATGTTCATAAAGAGAAGTCTTAGAGATGGAAACAGGAAATTTCAGAATGTTATCTATATATATAAAGGAAGAGTCGTCCTGGAACGACCGTCCCAAACAGAGAAACCTTACAACGCAGAAACACCAAACTTGCCAACAGAAATAGACCTCAAGCAAGGTACGTTTGTAGCAAAGAAACTCCCCCCCCCAAACCTAAAAGGCCCCCAAAACAACGAGTAAAAAAAACTACATTTCCCAGCATCCTCCGGGGCTGCCAACGACTCTCCCAGCCTCTACATTCTGACAACATGATTGGCTGCCAATAAGGGCAGATTTGCATAACTCCTGTACTGGCCAGCCAACATGAACATTCCGACCCATAATAAACTGTCAGAGGAGGATAAGGCAAAGGGCTGAGGCACAAACACAAACCCCCAATTCACTTCCCATAGAAAGTTTACACCCCTACAAATCACAGACCACACCCAAAATTGACAGTAAGGCTTCATTAACTTAATTTCCCTGACTAGGCCTCACTTAATGGAATGCTGTTTACGCTCTGAATTGACAGTAAGGCTTCATTAACTTGATTCTCCGACGACGCCTCAGCTCACTGGACATTGTGTATGGCCTGAATTGACAGTAAGGCTTCATTAACTTGCTGTTCCTGACTAGGCCTCAGCTCATGGGACATTGTTTATGGCCTGAATTTACAGTAACCTACCTTGGCACACAGAGCCCCTATGACCCACGCTACATTCTACTACAGTTTGGAGGAGGGTGGACCATGGATTATGGGACTTGAAGTACCTCCATGGATAATGGGATTTGTACTACTTCAAAACCCATCATTCCCCACAGACCACTGTGGCCCAGAACCAAGACCAATAAAGACCAAACTTGGCACGCAATGCCCCCCATGACCCACACTCCATCCGACTGCAGTTCAGAGGAGGACACACCATGGATAATGGGATTTCAAGTACCTCCACTCACTTCCAAAGTACCCCACCCACACAAGCATCAACCTCTACATCAACACAGCAGACGGAAAGACAAAAAACATTGTATATCCACAAGCTACGCAGAACGCCAGCAACACCACACACCAACAACTCCCCAGGACTTCAACATCCCACCCACCAGAACAACCCACAACGACACAGCCATGGCCCCAACAACACCATAACTACACCATAACAACAATTCCAACCCTTACATACTCAGACTTTCTCACATCTCCTAAATAGGGCACAGCAACGCGTGCCGGGTACAGCTAGTATTATGTATATAATACTAGCTGTCCCCTGCACGCGTTGCTGTGCCGTAGTCTGCGGCTAACCCCTTCTGCCCACATGGTGTGTGTGTGTATGCTTATTTTTGTGTGTATATGTGTATATTGTTTATGTGTGTGTTGTTATGTATATGTGCATGTGTTTATGTGTGTATTTGTGCATGTCTTTATGTATATGTGTATGTGTGTGTTTGTGTTTGTGTGTATATGTGTATATTGTGTATATGTGTGTTGTTATGTGCATGTGTATATGTGTGTATGTGTGCATGTCTTTATGTATTTGTGTGTGTTTGTAGGTGTGTGTTTATGTTTGTGTGTATATGTGTAAATTGTTGTGTGTGTTGTTATGTATATGTGCATGTTCATGTGTATGTGTGCATGTCTGTATGTATATGTGTGTATGTGTGCATGTACTGTATGTATGTTTATGTGTGTATGTGAGCATGTCTGTATGTTTATGTGTGCATGTGTGTATGTATATGTGTGTGTGTATGTTTGTGGTTTTGTTTGTGTGAATGTGTGTGTATGAGTAGGAAGAGGAGGGCCTGAGGAGGAGGGAGGGAAGGAGGAGGGTGTTTACCACTTTCCCCTGCTCGTGTTGCCAAGGGCGCTGCTTTTGGTTCCTCTTCCTCCTGGGCGTTGCAATGGCAAAGCTCCAGGCGGCGGTGGCGCTTCCGCCTCTTTCCTCCTTGGTCAGGCCCCAAGGAGGCGGAGGCCTGTAAGGTGGCTGTGTTTTGGGGGAGTGTCGGTGGGAGGGAGGGGCCGTGTACTGCCGCAGTGGATACTGGGAGATGTAGTAGTGAATGGTTTGAGGAAAGATTGCGTCGGGTCAGCGTTGGAGGGATTTTTGCTGTGGAAGATAAGGAAAGTTTGTGATGAATGTTTGTTTTGGTATGCGGGTGGCGTGCGTGTATGGGGCGATTGTTTTGCATGTAGACTGCTTGAAGGAGGAGAGGGGTGATTGTTTTGGGGGAAAGGATGTGTGGGAGGAATGTGTGAATGTTTGTTTTGGTGTGCGGGTGGCGTGCGTGTATGGGGCGAGTGTTTTGCGTGTAGACTGCTTGAAGGAGCCCCCCCCCCCCCGATCCTAGCGGCAGCTGTGGCGGCGGGAAGGAGGAGTGGCTGAGGAGGAGGGGGGGTCCTTTGCTCCTCCTCAGCCGCTCCTTCCCTCTTTGTCCCCGCCGTTCACGATCCGGGCGGCGGCGGCGGGGGGAAAGAGGAGGAGGGGCTAAGGAGGAGCAAGGGAGGCTGCGCCTCCTCCCGGCCCGGCCCCCTCCCTCCCTCGGCCCTAATCGTTCGCGCGGGCAGCGGAGAGGCTGGGGTGGGAGTTCTGTTGGCAGTTTTTGGGGGATCGTTTTTTGGGGTGTTGGGAGGTATGTAGGTCCGGTGTTTTTGGTGTTGTATGTACCTAGTGTAATGGTCCAGTCGGTTGTCAAACGGACTTAACAAAAAATATATATATAGATGGTTTACAAAAGGCTGAGGTTCCCTTCTCTGGAATGCCTGAGAGGAGAAGTGTTTAGGTTTTGGGATATTTGCATGATCATAGAGAGAAGGCTTAGAGATGGGAGCCAAGGCTAAACAGGAAATTCCAGAATGTTATATTATCATTCTATAAGGGTTCACAAAGACTGAGGTTCCTTCCTCTGAAATGGCTGAGATAAGTGTTTGGGTTTTGGAATATTTGCATGTTTATAGAGAGAAGTCTTAAAGGTGGGAGCCAAGTCTAAACAGGAAATTCAATATTATAATATTAATGAGTCTGAGGTTCCCTTCTCTGAAATAGCTGAGAGGAAAAGTGTTTTGAGTTTTGGAGAATTGGGGGATATTTTCATAGACGTGTTATATGGCATGATGTGCTGTTTGGTAAGCTGCCACAAGTCCCTTTTTGAAAGATAGTGGAGGGATATAAATAATGTATTATTATTATTTGATGGGAAATGACAAAGTTGAACTCGCCCTATAAAATGATGACAGGTGGCAAAAATTGCTAATTTACACACAGATGTGCCCTGCAGAATGAATTGAATGTTTTCATTAAGTTAACATTTTATTGTCAATTGTAGGTTATTATATTCTGCCTTTGCTTCTATTGAGAGGAAGGCAGCATGGAATGGAGCTGTGTTTGATATCTTTATATGCATATTATACAACAGCCCTATGAAGTAGGGCAGGCTAAGTGTGAGTGGCCCAAGGTTCTGTATTCTATGGTTCTCTCAAAACAAAAATGTAGACTTCCAGGCTAATAGACAGTATAGTCAGCTGTCTATGTTTGCTGGGGTTAGGGCAGAGCTTTCCAAACTATGTGTTGTGACACATTGGTGTGTTGGCTGAAATGTGTAGGTGTGCCACAAATATTTGTACCAAAAGGGTTACGAATTAGTTTTTGGTCAACTTTAGATTTGGTTTGGTTATTTGGGGTGCTGATTCAGAAAATTGCATTGGATAGACCACATCAGCTCTAGTTTCTGATACAGAACACATGCCATCCAGTAGTCGCCATCTGCTTGCCCACAGAAAACCATATTTCATATGCCTTGGCACTGTAAGAGGGTTTCGAGAGACTAGTCATTTTCGTTGCAATTGTGTAGTAACAGTGAGGCTGTGGACCATATTTTAATTCTTGCAGATCACTGGTTGGGAACCACTGCTTTAGGGCCTTCCTAAGTCAGGAATAACTTGAAGTCACACAGCAACAAGATGAGCTTGAGCTTATCAGTCATTTTATAGATGGGACAGGTTAAGTTTCTCAACTGTATTGTGCAATATCATCCAGATAAATAACAATAATTAGTTAGGTGGCTGTAAGCACCTGCTCTTTGAACTTAGTCCCCCAATGTTTTCTTATTACCTAGACCAGTCGCTCTCATTGCAACGATGTAGTAATGGTGAGGCTGCAGACCATATTTTTTTTCTTGCGGACCAGTGGTGGTCCACTGACCTCAGGTTGGGAACCATTACTCTAGCAAAAGGTCCTATAACATATGTTATACCAAAAATTGTGAGAAGATGTGAGTGTAACTCCATTCTATGCTTCTTGGGCCATTCACCCATGCGTTTTGGCAACTTCAGAGCTTGTGTAACACCTTTCAGCTTTGTACAAGAATGGTATAGATTCAGAATGGCTTATATAGGGATTGCAAAACGCTTGCAGATTTGCTTTTGTCACAGGAGGAAATAAACCAATAGCGGTGAGAAATGGGAGGAAAAACTTGAGGAAGTAAAATGAAGACACTTTTCATTGTAAATACTGTACTTCCTTGTGTATACTGAGCATCAGAGTATAATTTTGTAAATTGGAATGGGTTTAATCATTAACTTTAAGATGTTGCTATGCTATAGATGACTAACATAGGTAGATGTGGTAGACTGGCAGGTAACATACAGGCATGTAGCCAGGGGAGGGGCTAAGGGGGCTTCAGCCCCCCCCCTCCCGAAATTCTCAGGGTGGTCCGCGAGAAGGCCTTACTGGTACATTATTTAAACTGTTATGTGTATTCATATCATGATCTGATCACCATGCTCATTATATCCCACATTAATGGGGTTACTGGGATAACAATACAAAAGGTTTGCTAGGGTAGACCCTCTTCCACCCAGTCTCAGCCCCCCCCCCCCCCGAATCAAAATCCTGGCTACGGCCCTGGTAACATATGTAACGTTTTCAAGGCCACATTCAATGACTTTGTGAGACATGATTTTCATATGAATACTGATCTCTGTTTTCCTTTCTTTTTGCACGTAGACATCAGATTTTCTGAGAGAAAGTTCATCTCTATCATTTCCAAGAATGCCCAGTATATTTTGGCGGTAAGTTCAAAACACTGTACTTCATCATTGTCAGGTTCCTTTCAGCATCGGCAGGGCCATTGACTTTTACTGCATGCTAACAAAACATTCCAGTTTCTGCCCATTTGGGCTCTACATTGCCCTGTGTCCATTTGTCAGTGCCCATTTATTCATGTCATTCGGACTATCCACTGGATGTCATAATTAAATAATTTAAAGTTATGACAATCACAAAAAAATTGATAGACAAGGTGAAGCTGGTATTGATGGTCTCATTACCAATATAACTATATAAATTGATACATTATTTTACAGTCGCATTGACAGATCTTCCTTTGTCATGCACTATTTTGAAAAGTTAGGGTCTTTCCTTCCCTTCAAAATCCGCTTGGTTTTATTTCTACTTCCATTTCTCTAAAAATGCTGAGTCATGTAGATGCTATGTTTGGAACACTTCTCCCTGAGATGTTTGTTTGTTTATTTATTTATAATATTTATAGCCTGCCTTTCTCAGCCATACAGTCTCAAGGCAGGTTACAGATTGGCACAATTCGATGTCAGGTAGTCATAAAAGTGCCATTAAAAACAATCAACATTACAATATAAGTCATATATAAAAACCGTTAAAACATATAATCATTGGTGTCATCCTGATAAAAATGTTATCCATGACCATTCCATGTTCATCATTCATAGTTCTGTATTATCTATTCCGCTCCATTCTCAAAAGCTTGCTCAAAGAGCCAGGTCTTTACTTTTTTTCGGAAAGTGAGGAGGGAGGGGGCCGATCTAATATCCCTGGGGAGTGAGTTCCACAGCTAGGGGGCCACCACTGAGAAGGTTGTGTCCTTCGTCTCTGCCAATTGTGCTTGTGAGGCAGGCAGGATTGAGTGCAGGGGCTCCCCAGACAATCTTAAGCTCCTAGATGGTTCATAGGAGATACGTTTGGACAGGTAAGCTGGGCTGAAATCGTTTAGGGCTTTATAGGCCAAAGCCAGCACTTTGAATTGTGCTCAGGAGCAAATTGGCAGCCAGTGGAGCTGACGCAACAGAGGAGTAGTGTGTTCCCTGAGCGCCACTCCTGTTAGTAACCTGGCTGCTGCCCGTTGGACCATTTGGAGCTTCCAAACAGTCTTCAAAGGCAACCCCACGTAGAACGCATTGCAGTAATCTCTACAGGATGTAACAAGAGCGTGGACCACCGTGCCCAAGTCATACTTCCCAGGATCCTACCAACATCACAAATTTTTGCTTCTAGACATGCTAGTGTTCCTCAAATGATTTTTCCCTGTTGTGATATCAAAGCTGAAGTAACGATAGTAAGAGTTGTGAGAAGACCATGTTAGATCAAATCCGGCACTTTGCGGGCATTACATTGTTTAGGATCCAGGGGAAGTCTTAGTTTAGATCAGAACTGGACATAGAATCCATAACCCACCAGTAAGAATGAAGTAAATCCTATCCTTATATGGATCTTGTAAGATTCCCATCACTGTTTAACGTATCTTCCTGGAACTTTCATAATTTTAAGTGTTCAGCAAGCCTTTCTGCAAGTCTAGTTGGCCTCACTTGTCAGTGATATATCAATACACACATTTTATTCTAATTCCCGGTCTACGGCCTAGTTGTCCTTGCTGTAGGGAGTATTGAAACTAGTCACTGATTTAAAAAACCTTTTATCTGCATCAAGGCTAGTGTGTGATGCAGTTTGTCTCAACTTCCTATTGTGCCAGATACCTCAACAATGCCTGCCTGACTGCAGAAGGCCTGTTAAAACAAAATGAATCCACTAAAACACATACTGTGTAGGCCTGATAGTGTCTAGAACTGGTGTGTGTTTGAAGGCATTCATTGCACCCCTGAATTTTAAAACATTCCCAGAAGAGAAAATAAAATTCAAAATACCAGCCTACATGGCCTCGCAATTTCTATTTACTTTCTTTTTTAAAAGCCCTCTCTTGGAGCTAAAACATCCCACCATTACAGCTAAGTCACCCCCATGCTCCCTGGGAGCTCAAAATATGTTTCCGCTGCTTGTGGGCTGTTGAGGGCCTAAGAAAATGGCCATGCTTTGCATTCCACTGCTCAAGATGTCTGGATAGATAATGCATTTGTAGACCACACTAAATATTTATGACTGTTCATTTTATAGTGGCATAGTTCTCAGTGCTGATACAGAGATTATAAAAACAAGTCAATTACTGGAGGTCAAATTAGATTCTATGAGAGATATGGTTATGGTCCCTTCACTCTTCTACATCTTTTGTTGGATACCACAAGATGGTATGAGCTGTGATGACATACAGTCGGCCCTTTGGTATCTACCGATTCTGCTATCCACCCATATGGAACCCATTCTGATTTGTTTGTTTCATTAATATAACACTTTGCTCACCCCTGGTGGGGGACACAAAGTGGTTCACAATAAAGTATATGGCAAAATTCAATGCCTTACCAATTTTAACTACATCACATGATTAAAAGCATATATGATAGATTAAAACCAATAAAGTATAAAACCTAAAACATCGGACACAATCTACGTAAAACTTAAAACATTCAGCATTGCACGAATACCGAAGATATCTTGACTATTTGATCTCACTTCCTGAATGCTTGCTTGAAAAGCTACATTTTAAGTTGTTTCCTAAACACCAGGAGGGAGGGGGCTGGTCTAATCTTGATAGTTTCACAGCCAAGGGGACACCACCAAAAAGGCCTTGTCTTTCGTTCACACCAATCTTGCCTGAGAAGGCAGCGGGACCGAGAGCAGGACCTCCTCAACCTATCTTATTTATTTATTTATTTATTTACAGTATTTATATTCCGCCCTTCTCACCCCGCAGGGGAATCAGGGCAGATTACAATGTACATATACATGGCAAACATTCAATGCCATAGACACACAACATATAGACAGACACTCAGAGGCTATTTAACATTCCAGCTTCTGGCCACCAGGGGAGCTGTCGTTTCCTCATTCTTTCCATACTTCCTGGAGATTTTTATGGCCTCATAAATCAGTTAAATTAGTTTCTCCACAAAGTGGTACCTAAATTTCCTACTTGACAGATGCAACTGTCTTTCAGGCTGCAAAGGTCAACAACAAGCTACACAATTTTGATCGAGAGCTCACTCCGACCCGGACTGGCTTCGAACTCATGACCTTTTGGTCAGTAGTGATCTTAATGCAGCTGACTCCCAGCCAGCTGCGCCACAGTCTTAAAGTCTCACCTGGACCTTTGTTATTTAATTGCACAGTGGATTGAGTCTCTCTGCTAAAGAGACTCAATCCACTTATGTTTAATTGATTTATACTTAATGTTCTAATTGGCTCATACACCTTAAATAATAATATCTTGCATATCTCCATTTAACATTACTTGAAGTGGGTTTGGAAATGTGTGCTGTGATATCACATCGATTTTGCTTTTATTAGGAAAGCCACAAAGCAGAGGAACGACATGCGTGGAGCGGCAGATAGTCCATGTCATGTATCATATCTAGCTTGGCACATAATCCTTGGCTATGGCTTGCCAAGAGAGAGAAAGCTAAGCACAAAAAAATTGTAACATTTACAGTATTGGAGTTTTTGTAGAGCTCTCTAGAGCAGTGTTTCTCAACCTTTTTTGAGCCACGGCACACTTCTTACATTTAAAAAATCCTGGGGCACACCACCAACCAAAATGACACATAATGACACTCTAATGGTCTTTGGCAATCCCTCGCAACCCCCACGATCCCCCCCCCTAGGGGTCCTGATGCCCAGGTAGAGAAACGCTGGCCTACCGGCTGTTAGGAATTGTGTGAGTTGAAGTCCAAAACACCTGGAGGGCTGAAGCTGGCTCGTGCAACGGGGGAAGAGAGCCAGGTGGAAGAGAAGAGAGGGGGGAAGAGAAGCAACAGCGGAAGAGAAGGGAGGGGGAAGACCACGAGGCGGAAGAAAAGCGAGTGGCGAAGAAAAGCAATGGGGGAAGAGAAGGGAGGGGAGAAGACCACGAGGCAGAAGGGAATTGAGGGGCGAAGAGAAGGAGAAGAATTTGAGAAAGAGCGAGAGTGCGGTGTGCGTGAGATGGGGAGTGAGTGAGAAAGTATTAGCAGCATGTGTGTGTGTGAGAGAAAGGGGGAGTGTGTGTGTGAGAGAGATGGGGAGTGAGAGTATTAGCAGCGTGTGAGAGAAAGAAAGTATTAGGTGTGTGTGTGTGTGAGTAAGTATCAGCAGCGCGTGAGAGAGGGGGGTTGTGTGTGTGAGATGGGGAGTGAGTGAAAGAGTAAGTATTAGCAGCGCGTGAGAGAGAGAGAGTGTGTGTGTGAGAGAGAGAGAGGGGGAGAGTGGGGTGTGTGAGAGGGGGAGTGAGTGAGAGAGTTTGGAAGCAGCGGCGCCGAGATCTGCTCCCTTTCCCCGCAGGTCTCTTTCCCCAGGGAGAGCCTGGGGAAAGGGTGAGAGTCTCCCTCTCGGCTCCTTGCCTGAAACCACAGTTTGGCAGCGGCTCCCGAGATTTGCTTTCTTTCCTCAGGTCTTTCTCGCAAAGGGTGAGAGTCTGGGGACAGGCCCTGCCTGAGAGCAGGACCTGGCCCTGCTCGCGTCTTTCTCCGGGCTCAGCGGAGGACGCTGCTGGGCAAGCTCGGTTCCCAGGCAGGACCTGGACCCCGGGGGGTTCTCCTGGTTCGCCGCCGGGCTCGGCGTGAGCCCACAGGAGAGACTATCCTGTGGTGCCCAGGTTCCCGCCACTTCCGGAAGTGAGCCCCCTCCTCTCCTGGGCCTCCCCTGCCTCCTCTGCCTTCCCTGTCAATCTTTTTCAATCGCTGTGACGGAGCACACAAGTGCCGGGATCAGCTGGTGTGCCGCAGGAAAACCTCGGAGGGGGGAGAAAGGGGGGGGAGAGGTTTTCTAGCGGCACACCAGCTGATCCCAAACAGCACACTAGTGTGCCGCGTCACAGCGGTTGAGAAAGACTGCTCTAGAGGGTTACAGAGGTTTTCACTTTCAACACAGTTGCTGGGTCCATGTTTAATCACATTTACCACGTCTGCTTCTATGAACGTGCATGGAAACAATGGTGCAGCAAAAGAGGATTATATAACTTTAGAACTGAAAGTACCTGAACTAGAAAGTGGGGAATACGCTTTTGTTGGGCTGTTGATTTTATTGAGGCGGGTTTCCTTTTTGATTTTTAAATACAAGCAGTATAGAAATGCTCTACAATTAATAAATTCTCATCAACCTTTATCGATGCAGCTAATGGTGAGGAACGATGGGAACTGTAGTCCAATGTTTGACAGGACATTTTTCATTCGTAATATAAATTGCCTGGAGTTTATTATTGTAATGTGAATATTTTGGCTAATATTGCTTCCAGGTTGCATCACACAACAGTGCGAACACATAGCTGTGGTAAAGCGATTAGTGATGAAAAACACAGAGATCCTTTTAAACTCGGAAGGAAAGATTTAAAAAATCTCTATGAAGATATTCAAAAGGTAAGGCGCTCTTGCAGGGTTGGTTCTGCTAAAGAGACTCAGTCCACTTATATTTAATTGATTTATACTGCTAAAGAAACTGCCCATAATTGCTTTTTTGTTGGTTTACAGGAATTGCGTGCATCCACGACAGATCTTAGAGAAATGTGTGAATATTACTTTGATGGTAAAGGGAAGGCTTTTCGACCAATGATTGTGGTATTAATGGCAAGAGCGTGCAATTTTCATCACAACAGTTCAGGGTAAATACTTAAAAGTTTCTTTTGAAGTTCTTCAAAGTTCATCCAGTTTATTTGGTTCAAAAGCCATACATTTGAAAAGAGAAATAGCACTGGACATATTGTACATTTGCTTCTGGTCTGAAAATATATATAGCGACAGTGGCAATAGAAGATATTGAATCTGTATCTTAGTTTCATGTTAAAACACGTGCATGACTAAGCAAGGATTTGAACCAGAAGTTTTACTGTAGCACTCAAACCACTAAGCCACTACGGGCTTTCTCTTGTTGCACTTCATTTCAGTTACTAAATTCAAGTAATGTCTTTCAGTACTAAATTAATACATCTCAGGGGAAAGGGCTCATAATAGTTGGAAAAAACTCATGTAGATATCTTACATTTATGTGGACCCTGTCCTGGCTAGACTACTACAACAAAAGGAAGAGTTTGGAGATGTAAATGATGTGAAACCCACTTTGTCGCTTTTGGCTGTTAAAATTGTTATGGGAAACTACCCTAAAATATAGCAGGGAATCCAAAAATCAAACAGGATGATACTAAAAGCTTGAGCATCAGCTCATTAGTGAGCAGAGCGTGAAGTGCCATGTGGCTGTAAAGCAGGGGTGCTCACACTTTTCCAGCATGCGAGCTACTTATAAAACAACCTAGTCAGAATGATCTACCTATCCACTACTCAGAGAGCCATAAAAGCAAAATATTTGGAAATTTATTTCAGTGAGAGCCATATAATATATTTTAAGACTGAATTCAACTAAATGTGAGTATAATAAGCCCCTGAATTTATTCATAATAATAATGATGATAATACTCGTTCAGCCTCTGCTACTACTACTACTACTAATAATAATAATAACAACAACAACAACAACAGGTTCCTAGAGTAGAAAGAGACCTCCAAGGGCCATCCAGTCCAACCTCTGCTATAAGGGAAAAACACAATCAAAGCATTCCTCACAGATTGCCATTCAGCCTCTGATAATAATAATAACGGGTTCGTAAAATAGGAGGATACCTCCAAGGGCCATCCAGTCCAACCTATAATAATAACCTCCTTCTGCACCTGGGCGGCGTCAGGAGCCTGCGGGGCGGGACTGAGCCTTCCTCCCACCCTGCCTGTGATCTACCAGGATGCCCTACGCGATCTACCAGTAGATCGAGATCTACCTAATGAGCACCCCTGCTGTAAAGATTATAGAGCTTAAGAGGCAAACATGCAGAGTCCAGTCTTAAAAATCAGAAAAGGTTTATTTTAAGAGATAAGAATCAATAACTACATTTCTTCATGGAAAAGAACTGCGTCTGAGCTACTCTAACACTCATGTCTTCTAAGATTCAAAGAGAGGAAAAAATCGCCAATCACTACATCCCTCTGACACACGACCAGAGAAAGATCTCAAAGCACACAGCACATACTTTCCATTACAGAAGTCAGATTCAACAAAGTTTGCGGTAGAAAGGCATCCATTTTAGACAACCAATCAGAATGAGAGACGAAAGAGAGAAGAGAAAGATACATTCCCAACTGCAATACAGGAGCCATGTGGGAAGGGAAACTCTCAGACTATTCTAATGCTAACTAACTTCTCCTCATTGAGGACTTGAGACTTGGGCAGTATGGGGTTGAATCCCAACAAAAATATCCTGCTCTATGGTTCCATGGGGACAAGTTAACTTCTACTATGCCTAAGCGCCAAACCACGTAAAAACTTGGGTGCTTTCTTTGTCAAGCATTTGAAAGTGGTGTTTGCTTACACACACAATAGAAAAGTGGATTCTCTATTGATCTAGTCTGGCCCAACATTCATTCTGATCAGGTACTTTCCCTAGAGAAACTTTACAGAGTCTGATGGAAATAGTCGTCCAGTAATTAGACAGGCTGCCTCTAAACATGGGAAATTTCATATTTAGTTACTGTGGCTAACATCTATCAAAGAGGATAAATCAAAGAGAGCTAATTCATTAAGAGCCCTTTATTTTACTTTCCAGTCCAAACATGCTGTGAAATAGAATACATTGTGTTTCATGAAGAAATACTGTATATACTCGAGTATAAGCTGAGTTTTTCAGACCTTTTTAGGGCAGAAAAAGCCCCCCTCGGCTTATACTTGAGTGAGGGTCCTGGTCGGCTTATATTCAGGTTGTCTGATATTTGGATCAGCTTATACTTGACTATATAGGTAATCAGAGTTGGACAGTCTTATCTTACAGTTTTATTGCAGAGGCACTGAACCACAAAATACTTGCCATGAACCACCAAGTTTGTGTTTCATTTCCCGTTCTGATCAGGATCCATGGCTTTCTTTCTCTTGATCTCACCCCCTTTGCATTTTAGGGAGGTGCAGGCAAGCCAGCGTTCCATAGCTCTAATTGCAGAAATGATCCATACAGCTAGTCTGGTTCACGACGACGTAATTGATGATGCAAATTCACGAAGAGGAAAAGAGACAGTGAATAATGTCTGGGGAGAAAGGAAGGTGAGTTTAACAGTGCAAGAGCTTTTGCATATGGAGTGTGGGTTTTACATGAAAAGCCAGAACTGTTTGAGCAAAGTATACTTTCTGTAATAATGGAATAAGAAGTGAGGGCAGGCAGGAAGCAGCCAGACTTTGATGCTACAAGGCCATTCAATACTAATGAAGCTGGCCATTTACAGCATTCACATCTGCCTCAAGCAGGCAAGAGTTCTTTCTCCCACCCTGGACATTTCACAGATATATAAATGCTACTTTCCTATAGACCTCACAGCCCCTGAAGATGCCTGCTATAGATGTGGGTGAAACGTCAGGAGATAATGCTTCTGGAACATGGCCATACAGCCCGGAAAACTCACAGTAACCCAGTGATTCCAGCACACAACAACACATTGTGTGTCTTCTGTTTACCAAAATACAATACACAAAAGCCTTTGCAAAACAAGGTTTTAGCGTCCTTTGTTGCATTTTGAGGAATGATTGAAGCATAGGCTTAAGTGAAATCAGTGGAATATCAAAAGAACTAGGTTGTGAATAACTTAGATACAAGCTTTGCTTTTTGTACTCCCGTAACTATAAAACTGAGCTTCCTGGAAAGCTTCTGAAAGTTTTCTTTCAAGGCCTCCGAATAATGCAAATCTTCTCCCAGCATATTTAAAACTCATGCTTTGGGTTCTTCCTTTATTGTTATAGGAGTCATAATAAAAGGCAAAATAAATTGACTTGTGTAAAAACCGAAGAGTTCCCCAATCCATTGCTTCAAAAAAAAAAACCCCCCGTTGTTTATTCATTCAATCGCTTGCGACTTTTTGTGACCTCATGGACCAGCCCACGCCAGAACTCCCTGTCAGCTGTCACCACCCCCCAGCTCCTTCAGAGTCAAGCCAGTCACTTCAAGGATACCATCCATCCATCTTGCCCTTGGTTGGTCCCTCTTCCTTTTTCCTTCCTTTTTCCTTAGCATCATTGTCTTCTCTAAGCTTTCCTGTCTTCTCATGATGTGGCCAAAGTACTTAATATTTGACTCTACTATCCTTCCCTCCAATGAGCAGTTGGGCTTCATTTCCTCAAGTATGGACTGGTTTGATCTTCTCGCGGTCCAAGGCACTTTCAGAACTTTCCTCCAACACCACAGTTCAAAAGCATATACTGTATCTTCCTTCGCTCAGCCTTCCTTATGGTCCACCTCTCACATCCATAGGTTTCTACGGGAAATATCATTGCTCTACTATGCGTATCTTTGTTGCCAGTGTGATGTCTCTGCTCTTCACTATTTTATTGAGATTGGTCATTGCTCTCCTCCCCAGAAGTAAATGTCTTCTGATTTCCTGGCTGCAGTCTGCAGTAATCATTGCCCCTAGAAATATAAAGTCTGTTACTGCCTCCACATTTTCTCCCTCTATTTGCCAGTTATCAATCAGTCTGGTTGCCATAATCTTGGTGTTTTTTGATGTTTAGCTGCAACCCAGCTTTTGCACTTTCTTCTTTCACCTTGGTTAGAAGGCTCCTCCGCTCCTCCTCGCTTTCGGCCATCGAAGTGATATCATCTGCATATCTAAGGTTGTTAATGATTCCTTCAGCAATTTTAAATCCAGTCTTGGATTTGTCAAGCCGTGCACGTGATGTGTTCTGCATGCAAGTTAGATGAGAGTAGACAACCCTGCCGCATGCCTTTCCCAATCTTGAACCAGTCTGTTGCTCCATGGTCAGTTCTTACTGTTGCTACTTGGTCATTATAGTATAAAATTTTATTGCTTTTGACCAAAGGCCGTTGCAAGTCCAAAATAAAAAAGAGCGCACACACAAAACAATACATATGGAATTTGCATAGTAGACAATAAAAGGTTACCAGTTACTTATACACCATGAGTCACATTTAAACCTTCTTAAACCAGATTATCTCCTTTACATAGGACAGCCATCTCCGCTATGTGCCTCCTCCTAATCTTCTTAGCCACAAGGGCAAACAGGGCTACGCGCCAGGTCGTATATTTATCTGTATCCATAAGGAGGTAGAGTAGTATCTCTTGAGGATTCAGAAAGATTTTGTTGTCCAGTAAAGGTAAGATAAAGTGCTCCCTAGGATCTTTGTGTAGGGGGCAGCACATTAAGTAATGTACCAGGTCCTCTGGGTAGGGGCAACCAGCAATACATCTTCGTTCAATTTTGGGGACTTTTTTAAGCCTCCCGTCCCTTTCCGCTGAATCAAACATATTTAGTCTGAGCTCTGTGAAGGCTCGTCGGAGCTGGACAAAGGTCAGGCTGTCAAGGTAGTCTGGGTAGCCAGTGGGTTGTCTAAGGCTGTAGTATAGGGGGGCACACGGGGAGTCACAGGCAGCCTGGAGGTCTGTAAGTGTAGTGACTTCTAATATTGTCTTGTTTATTTTTGTCTTCCTTGTGGGGTGGTCTAGCTTTGCCAGCTCACTAACCGAGAGACCATATTTAATGGCCAGTTGTGCTGCCTTGTGGACCCAATTGTTAACAGGTAGACCATTGTTAAGTTCCAAGAGACATTTTTTTGGTAATCTAGCAGTTGGCATTTCTTGGATTTTAAGCCAATAGCACAAGATCCTTTTATCTATTTGGCTTTCTAGGGTTGGGACAGAGGTTTCAAGGCGGATCATGGCAGTTGGAGTGTCTTTAGGGAGGCCTAATAGTGCCCTTAGGAAGTAATTTTGAGGCACTTCTAGACCTAGGGCACTAGGTATGCCCCAGATTTCTGCCCCGTAGAGAAATTGCACCAGGGTTTTGGCTTTGAAAACAGTTAGGGCGGGATTAACCAGATTACCACCTTGTTTGGCAGCAAAGCTCAGTGTTGCTTTGGCTGATCTGTAAGCTTGAGTTTTGATGTTACTCATCTGTTGTTTCCAGGTGGCTGATTCAGAAAAGAAAATTCCTAGGTATTTAAAGGATTTGACTTGTTTTATTACATGTTCATCTAGGCGCCAAGAGTGTGTTTTGGGGCGCCTACCAAAGACCATAACCTGGGTTTTGCTGTAATTTATTGTAAGAGCGTTTTGTTTACAATATGTTGAGAATCCAGCCAACAACCGTCTTAGCCCTACCTGAGTTCTTGACAGGAGAATGATATCGTCGGCATACATTAGCAGGGAAAGCTTCTGGTCCAGAATAGTGACCGGGGCGTATTGTAGGCCCTCTAACTCCTTGACAATATCATTGATATAGAAGTTGAATAAAAAAGGTGCTAGGATACAGCCCTGTTTGACACCAGTGTAGGTATTTATTTTTGGTGTGAGATGACCTGCCATATCAACTTTGACCTGTGTCGAGGTATTGGTATATAGGGCCCTAATCAGATACAGCAGACGAGGGTCAATGTCTGCCTTCTCCAATTTTGTCCAGAGCAGGTCTCTTGGGATTGAGTCAAAGGCTGATTTTAGGTCAATAAAAGAGGCATAAAGTTTTTGCTTCATATTTTGGGTGTATTTACGGATCAGGAAATTTAATACAAAGCATAGATCAATGGTGGATTTTCTCTTTTGGAAGCCGGCTTGGGTTTCAGATATTAGGTCATTGCTCTCAGACCAATCTTCTAGGCGTTCCAATAGGGTACGTGCATACAGTTTAGAGGTAATGTTCAGGAGAGTGATTGGCCTATAGTTAGCGGGGGTTTTTTTGTCCCCCTTTTTATGTATAGGGGCAATAATACATTATACAGATTCCTCAGGAGACAGACAAGGTGATTTGGTATCCCCATACCACCAAGAACTTGCCACAATTTATTATAATCCACACAGTCAAAAGGCTTTAGAATAGTCAATATTAACTTAGAATAGATGCAGCTGAAAGTCAGAAGAACTGAAGAGATGCTGATAAGATTATCAACCTGCTCAGGAAGCTTTCCTTACCTTTTATCTTGAATTCTTGGAGCTCCTTTCTTTGCCCGTTATTATGTAGCTTTTAAATTGAATGTGAGTTCCTAGTGTGATTTTAGTGTATTTAATGTATTTTTGCTGTGCTTGCTGTGTTTTTTATTATGTTTTATTGTGTTTTAACCTCTGTGAGTCACCCTGAGCCACATGGAAGGGGCGACCAAGAAATCGAAATAATAAATAATAAATCTAGTGGGTGGCTCCATCCATAAAAGAGAGGAGTAATGAGCAAATTCCGTTGGTCCCTTCTTCTCCAGAATGCACTTGCCCTGATGCAAGCCCCACCCTCAGTGCTTCAGGCTCTGCTCCTTCACCTTGCCAAAACTCAAGGCAGCTAGGAGGTTGTGGCTGCCAGGTACAGATGTACAGGGTTATCTGTGGTATGTTCAGGGTGGGAGAAAGAACTCTGATCTGTTTAAGGCAAGTGAGAATCGGCCAATTGGCAATGGATGGGATCATGCAAATCCCACTCCAATGGAGAGAGTCAAAAACAGTGAGATGTCTGTAGTGGAGGAAACACGTAAAATCTAGGATGAAATTGTCTCGATATGAAAGCATTCACTTGGGTGGTGGGGCAGTATTGTGTTTGTGGAGGACATTGGCAGAGCTCTTGTGCAAATTCATGGCACTCGCTGTAACCTACAATGTCACTGGAGGGGTGACTTCTCAGAGTTGCGGGGTCATCATTGTTTGTGGAAGTGGGAGCTTGTATGTGGAAGTGGGAGCCCCAGCCACACACACCCATACATATTTTCACTTCTATTAGGTATATAGATAGATCAGCAAGAGAATTTTGATACATGATATGCTGTCAAAAACACAAAGGTGTATATTTTTGTTTCAAAGCCATTCATTCTTTTCCAGGCAGTCCTAGCTGGTGATTTCATCCTGGCCGTAGCATCCCAAACTTTAGCGCGTATTGGAAACACCACAATTGTTTCTGTGTTAACACGGGTGATTGAGGATCTGGTGCGTGGTAAGGCTTTTAAAGAACATATCTAGCAAAACGTGAAGACATTTTGTCTAGGTAACCAGTTGAATGATATCGGTGACCTCCTCTTTTATAGGTGAATTTCTTCAGCTGGGTTCCAAAGAAAATGAAAATGAGAGATTTGCTCACTACCTCGAGAAAACCTTTAAGAAGACGGCTAGCCTTATAGCACACAGCTGTAAAGCAGTATGTACGTTCCGTCTTTCCTGCTGTTAATATACTGTGATGCAGAGATGAGATTCTGGGACTTCTTTTCTTTGCTAGTTTAAAGATCTATTTCCTTCCTGCTTCTCTGGCACTAAAAACCAACTCATTGCAAATAATTTGCCGGTGTGTGTTATGCCTTAGAGCAGGATGGATGAAGTGTGGTCCCCCAGAGATGAGATTTGGCTTTCAGGGTCTTCTAATAATCAAGAAATTGCAACCAAATGTCCTTCAGAAAGCCTAGGTGGCATTTTCTCCATATTATGAGCCTACTTTAGATCCAGGAAAGGACTCTTTAAAAACATGTATGTAAGCATGAAGCCAAAACTAAGTTCCAGGAAGACGGAAAACATGGTTAAAATGTCCTCCACAGCTCTTAGGACACTTAGGGACCAAAAAAATGAGGTTATTTGCATTGGGGGTGGTTCTGCTCCTGCCCCCAAAATCTGATAGGAGATTAACACCGCCTTAATATCACACAATTGGCCATCTATGCCTAGCAGGATGAAGGGAGTTAATACCTTTGCAGCCTTTGATATTGATCACACAAGACAATCACCAATTTGCCACAAACATTTCTACTGTGCATAGAGTATTTTCAGCTATTCTATAGAGTAAAAAGTTCAACTGAAACACAAACCATACTGTTCTTGCTGGGACTACCGTTGTAATTTTTGGCTTGTTGCTTTCAGGTTGTTAGTGATTCCATAGGCCAGGCAAGGGCAAACTTTCTAACTTGGGGGCTGCTTGCTAGCACTCCCTGTTAGAAGGACTGGCTGCCCGGTGATGGAAAGGAGGAAGGAAAGAGAAGGAAGGAAGAATGGGAAGAAGAGAAGAAGGGAGGGAAGGATAAAGGGAAAGAGAAGGAAGGAAAGACAAAAGGGAATGAAGGAAGAAAAAAGGAAGAGAAGGATGAGTGGGTGAAATGGTAGAAGGATGGAAGGAGAAAGAGGGAGGTAATGGAGGGAGGTAAGGAGGAAAGAAAGAAGGAAAGACAAAAGGGAGAGAAGGATGAAAGGGTGGAAGGAAAGAGAGAAGGCTGGAAGGGAATGGAGGGAGGGAGAAAGAGAGGGAAAGGAGGGAGGAAGAGAATAATAGAAAGAAGGGAAGGATAAAGGAAAAAGAAGGAAAGACAAAAGGGAAGGAAGGATGGAAGGAGAAGGATGAAAGGGTGGCAGGGAAGGAAGGAAAGAGCAGGAAAGAAGGGTGGAAGGAGAAAGAGGGAGGAAGGAAAGACAAAAAGGAGGGAAAGATGAAAGGGTGGAAGAGAAGGAAGGGAATTGAGGGAGGGAGAAAGATGGAAGGGAGGGAGGAAGAGAAGAATGGAAGGAAGGGAAGGATAAAGACAAAAGGGAAGGAAGTAGAAAGTAAGGAAGGGAAGGAAGGAAGAGTTGGAGAATGGAAAGAGAAAGGGAGGGGAGAGAAGGATGAAAAGACAAAAAAAGGAAGGATGGAAGGGCGAAAGGGTGGAAGGGAAGGAGGAAAGAAAGAGCTGGAAAGAAGGGTGGAAGGATGGAAGGAGAAAGAGAGAGGAAAGGGAGGGATGGAAGGAAAGAAGGAAGAAAGGATAGAATGTTGAGAGGAGAGGAAAGAGCCCAAGGGGCCGCATCAGGTCCCCGGGCCCACCCATACCTGCCATAGGGGATACCGTTACCATTCTTCTTAACTCCCAATTTTCCCAATAGATATTTATGCATATAGTGATCAATTCAAATTGTCATTACATTAGCAATGGACAATCAGCTTGCAAGGCATAATTCTGCCTTGGCAGTGATATGAGCAGCCATAATAAATATTTAATCTGGCTAATCTATATTCGGAGCCTTTTTTCGTGCTGCAGTCTGTCAGGCTTCATGTTTTTTTTAATAGGTCTAGGTTTGTGCGTGCTTAAATGTGTAAACAGTTTCTGGGGGTGGTCAGGAATGCAACTAATGAAGACTTCTCTCCCTTCAGGTGTTTACAGTTCCAATGCCACATGTTCAAACAGTGCACATTAACAAGCTGTTTTCTTTTGTTTCCCTTTCAGGTATCTATTCTAGCTTGCCCTGATCCCAAAGTTCATGAAATAGCGTACCAATATGGAAAAAATATTGGAATAGCATTTCAGGTAGGGCATGCCATGAGTAACTAAGGAAACACTCTTAAAAAGCAAGTTGTAGTAACAAACTGAAAGCACATACGTTATAACCATTCCATGGGTGCTTTGTTAGATCTTAAGGTATATACTGTAATAACATTGGTTGTTCTCTGTTTGCAGCTCATAGATGATGTGCTGGATTTTACATCCTGTTCTGAGCAGTTAGGGAAGCCAGTGTCAGCAGACCTTAAGCTTGGAATAGCCACTGGTCCTGTCTTATTTGCATGTCAACAGGTAGGTTTAATAAAGATACTGTCTTCTTCCCAGGTACAGCTGGCATATAAAAGGTGCCCATTCTGCAAATCAGACCTGCCAAAGTTGTTCGTGCCAGTTCTAAAGTAACATTCAACTCTTTGATACAATGTCCCGCTTTCTTATGACACAGTCATAAAATAACTAACATAGTAGGGTTTGTTGATTGGTTAGGGCAATCTTGCCGGCAGGTCTGCTGACCGCAAGGTCGGTGGTTCGAATCCGGGGAGTGGGATGAGCTCCCATCTGTCAACTCCAGCTTCTCATGCAGGGACATGAGAGAGGTCTCCCACAGGATGGTCAAGCATCCAGGCATTCCCTGGGCAACATCCTTGCAGATGGCCAATTCTCTCACACCAGAAGCAACCTGCAGTTTCTCAAGTTGCTCCTGACACGGAAATTTTTTTTTGCCATCCATATAATTTTTGTAGGGAAGAGTTACTTAAAAAAAAAACCTTTATAAAAAACAGAAACTCCATCTCATTCAGGTTCACTTTATTTGAAAAAGATTTCTCCCAAGGGAAAAAAAACATGGCAGAATTATCATGTCCCCTGCAGTGGGTCTGCAAGTGTACTTTTACTAACCTGCTCTAATCCAATGTTGATGGTTTCCAACCACTGGAACCATTCCCTCTTTTTTCTGGTTTGTGGACTAATTCTAAAATATATTACAATCCACCCTCAAAATTGAATTAAAACATAGACCTGTGAAGTTATGTACCTGTTACATAAATAACTTTTATAGAAGTATAAATCTCAGATAACCCAATTTGTATGAAAGTTTGGGACACACTTTTGGGAAGATTTTGTTAATCTGCTTGTATTGTGAAGCAAAGGGATAAGATGATGTTCCCCAAGTTTGTACTCAGTTGAATACAATGCTGTACACTTAAGGGTAGATTTTTTGGAGGTAGAGTTAATCTTTGTTCTTCGTTTTGCTCAGTTTCCAGAAATCAATGCCATGATAATGAGGCGCTTTAATTTGCCAGGAGATGTCCAACGTGCCCAGGAATACGTTTTGCAGGTAAGAAAAGAATAACAGAACAACAGGTAGTATTCAATATTGCATCTTGCTAAATAGCAGTGGTTCTCAACCTTTTTGTGACCAGGGACCACTTTGAACAGGGACCACTCAACCACATTAGTACCAAAAGGACTACGAATCAGTTTTTGGTCAACTTTAGATTCAGTTTGGTTATTTGGGGTGCTAATTCAGAAAATTGCATTGGATAGACCACATCAGCTCTAGTTTCTCATACAGAACATAAGTCATGCAGTAGTCGCCATCTGCTCACCCACAGAAAACCATATTTAATAATCTAGAGCTGATGCCATAGTAGTAATCTTGTAGGTAGTCAGCTCTCCCTCCCGACATCCCTGTTGCCTTGGCACTAGAAGATGGTTTCGAGACCAATCTCTCTTATTGCTGTGTGGTTTTGAGACAACAGTGTATTAATTGTGAGGTTGCAAACCATATTTTCGTTCTTGCAGACCACTGGTGGTCTACGGACCACAGGTTGGGAACCACTAACATAGTTTTAAGGTATCTCTATGTACTTTTATAGTCCTTGAAAAGGATATTAGGCTCTTATTCTTAACCCTTGGAAATGTAATGAAGTAAACATGCCGGTTATCGCTGTTTTGAAATGTACTTAAAACTTTCATGCATTCATCCCGCTGCTTTCAAAAGGGTTACAGGCTCAACTCCCCTTCCCCCCCCTGCATAAGTGGAAGACATATATAGTGCCACCGCTGTGGTTCCCATGGAGGGTGCTACCAACTCCACAATACTTCACTTACCTTGTCCCTTTTCTACTTCCTGCATGCCATGACTAGCTGTCTTACCTGAGAAAAGAGATACCAAGGGGTACATCACAGCTCTGCAGCACTTGCTCTACGGATTGAGGTTTTCCTCCTCCTCCTCTTGTGTGCTGCATGTTTCTGTTCCTTTGATGCCTTCCTGCCTTTGCCCAGGTGGAACACACATTCATGGCACACAGGAAGAGGAGCTGGATCTGCACCAGAAGTGAAGTGGCATGCAAGGCTGATTCCTCATTTTCTTGCATGCTGCTGGGGGAACAGAAACACGTGGGATGACTGCCTCTTAAACAGCATCCCCCCGGGACAGGACTGTTGTGTGAATGTTAACATGGTATCCCCATCTTCAAGACCAAGGTGCACTGAGAGTTATGATCTGTTGTGCCTCTTTCAACCCACAGCAGCCCTAACTTCAGGAGGTGGGCTGGAGAAGCTCACTAATAATCAACATAGTGAACGTGAAGGGATAACTACCATTTCAAGTGTGTTTCAAACTACATGTCTAAATATTTCTCATAAAATAAAAGCTTTCAATTGGTTCCAAAATGTAGATATAGAAAAGACTGGGCCGAAACCCATATACCTGTATGTACTCAAATTCAGTGCACCATCAAATGTAATGTGTACCTCAATTTTCAAAACCATGAAACCCAAAAGAAAAAAGGTCATGGTCTTTAGCCTTCTCTGCCAAAGAATGTTGGTGCCTCACCAAACTACAACTCCTAGGATTACATAGTACTGTGCCATGGCAATTAAAAATAGTGTCAGACTGCATTAATTCTGCAGCATAGATGCATCCTAGGAGGGCTATTCTGGGGTCCTACACTTTAGCCCCCAAATCTACTTAGAGCTTCAAAAGGGAACCACAAGCAAATCTCAGAAAAAAACTTCTTTCAGACTTACTGAAAGTAATTATGGGGACTCAATACTGCAAAGGCAAACTCACTAAAAATAGGATTTAGAGCAGGTATGGACAATCCCAGGCCAGGGGCCCGGATGCGAACCCTTCGGCTCTTTTCTCAGGCTCTCCTCTCTCCCCTCCACCCCATCCTTCCTTCTCTCCTCTCCTTGTTTCTTTTTCACCCTTTTGTCCCTCCTTCCCTTTCCTCCCTTTTCCTCCCTCCTTCCCTCTTTCTTCCCTTTTGTCTTTCCTTCCATCTCCCCTCCCTCTCTCCATTCTCTTCCACCCTTCCTTCTCTTTTTCCTTCCTTCTTTCCTCCTGGGGGATGTTTGCTTACTACTGGGAGAAGGAAAGATAGAAAGGGATCATAAGAACCATGTTTCAAGATTTAAAGGTTGTCCCATTGAGGAGGAGCGGGAAAAAATATTTTCTGCTGCTCTAGAGACCAGGGCGAGCAATTGGTTCAAATGGCGGGAAAAGATTCATCTGAAAATGTTATGAAGAATTTCTTGGGAGCAAGAGCTTTTGGAAAGTGGCATAGGCTGCCTGGGAGTGGACTCTCCTTCTCTGGAGGCTATTCCAAGAGTCTGTCATATATTGACTGTACCTTCTTACATGGCAGGGGGTTGGACTGGATGGCCCTTGGGGGGTTTCTACCAGCTCTAGGATTCTATATCAGGAGTAGGCAATATGGGGTCTAATGGATACACTTTTTCTCTCCTGTGCACCATCTCATCCTGACCAAGGCCAACCCTTTTGAGATCCAAACACTTCTCGTCTTCCCTTCACTTTTTGCCTCCAAAAGAGAAGAGGAAGGGGAGGAAAGGGCAGGAAGGGAACTTGGGGAGAACCCCATCCCTCCCAGCTCACCCACCCCACCCCACTCCAGAACACCATGCGGCCAAGTTTAAAAGTTTGCCCATGCCTGATTTAGAATCTGCACCTTCTTTCAATCCTGTGGCAGCTGCCTCCTGCAGAATTCTGGGGTTTGTAGTTTGGAGGGACGGGACTTTTCCCATTTTCAGCCAGGTAAGTCCTGGGACTCACTCAACTACAAGCCCCAGAATTCTGCAGGTAGTTTTAAAGTGGGATTGAAGGATAGTGTGACCAGGTAAGTCCTATCTGATTTTGGAAACTAAACAGAGTTAATATTTGAAAGGGAGACCATCAATGAATACCAGGTGAAGGAATTGGAAAAATTATCTTGGGAGGCCGACTCGGCAACATCTGAGTTGTTTGGCTTCAGTAGCAGTCTAATTTTGGGGTAGGGGCACAGAAAATGTTTTAAGCGAGTAGCCCTTCTCTGTGTCTTTTCCTCTTTTTCCCATGGCAGCTCCACGTCTATAAGCCTCATGGCACTTCTGAAGCAAATTCTCCATTTCCTTTGGTTGGGCGCTTAGATGACTGTAATATTCAAAACTAATGCACATCCTAATTTTAGCAATATGTTTTAGCCAAAAAAAAGATGTACATTAGCCTAGAGTAAATATAGTAAATTCCACTTGCAGATCTTCAGCGCTGTTCCTTTGTTTTTCAGAGTGGAGGTATACAGCAGACCACTTACCTCGCCCAGCGCTACTGCCATGAAGCGATGAGAGAGATCAGCAAGCTCAGACCCTCCCCGGAAAGAGACGCCCTTGTTCAGCTAGCAGAAATTGTTCTCGCCCGAGACAAATGACACATCTCCTTCCATTCATTCTGGCAGCTAATTTACCAGACTGTGCCTAAAACTATGCAGAACATCTTGGCTTACTCCCAGCACAGTAACCATCCTTTTTAAAAAATAAAATAAAATAAGTTATCCTCACTGAAAGAAATATAACTAGGGTTTATATGAAGTACAAATGTTTTATTGAAGGAAGCCATACAAAAAGATGAAAACATGATCTGTCTGTTAAGCTGGTAGCAATGCCCTGTGTCTGCGTGGTCTCTCTTTTTTTTCCTCTTTTTTTTCCCAAGGAGGGTTCTTGTTTCACTGGGCACTGTTTACATTGTTCGATATTGACACTGAAGGCCACAAAGAATAAATACAATCAATGTGATGAAAAAACTCATTTCCGTAATCCCTGGTGTGTTGCTGGGACTACAAAAATACCTTGAGTGACCTAATTGCCTGTTAGAATTTCAGAGTACCCAGAAAATTAAAGGAGATCGGTTTATTATAAAAGACTGTACATAAAATTTTGTAATTAAAACAGGTTATATACAGATGAAGAGATGGTCCAATTTATAAAGGGAAATACAGGGATTTTTTTGGGATGCTAATTCTTCTCAGAAATAACATGTTAACAATTAGGAAAAGGCAAAAAAGCATTGAATATAATTAGATTTATTTAAGGTAAGGAGACGAGGACTCCTTCAGTGTTTAACGTCACACTAGAAAATAATTGCAACTGCTTTCACACATCCAGTACACCTGCTTAATACCCATTAGGGCAGCGCTGAATGCCCCAAATACAGGTTTCCTAAATATAAAGAAACAAATCCCTTCCTAAATCATAGTCTGTCTTAGATTATCTAAGTAATACAAATTTTGTACAAACAAACCAGAAATTTCAGCTGACCTCATGCTCAAAATGGAGGTGTCAAAGTGCACACTTTCTCAAAGGAGCAAAATAAACGGTGACAGCTTGTGTCCTAATCTAGGTGAGTTGATATTGGCTCCTTTCAAGGAGATGCAAGGATTAGCATCTCTGATATTGCTCACCTCCACCTGGGCCCACAGGTTCTGTGTATTATTCATAGAGACATCTAACCCCCACCCCAGTAATCTACTTCAGTACAGTGAATGTGGACAAGTCAGTAGCAAATCCCTCCACTGATGCAGTTTTACTTCCAGCAGGATATGAGACCTTCATAGTTAAATGGACAACGCTTAAGTGATGTGGTAAAAGAAGAAAAACAAATCCCCCGCAACCCTGTTATTACCGTGCTTGTCCTGACACTAACTATTCAAAGAGGCATAAGTGGTAGTCTTCTGATGTCATCATTTCCAGTCACAAAAAATGAAGCTAAGGAGTTGTGCAATTTTACATATAGAAACTTGTTTTTCTTTTAAGGCAGTGTTTCTCAACCTGGCGACGCTTGGGGTGGTGTCAAAGGGATTGTCAAAGGGATTGCCAAAGGCCATCACGAAACACTGTATTTTCTGTCAATCAAGGGATTTCTGTGTGGAAAGTTTGGTCAAATTATGTCATTGGTGGGGTTCAAAATGCTCTTTGATTGAAGGTGAACTATAAATCCCAGCAATGACAACTTCCAAATATCAAGGTCTATTTTCCCCAAACTCCAGCAGTGTTCACATTTGGGCATATTGAATATTGATACCAAGTTTGGTCCAGATACATCATTGCCCGTGTCCACAGTGCTCTCTTGATGGAGGTGAACTACAACTCCAAAACTCAAGGTCAATGCCCACCAAACCCTTCTGGTATTTTCTGTTGGCCATGGTCAAGTTTGGTTCAATTCCATTATTGGTGGAGTTTAGAATGTTCTTTAATTGCAGGTTAACTATATATCTCAGCAACTACAACTCCCAAATGACAAATCAACTCCCCTCACCTACCAATATTCAAATTTGGGCGTATCGGGTATTTGTGCCAATTTTCATCCAGTAAATGAAAATACGCCCCGCATATCAGATATTTACATTACAATTCATTACAGTAGCAAAATTACAGTTGTGGAGTAGAAATAATTATATAAGTAATTTTATGGTTGGGGGTCACCACAACATGAGGAACTGTATTAAGGGGTCGCAGCATTCAGAAGGTTGAGAAACACTGCTTTAAGGGGATGTTTCATTGTGGACTTGTAATCAAACGGCATCCCTGCTGATAAGGGGGAAGTTTGCTAAATCGCTGCTTTAATATTGCTTTGCAAGGCAAGCCAACAGACGTAATGGACAAGACCTTTGGTTCACTTATGTATTTTATGAATGGAAAATTCAATGCAAAAAATAAAATAAAAATAAACCTCAGGTACAAAGTACATACACATCATAAGACCACCCATCTTTGATTCACATGAACACCCCAGAGACTCAAATGACTCATTGGAATAAACTTTTAGTGAAAGTACTCCAGGTAAAAGAATACAACAAATTGGAAGCATCTTGGATTTTTCTGGAAAAAAAGTATAATTCAATACATAAGTTTGTATGCATGCTTTTAAATGAATACTATACTTGGAGGATGAGCAGGAGTCTAAACAAAGGTAAATGACCAGCACTATCAAAAATTTCCAACCAGATTTAATGTTAGTCTAACATAGTTGTTAGTTTACCATGCTGCACTGAAGAAGAAAAAAAGTAATGGCACAATTTGAATCATGAGTCATTAAATATTATATACCCTACTTCCCCAGAATATTTAGGCTGGCCATAGAAATCAACAATGCATTAAGTAAATAAGCATAATCAGTAATAAACAGTTGCTCGTTTTACAAACTCTGTAGAGACAAATGCTTACAGATGAACATTCAATCATACCATTTAAACAGTATGGCCTGGAAAGATGGGCACGTTTTAAAAGAGTATTAAGACAAGTGTTAACCTTTTAAGTTTACCCTTTGCAAATAATTATGGCATGATTGAATACAAGACCTGGCCTGAAGAGGGAACTTAATCCGCATAGTGCATGATTGATTCAACATAGTTTCCAGGAAACAGGCCAGTCACTCTGTTGGAAACGCCTTCATACCAGCCGTCATCGTTCTTCTTGATAACATAAATGATTGCGCCCTCCATGAATGACAGCTCATCATCCTTGTCCCTTGTGTAGTCATATATGGCAACAACTAGAAACGAGAAGGAAAGAGTCAAAATGGATTTTGTCGTAAATCGGGCTCGAAGCAGCTTCAAGAGCGATAGGGCTGTTCTCAATGGTTTCAGAATTTAACCTGCAAACTCCTTCCGAATGGACAGATGCACACAAACAACCAGAACTAGACTAATCTGGCATTTTAAACGGCAGCATCTGTATTTTAATTGCAAAGTGATCACTTAGTAGCAGAACATATGGTATGCATGCATGGCATCCCGGATTCAATGTCTGGCACCTCAAAGGATCTTGGGCAACAGGCCTAAGAATCATTCTTGAGGAGCTGCAGCCAGACCAACAGAAACACTCGATTGGAAGACAGTTTAATACATTTCCCCATATTTTATCCATAGCCGATACAAGTGAAATCCAACCCCTGCCAAATTTAACGGATGATCTCAGTCCTGGTCTGTATCTTTCATTGTCATAGACATATATCAGAGTCCCTGGTGCTGCAATGGGTTAAATCCTTGTGCTGGCAGGACTGCGGTTCGAATCTGAGGAGAGTGAGTTGAGCTCCCTCTGCTAGCTCCACCTCCCCATGCGGGGACATGAGAGAAGACTCCCACAAGGATGGTAAAACATCAAACATCTAGGTGTCCCCTGGGCAATGTCCTTGCAGATGGCCAATTCTCTCACACCAGAAGCGACTTGCAGTTTCTCAAGTCACTCCTGACACGAAAAAAATAGACATATTTCTATCAAGTGTTGGGAAATATGGAACAAGACATTTCTAAGATTTCATCAGAAACCATGCCTAGATTATATTATATATACTTCCCACATTTACTCAAGTAATAGTAGTCTATTCCAAATCTTCCATTGCATGTAATGTTAAATGTACAGTTAACAATTCCAAAAGTTTGAACCCTACCAACAAAAACTAATTCACTGGATCAAGTGGCATAGGGTTAATCAACACTTACATAAATCCTACTGATTCAATGGCTGTATTCTATATTCTCGGCTGTGGAACTCCCTGCCCAGGGATATTAGATTGGCCCCCTCCCTCCTGACCTTTCAAAAAAGAGTGAAAACCTGGCTCTTTGAGCAAGTATTTGGAACTTCAGCATGACAAGATAAACTGAAATTGGAATATGAGCATGGAACGGCTATGATGATGTAAACGGATGAGGAATTGAACTGGAAGATACTGTTTTTATAGATTCTTATATTTTTATGGCTTCTATGGTTTTTATATGTATTTATGATGTGATTTAATTGCTTTTAACCGATGTGTGTGTGGCATCTAATTGTTGGTCTGTATGCCGCCCTTAGTCACCTTCGGGCTGGAATGGACAGAATAAAAATGACGTAAATAAATAAATAATATATCGGACTAACAATAAGATGTAGGCCAAAGTTTGCAACACCAGGAACAGTATCCAAAATATTAAGAGAACAATATTACTTAATATTTACACATTTGCTTACCCACATGCCCCTACCACCTTCTTGGTCATAACAAGTCACATTATAGATTCACCTAGCACTTTCCGTTAGCACAAGGCTGAAGAGTATAGTAATCCGAATTCAAAGATATAATGGAAAGACCAAAAAGAGCAGTATCCTGTAAACATCTACCTCTCCTTTTCAGATAGTTCACCATTCCACAATCAACACACACAAACTCTACTGTGTTCAATTATTATCATTTCCACTCATCTACAACCACTTTCATAATTCAGGAGCATATCCACTGGCTTAATTTTCCAAGTGACCAAGACAAGACCTCCAAGAAGTAGCATCAGGAGCTGGTTTGATCAATGTGTTCATGTGAGTAGCACACTCACATGAGCTGAATAACAAGACTTCCAATTAGAGTTGGCCAATTTGCCAACCTCTTCCTCCAGTAAGATGTAGGGCTTAATAATGATTCCTTTGGAGCAACCAACAAGATATTTCTCCATGCCCCTTCTGTTACAGACCTGGGTCTTCCTGACTTTAGACACCCTTCTAACACATACACAGCTTCACTCAATGTATTAATATTAGAGAACTTACAAACTTCCTTGTGTGAGGCAGACTTTGCCTGTTCTCTCATAAGAACATAAGAAGAGCCATGCTGAATTGGACCTCAGCCCATCTAGTCCAGCATTCTGTATCACACAGTGGCCCACCAGTTGTACACGGGGATCTCGAGCAGAAGGGAGGGCAAAACCCTGACCTGCCCCCGACCCCCCACAACCAGTACCCAGGGAAATCCTGCCTACCTCAACCAACTCCGAGGTGGCACTTGAATGTCCTTTTCAGTAACTACTGATACACTTGGTATCCACAAATCTGTCTAATCCTGCCTTGAAGTTGTTCAGGCTGACAGCTGTCACAACCTCCTCTGGAAGTGAGTTCCATAACCCAATGACCCTCTGGGTGAAGAAATATTTCCTGTGCATGACTTTACACTTGTTTACACCATCTACCAACACAGAAGCAGGGTGTTTTATTGCTGTATACCTTTATACATCATTTAATTTATTTATTTCAGGCATTTATATCCCGTCCTCACCTCTGAAGAGGGACTCAGGATGGCTTACAGCAGGCAGCCATTAGATGCCCAAAAACACCCCATTAAAAACACAGTTACAATTAACACAATTAAAACAATTATAATAAATCAATTAAAACTGTTTGCTGGTACAAATCATAATCCAAATCAGTCCTTTGCGGCCCACTCTGCGGCCCATTCTCTTCCCAGTTGAGCCATCTATTGCACAAACGCTTGATCCCAAAGCCAGGATTTGAGGTTTTTTCTGAAAGGTCAGGAGGGAGGGGCAGGTCTACTGTCATTGGGGAGAGCATTCCACAGCCGAGGCACCACCACGGAGAAGGTCCTGTCTCTCGTTCCCATCAGTCGCGACTGTGAAGAAGGTGGGACCAAGAGCAGGGCCTCCCTGGATGATCTTAATGTCCTTGGTGGTTCGTAGAGGGAGATACGTTCGGACGGGTAAACTGGGCCGGAACCGTTTTGGTTTTGATAGGTTAAGGCCTGCACTTTGAATTATGCTCGGATGCGAATAGGCAGCTAGTGGAGTAACAGAGGAGTGGTGCGCTCCCTGTACCCCGTGAGCAACCAGGCTGCCGAGCGCTGGACTAAATCAATCAAGGGAGTACTAACTTCGGTTGCTACAGGTAGTTTTGCACTCAGATTTTCAGAGCCAAATCATGCCAAAGTTCTATACCGATGCAAACCTGCAGAGGAATTGGCATTCTTGCTGCTGCTCGTAACAAAAGAAAGAAGGAAAAGTAAGACACCTACGCCAGAAAGAGCATGCTCATTCCTTGTTCATGGGAGAGGCTTCACAAATGAATTTATGGGGGAAAGGAATTATAATTAAAAATAAAGGCCATACTTGCTAACTGAGATATACATGCATAAGTAGGAATCACAATGAAATGCAAAACAGATTATAATCCAAGGATTTAAAAATCAATGCCAAATTATCCCGAGTGTTTTCATAGCAACTAATGAACTCGTTCTATTTTATTTCATTTTAAAAACCTAGAGATATGTCACATATTTGGCAAGCCTTTAAAAGCCACTGTTAAAAAGTCAAAAAGGCTTTGTGTTTGCTCACTCTTAAGTCATTTGGAAAGTTATTTCTGGAAAACCATCCTCCTGAAACAAACAAGCTAAACTAAATCCAATTTCCCTTATTAATGGATTATTTGCCGTCTCTCATTACAAAGTGCTTAAAGGTATATTTTAAGATTCTGCTATACTTGTTTTTCCAAAATGAACTTGACCACTGTGAGAAAGAGAACTACTATATCTTGGTCCAGATCGGAAAGAGATCCTCTAATCTGAAAAGACTTGGATATGCCCTTGGAAACATGTGCATGTTTGGTTCCAATGACCTAAGCCCATTTATTAAACAGCTAACTAGATCAGTGCCTTTGTCACGTCTTTGTCATCATGCATTTCGATGCTGGAAGCATTTCTAAAACACTGAATGTCATAGGAAACGACAGTGAAGCACAACAGGAACAGATTTCTGCTCATGTTTCCTACCACTCTCAACATGATGACACTCTGCTTATCTAACCATGCCCAGTTGATTAGAAGGCACGTGGCATTTCTTGTTAGGAACTCTAACTTATGTTGAGCCTATCTTCTTTTTTTAAAACCAAAATTTACTCAGAAAGGTTTTGCCAGTGCATTCATATGAGACTGACAGAGCGTGACTTCCTCAAAGACAGCCAAAGGGTTTTGAGGCCTGTGCAAGGATTCAAACTCTGGTCTCCTGGAATCCTAGCCCAACTATTTATACCACGCTGGATTAAGTTAAGATAACCATAACTATACGCCCAGGAACACTTCAGCAAGCAAGAGTTCAAAAGTGGCAGGCAACAACACGGAACCTCAAGCCATGGCTGATACTGAAAGAGATACTCTCCCCGTGGAAACACAGAAGACTGGGCAACTTAGAAGGCGCTGAACAGACTGCACTCTGGCACCATGAGATGCAGAGCCCACCTTACGAAAAGGGGCCACAAAGTGGAGTCCACGACATGCGAGTGTGGAGAAGAGCAAACCACAGACCACCTATTACAATGCAGTCTGAGCCCTGTCACATGCACAATGGAGGACCTTCTTATAGCAACACTAGGGGCACTCCAAGTGGCCAGCTACTGGTCAAAGGACATTTAATATAAATGTTTTTAAACTTTGTGTTTTTAATACATTACAACTGTACCTTTGGTTTGCTTCTGATACAATAAATAAAACCTTAACTATACTGTAGTTCATACAAAGCAACTTCAGTTTGTGGTATAGAAATCTAATTCACTACAAATCACTATTCTAGTGTAAATAATTAGCCAGCCGTGACTATGTAAAGTGGACAGTTCCAAACACCCCCTTTCTAGCGGTAAGAGAAGACATGAGATTAGGTCTGCCAGAGGTTGCTGTGAGTCATTCACAATATGCTAAATTGCAACATTAAACTACTTCTGACATCTTACTGATTCTTAGAATTACTTTAACTGACATGGTTGAATGCTATGGAATCACAGAGGATGTAGATTTACAATTGCTTTAGCCAGGGCTGTAGCCAGAATTTTGAATGGGGGGCTGAGTTTAATTCAGAGGGGGAGCTGGGTCTAAGTGAGGGGGGGGTCTACCCTAGCAAATTTTTTGTATCATTATCCCAATACCCCCATGCATATGGGATATATTGAGCATAGTGATCAGATCATGATATGAATAAACATAACAGTTTAAATAATGTACCAGTAAGACCTTCTCGCGGACCACTCTGTGAATTTCGGGGTTAAGCCCTCAAGCCCCCCGCTACATGCCTGGCTTTAGCCTTCTCTGCCAAATGTTGCTAGTGTCTCAGCTCCCATGATTCCATAGCATTGTAGTTTAAAAGACATCAAAGTGCATTAATTCTACAGTACTCTCAGACTTAGCCTATGAGCTAGGCCAAACGTTTTTTCCATTGTGTATTATTAGTTGCGAGGAGTCTGTGGCTCCTCCCATAGTCCTTCACATAGACTTTGCCATAGGTTTGTTGTGAGATTCGCATAAAGCACAGCTGGATAGAAAGTACAAATTTTAGATATCCTGCAAAAGTGCATTGCATAAGGAGAAAAGCAAGACATGTATCAATTAAAAAAACAAATCAGTCACTCATAAGGGGGTCATACTGTTATCTTCTAATTTAAATATGTAAGAATTTACCTTTCTCAATATAGCTTTTAGGTGCCCAAGCAGGATCTCCATCTGCATATGGGTCGCTGTACTGCACTACTGCAGCCTCTTCATCTTCATAGTCCACTGGAGGTGGAGGTGGAGGTGGAGGGGAGTCATCAAACATAGGCATCTCATCAGGTGGAGGTGGCGGAGGCGGAGTTGGACTGTCAGCAACTAGAAAGTCATTGAAAAGAGGACCTCTTTTAGGCATTGAGCAAATACATATAAATGCATGGCCAGGGCTCCATATCTTCTACAGAAGCTAATGGCATGCACTATGGTATCATGCAGAGATTAGAAATGAATGCTTGATGTGTTAAATTACTACAATATACAGCCTTGCAGGTTACTAGCAGCCACATAACTATAGATGCTATTTTCAAAGCAGACACTCCAAAGGCTTAAGCTGACCTCTAGCATGATGCCAAAAATGATGATGCAAAACACTGCATCACTTCCTGATTAACAGGCTGATATGGAACCTGCTGATGATTGCAAGCTCAAACGTAAATGTGCAATTCTGGTCATTTCGACGTTATTTTATTTACAGCTTTTATATAAACATAGATATACAGTGGGGGGGGGGGAGTATTTAGTCAGATACCAATTGAACAAGTTCTCCTACTTAAAAAGATGAGAGGCCTGTAATTGACATCATAGGTAGACCTCAACTATGAGAGACAACATGAGAAAACACATCCAGAAAATCACATTGTCTGATTTTTAATGAATTTATTTGCAAATAATGGTGGGAAATAAGTATTTGGTCACCTACAAACAAGCAAGATTTCTGGGTCTCACAGACCTGCAACTTCTTCTTAAAGAGGCTCCTCTGTCCTCCACTCATTACCTGTAGTAATAGCGCCTATTTGAACTTGTTATCAGTATAAAAGACACCTGTCCACAACCTCAAGCAGTCACACTCCAAACTCCACTATGGTGAAGGCCAAAGAGCTGTTGAAGGACATCAGAAACAAAATTGTCACCCTGCATCAGACTGGGAAGACTGAATCTGCAATAGGCAAGCAGCTTGGTGTGAAGAAATCAACTGTGGGAGCAATAATTAGAAAACGGAAGAGATACAAGACCACTGATAATCTCCCTCGATCTGGGGCTCCATGCAAGATCTCACCTCATGGGGTCAAAATATGCAGAAGAATGGTGAGAAAAAATCCCAGGACCACACAGGGGAACCTAGTGAAGGACATAAAGAGGGTTGGGACCAACGTAACAAAGGCTACCATCAGTAACACACTAAGCTGCCAGGGACTCAGATCCTGCAGTGCCAGACATGTCCTCCGGCTTCAGCCAGTCCATGTCCGGAGCCGACTGAAGTTTGCTAGAGAGTGTATGGATGATCCAGATGAGTATTGGGAGAATGTCATATGGTCAGATGAAACCAAAGTAGAATTGTGAGATTTGGAGTGCAAACCTCCTTCCATCAGCAAGAGCACTGAAGTTGAAACGTGGCTAAGTCTTTCAGCATGACAATGATTCCAAGCACACTGCCAGGGCAACAAAGGAGAGGCTTTGTAAGAAGCATTTCAAGGTCCTGGAGTGGCGTAGCCAGTCTCCAGATCAAAACCCTATAGAAAAACTTTGGAAGGAGTTGAAAGTCCATGTTGCCCAGTGACAGGCCCAAAACATCACTGCTCTTGAGGAGATCTGCATGGAGGAATGGGCCAACATACCAGCAGAAGTGTGTGCCAACCTTGTGAGAACTTACAAAAAGTGTTTGACCTCTGTCATTGCCAATAAAGGATATATAACAAAGTATTGAGATGAACTTTTGTTATCAACCAAATATTTATTTTCCACCATAATTTGCAAATAAATTCATTAAAAATCAGACAATGTTATTTTCTGGATGCGTTTTCTCATGTTGTCTCTCATAGTTAAAGTCTACCTATGATGTCCATTACAGGCCTTTTTCATCTTTTTTAAGTGGGAGAACTTGTACAATTGGTATCTGACTAAATACTTTCTCTCCCCCCCCCCCCTGTAATTACTACCAAAGACAACCCCAAAACAATTATAGAAGTAATAAAATATTAGAGATAAAATCCATAACATCAAAACCACAAGGGTAAAGGTGGCCCTTTAGATAGTGGATTCCAACTGCCACTACCCTACTAAGCACAGGTAATGGGAAAAGCAGTCCAACTAGAGCAGGCATGGGCAAATGTTTTTGTCCTGGGGTCACCTTGTGGGCTCAGCAACAAAGGCTGGGCCAGGGGGTGGGCGGGGCCAGAAGGGTTGGTCGGGGAGGAGAACGAGACTCGTTGTGCTGGCGAGAGCATTCTCATCAGCACCAGGTTTCTCCCCCGGTTCTTCTCTGAGTCTGGGAAGGCAGGCCACCTTGTAGACACTCAGAGGAAAAGGAGAAATGGTGCTAGCGAGAGGACTCTTACTAGCACCGTGTTTCTCCCTCTGGTTCTCCTCTGAGCCTGGGGAAGGTGGGCCACCTTCTCCAGGCTAAAAGGAGAAGACACACACTGTTGTGAGCATTCTCCGAAGAGCGCTAGGCAGCGGTGTTTCACTGCCTTGGCCCTACTCTCAGCCTGGAGACACAGTGGGCTGCTGCAGCCACATGCTGGGAGAAGGGCTGAGCAGACAGGGACCAGAGGAAAGAGACCAAAGGGCCATGTCTGGCATGCGGGCCTGGGTTTGTCCATGCCTGAACTAGAGAGTCACATGTTCCTCATCCTCACTTTAGACTGTTTTAAAATATCAGAATTATCAAAATGTCTGGACAAAAGGAAGTGTATCTGATAGAGCAAATAATTGGTTCCAATCATACTTCCTTCAAGAGGGCATTTCAGAGTTCAGGTGCCACCACAAGGAAAAATTCCTCCGAATTAATGAATTTCTAGATAGAAAGCCAGTGGTATGAGTAGAACTTCAAGTTCAATGCCATCCATCAAATATACTGATGGAATAAAGATTCTTAGGTAATCTGCAGTGTCTTTTGCCCTCTTCTTTTGGTATCCTACAAGACTGAAAACTACATACTGTACACATGGAGTGGTCTACAAGATTCAGGGAGCTTCCATCACAGTCCTATAGCTTAATCCAGCAGGCATAACCCACCCACCCTGTGACAAGCCTAGGTATCGCCAATTTATATCCCAACATGCGCAACAACCATTATCCTAAATAAGAGGCTCCCCACTATAATACAATAGCAACGTGACTCTGACATCTACACCAGTGCTGGATCAGAGCAAATTCACTTATAGGCATCTAAATCCAGCCTGTAAATCGCAGAAGTAAATCCATTAACTCAGCAAAGAACCCAGTACAAAGAGTGGATTAAGAGAAGAAACTAAAGAACGCAAATAATATTTTTGGTGCAACTGAGATTTTCTACATACATTGGAATATCAGATGCTTTGAGACATCTTGGCAATTAGCAGATGCTAGATGAGATGGGCCTTTGATACAGCTTGGAGACATTACTTTTTTAATGTTATGCTAGATAAAAGATTCTGGGGGCGGTAATCTAAAATGCATTCTTCAGACAAAATCCAATTGCACATTACAGTCAGAACAGACCCATAGACTCAATGGAACATACATTTGACTTTCCAAATTCCTATTGATTCAATTGAGTTTACTTTAATTGAAGCAAACAACTAAATAAAAGTAGTAATTCCTGAGACTACTAAAAACTATTCTATACAGCCCCTTCTTTTAGTATGCAGTAGATAAGAATATGATTCATTTTTTTCTTCCATTCACTCAAATAAGAACATAATTTGGTTTTCTTTAACCACCATGTAAAGTGACAAGTATGCCTGGAGAACCTCCACCATAAGACTGACCGAAGTGGGTGAGAATGCTACTTTTCCTATAAAAATTCACTGTAAAATTCAAGCATTGCATTTGTTTTGCCCTAAACCATTCAATGTAAGAAACAGGCAGTTACAGAAAAGTAAAACAATTAATGGGCAGGATCCACCGTGACACTAAGATACCATATTTATTTCCTTTAGCTTGAGAACAAAACAAATGCTATTGAGGGCCAAGCATTTCTCATCTCCCACAGGTTGGTAAAACATCCCGGCATCCCCTAGGCAACATCCTTGCAGACAGCCAATTCTCTCACACCAGAAACGACTTGCAGTTTCTCAAGTTGCTTCTGACGTGAAAAAAATTCTAATCTTAATCCAGCAAATAAAAATATTTTTATGCATAAAGGAGCCATCCTATACCAAAACTTTTCAACAGGTGTTGGTATATAGTTGGAGTGCATTGCTTTTCTCCAGATAACCTAAAATCAACATAATGAAGAGAAACATAATAAAACCTATAAGTCTCCATGCCCCTTCATTTAATTTACATTTTAAGCAGTTGTTCTTTTTTAAATCACCAACCAATCAATAATTTTCTGTTTGTTCATTATTTTAAAATGTAGGGAGAAATGCAGAAATAATTGCTTGGATTTATCTGAACTAAGAAGTGCAACTTTAGAAAGTCACTGAGCAGAACCCATTAGCTAGAGTTAATTTCCCCTTTATAAAGTGTACTCTTTGCATCTGAATTTCACATAAGCTTAGATAGACTCCTCTTACTGCAACGATGATGGTTTCACCTTTGAAATGCTCTGGAGAATTTTAATCCACCTAATCTCAATTCTGCAGTTGCATTATTGCAAAACTAGGGCAGGACACTCAAGATATACATAGTATCTTACTACACACACACACACAATCCACTAACCACAATTGTATATTAAACACTTCCATTATATGGGATTTTTTTTATCATGTTCTGAAAATACTTAGGTTGCAATGAAGCATTTCTAGGAAACCAAGCAGATACCCCACCTTTCAACAACCCAAGAGCAAAATTAATTATGTGCTGTAGAGTATTCTCAGCTTGATATTGAAAGTTAAGTAAGATCATCCCAACCTAGTATTTGGATGGGAAACTGATAAAAAAATATGAATATCCCTTTTCCTAAGAAAACCCTGTGGAATACATGGGGTCACAGTAAGTCAACAGGTGACTTGAGGATATGAATATACACACATAGAGTTTAAAGGTGAACAACCAAAGCTCATGCAGTCTTTCATAGGGTTTCCTGTCCTAATAATTTTCCATTAAATTGCCAGACATCAAAATGATTATTTATGTAAATGTGTGTGTGTAATATATTGTAATGTATAATACATGCATTTATTTTGAACACATCTTCAATCGCCTTCAGTGGTGCAATGGGTTAAACCAGTGGTTCTCAACCCGTGGGTCCCCAGATGTTTTGGTCTTCAATTCCCAGAAATCCTAACAGCTGGTAAACTGGCTGGGATTTCTGGGAATTGTAGGCCAAAACATCTGGGGACACACAGGTTAAACCTTTGTGCTGGCAGGACTGCTGACCGACAGGTCGGTGGTTCAAATCCAGGGAGAGTGGGTTGAGCTCCCTCGGTCAGCTCCAGCTTCCCATGAATTTCTTTTAGCTTTAGAGCAAAACCAATGCTATTAAGGTCACACATTTCTCATATCTCACAGGATGGTAAAACATCCGGACGTCCCCTAGGCAATGTCCTAGCAGACGGCGAATTTTCTCACACCAGAAGCAACTTGCAGTTTCTCAAGTCACATCTGACATGAAAAAAATTCAATCAGCTTCAATTTTAAAGGATCTTTCTGGGATCCAGACTTCATCTGAAGACAGGGCTATCCTCTCCCAGTTGTTGTTTTTTTTCCAGTACACTACACACACACATACATTTGTGTGTATGCATCTAGGAAGAAAAATTATTATGTGCATATACATTTACATCATTCCCGGTCGATTAGGACATCCATAGTACCCAAAATATCACGAATAATAATAATACTTCCACATTCACAAATCTATTTGAAAAACTGAGAAGGCACCCTTCAATTCTACATCGGCAGTAGACTGCAAAACAGCATTAGCATCTGGGGAAGGAAACTAATTCAGATAACACGCCCAAACAATAGAATCTATCAGCAGAGTCTCAGTGGCCAGCCATGCATGCTAAGAGAGAGAAAGAAAAAGAGAGAGCCGGCTCTACTCTTTGATGAAGCTGAGCTGCCCGACTTACTGTTTTCCTGCACCCTGGCCACGAAGCCTGTGAGAGGTATCTGTGGAGTCAACTGAGGCATAGGGGGAGGGGGCGGAGCAATAGTAACTGGAAGCAACACACACCACAAACAGGGGAGTAAACACAGATACAGGAAGAAAAAAAGGAAAACAAAAACAAAAAGCAGCTGTCAGTAACAATGGATCACAAAACAAGGTATGCAATGAACAACAAAAAGGCACACAGCAGGACCTCCTTCAAAGTTTGCTTTCCCAATAATACAACTACTGCTGAACTCTATTTTAAGTCAACTGGAAGTTGGAAAAAGGGAAAAGGCAACTACATGGAGAAAACGGTGTCACCAACACACTGGCTTTCCCCAAAATGACTTGACTCATTCAAATTCTTTTATTTATTTATGTATTCATTTAGTTTTTATTACCCTGCTCTTCAGACACAAAGGCATTCAGAGTTGCTTACAAAATGTTAATGTGCCCTCTTCAGGCTTATAATCTATGATCTTTGCTTTCAACACGGAAACACTGACGTCACGGAAGGCCCAACATCTTGCAGCAAAGTCTGATAGTAGCACAAGATAAAAGCTGTAACTTTTGGTGCAGATGTTGCAAGGATTCCATAGTAAAAAGGGAAAGAGAGTGTGTAGAAACTGTGCTTTACAACTGGTCTCAGAACTAAACGCTCAGAAAATAGATCAAAAGCTGTTGTAACTGCCTTTAAGGTAAATATCAATTTACCATTACATTTATTTAAAGAAACTCTGCATATAATTGAAGGCTCTTAGAAATGATTGGATATACAGTTCAATATGTATGACTGAATTTCCTTTTTTTTTTTTACACCTAGCCTAAACATTCCAAGAGGACATATTTGCTGCAACCATACCTCGAGAAGCCTGATTTGGCCATGGTGGTCCATGCCTTGGTTACATCCAGATTGGATTATTGCAATGTACTCTATATGGGGCTGCCTTTGAAGACGGCCCGGAAACTGCAACTGGTGCAAAGGCCAGAAGCCAGGCTTCTAACTGGATCTAATTACTGGGAGTTCATGACGCCCCTATTAAAGCAGCTTCACTAGCTGACAGTAAGCTTCTGGTCCCAATTCAAGATGCAGGTAATGACCTACAAAGCTCTAAACGATTCGGGCCCCATCTATCTTCGTGATCACATCTTCCCCTATGAGCCGGCACGCGCTCTAAGATCTGCCAGGGAGGCCCTCCTCTCGCTTCTACCACCATCACAAGCACGGCTGATGGGGACAAGGGAGAGGGCCTTCTCAGCAGTGGCCCCCCAACTTTGGAACACTCTCCCCAGGGAGATTATGCAAGGCCCCACACTGTCCTCCTTTCATAGGGATTTGAAAATCTGGATGTTCCAGCAAGCACTTGAGATTGATTAGTCCCTAGTTATACATGCCTAGTCCCTAAATCGCCATATAGTACTCTGTTTTGCACTTCATCCACTTCCCCAGCCCTATGGTACGCTATTTGCACTATCCCTTGCCAAGCCCTTTTATAGCTTGGTCATGCCCATTTTAGAAATCTTGGTCCTGAGGACACAGGTCCGCAATCTGAGTGTCCTCCTGGACTCAGTGTTGACACTTGATGCTCAGGTATCAATGGTGGCCGGAAGGGCCTTTGCACAATTAAAGCTTGTGCACCAACCGTGACTACCTTGAGAAGCCTGACTTGGCCATGGTGGTCCACGCCTTGGTTGAACCTGGTCTGATGGAGCTCCAATGTAATCTGTTCTATTCTGTTATGTCTAATATGTTTGATCTCGGCTGCTGTATTTTATGATGCCCCTATTTTAATGTTTTGTTTTTGCTTTTATGTCTTGTGGACATTTTGTCCCATTTGTAAGCTTCCCCAAGTCCCTTGGAGGAGATGGTGGCAGGGTATAAGAATAAAGGTGTTGTTGTTGTTATATTTGCAATGGGCTTTGTTTATTGCTGCATTTCAGTTAAATCAAGATCATACACTTTCAATTTCTTTCAACATACTATGCTCAGCTGTCAAGAAATTTTTCATAACTTTGAACTTACATAAAAGCATCATGTAGAGGGCTCTCTGTCATTGGCAAAGCAGTCAAAGGCTTTAGTGGCAACATCAACAAGTTACATAATGCAATCAAGATGAGATCTGTGTGCAAGGAAGATTCTAATTATATTTTTTAAAAATACTTAGGTTGATGAGAAGGTTGAATTGTGAACTGAAGGTTGAATTGAGTTCTAAGTGAACTGTGAAAGAAATGGTAGTGATTTGAAAGAAAGATGTCAACAAGGTGCCAAAGAAGTGGATATTATCTGTGTGTATTATTTGTACGCCTTTCATTCTGAAACTTGCATAACAGAAAATGCCAAGCTTCCTCAAACTGAACAAAAGTATGCTAAATCTACATCAGAAGGAGACAAATCTCATTAATTACACAAACCTACTTTTTGTATACTTGTGTCCAATCTGCATCTAGAGCAGTGGTTCTCAACCTGTGGATCCTCAGGTGTTTTGGCCTTCAACTCCCAGAAATCCTAACCACTGGTAAATTGGCTGGAATTTCTGGGAGCTGTAGGCCAAAACACCTCGTGACCCACAGGTTGTGAACCACTGATCTAGACTATTAAGGCCTTCCATTGTCCTAGCTTTTTATTTTTTGAAGTACCTTTGCATATGGCCCCGCTAGCAAGTTTTGTAACACCAGTAAGATAGTCTTTAAAATTCCCAGATAGAGTACCAGATACCTTTCTATTATAGCATTTCTTCACATCTAAATTCAACATGTCTCAAAAGCTCTCTGTTCAGCAGAGTAATATGACTGGAATCACAACTTTGAAACAGGTTCTAGATTTCCAAGTACATCAACATTTTAAACAGTGCTATCACTCAATAGTTGTAATTTGACAATTCAATACAGCACGCAAGTGACTCCAAAACCATCTTGGCTCCCCATATGTGCCAACATAAACAACACACAACACAACAAGAACTTTTACAAATATTTAATTTCCTAGATTTATTTCTTCTTGCTCTCATCCCCCAAACTAGGTGTTTCTCTTGGTATGAAACATTCAGCCAAAGGGAATTGGAAACTTGGATGTTATATTGTTAATACTAGGGCGTTAAATTAGACGTTTCAGGGAAAAAATTTAAACAACCAGCAAATTAAAATTAAATGCCAGTAGTACTATTTAGCAATACAATAAAAGGATGTGCTGTTAAATAAACCCATGACCATTAAACAATGAGGACATTTTCTGAATATGTTTTTGTCCTACTGAAAAATTACTTGTACTTCTTTAATGAACATGGCAGATAAGCATTAATATCACCAATCTATCTGGCATCTCTCAAAAGTATGGACTGGGTTGGAAATTTAATTCCATCTTATGGTCCACCACCATCACATGGAAAGGAGCAAGACCCCATCTACCCATTGTAACTGTTAACCTCCACCCAGATATCCCTATATATGGAGAAACTGCACTGCAGTATAGACTGCAAGCATACAGTCTAATATGTAGAAACTGATGCAGCACATTCAAATTTATTCAATGAAACAGATAATCAGTTGCATCAGTCTTGACTATACCTGTACCATTGTTCGATAACAAATAACTTCAAACACAAAATTCCTGCATGAAGCTGTTTTGTTGTAGGTTTTTCGGGCTGAATGGCCATGTTCTAGAAGCATTCTCTCCTGATGCTTCACCTGCATCTATGGCAGGCATCCTCAGAGGTTGTGAGGTAACCTTACAACCTCTGACGATGTCTGCCATAGATGCAGGTGAAACGTCAGGAGAGAATGTTTCTAGAACATGGCCATACAGCCCAAAAAAACCTACAACAACCCAGTGATTCCAGCTATGAAAGCCTTTGAATATACTCCTGCATGAATATGCAAGTTCACTGAAGATGGCACTTGGGATGTGATGAGAAAAATAAATTAACTCTTGCTCCACTCCACATGACCCACCAGACCAGTATGAGAGACACTCTTGCCATAGTGAGAAACAAGGAAAAGGCTAAATAAAATTTAAGGTGAAGAAAAGAAATAGCAACTTCAATACAGGCTTGAAGAATTAATCTTTCAAATGGTTCTTGACTAGTAAAACCATCGGTTAAATTCTTAGGTCCATTCAGATGTAGTGATCTTAGTTCTAATAAAACCATGGTCAGAGATTAGGCTACAGTTTCCCAGTTCATGTGCAACAGGGAACTGTGGTTCATTAAACCATAACAGTACTGCCAAAGCTAAACACACACAAGGGAAGGGAGCGACAGACACATAGCATGCCAGCTCAAGACTGGTCCTTGGCTCAGTAAATCACGTTTCATTAGACCAAGATTGTTATATCTGAACGTCTGAATAAACTCCAAAGCAATGTATGACCTTCAAAATGGTTTCTGCCAAAGCAGCCCCAGGAGTTTTGTGCTCTGCAATAACCCAGCAGCTTACTTGAATTTTGAGAATAGAGAGGCCCGCCATTAACATGAGGTTGAGCAGAAAATGAAGCGGTCACAGAAGGATTCCGCCTAAATCCACCAGAAGAGGCCGAGGAAGTAGTAGAGTTGTGTCGGGAAATCTGCCTGGTCATTGTGCCGTACTGGGAACCAGGAGCTGACCCAGGAACAGCTAAAACGCAGGAGTCAAAAGGAACCAACAAGACATAAGCCAAAAACAAAACCAAAAAATAACACCTTAGGACAGACTGAGTGTAAAAAGAAAAAAAAGCAGATGCAAATGGAGATGGATTAAGAGATATATGAAGTCCAAAGTACAGCAAACACATGAAACCCAAAACCACAGAGTTCGCGGAGAAGAAGATTAAGAAGAACACCTAACATACATTTGTGCCTGTGCGTGTTCAGTGGGGAAAGGTGGTTATTCACCCTGCTATGATTTCTTTGAGGGCTTCAGTCATTTAAATATTCAGACTGTGGTGCCGATAAAATTCACTTGCCTACATTGCATTTGAGAAATTAAAATTTCATATTATCAAGGGAATGAAAAGAATGAGATGGAAACCACAAACACGTTTTGCTTTTTAAAATTCAAAAGATTTCCATTTACCTCCAAAAGGAAAATAAATAAATAAATTTGCAAACATAAACCTCCTGCAAGAAGCCAGGTTAAGCTTGCCCCATTGACCAATGAAGACTCAGCTTTTCTCCCAAAATTGTGATGACCTCATCCTCAACATCTTCTCAGGTCTTTAAAGATGAGAGTTTTAAAGACAGCTTTTGTTATTGACAGATTAGAATCACCATCAGCCTTCGTTGTCAACTTAGTATGTATTGGCTACCTAAATATGAGTTAAGTTTTTAAAAGATTGCACATTAAAACTGATATACAGTATAAGTAATGATGACCTGATCAGTCTATTCACAATTCTGCAAGTTTACTCAAATAGCAAAGGTGATGAAACACTTCATGCTTTTACATCTAAAGTGGACTCGTAAAGCATGCAACCATCTTATTTGCTAGTGTTTAAGGCTCCTTCCTGTGCAGTTCACAGTTCTGAAATAAAATATTCCTATATATAGATAAATATGTGTTACAAATATATATGGTAATGGTCTGAAGACTTTCCACTGATAGATGTTTCCATTTTCACAAGCTAGGGAGCCTACCAAACTCTTTATTCACTGCAAATGCTTGAAAATGGCTGCTGTGGGGGAATCCTGTAGAATAACATTAAAGATGATATGAAAGGATGCAGCAGGTAGAATCAGTCAGCAATAACTGGATGCCGTTTCAGGCACAACTGGAAGTACTTACCACAAAGCCATCACTGGTTCCAACCCTGTTGGACTTTTAAGATTAACAGAACGTTCACTAATGTTATTCGGGTCAAAGCCTCTCAAGTTCATGTTTTGTAAATGGCAGCATGACCAAAGCAAAATAATCAGCTTAAGTATATAAAGTAGAGATCTTGAAAAGTTAGAATTTGATTCTTGCAAGAACATGTGTTCTTAAGCAAATATTTCAACTCATTTCTATAACTTATGCAGACATGGACAGGAAAATGCAAACCACCTAAGTTAAGCCTACCCTGATATACAACATATCAACTTTTCTCATGCTGTTCCCTCTCCCCCAGAAGTGTTGGCCCATATGGCTTCATCATGTGTAGACTATGATAACAGAAGCTGTATCTTGGTTGGGGAGAACTATCATATTCACGTGGGTGAAGTATATGATAGATAGACTATGTATCTGTATACAACAATCCCTGGTTTGTTCTACAAGATTTTTGATCAAGACCAAGAAAGCTGTCTGCCTGAAATCCTGAGGCAATACTGGCAATCAATGTGCTCGAAACATTAGGTCTCCTTCCTGCGGTATAAGGAAGGTTCTTCTGTTTTTGTACAAATCTTCAGAGGCTTTCACCACAGGAATATTAGTTGGGATTAAAGTAGTTAAATCCCTAATATTCTGTTATTATTCTAGATCATATACACACAATAAAACATAAAGTTATAAATGCATTAGTTGGAAGAAGAGGAAAGGAGAGTGGGATTATCAGATGTTATATCAACAAACTGTTGAAATTCCAGCACACTCAGAAGATCTCACCTATCATATTGCCCATCATGAGAGGCGGGGGCACTGGAGGTGCTGGTGGAGCTTCGGGAGGAGAAGGAACAGATATGTGTGCTATTAAAACAGTTCAAACTGCCAAGTCAAGACCCTGATTGGATACTTTCGTCCCATGTCCTAGTTCATTAGCTACAACTTGCACTATCCTATTCCGTTGTTCTTGTGTATACTTGGCCGTGTTTTTATGACTCTTCTCACCATAGGGTATTGGGCACTGTTTTTGAGCTTAATTTATTGTTTTATATGTCATTGGTTTTATCTTGTTTTGTATTTTGTGTTTTGTTTTATGCATTGTTTTAGGCGCATTGTGCCATATGTAAGCCACCCTGGGTCCCTTCGGGGAGATGGAGGCAGGATTTAAAAAATAAATATTATTATTATTATTATTATTATTATCTAAAGACAGCAGCTTGGAAATCACAAAGAGACCAATTCATGCCATTTCTTCCATTTGGTTACATGGCAAAACACATTAAAATGTCCCTTACAAATGATTAAAAGTAATGTGATGGACAATAAAGACAAGATCATCATCACTGCTATCCTAATAATAATCATCTTCTTTTAACCCATGGGTAAATTCTGGAGACAGGCCATGGGTTGTGGTTAAAAACACCTTGTGGTCAGTTCACAAGTAGGCACAATGAGGGCAATGGAAGCTGAGTGCTTAAACACCAATTTTTTCCATCTTAATGCATATCAAGATGTGAAAATAACCAAGGGGATTCAGTGGCAGCTGCAGAAGAGGTCCATCAAGGCACATTACCTCACATCTTCCCAATTCTGCTTCAGTGTGTGGTGTGCTGAAAGCAGGTATCATTACTATCTAAAAGAGTGCTAATATGAGGAAGGAGGCAGAGGAAGATCAAAAGGGATTGCTCATAAGGGCTCCATAACCCAGTAGTTATCGCAAAGGAACAGTGAGCAAAACTACTTGCAGGGCAGGGATTTCATCACGCTCCATCATGCCTGAAAGTCCATCATACTGAAAAGAAGCTCTTTATAGACAATAGACCCCCCTCCCTCCCAAAAAATCTATTTCTTTCTTTAACAAACTGCTGGATGTTACCATAAACCAAGGGTCCTCGAACTTTTTAAACAGAGGGCCAGATCACAGTCCCTCAAATTGTTGGAGAGTTACATTATAATTTGGAAAAAAAACATGAATGAATTCCTATGCACACTGCACATATTTTATTTGTAGTGCAGAAAACACTTTAAAACAGTACAATAATTAAATTGAAGAACAATTTAAACAAATATAAACTTATTAGTATTTTAATGGGAAGTGTGAGCCTGCTTCTGGCTGATGAGATAAGATTGTTGTTGTGCGCTTTCAAGTCATTTCAGACTTAGGTTGACCTTGAGCGCGGGCCAGGTAAATGACCTTGGCAGGCCGTATCCGGACACCAGGCCTTAGTTTGACGACACCTGCCCTAAACGGTTTGGGTCCAGGCTACCTGTTCAATCACATATCCCTATATAGGCCATCTCTTACACTGCAGTCAACAGAGGAGGCCATACTCTCGGTCCCACCTCCATCTCAAGCACATCTGGGAACAACAGAGGGGGCCTTCTCCCTGATCACTCCCAGTCCCTCCCTAAAGAAATAAAAATGGTCCCCACACTCCTCTCCTTTAAGAAACTTCTGAAAATGCACTTAAGCACCTTAGTGTAGGAAGAGGAGGTGGTCTAAAATACTTTAATCCACCGGAATGTTGGTGAATCATTTGCACTATATGATGGCTACAATATATATTTTAACACCTCTATTAGCCATTTCAAATGCAATTTATTTTAACTGTGTTTAATGATATATGTTTAATGTTCATTTACGTCTTATTGTCTAATTGGTTTATTGCTACCTAGGTCCCATTTTAATTTTTTTTTAAATTATAAGTTTACTATTGTTATTGTGCATTACTTTGTATTATTTCTGACATTGTGTGTTACTTATTGCTGGAGTTAGGTTCCAGGACCTCCCGCAGTAAGTGAAAAACAGTAATGTAAGGATGTTCTATTTGTTTTAATATTTATTCATTATTTTAGTAGTTATACACTATTTTAAGTCTTTATAAACTTAAAGTGAAGGAAAGGAAGGAACGGCCCTTCAAGGATGGAGGGAGGGAGGACTGAGGAGGGAAAGAGATGGGAATTGGGGGAAGGAAGATGGGATGGGGAGGGAGAATGTTGTAGAAAACCACATCTAAAGTATCTACTGCTAAGTGTGAGACATTTGCTTCAATCTTTTGCCAACTTTGGAGGGGGACAAGGGAAACCTTGTGTTAAGATCAAGATATAACCTGGATTAAATGGTGTCGACATGGAGCTGACTTATGTAGTAATCTTCAAGTCAAGCCGTTAAGATAATTAAAAAAAATAGGGGCTTAAAGGGATTAAATGGTCTTGAAGTAGGTTTTTTTCCCATCCACTCAAGTTTATATTGAACTTACAGTTAGGTCCAGGTCCATCATCTTTGATTGCAAGTGAACTATAAATCCCAGTACCCACAACTAACAAATGTCAAAGCCAATTTCACCCCAAATCCACCAGGATTCAAATTTGGGCATACTGGGTACACCTGCCAAATTTGGTGCAGATCCATTGTTGTTTGCGTTCACAGTGCTCTCTGGATGTAGGTGAACTATAATTCCTATAAATCAAGGTGAATTTCCCCAAACCCGTCCTGCATTTTTGTTGGTCATGGGAGGTTCTGTATGCCAAGTGAGATCCAGGGCCATCATTGGTGGGGTCCAGAGTGCTCTTTGATTGTAGGTGAACTATAAATCCCAATACCTACAAAAGCTATAAATCAGGGTGAATTCCTCCCCACACACACATACCGCTCCAAAGCCCTCCAGTATTTTTGTTGGTTATTTGGGGGGGGGGGGGTTGTGTGTCAAATGTGGTCCAGATCCATTGTTGGTGGGGGTAACAGTACTCTGACTTGATGCAGGGTGAACTACAACTTCAGTCCCCCAAACTCCTCCAATATGTTTAGTTGCTTCTCAGTTCTGCTCTGTTTGTTATGCAGACAGTTGATAAGGGTAGGAAAGGGTTAAGGGAGAAGCAGTAGGCGGGGACATGCGAATTCCACACCAATGGAGAGAGTCAGAAACACTGGGATGTTTACGTGAAGGAAACACATAAAATCTAGGATTAAGTTGTCCCTGAATGGAAGCGTTCCTTGGGTGGTGGGCCATAGTGTTTGAGGAGGACATTGGCAGGGTTTGAGCTACATGTTCATGGTGCTCGCTATAACCTGAAATGTCATTGGAAGGGAGGGCTTTTGGTGACTCCTCAGCACTGTGGGTTATAGCTGTGGAAGAGGGAGCCTGTCTGTGGAAGTGGGCACCCCAGCCACATACACATATTTTGTCTTATGTGTATAAATGTGTATTAATGAAATTAATAGATTATATAAACAAGACTATTTTGTGATTTTTTTTAAAATAGAAGGAACGTAATTATGACCCGGCTATAGCAGCTGTTGAAAAGATTAGTAGCCATTTTTCATTTTTCTTATTGTTCTTTTTTGGTTATACCTTCTACCTTTCTGAACATTGTAAATGAAGTTGTTATGTTCAGACTGATCTTTTTGCATCTATTTACAAATTATTATATTATATTTATTCAGAATTTGCCTACAAAGCTGAAACGGAAAAGAATGAAAAGCTCACATGTAATTTTTTAAAATATAAATTAAGGTGTTCCTCTGACCCAAAGAAGATGATCAGAACCATCTGAATCAAGAAAGGGTACTGCCGAAAAAGGCAGTCAAGAAAATACCTTGGCCAACAGTTGGTGGCGAGGGTGTAGGCACGGCAATGGGAATGCCAATACTGCTGCTTCCGCTGTTTTCTCGACTTCCACTTCCTCCACTACTACCACTACAATAAACAAAAACACAACGAGTGCAAGGGCATAAGTGGTTGTTTTGCAAGAGCAGCAACTTTAAAATGAAATCAATAGTGAGACAAATTATCTCAATTTCATGACAAAGCCATGAGCTATAAACTGAATCTATTCAAGACAGAGAGATCCGTGCTGCTTATTATCATATCAGCAGAGCAGAATGCATGAAATTGCAACAGATACAGATGTAATTAGCTAGGTCATTAGATACTCACACACAGGCCCAGTTTTAGCTTTCCTAGTATTTAATTAAAAAGTGTAAAGAACACTCTGAGAACTAAAGAACTATTAGACTACATAATGTTCTAAATGGTTACAGGAAGCCTGAAGTAATTAAGGGTGATAAACTGCATGTTAAGTAGCTTCGAACACATGATTTGTAGTTGTGGTGTGATGGGCACTAAATAACTTTTCTTCAACAACAGGAGAGGCCTAAATTCCCCGAAGACAACAGATCCCATCTGATTTTGGAAGCTATGCAAAGCCAGCTCTGCTTAATACTTGGATAGGAGAGTGTCAATAAACACCAGGTGCTGTAGGATATATTTCGAAGGCAGAAAATGACAAAACCACCAATGTGCATTGCCTAAGAAAACTCCATGAAAAATGAAAAATTGACAGGAGACTTGGGGGCACATACCATAGACTTGTGTTGTTGAAGGTTTTCATGGCCGGAATCACTGGGTTGCTGTGAGTTTTCTGGGTTATATAGCCATGTTTCAGAAGCATTCCCTCCTGATGTTCGCCCACATCTATGGCAGGCATCCTCAGAGGTTGGGAATCAATCAGAGCCAGCTGACACCTCCCAACAAAAGATCCCCCAAGTAGCAGCAACCCCAGGTAGCAACCAGCCACGTTTTGAAGCTACAAGGCCATTAAATGCCAATTAAAGTGGCCAATTGCAACATTCACACTTGCCTCAAGCAGACAATGAGTTCTTTCTCCCACCCTGGACATTCCACAGATATATAAACCTAGTTTCCAACAGACGTCACAACCTCTGAGGATGCCTGCCATAGATGTGGGCAAAATGTCAGGAGAGAATGCTTCTGGAACATGGCCATACATCCCATAAATCTCACAGCAACCCATATCATAGACTGTTGCAAAAACAAGCACCCACAGGAGCATCCTGAGCTGCCTCAGCAATGGGAGGTGTCCACACTTTCCAGCCGCACCAAAGCAGCTTTGCCACCACTGGGCAGGGCCCTGATTTCCACCCCCTCTCCCACTCCATGGATGCATAGCTACAAGGGTGACAGGGAGACCGACGGCAAGGCTGACAGGCTCTCTTCCTTATTTAATTCTATGTGACTGGCAAAGGAGCCTGAGAGGAGCGAGGCCTCACCATCATCCTTGTATCTGGCAGACATGGGGTGGAAAAGGAGAGGAAAGGACAGCCATCCTACAGTCCTAGCCACATGAGCACGGGGGAGCATGCGATGGCTGTTGGGAGACCCAATGCTGATTCTATACAGGAATAAGCAGTGGGTGTCTACATTGCTTGAATCAGAGTGAAAGCCTGAATCATAGTGCAGGATTTGGGCTACTACCTGTATTTTTAAAACCTGGCTGCAAGCTACATTAAGAGGCTTTCCCTGGGTTAAACTGGATCAGCCTGTGTGTGTTTTATGGCCTCCCGCAGGCTGATCCACACTCACACCAACCCTAAGTGTAGATGGGGATCAAGAGAGCTCATGCTGCCAGTGAATAAAATTCACAAATCGAACAACACCAATGTGTGGGTTGCTGTGAGTTTTCTGGGCTGTATGGCCATGCTCCAGAAGCATTCTCTTCTGATGTTTCACCCACCTCTATGACAGGCAACCTCAGAAGTGGGTGATAATGCTATGGAACATGACTACACAGCCTGGAAAACTGATAGCAATCAATGATTCCGGCCATGAAAGCCTTCGACAACACCAATCTACACGAGGAAACAAAGAACAAATGGCCTCCCAAGCACAGAATTGAGAATGAAGGAGTACTGTGCATCCAACAAGTCATCAATGCCTCCAGTTCACATAGCCCACTGAGTGGGATCTGAGATCCCTCCTCCCCTATGGAAAAATGGAGCTGCAAAGTGCCTCTGGATGGGTCAGAATTTAGCTGTAGGAAACTGACCCCAGAGACTGAAAGCAAAATGAAGAGTTAAATTAGCTGCTACTTGCCAGTTAACATAAAGGCTACTGAATGCATTAAAATGTAAATGAGTCACGCAGAAATATATTAAAATACAGTTTCATTGCATTCTGTTTTTAACTTATGTGAATGTATATGATGTATTTTAATGCTAATTGTATTTTAATGTATTTTAATGCTAACTGTATTTTAATGTATTTTAATTCTGACTGTTTTTTGGTTTTCTATTATATGTATACTGTGTTTTTGGCATCGAATTGTTGCCGTTGTTAGGCCGCTCTGAGTTCCCCCTCGGGGGTTGAGAAGAGCGGGGTAGAAATGGTGGAAATAAATAAATAAATTCTGCATACTCATCCAAAACAAGACACTGTCAATCCCAAGCATTCAAAATCAGTGACACACAGAGCTGCATAAAAGAGATATCAAAGATAGCAATGAGAATCGGAACTAATTCCCACAAAAATTAGTGCTCTGCGTGCCAAAGAGCCTGAACTTGTTGCCATGGTTACAGCTTAATTTCGTACCACAAACCACTTGTGACACTGAAGAGTCCATTTTCATTGCCTCGGATAATGCGTGCACGAGAAGGCACTTCATACGACTGTTTTAAATAAGACAATGTTTTAACTGACTGCGGGCTCTCTCAAAATAGAACTGATGTCGTTTTACAAGATCTACAGCCAATGTTGAACTTTCATTATGCAGCTCGAACAAAATCACAGCGCTGCTCATTAAAATGACCCTTGCTATGCCTTTTAGCCATTAACATAGCCGAAGAAACTACCGTACTGGAAAATCTTGCCTCGAGTTCCCTAAAGCGAGCAGCTGCAGTATATTCTTCTCCAGAGGATGGCTGACACTTCTAGGAAGCGAATGTGGAATGTGAAAATGTCCCTGTTCATTCAGAAGAAGCCCGGGCAATGTGGAACAAGCGAGGAATACTGCATGCCTTTTCTAGGGAGGATTTAGGGACTATTCTACATTATTGGGAAGAAAATCATATGGGAATTCCTGGGACTACATATCAAACTATAGGAATATTAGTGGTTTGCATATGCCGTTTTTCCTTGACCTAATACTCTGAATTGAAAAGTAACTGCATTGATATGCTGGTTTTGCATGAAATGAGAGGTAACTGAATGTGATTGTTTAACCTAAGGACATATTTGAATAAGAATCCCTTTAGAACTTGAAGGCTGATGGGAAATTATGCCATGCGCTGGTAGCTACAAGGCTGATAATTACTATTTCCTGTGCTTGTCATAGAATTAATACATTTTCTCCAGCTGGAAAGAAAAACCAATAACATTCAGCTGGCTGTGGCACAAAAGAAGCTTCAATAGAAATTTGGCATGATTGAATAGAAGTAAATAAACTTATACAAGAACGTATATAGTGCTGCGAGCTTCATAAAACTGAACAGCTTTAAGTCTGATAGATATGACCATTTCTACTCCTTGAACCACCTAATACAAAATTTCATCCTCCTAAGTGTAACTGAGAATAAGATACAATTGGCCTTGTTATCTGATGGAGTTTGGTTTTAGGACCTTTGCTCCTGGATACCGATGTCTGAGGATGCTCAAGACCCAATATAAACAACAGTATAATAAAATGATGTTCTTTATATAAAATTGCAAAATCAAGGATTACTTTTGGGATTTTATTTTGTTTAGGGGAAGGATATTTTAAAGCTATTGATGGTCGAATCGGTGGATGTAAACATTGTTGATGTGGAGAAACAAGTGTATTATTATTATTATTATTATTATTACTTCAAATTTCTAGACCGCCACTCCCCGAGGGCTCGGAACGGTTTACAGCAAAATTGAAGAGTAAACATAATACAAAACAGAGTACACTAAAACCAAACAGTCACAGTTAAATACAAACAGTTAGATTATGCCATTCTAGCTAACTCTAGCTGGACTTCCACTGTGAGGCTCAAGGGAGGGATCGATCACAGCCAAGAGGAACCTTTTTGACTTAGGTCTTCTTAGTCCCAACCTTGGGGCTATGGGAGTTAGATCTAGCCCAGCGCCCATAGCCCAGCCCCCAGAAAGTCCTAGATCTATATTTCTTGTGCTTTCTACTTCCCAAAACACTGTCTGGATTACTTCCAAGGCCGTCCCCATCTCCAGCGCTCGCCCCAGAAATTACGGGGGCAGCTCGATGTCTTCGGTAGACCTCAGTGTTGTGTCTATTCGCCCATCGAATAGGAACCCATCGTCCTAGGAACCCCTGCATCCTGGGAGACTGCTGTCTCCGGATGGTGTTTTTGCCTCTACAAAATACTATTGCTATCAATTTTATTTTATTTGAAGGGTGTTTTTTTCAGGGGACGGACTGGAGGACAGCAAGTCAAATATTGCTGACTCTAATCTCTTTAATTTTAACTCCTGGGTATGCATTTTGGGGCGATTATTGACCAGGGACCATTTTGACTAGGGACCACTCCTGACAGACATCCAACCTCTCTTTTAAAAGTAACAGATTGTATAAGTTGTCATAGTCTACTGCATAATATGTACCCAGCGCCCTTCAAACATTTGAGATTAAAATTTCTATAAATCCCTGACCAGTACCTATGCTGATGTGGTCCAAAAGGTTTGAAATCCTAAAGATCTGAATGGCAATAGGTTCCCTATTCCTTCACCATTATTTTGGACTGAGCTAACTCTAAAACCAGTTTCTTATTGTGTCATTTGTAAAGTCTCAAAATCCACCTGTGTGTTCTGGGTCTCTGGTTCAACGATGCCGTCCTTCCAGGACTGTGCTGGCTTCCAAGTCTTGCCGGACTGGTCATGTAATCATTAGGAACTGTTGGTGGCTTAACTGGCTCCAAAGTCTTATATGGAGTATTCCGCCTAGATACACACACAGAGAAAGAGGGGGGAGGGGCAGGAGGGGGGGGAGACAAAAGACTTCTTAATTTATAAGAAAAGCAAGGTACTGTAATGTTACCCTACAGCAGGGGTGCTCATAAGGTAGCTCATGAGCTACTAGTAGATCTTCGGCCCTCTTCCAGGTGATCTTCGGGCCTCACCAGCCGGATGGGGCGCTCCTGCCATGCGCGCGCACACCCTGCGCGCTCCTGCTGCTGGCTTCCACTCTTGTGGTGCTTCTTTCACCTGCAGGGCATTGCAGGAAGAAGGAAGCACGAGGCGGGGCCTCTGGAGGGAACGCCCTGCCTCTCTCTCGTCCAGAAGCAGCTGTGCAGCCTCCGTTGCCGGCAAGACAGGCAGGGCGGAGCACTCCCTCTGGAGGCGGAAGAAGCACTGCATGGGCGGAAAACAGCAGCAGGAGCACGTGCGGCGGCAGGGGCAGGGGCAGGTAGATCTTTTGGACTTGGTTGCTTTAAGAGTAGCTCGCATTCTGAAAAAGTGTGAGCACCCCTGCCCTACAGCTTAGTATGTGTCACTGACATCTCAATATTTAACGAAGAACTGCCCACTTAATGAAGTAAAGGTAATGGTAAAGCTTTCCCCTGACATCAAGTCTAGTCGTGTCAGACTCTGGGGGTGGCACTCATCTCCATATCTAAGTCGAAGAGCTGGCATTATCCGTAGACACCTCCTAGGTCATGTGGCCGGCATGGCTGCACAAAGCGTTGTTACCTTCCCGCCAAGGCAGTATCTATTGATCTACTCACATTTGTATTTTTTTTCTCGAACTGATAGGTTGCAAGAAGCTGGGCCTAACAGCGGAAACTCACCCCGCTCCTCAGATTCAAACTACCCACCTTTCGGTCAGCAAGCTCAGCAGCACAGTGGTTTAACCCGCTGTACCACCAGGGGACCTGTACTTAATGAAGTAGGCTCATACATATTCAGACAGCAGCTGGACTTTTAAGATGTGTGAATATAATAACATACGTTAGCCATCCACAACTGAGCGGGTTGATGCTTTGAGAAGCATCCTGGTCATATCTACTATAGCTATTGATATGCCAACTATGGAGCTAAGAATGGTATTGATATAACATTATTTTTACACAATTTAACAATGGAGAAACCAACTTGCAAAATATACAGGCTTTCAATGCAATGCAATTCAATACATTGCCTTCAACATCTCTCCCTTTCCCTTGAAATTCACAGGAAAAAAAGGAGTTACGGTTAACATGAGTCCAAAAAGATAGATATCTAAAGAATTAAATTTATGTCAGCAGAATACACAACCTCTCCACATGTGAAGCCAAAGGATGTGCCCCCAAAACGCTCCCACTGGACTACAACTCCCACTGGGCTACAGTTCTCAGAATCACCCAACCTGTACTGCTGATGAGAAGATGCTAGGAGGTGTAATCCTAGAGAAAACTAGGTCCATTGCTATTTCCCATATCCTCATCATGATTTACCATCTTTATTTATATCCCGTCGTTTTATCCCAAACTGGGATTCAGGGCACCTTACAATCAAATGAAGCACAATATAGTTAAAATACTACAAAGATCAACTTTAAAATATAATTATACTAGTCACAATATTTAAAAAATATAAAATAAAAAGAAATGAGAAACAGTACAATTAAAACAATAGGGTATCATCTTAAAACTTCTTGAGTTCTAAAAGCCAATCAGAATATTGGTGGGACCCATTATATTAAAGAAACATATATAAATGATGTCTTAGGGCAGGGGTGCTCACACTTTTTCAGCATGCGAGCTACCATGTTTCCCCGAAAGTAAGACAGCGTCTTACTTTCTTTCCCCCCCGAAAAGTCCCCCTACGTCTTACTTTCGGGGTACGTCTTATATAAACTAAGACATACCCCGTCGCCACGCCCACGCCGCCGCGGCCGCGCCGCCGCTGACGCAACCGGCCCCAACCGGCACACGCAGTCGCTTCCACGCACACCTGCCGCTTTGGAGCCAGCGCGCTGGCTCCAAAGCGACAGGTGTGCTTGGAAGTGACTAAGACTGTGCATGCGCCGCCCGCACGGTACTTATAAAACAACCAAGTCAAAATGATCTACCTACCCACTACTCAGAGAGCCATAAAAGCAAAATATTTGGAAATTTATTTCAGTGAGAACCATATAATATACTGTATTTTAAGACTGAATTCAACTAAATGTGAGTATAATAAGCCCCTGAATTTATTCATCATAATAATAATGATGATAATATTCATTCAGCCTCTGCTGCTGCTACTACTACTAATAATAATAATAGTAACAACAACAACAACAATAAGTTCCTAGAGTAGAAGGAGATCTCCAAAGGCCATCCAGTCCAACCTCCTTCTGCCATAAGGGAAAAACACAATTAAAACATTCCGCACAGATGGCCATTCAGCCCCTGATAATAATAATAATAATAGGTTCCTAGAATAGGAGGCGATCTCCAAGGGCCACCCAGTCCAACCTCCTTCTGCCAGGGCCTTTCCACACATCCTATTTTACAGTTGACACACACAAACTAATTTCTTACTACTGGACGAATTGCTGCCAAATTTGGCCACAAGATACCTGTACATGGGCCATAACAACGCCGGTCACGCTGCCACCATGCTGACTGGCCAGCAGCACCTGGGCGGCGTCGGGAGCCTGTGGGGTGGGACTGAGCCTCCTGCCCTGCCTGTGATCTACCAGGACGCCCTACGCGATCTACCTAATGAGCACCCCTGTCTTAGGGGAAATCTTCATTGAATGAAGCCTACTTGAACTTGGACTGTTTTATTCAGGCACAGGTTGGGTTAGTCATATCAGGTAAAAAGAATCAGGGGATTCCTTGTCTGTCATGATGGAATATGGCAGGCTGGATGCAAGGCTGAAGAAATCCTGCTCTGATGCAGTCTGTCCATTAGAAGTCAGCTGGATAAGAAATATGCATTTCTCCTGCCCTACATTTATCACAATGAGAATTTCTCAGAAAAACAGCATTTTTTTTTAAAGTTTCACAAATATTTTCTGTGAAATGATGTAAGGCAAACTGGAAAGCATATTAGGCCAAAGTTTTGTTCCCTGGCTTTGTTTATTACATTCATAACTGTTTTATGACTCAGTTTTGAGTAGGTTAGAAAAGTATGAATTTTACACAGCAAAAGATTGCACTCTGCAAAAGATGACATCTCCACTTCATTGCAATTATGATATTGGGAAACTTGATAAATGTGCTCAGCACTTGTGGGTTTACAGAAATCCTTTCCTACCATATAGAAACAAGTAAAACAGGTTTAAAATACTGATTTGGTGTGCCAAATATGATACTGAAACTGAATGAATTGATATGTGCCTCTCTGCTTCAGCATTGTTTCAAGACTTTTTGACTACCCAGGCAGGCAAATGGCAGTTGCTGTCAGAAGCTAGCACTTTCTCTGCTGAATGACCCTTGACTTATCCAGGGGCAATATTAATATTCATAATTTTAGCTTCAAAACTCACCCTCAACTTATACAGGAGGTTGACCTATACACAAGTGTTGTATGTATAAAATTATTAGTGGAAACAGTTCTAGATAACATGACTTCAGAATGTTACATGGATTTATCACATTACTCTATTCAGTGCAGGCATGGGCAAACTTTCTAACTTGGGAACCACATGGTGGACCAGAGTGGGGTGGGTGAGCCGGGAGGGAGGGGGCTCTCCTCAAGTCCCCCTTGCCGCCCTTTCCCCCTTCCTCTTTTTTTTCAGAAGCATAAAGTGAAGGAATCAGGGAAGCATTTGTATCTTGAAAGGGTTGGTGTTGGTCTTGATGAAATGGTGGACGGGAGAGAAAAAGCATATCCATTAAACACCATATTGCCTACTTTGAGTCCACCCAGGGGTGAGAAAGGCGGTAAATAAATAAATAAATAAACACTCCTGATATAGAATCTTATTGTTGGTCAAGACTTCCAAGGGCCAACCAGTTCAGTCCCCTGCCATGCAGGAAGGAACAATTAAAGCACTCCCAATAGACACCCTCTGCGGAAAAGCCTCCAGAGAAGGAGACTCGGCCACACTCCGAGGCCACCTATGCCACTCTCAGGAAGTTCTTCCTAATCTTTTCAGTCAAATCTCTTTCCCTGCCATTTGAAACCATTGCTTCCTTGTGTCCTGATCTCTGGAGCAGCAGAAAGTCAGTTTTCCCTTTCCTCCACCTCAGTGGGACACCTTTTAAAATACTCATGGTTCTCATGTTCCTTCTCTACCTTCTCTTCTCCCAGCTAAACATTCCCCAGGAGGAAAGGAGGAAGGAAAAAGCAAGAGAAGGGAGGGAGGGAGGAAAAAGCGAGAAAAGGAAGGGAGGGAGGAAAGAAAGAGAGAAGGAAGGAAAGACAAAAGGGAGGGAAGGAGGAGTGGGAGCGAGTGGAGGAGGGGAGGAAAGAGGGAAGGAAGGACAATAGGGTGGAAGGGAAGGGAGGAGGGAGGGAGGAAGGAAGAGGGAGGTAAGGAAGGACAGGAGGGAAGGAGGAAAGAGAGAGAGAAGGAAGGATAAGATAGTGAGAGATAGGAGGGCCTGAGAAAAGAGCCCAAGGGGCCGCATCCAGCCCCCGGGCCTGGGTTTACCCATATCTGATTTAGTGGGATAGCCAATGGCACTCTGGTATAGTGTTGGCCCTAAATATTTGATAAAATGCCCTTAGGGAATTGCTGCGTCAAGTGTTGCCTTCCCTGCTTGAATCTAAAAGAGGGTTGAGATACACTATTTAAAAAAATACGCCCATTTATCCACATCCCTTCCTCTCGAATACATCTAAGTCACTAGCTGTAAAAATTAGAAAATTACTCCTAGAATTAGTGCACAATAAAATAATGAATTCTTTCAGTCCTCTTAGCACTAAATAGCACTTACAGGTATTTCTACAAATTGATGGCTCTTAGCACTCTTTTTTTCCCAGGTCTCAGAAACTTCCGTCTGCTTAGTGCATATTTATACATCCATCCATTCCCATCTTCTGCTCTGTAAAATGGTTTTGCGCTAATGGCTTATTTCTACCCTGCACTGTCAACTTGAATTTTAGTTCTGTGAAACATCTGCCTACAACCTACATTACATAGTTTCTGCTCTGAGTGAGTTCAGTTTGGCAGTTTCTGCTTTTAATGATATGTACATATAGCTTTTAAAAAATATCATATGGTCTGTTTAAACTTCCACTAAAATCTAAAACAGAAGGCAATTAGAAAGCAGAAAACAACATTTTAAAAATAAACATGGTAAAAGCCGATTCACGCACAAGGACATCCCCAATTTTTAAATTTATTTTAATAAAATGCTTCAGTCCCAAATCAACAAGTCAGCTGCACATTGGGAGGAACTGCAGAGCCAGCTCTTAACTGAAGTTCTAAATATTATATGCATTTAGATATTATATATTAAATATATTTGGATACAGCTCTACAGTTCAAGTATGCATTAAAGTACTACCGATTCCATGCTAGGTAGCTGAAGCATAGATTTGCTAAACTGGCCTTGTACATTTCCCAATGATGGTGAGTGACATTAGGCATTAGTTTCTATCCATAGCAAAAGAATTGTGCCTTCTACACACAAGGAGACGTACAACTGCTTTACTAAGTTCAGGTTCAATGTTTGTCTTTTAGCTCAGGCAAGAGTTCTTAAATATCTTAAGCTTATTTATTTGAAATATTCATACAGACAGCCCTCCAGATTTTCTGGAATGAGAGGATTCCCATGTAAGTATAAAAAACACAAATAAAAAGCCTTTACAAAATACATGAGAGATTACCGTTCTAGGAATCCCTAGGTCCTCCAGCAAAACCTCTGGCATAAGCTGACAATAAAGTTGCACTGGAGGACCCAAATATTCCTAAACATTAATCAAATCAGTGAGTAATCAATTCTGCAAAAGTTAAACCCACAAATACGGAAGCACAGTTCGCAATGCTCAATTAGTAAAGTGGGTCTGCTAATATAAAAGCAAAAATAATTACTAAAATCACTACTTTTATCATTAAAAAGTTCACTCACCAAAACGCCATCAAAAAGTACTTGTCAAGAACCAGCAATAAAATTGAAACAGACAAGAAAGAATTTTTAAAAATACTAAATCCCTACTAGAGCAAAAAGTACCTAAATACTACCAATAAGAATGCCAGGTTGAGATCTCTTGGACTTTTCAACTTCTACATCTACACTAATAAATGACAGATTTCATTTGGCTCATTTTCCAAAATCCACAGATTTGCCATTCAGGCCCAGAACTTTGAGCAATTAATTAGCTTTGAGTCATTGCATGTTCGACCATTTCTGTGTTTCTGAATTGGGGGTTTCTCTCAAAGGCTCATCTTTAACAGTGACATAATACACTGCTATCCATATTGGGAATAGCTGCACTTATTAAATTTGGCCAGTGCAGTCTGGTTTGTTTTTGATACCTTTCTAAAATTCAGAAATTGTATTTCAAGATTTGAGAAGAAGAAAACAAAAACAAACAAAAAGAATGCGTGGAAAGTGAAATTGTCAGATTCATTATTCCGTTTTTACAATATTACCCCACAATTCAATGCAGCCATTTGTGTGGTGTGTACTCATAAACTGCAAATGATACATAATTCACAACAGGAGTGCTTTTTTCCTGATCATCCTACTCATAACTTATCTGACTCCTCCACATAGTGGTATGAAGCATATAAACAGAGCAACTCCATTATCAAGGTATTGCTAGTTGGATTCCCATCCATGTTCTCCAAGAGCATGATATCTATCTTAAAAACTATTTCCAGCTCTGATTGATCATTCATGGCACCGGCAGAAGATGCCCCTGTCTTCTCAGAAGCCTCCCAGTCATTGATTTGGAAATCAATGAGTTATTGGTATAAGACTCCAGCCACTTATCTAAAAACATTTGTCTGGGTTTGCTACTTGACTTCCTTCCTGATGATTCAGTAAAACAACTTTTCCTCCAGATGTCTTGCAGGATACAACTCCTATAACCTCCAGTGAGAACGGCTAGGCTGATTGAAGATGATGGGAGCTGCAGTTCAACATATCTGGACAGGATCTGCTTCGGAAAGGCTGAAGATGAGTGTATTCACTCATAACAGGCTCTTGGTTTCTAATGTTCCTGTGTTATAAACAATGTCCTGTCCTAGCCAAGACTAATTTCTCCCATGTCCCTTTTTAGTTTTTATTCCAAATCTTTAAAAGTGTTTTAGAGCAGTGGTTCTCAACCTTCCTAATGTTGTGACCCTTTAAAACAGTTCATGTTGTAGTGATCCCTAACCATAAAACTATTTTTGTTGCTACTTCAAAACTGTAATTTTAATGCTGTTATGAATAGTACTGTAAATATCTGATATGCAGGATCTATTTTCATTGTTACTTCTCTTTCTCCATGGGATTTGGCCATGGAGGGGTCACTCCACTCCTCGCTTAGCCCTGTCCTCCCTCCTTAACCTTCTCCCTCCTCTTCTCCTCCTCCTCCCTCTTGACTCCAAAATAACCCTCACCTCCATTGCTCCCATCTCTTCTACCTAAATTGGTAAAGGAGCTGAGAGGGTGAGGCTGAGGGAGATCACCACCTCCCTCTGTAGAAGAAGACGCCTCTGGGAAGGGAAGGGGGCAGAAAAAGTTATCTCGGTTCCTAAGACCATCGGAAATATGTGTTTTTCGATGGTCTTAGGCGACCCCTGTGAAAAGGTTGTCCGACCCCCAAAGGGGTTGCGACCCACAGGTTGAGAAACGCTGTTCTAGAATGAAGCCAGCTACAGGAAGAGAAAATATCCCCCGGATTAAATTGAGCAGATGGGCTGGATAGTTGTAGTGCCCACCTTCACATTATTTTCTGAAATTGTTAAGACTGTCTAAATCATGGGTGCCCACACTTTTTCAGCATGCAAGCTACTTTCAAAACAACCAAGTCAAAAAGATCTACCTTCCCTGCGTGCGGTCCTGCCGCCGCACGGCGCTCCTTTCGCGGGGCATTGCGAGAAAGAGGGAGTGCACCCTGCCGCTCTCTCTCGTCCGAAAGCAGCCATGCAGCCTCTGCTGCTGGTGAGAGAGAGGCAGGGCGGAGCGCGAGGCGGGGCCTCCGGAGGCCCCGCCTCACGATCCCTCGTTCCTGCAATGCCCCGCGGAAGGCGCTCCCTTGTTCCCGCAATGCCCCGCGGAAGGAGCGCCGCGCAGGCGGAAGGAGCGCAACGTGCAGGGTGCGCACGTGCAGGGCAGAAGCACCCCATCCAGCTGAAATCGACCTCATTTGGACTCGCGATCGATCGTCTTCATGGGCAGCCCTGGTCTAAACAGAACAATCTAACTATTTCAGATGTGTCCCTTTCAGAAATAAGAAATCTTCACCCTCCATTCAGTCAAGCCTATCTGCAATGTTCTCACACAAACTGCAATCCCATACATCACTCACTCTGGAAATAATCCCAGAAAAATCAGGTTAAATTGCTTTAAATGGGTCAAGACAGCCAATTATTTAACACAATCTGTAGCCTCTTAAAAAGAAGCTCACTCCTAATGCTAATATTTCATATCAGAAGTGAACTGCACACAGTATTTAATAGCCGAAGACCGCAGGACCTCACTTGCTAGATAATGTTGATCTAAGCAATTTAAACTGTGTTCTTTGTCAACATAAAAGCAGAATGAGAAGTCTTATTCTTACCCCAAAGTTCCCCGGCCTGACATGGGAGGACTTGGTGGTTTTTGTGTAGGCGGATTTGTTCTTGACAAAGTGCCAGTTCTCGCAGGCTGATTGTTTCCGTGCTGAAAACAAGAATAACGCTTTAATTTTTGGGGATGGAAATAGCTCAAACTATATGTGAATGCAATGCTTCAATACACTAATGTGAACTGAGGATTCCCAGACAGCTATTAGACCACAGCTTCTCCTACTGCATACTGGATTAAACTGAATAAGAGAAATCCATGTCTAAGCTTTTTATTCTCTCTCCCACCCCGCATCATCATTTGCAATTTCATATTCACTGTAAATGAAACCTAAGCTGCACTCGGCATAAATAATGGCTCAAGAACCAAACCTTCTTTCAGGGAAGCTTTTTGATCCGCCAAATGTATTCTGTATTCAAGGTATACTAATTCATTTATATAGTCCAGCTATCTAATTAGCATAGGCATGCAAGTATTTCCAGGAAACCTTATCTAAAACATAGATCTACAAGGGAAAAAAGCATCTACTGAATGAAAGCAAAGCACTATGTATGTTAGAGGAGTTAAATGTTATCTACAGGTATAATGCGTATGTCAATATATCAGTGATATATTAACTGTCAGTTGGAGCTGAACCTATGGGGAGGGAGGGGGAGGGAGAGCAGAGAAATACAGGAAAGAGAAAGTGCTAGCTTTCAGGTGTAACGGCTCAGCAGCCTCTACTGTCATGGGGTGTGGTGGGTCAAATGAGAAATAACTCCTCTTACCTTGGCTTTTAGCCACTTAGGTTGGCAAAAAGAAAAGGAGGAAGAAAAGTACATATTAATGGCAAAGCTATTACTCTCCATGGCAGGTTCATATTCTAATGGCACAATACTGGTAGCATTTTCCCCCATTTACATGTACGATCCCACTGACATTTACAGTCCAGGCACAGGAACACACTTTTAATTTTACATAAAGCAAAATGGGTTCCCACAAAAGGAGGCATCTGTTGTAATACACTTTGGTGTTTGTTTTTTTAAAATAAAAAAAAATAGTGACAGAGCTTCATTAATTGGGAAACACTTCTGAAATAGACATTTAGGTACTGTTCCATTATCCAGGCGGAGGCCACTAGGGGGTGCTAGAGAGAGAGAAGGATAGTCAATTTTATTGGGGGGGGGGAATTGAAGGAGAAAAACCATTTCCCCCATTATTGCTCGTTATGCCCCTTCCCCCGTCCCATATCATAAAGGAGGGTTGTTTCTATGGTGGGGACATGGGTGGGGGGAATAACAAGGAGGAAAATGGTTTTCCTCCTTCAATCAACCTTCCACCCACATAAAATGGACTATCCTTCTCTCTCTAGCACCCCCTTGTGGCCTCCGCCTGGATAATAGAATAGTACCAACATTTCACCAACAAATGCATTTTTTAAATCCTGTAAATATTTGAAACAGATGCAAGAAGATTGTGCTGCAGGAGAAAAACCAGCACCCTTAAGAATGTTTTTTGCTGCATGTCTGCCTGGTCTTTAACAAAACAGATTCCTATATAACAATGGAGATTACATGAAAACACCCCTCTATGGCAAGTCTTTTTATCCTAATGTATGCATTTAAGCCTACTTTAATTAATTATAAATATATTAATTATGTTTTAGAAAATCAATCTTCTTTGCAAGCAACATGTACTTACAAAATTAGATCTAATTAAGAAGTTATATAGTTCTTCATATATTTGCATTAATTTATTTCACAGGAACAACCTTGGGGAAATTCTCTAACTGTTATCTGATGCAGGAATTGGAAGATAAGATTTGAGAACATGCATATTTTACATGCACAGGAAGGCACGTTGTCCACGTATCTGCATTATATTTGGTACTCTTCCAAAACTTTAAAATATTCTGTCTTTATGTAGGCTGCATTAATGTCCTTATATTCTTCTTGGCATATCATGGGTGCTGCTTTAAAAAGCACCCAGAATAAAAAGCGTCTTCTTAGCCTTCACGTTATTTCCGATTTACGGAGACTCTAAAGTGAACCAGACATTGGGTTTCTTGGCTGAATTTTTCCTCTAAGACTGAGAGTGTGACTCAGACAGTTTTCATGGTTGAGAGGAAATTCACACTCTGGCCTTCCAGTGTCCTTGTCCAACTTTCAAAACAATAGACTCTGCTGGCTCTCAACTGTCCCTTACTTTTCCTAAATACTCAAAGTGGGTTCAAGTGTTAGCACTCTATAAAGTTAGATTATTATTACACCCAGGGCTTGGCTAAGTTACATTTTTAATTACAATGCAAAGTGTCTCTCAGCCATCATGGTCACTACTGTCTCTGGTTTTGTTTACATTCATACTGCAAAAGAGGGGGCTGGAGCCAAGAGACAGGGTGAGTGCCTTTCAGATGAGTATCAATGAAATGCATGTTTGGAGAGAGCAATTTCTTGGGAACTCCCAGCCCATGCTTAATTGTCGTAAGTATTCCAAATGGTCCAATAATCGTATTAACTATGGAAAATGGCACCCCATAGTAAAAACATAAATAAACTCTACACTAAAAATCAAGATCTGGAAGCAAATCCAAAGAGAAATTGGTATGATGATACTTTGCAACTGTTAATACAACATTGAGGTATACACAGTAAATGTGTTGGGGGGGGGGGATAGGTAAATTAGATCTCATTTTCAGATTTTGGCATGTCGTGAGCTAAGTCATGAAGTCATCTCTCCGATTTTATCCTACTGTTATAGAATTATGACATAAGAGTTCTTTTCTGATATAGTCATATTTATACAGAACCAAAGCTTGGGGAGGGATCTAACATTCTGCTTTTTTCCTATTCCCTTTATATATATATAAATATATATATATATATATATATATATATATATAAAAGAAACATAGAGAATCCCGTGATTCTGGAAAGAAAGGTGCATGTTCTTCAGACATTGGTTTCCATAAAATTTAGCAGAGACAAAAGGTTTTTATTTTGCAGTTTAAAACATTGCTTGACCGCCTGGTTCAACTTGCCTCTGAAATCATTCAAAACACATATACATGCACTGAAGGAAGCACCTTGCATAAATTGCTTTGCTGGTCAGTTCTACCAAGGTGTGCACAGATAACTGACAGTCTGTAACTGTAGCTCTTTGAGAGGTCATCTATGCCCTCACACACATGGGTCCTGCAGTGCCTGGTGATGTAGGGTGGCATGAACATAACCGATAACTACATAAAACCTGGGATCTAGAACAGTACTAATGATCCAAGCTGGAACATGTCCTTAGAAGGATGAAAATTTGGTGAGACGCCTGGAGGTCAAGCTCTATGAGGAGTAGCTTAGGGAGTTGGGTGTGTTTAGCTTTGAGAAGAGGTTGAGAGGGGACATGATAACCATGTTTACATATTTGAAAGGATGTCACACTGAGGAAGGACCAAGCTTGTTTTCTAGTGCTCTATTGCTGTCCATAACTAAGCAGAGAGGCTCAACCCTGATAACTGCATTCCCGAAGTTAAAAAAAGTACTCTATGTCCATTTTCATCCCATCGATTCCAGGGTGGGGAGGCAATCAATAAAAGAATTACCAACCAACTAGAAAAAAACAGGGGAGTGAGGCATAGGAAAACACAGAGGTTGTGAAGGTACACTGAGAAAAAAAAGAAAAAGGAAAGGAGCTACCCAAGTGAGGACCACTATTTCTCCGGTGCCTGAAGGAGCTGGGTTAGAGACAAAAGCTACTGAGTTCTGGTGCATTCTGTTTGGATCTCTGCAGATGAAAGATCTATGTTTGTGATGCATAGAGATCATGAAAAACTTCCAGTTCTGAATGTCACACAGAGAGTATAAACACAGCAATTGCAACTAGTTAGCACATCATCACAGCCATCCCCAGGTTCAGTCACTGCCTGTTCCCTTCTATTTCTCTAATGCAATCAGAAAAAAAGGGAAATCCTTACTTCGGTTTTAGGTTATTCACAATTAAAGCCAACCCTAGAAAAACTGTGGTTAACCTTAGCTATTGGTAGTTAGATGCAATAAGTCAATTTTGATACAAAGTTGATGAATCTGGGCTATTTCAATGACCCATACTTGTCTCAGTTTAAGGTTTAGACACCATGCTTAGGTAGTGATTAACGACAATGTTGTTTTTGCTACATCTGAATCACACCATGGCCTTGTTTTGCTATTCTGGTGCTCTCTTAAAGGGATTATTTGTGCTAGTTTGGCATATAAAATTGAGTAATGTTCACAAAGAGGACAGGGAGCAGGCCGTAAGTTTAAAGTGGTATCAAACTATGCTATGTTTAACAGTTTTTCAACCCTTTAGAATTACTTTAGATAGACTAGAAGTGTCAGCTAACTTAATAATTATTTCAAATAATTGAGCATGTTTGGAGAGAGAACACAATTCTTACCTTTACACCATGGCCCACATCATCCAACACCGTGTAGTCTATAGGTTTTCGAATATACCTTACAGGACGCTCCATATTTCCCGGAGCAATGATTTTGTGTGTTCTGGATGTATTTTTATTGGTCGTCAAAATGCCGATTTCTCTACGGGCCACCTTCTCTTTATGTATGTCCACTGTCTGCAAAAGGAAAAGGGACATATTTATACCTGAGAAGGAACGCTTTGATCCAAAACAAGACATTAATGTACAATAATTTTTTAAAATTTTATTTTTGCTATGCATTCCTTTATTTCTTTCTCTGTATCAGTTTAATTTCAATTCAGGATTTTTTTAATGCATCGTTGCTAATATATGGTTTCAACTTGACGGATAACAGATCTTCAAATAACTGAGACATGGAAATAAACTGTATGTAGAATGCTTACCACAGATCATTTAAAAACTAATTTTCCGGGATGGTCATGTAATTTCAAGACAGCTAGTATTATTGTCATGCTCAGATGGATGTCCATTGCCCCTTTCAATTATGGTGCAATTACACTTATAGGATTATACCTTTCTGCTTATGGGAAGAGGAAAGGGTACATAATAGCCCACATAATGTTATGCTGTAAGGACAATTTGAGGAGTAAGCTACAAATTCCCCCAAACCACAAGACAGTAAGGAAATTGAGCAAATTGCTGTAAAGAAACCAACAGGCTGAGCAGAAAAAGACTTCCTCTGGAACCATTAAAAACCTGACACTATTAAACCCAAACTCAGATAAAGCACCTGTACCTACATTTTCAGACCATACAATTTCTTTTGAGCAGAAACTGCTATACAGCTATATAACTTTGTATATGTTATACAGTGATTATGAATAATTGCGTTATAAATTGATTGATATTATTTGAATATAAGCGTTTTGAAAGTTCTTCTGAGTGAGAGAATTGGCGGTCTGCAAGGATGTTGCTCATAGGAAACCCTGATGTTTTACCATCCTGTGGGAGGCTTCTCTTATGTCCCTGCATGAGAAGCTGGAGCTGACAGACGGGAGTTCACCCCACTCCCCGGATTCGAACGGCCGACCTTTCAGTCAGCAGTCTTGCTGGAACAAAGGGTTTAACCCAGTGCACCACCAGGGGCTCCAGTTATAGGATGAAGGGACAGTAATGTGCATTCCAAGTGGAGTTAACAACTATGAGGATTATGCCCAGAACACATAAGAACATAAGAACATAAGAAGAGCCATGCTGAATCGGGCCTCAGCCCATCTAGTCCAGCATTCTGTGTCACACAGTGGCCCACTAGTTGTACACAGGGATCTCTAGAGAAAGGAGGGCAGAACCCTCACCTGCTCCCGACCCCCCACAACCAGGGGGGGGGGGTCGGGATGAAGGGACAGTAATGTGCATTCCAAGTGGAGTTAACAACTATGAGGATTATGCCCAGAACACATAAGAACATAAGAACATAAGAAGAGCCATGCTGAATCGGGCCTCAGCCCATCTAGTCCAGCATTCTGTGTCACACAGTGGCCCACTAGTTGTACACAGGGATCTCTAGCAGAAAGGAGGGCAGAACCCTCACCTGCTCCCGACCCCCCACAACCAGTACCCGGGGAAATCCTGCCTGCCTCCATCAACACAGAGGTGGCACTTGGACATAAGATGCATACTGAGACAATGCTATTACAGAACTCTTTCATTTCCAGTTTCCTACCCACATTCCTCATTTGGCCATTTTCTTCCAATTAAAATGTTAATTAGAAAATGGCCAAATGACTACGTTCCTTGGCTAGGCAATCTTTGTCACCATGTTAAAATGCTGCATAAAATTAGTATATATCAGGTGGTTTTTTTTTTTTGGGAGCCTCCAAGACCAAAATATAACTCGTCGATCTGGATACAACACAGACTATTACACTAGTATTACACACATACACTCCTCCTCAGACCAAGACCAGAACAGCTTTTAGATAAATGTAGATACATTGTGGATATTGAATAAATGCATACACATTCAAGGAATACTGAATCTCATAAAGCCAGAACTATGCGTACCCCAAGGTTCAGTTTTGGGTCCGTTACTTTTTAATTTATTCATTAATGATCTGGATGTAGGAGTGAATTCTGAGGTAGCAAAGTTTGCAGACGACACTAAATTGTTCAGGGTAGTTAAAAATGAAACTGATTGTAAAGAGCTCCAGAAAGATCTCTCGAAATTGAGTGAATGGGCAACAAAGTGGCAAATGCATTTTAACCTAAACAAGTGTAAAGTCATGCACATCGGGGCAAAGAACCCCAACTACACTTATCAACTGATGGGGTCAAAGCTTTCGAGACAAACCAGGAAAGGGATCTTGGGGTCTTGGTGGACAGCTCAATGAAGATGTCAACCCAGTGCGCTGCAGCAGTGAAAAAGCAAATTCTATGCTAGGCATGATCAGAAAGGGAATCGAAAATAGGTCAGCAAATGTTGTATTACCTCTCTACAAATCTATGGTAAGGCCACATTTGGAGTACTGTGTACAATTCTGGTCTCCGCACCTTAAGAAGGATATAACGGAACTGGAAAAGGTACAGAAAAGGGCAACAAGAATGATCCAAGGGATGGAGTGGCTCCCTTATGAAACCAGGTTGCAACGCCTTGGTCTTTTCAGCCTTGAAAGACGGCGTTTAAGAGGTGACTTGATCGAAGTGTATAAAATCATGCATGGGATAGAAAAGGTGAATAAAGAAAAATTATTTTCTTTGTCACAAAACACTAGGACTAGAGGGCACTCCTGAAGCTCCAAGGTAGGAAAATTAGGACTAATAAAGGGAAATATTTCTTCACCCAGAGGGTCATTGGGTTATGGAACTCACTTCCAGAAGAGGTTGTGACAGCTGTCAGCCTGAACAACTTCAAGGCAGGATTAGACAGATTCATGGATACCAAGTGTATCGGTAGTTACTGAAAAGGACATTCAAGTGCCACCTCGGAGTTGGTTGAGGTAGGCAGGATTTCCCTGGGTACTGGTTGTGGGGGGTCAGGAGCAGGTCAGGGTTTTGCCCTCCCTTCTGCTCGAGATCCCCGTGTACAACTGGTGGGCCACTGTGTGATACAGAATGCTGGACTAGATGGGCTGAGGTCCGATTCAGCATGGCTCTTCTTATGTTCTTATGTTCTTATGCATGGAAAATACAACATAGAAATACAGTATGAATTCATCAGACAGAGATCTGTATATAAACTATTCAGTAGCTATACCCCAGTGGGGAAACTGCAACCTCCTGATTCACTGGACTGCAGTTTATAGGAGACCTAGCAAACATAGCAAATTATGAGGTTTCTGGGAGACGTATCCTCCGAATATATTCAAATATGGACTTTGCCAAATGCTGATTAATATCAATAAGTTCCCAGCAACACAGCCTTCAGTATTCCTGTTCAAGAAGGATACAAACATGAAATTCTCCCCACTGTTCTGAATGGGAAGTAATGGCCATCCACATGTCTTGACAGGTGCCAATGCTCATGTATAACGTACTGTTGCAGCAGCTGGCTCCAATCCAAAAAAGGGCACACTAAAGCCCTATTAAAACTGATAAATTAGTCACAAGTAACTTGTCCTTTTGATCTCAATGAGACTTATGCATAACTAGTGTTCACTGGATTGAAGCCATCATGTCTGCATTAAGACCATGATTATTTATAAAGGAGGAATAGCTGTCTTCTGTGACATTTTAAAATAGAAACGACTAGTTCTCTGCTCTTTAACTATACAATAACATGAGATAATATGCACTAGAGAGCAATGGGATGCAATGTTTTCAGCCCTGGACTACAATTCTGGAGACCAAGATTTGAAATCCAGCTTGGCTTTCGAAACCCACTGGATGACCTTGAACAAATCACTCTCTTCTAAATCAATTTCAGAGGAAGGTAAAAGCAGATAATCTCTGGACAAATCTTGGCAAGAAAACTTCAAGACTGGTTGAGGATCGCCATCAGGCAAAAAAAACTTTTTTTCCAATTTATATACCGCCTTTTTCAAATTGGCTCAGGGTGGTTTACAAAATGCACAAGGTAACATAGCACTAAAACGACAAGAACATTAAAAAGTGTAAAAACAATGTTTCTGTCAGCATACAGATTGACATGGCTTAAAGATTAAATGCCTGCCGGAAGAGAGCTGTCTTACACGTCTTCCAGAAGGCTGGTAGCTCGTTTATCACCCGAACTTCAGCCGGCAAGGCATTCCACAGGCTCGGTGCAATGATGGAAAAGGCTCTCTGCCTGGTTGATGACAAGTGAAAGGACCTAATGGAAGGGACGTGTAACAGGTTTTGGTCCTCTGACCGAAGGGATCTCTGGGGAGCATATGGGAGTAGACGGTCCCTCAAGTACACCGGCCCCAGACCATATAGGGCCTTAAAGGTCAAGACCAATACTTTGAAGGTGATCCGGTACTCAATTGGCAACCAGTGCAGTTGCTGCAGAGTTGGAGTGATATGGCTCCTGGCTGGTACTCCCGCCAGGAGTCTAGCTGCTGCATTCTGCACCAGTTTGAATTTCCGGATAACTGCCAAAGGTAGACCCATGTAGAGGGCATTACAGTAGTCTAGTCTCGAGATGACCGTTGCCTGGATCACCATAGCTAGATCACTCCCAGTAAGGTATGGCGCCAGCCGCCTAGCCTGTGGAAAAAGGCGGATCTGTTGACAGTGGAGACCTGGGCCTCCATCGTCAGCAGTGGGTTCAATTGGACCCCCAGACTCTTTACTAAGGGTGACGGGCATAATGCCTCGCCGTCCAGAGTAGGCAGCCGGAGCTCACCCCCCCCCCCCCGGGCGACACAGCCATAGGATCTCCATTTTTGATGGGTTTACTCTCAACTGGCTGGCACGTAGCCAGCCAGTCACGGCTTCAAGGCACAGCTGGAAATTATCGGGTACAGAGTCCGGCCGGCCATCCATCCTCAGCACCAGCTGGGTGTCATTGGCGTAATGATGACACTCCAGATCAAAACTCCGCACCAGTTTGGCAAGTGGTCGCATATAGATGTTAAATAATAAAGGGGAGAGAATAGCTCCCTGAGGGACTCCACAGTTTAGTGGAGCCTCTCGGAAACCATACCTCCCCTCTCCACTCGCTGTCCTCGATCCAGGAGGAAGGAGGACACCCATTTGTGAGCAGTTCCCCTCACCCCCGTCACAGCTAAGCGATGGGTTAACAATGCGTGGTCTACTCTGTCAAACGCTGCCGTGAGGTCCAATAACACGAGCAGCGCCGATCCGCCTTGAAGACAGAGAGCAACAATATACACCAAGTTCAGTTATATTACCTCCATAAATGAGACAAAGTGCACCTCATTTTGCAGCTGGTACTCTGATGGAAAAGCAAAAAATGCCTGGTGCTATATCTCCTATATTGGAGAGAAATATCAGCTCAACGGTATGTGTAGCTTCTAACACTGAATTAGCTGAGCAGCAAAACAAATAACAGATAAGCCTGACCTCACCTTGGTCATACAATATACACAGAGGGAGATTATAGGACAGGAAATGGAAACCTTTTCTACTTCAGTTATTCCATGTGTTAAAAGACGGTGGGCTGGGGTCACACATTATATCTATACAGATATACCTCAAGATGCAGAGACTGAGAGGTTCAAGTGCCTGCTCTCCGCTTATTGAGATTGGAGGTGGGATGTGAACAATTGGATTATCCCCTCACCAATTTACATAACTGAGAAAATAGCTCTTTGCTCACTAGTCCATTAATCCTGCTTTCACTCTGATTGTTGGTTAATAGAGAGAGATCAGGGGAAAATGTGCCACTACAGTGCATGCAAATTATCACACATTGACTACATATGATTCAATAGAGTCGAGCAAAATGTGGTAATGTGTTACCACAAGCATTTGGCATAAAAGGCAAATGCTTTTTCTAAGGAACACTGAGAAGTGGCAAAAATATGCACAGATCAGAGGACATTCCCACTTAACTTTAAAAAAAACAGAACCAAAGTGGGTTCACAACCACTGTTTTTGCTTCTTTTAGGAATCAGTGAAGCCCCTGGGGTAACCTGAGGCAGAAAACTAGCCACCAGACTCAGCAAATATGCCCATTGTGATTTAATGGTATGATCCCTCCTGACATACATTCACACAGGCATATTTCCAGCACTTAGCTTTGCTTCATAGGGATTAACAACAAAATGAAGATCCTTTTCAATTTGACCAACAGCATATATACCACTGACTATTCTAAAGAATAATGGATGTCCATTGCCTCCATTAGTCGGAGTAGGATATTTGTGCAAGCATTTCAGTTATGTATCTTGTTTTGTGTTAGCTTTAAGAACTTATTCCCAAGGTGCAATCTGTCTGCCAAGGGTCATCACTGAAGCCTTCTGGAGACTTTGGTCATTAGATATTTGGAGCACAACTCCCAAGTTCACCAGTTAATATGATCAATGTCAGGAAAGGTGGTACTTGGGATCTTGATATCATTTAGAGAACCAACATTTGGGGTAAGGTAGCATTACGTCGATTTCTGATGTCCGGTAATATCAATGATATCTTGAAGGCTACCCAACTCTAGATATAACTGTGATCCTATTATTTCCTTAAATACAGGTCAGAAAACACTAGAACAGTGGTTCCCAACCTGTGGTCCGTGGACCACCAGTGGTCTGCAAGAACGAAAATGTGGTCCAGGGCCTCACCATTAGTACACCGTTGCAATGAGAGTGAAACCCTCTTATAGTGCCGAGGCTTATTAAATATGGTTTTATGTGGGCAAGCAGATGGCAACTAATGAATGGCATATTTTTTGTATCAGAAACTAAAGCTGATGTGGCCTATCCAATGCAATTTTCTGAATCAGCACCCCAAAACGTTTTGTCTGACGTTGACAAAAAAAACTGATTCGTAATCCTTTTGGTACTAATGTTGGAGAGTGGACCCTGGTCAAAGTGGCCCCTGGTCAAAAAAAAGTTGGAAACCACTGCATTAGACCCACCGTTATCAGAGAATGAAATGGTAAACTTTGTAAATTACACTAATAACGTGCTTTATAGACCTAACATATTCTGAGTTGATGAGTCTAAAGCTGATATGTCTTCCCTAACCTTGCCTCCCAATATTTTAGAGTTCAGCTGCCACAACAGCGGGGGGGGGGGGGGGCAGAAAAGTTTCACCATATGTATCCAGCAATATTTATCTCATGTTTGACACTGCTCATAATAGCACGCTGCCTGATGGACAAGGAAATACCCTCAGATAAGAAGTGAGAAAAAAGAACACAGAAAAAAACCTAAAACAAAATGCATTGTTGAAGTTTTAAAGCATATTTTTCTTTTGACAGCTCTGAGTCATTTCACGCAGTCAGCTCTAGACTTAGCATGAATTGCTCTGAGACACAAAGTGTCTCTGAGCTGTGGGCAAATGCATTGAAATACCATTTAAATTCCAGCCGCAGACTCATATAAGAATGGAAATTGGGACTTAGTTCGCGCACCGATACTTCAAGCTCTGCTTCATTCATACAAATGCTATATTGCATGTACTGTGGAGGAATTGCCAACTCTGCAACAATTCTCTGCACAAACTTGGCAACATTCAAAAATATATTTATCTTCAAAAACCAAAGGGAAATTGTTGTGTACTGTCATTTCTGACATATGGCGATCCAAAGGCCATCACAGTGCTTTCAGAAGAGGTTGGCCCTTACCTTCCTCTGAGGCTGAGAGAGCATGATTTGGCCAAGGTCAGCCAGCAGGTTTCAATGGCTGAGCAGGGATCTGAACCCTGGTCTCCTTAAGTCCTAGTCCCAACACTCAAACCACGACACGATACTGGTTCTTCAGGGACATACAACTGGAAAACGTGACCTAATCAGCGTTCCCAAACACATTTGCACAAAGATGTGCAATATGCATTCATATACAAAATTGACAGAGCTCTGTTTCCTCTAGGAAAACTGGCATAAAACTTTTGGAGCCACTCTAGGTCCTTAAAACAAATTAAAGGACTTATCTGTTTTAGATCCAATACCTGTGTGGAGGAGAATAATACCTGTATGGCAGAGGCCCAGGTATCGTTTGGAACAGCCCCATGATTGTCATGGCAGCCATGAAGCCCTGAGCCAGATACAGTGGTCTCAGCGTGGACGTTGAAGCCCCCCAGCACTAGTAGCCGCTGAGACTCAAATGCTAGGCCCGAGGCCACCCCCACTAGTTCAGGTAGGGAGACTGTTGTGTAGCGGGGTACACAAACAGAATCCCCAAATTGTCACGGTTACCCACTTTCAGAAGGGGTACACACCCCTTATAAATAAATTAAACCATGCCTATCAACTCCTTATGCCTTCTCAATTGCCAAACAATGCTTGATCTTATTAATTTCAAATAAAAAGTAATAGTACCATAAATCCTTAAACTGACTCGGTCTATAAACTTGTCAGCAGTGTATACAGCAGGAACTAACAAATCATGTACATAACCAATCTGTGTTTTAGACTGTCAAGATGCATAGCTTGGTGGGTATCATGACCACAAAATGCCATTACTAATACGTTATCTCAAATAACTGAAAGCAGACTGACAGGAACCCCTGTCTACTGACCCATTTCTTGTCACTGTGAGTCTTAAGTGATGAATAAAACCATGTGTCTCTTCTCAAAGGAAAACTGCCCTACAAGCCCATTTTAGCTGACCAGTCAGTCACATTAATGCTTAGGCTCTCCCAAAATAAACTACTCATCGTTGGTTGTAGCGTGCTCATGATTCACTCTACAGTAGCCCTGGTGACATAAACATCTGCAGGAGTCAATAGCTTATCAAATTTAAGGCCAGTAAAAATTCTCCAGCTGCCCTGCTTCATTTTTAAATATCTGACTGTCGAATTGTAACGATGTAAAATTCCAGCAATTTTTGGCAACCAATAGGCAGACACCAATGCTGTGTCTTGTGAAATGTAAGCTATAGTGACAAGTTTCAGGGAGCCTTCGCAGGGTGTTGGGAAAACCCGTTTTCCTCTCTGTCTTTAGACAACTACTCAAAAACACAGGAAACCAATTTGGAGACCCATCTAGAGGGGTCTGTCCCAAGGGTTCTAGATTTCCCCATTAATCTGAAGTCAACTGAGAGCAAATCATCAGAACTCTGAGGAAAAGGGATGAAGTCCTGTGTGTGAACCTTAGGGTGATGGTTCTGACTGCAAAATAAAATGGGGTCTCAAAATACACAGTACCACCTTAGCCCCTTCCATACAGCTGTATAAAATCCACATTGAACTGGATTATATGTCAGTGTGGACTAATAGATAATCCAGTTCAAAGCAGATATTGTGGATTATCTGGCTTGATATGGCTGTGTGGAAGGGCCCTTAATTTCATCAACTCATTCACATCTACTCAGTATCCTATCTACCTTGAAACTCAATAGAAGAAGAGCTTGAAAAGGTGTATAGGGCAAGGAAGTAGCATGAAATACAACTCTCTAAATCTGTCAGGGGGGAATTCAGTGAACTGACATCTAAAAAGTTACTTTTCTGAGTTCTACTCTGTCATTTTAAATTCCTGATAGCTTTCATATAAGGCTTCAACACTGAGCAGGTCCGAAAGCACTATTTAAGAAGTCCTTTGAGCCCTTGTCTAAGAAACTACTGGCTTGTTTGAGAGTTTTCACTAAGAGCTTTCCCAGGTCCTGTACAACCAGTCTGTTAACTGGAAGAAACCAGCAGCAGAAACTTTGATGCCCCTGAAAGAGAACAGTTTTTATCTATGAACCTAAGCCGTCAGACGCCAGATTATATCACACCATTAAATCTATCAGATCTGGCACCCTGTCTGTAAAGTGGGTAGCAGCTGCTAAAGCGGCATGTGGAGGAAAATGGCTTTCATTCTGAAACAAGTCTATTGTACAAAGGTGTTTCATTAAGAAATGCCACATGGGAAGAAAATCCTTTTTCCCTCCAAGCCTTTTTGCAGTCTCCTATATAAATGGCCCACCATGAAGAACAAGAGCTTTCCTTGTCTCTCTTCTAAATCTCCAGATGCAATCGTCCCCTCTATATAGCATATTTTCACAATGAAAATATTCCTACAATTTGTAGTATCTACTATTCTCTATATCAGTGGTCCCCAACCTGTGGTCCGTGGACCACCAGTGGTCCGCAAGAACGAAAATATGGTCCACAGCCTCACCATTACTATACCGTTGTCTCAAAACCACATGGCAACGAGAGCAATTGGTCTCGCGAAACCCTCTTATAGTGCTGAGGCAATGGGGATGTCAGGAGGGGAGAGGCTGACTACCCACGAAAAATTACTACCACCACGTCAGCTCTAGATTATTAAATATGGTTTTCTGTGGGTGAGCAGATGGCAACTACTGGACGGCATATGTTTTGTATTAGAAACTAGAGCTGACGTGGCCTACCCAATGCAATTTTCTGAATCAGCATCCCAAATAACCAAACCAAATCCAAAGTTGACCAAAAACTGATTCATAGTGCTTTTGGTACTAATGTTGGAGAGTAGTCCCTGCTTCAAAGCGGTCCCTGGTCAAGTGGTTCCGGGTAACAAAAAGGTTGGGAACCTCTGGTCTATACTGTTGTCATAGGAAACACCACTGTAGCATATATAATGCACTGGGCATGTTCTTACTAGAAACAACTATTTTGTAGCCCGAAGTAATGGGAAAACACAGTCTTCAGAAAGATGCACTTTTAGAGTGTAACACACTGATAGTATGTAATGAAATACTGAATCATCTATTTGAACCATACACTCACTTAATTCAAACAAGGTCTATACAATTGTTAAACAATTACACCATGTGATTTGCCTAAGAAGGCCAGGTCATTTGACAGTCTAGGAAATGCCTCCGTATCAAACCAGAATTTCAGGAAAGTCATACCTTGCAGTCAGATACATAGTACTTGAAAGCTCACTTGTACTTGTGATGGCAACATTTCTTTCTCTTCCAGTTCAAAAGGACATAATGACATCGTTAAAAGAGCAAAGTACACGCTGTCAGAGTTAATCCAACTTCGACATTCAGCCAGTATAAAAAAATTGTTCCTTTGTGCGCCACAGCTCTTGTGAAGTGAAGAACTCATTTTTGGCCTGAGAGAAAACATTTCCATGATTGTAACCATGGAGCAAGGAAATTCCACTTAGAAGAGATGTCAGTAGGTTGAGAATTTACACGGATATTAAAGTAAAACAAATCATGTAGCTACAGCCAGATTTGATATTCTTGCAGCTGACTGTACATAGTGCTTCCCTCTTCCTCATTGAGTATGCTCCCAAGGGCCAGAAGGACTTCACTTTTACATTGTTAAAGGGGGAAGCCTACTAGGTTATAACAACAGGAGAGTCTATAAGACCCCATTCCATCTAGTGATATTCCACTTTCCTGAGTATTTAAATAGGTTTTCCTTCAAGGAATTCTACTATCCCATTGGTCCCTTTTATCTCAGAATTCTATATCCATGAATTCAAATATCCACAGCTTGAGAAGACCCCCTACTGATTTTGCCCCTTTTTGTAAAGGGCATGATTTTATCACACAATTAAATCAAAGGACATGAAAATCCATGGATTTTGGTATCGGGGGCGGGACAGGGAGGGATCCTGGAACCAAAATCAGATACTAAGAACCAAGTGTGTTTTGAAAGAAAGCATTTAAGACTACTGGCAACCACAGGAATAACATACATGGGAATACAAGTTATCTAAAGAAAAACTCCCCAAATATAGAGATATAATATAGACAAGCTTCTAGAGGAAATCCGCTTACAGATTTCTCTTCCTAAAGCTCAGGTGGGCCATATGCAGCTTTTCGTCTAATTTTAACAGCACTTCTGTGCAAATTATGCCAAAGCAACAGCAAAATTGTTCATTCTCTAGCAATCTAGAGATAAAGTGAGGACATTCGTCTGATGTTGACTTCATCACCACTAGAAAACAATCCCCAACACTGTCACTGAGTGAATATATCTCTCAACGTATTTTTTCTATAAAAATATTTATATCCTTCAGTACATTATGAGATCTCAGAGCAAAGTAATGATTTAAACAGGCTAAAAAACTATTCAACATGTTAAAACAGCTTAGAAAACTGAAACAGTTTAAAACCATGTACATGGGAAAAATTGTTAGGTTCGAAAGGCCTTAACATATAACCATGTTTTAACTTGGGATCAAAATAAACCCAACATGAGCACTAACTAAGCCTCCAAGGGAAGCATTCCACGAATGATGCACCACATCAGAGAAAGTTCAGCATGAAAACAGTTCTCCATGAAAGACTGGATCAATAAAAGGGATATTCTTTTCAGGAATTTACTGGATCCTCCAATACAAATCTAGGATAACTTCCAGGGGAAGTGTACCATAGAGCAGGGGTGCTCATTAGGTAGATCGTGATCTACTGGTAGATCGCATAGGGTGTCCTGGTAGATCGCAGGCAGGGTGGGAAGGCTCAGTCCCGCCCCACAGGCTCCCAACACCGCCCAAGTGCTGCCGGCCCTGGGTTATCTGAGGTCCTTTCCACACAGTTGAATAAAATCCCATGTTATCTGCTTTAAATCAGATTATATGGCAGTGTGGACTCAGAAAACCCAGTTCAAAGCAGATATTGTGTTATACATTTCACATTTTTGTAGTGGGTAGGTAGATCATTTTGACTTGGTTGTTTTATAACTAGCTCGCATGCTGAAAAAGTGTGAGCACCCCTGCCATAGAGGACCTAGCAAATTCCTAGAGACCATTTTTCCCTAGGAGTAGGCAAGTGAAACACAGATAGGGGATTCCATAGTTATGGGAGTGTTGCTATAATTCTTCATTAAGTTTCTTCTTGAAAGAAGCAACAACTAATTTTTAGCCATTTTCTTCCTATTGTTAGAAAGTATTTGAAAATCTCATTGTTTTCAAAGATTATTCACACTTTGAGATTTATTCTGTGCAAAATTAGTAAGTGGTTGTTTTACACTGACAGCAGCATTTTCTGCGTAGAAACCGCGTGGAAGCTTAAGGGAAGATGGTGGGAAAAGCAAGTGTGCATTTAAAAAAGGTACTAACACAAGTATACTCTTGTTGGATAGGGCTACAGATATGTAGCAGTCCACCAAGAACTTTTCCATTTCATTTGCTAAGTTGCAGAACTTAACTAACATCTGCTGGCACATCCACATTTGGATCTTTGCCCAAGAGAAGGACCTCGAAAGCAGCAATGTCAACTTCCATGTAAGAAATTCCTTAGGGATGAACTGCATATTTCTCAGGCTGGGCTGCATGCCCTGTTCTGGAGAATATTGGGAAGTGGGAACTAGTAGCGGAGCACAAAGAACTCTCAGTCAAACTAGAAATCAGGACAGACAAACAAACTAGGTGTTGGAGCCAAAAGCAAGGCCATAAATGCTTGAAAGTCTAGCAGCTCTTGTTGCTGAAACAAAAAGTGCTTTGAGAACGGTGTGGTGATTTGGGCTCTGAAATAGGATTTTAGAGATCAGGGTTCAAATGTCCAGTTAGCCATGGAAAGCTACTGGGTAACCTTGTGCAAGTCATACACTGGGGAAGACAAAAACAAATCTTCTTAAGAAGTATTGGCAAGAAGAAAACCCAATGATAGGTTCTCCTTAAAATCACTAAGAGTCAGAAACCAACTAAAAGGTGCACAACAGTTTATTTCCCATATGCATGCAATGGCCAGAGTGATTGGAGAGAATTAAATCTGCAAGGTCCTTACTGAAAAGGATAACACTGACACATCAAGAAGTCACCACCTACAAGGGCTCTACACAATTCCAGAAACGATTGTTAATGAAGCCAAGGCATGGTGCCTTCTGTGTTTTGGCTATTTCCGCTCTTCCCTCTTTATTCCCTTATGTCAAGGCTGTCCAACTTCTACCGGGTCCAGGGCCGGAATAGAGGTCACTGATGACCTCAGGGGGCACTCGGCCCCGCCCCCAGGCCCCGCCCCCAGGCCCCGTCCCCAGCCCAGGCCCCGCCCTCCTAAAGCTGTCATTCTCCCTCCTCCTCCTCCTACTCTTTCCGGGCGCCACGGCGCCAGGGAAAGAGGAGGAAGAGGAGGAGGAGGGAGATTTCTCCCTCCTTCTCCTCCTCCTCTTTCCCGGCACCGTGGCTGTCCCGAAAGCACGGCGCCCGGGAAAGGCACGGCGCCCGGGAAAGAGGAGGAGGAGGGAGCAGAAGCGCGGCACCAAGGGCAGCGCGTCACAGGCCTGGCGTGACGCGCTGCCCTTGGCGCCACCTACTCCTTATTGGCGCCCCCCCGCCCTTCCTAGGGTGGGGAGCCGCCAGAGCAGCGGCGCCAAGGGCAGCGCGTCACAAGCCTGGCGTGACGCGCTGCCCTTGGCGCCTACCTCCTCCTTTTAGCGCCCCGCCCTTCCTAGGGCGGGGGAGCCGCCGAAAAAGGGCAGAAGGCGGCGGCAAGGGCAGCGCGTCACGCCAGGCCTGTGACGCGCTGCCCTTGGCGCCGCCTACTCCTCCTCTTTGGCGGCCCCCACCCTTCCTAGGGCAGGGGAGCCGCCGAAAAGGGGCAGAAGGCGGCGCCAAGGGCAGCGCGTCACAGGCCTGGCGTGACGCGCTGCCCTTGGCGCCGCCTACTCCTCCTTTCAGCGCGAGAGAGGGACGGAGGGGGCGGTGCAGGGAGGAGGAGCTAGCTCTCTTCCTCCTCCCTGCCCCGCCTCCCCTCCCCCCCCCGGCCGCCATTTTTTTTTAAAAAATTAGATTTTTTTAAAAAAAATTAAAAATGGCGGCTGGGGGCATAGCTGGGGCCGTGCCCAACAGGCTGGGGGCCGGATCCGGTCCCAGGGCCACCAGTTGGACAGCCCTGCCTTATGTTATAATATCACATTGCATGTCACAGCCTCTGAGATGATATCACGGGCGACATCTTGTGATCAAATTGACTCTTTTACAGCCATTGGACCACCACCGAGCCCCCAATTCTCAATTTATTTGTCTCTGTGGTATTTTTAAAGAGATTTCTGTACTTGCATGTTCCCAGAAGTCATGGTATGTGTATAACATGGTGTACAATGGCCCAATCCAAATGATGAAACCCGAAAATTATAATGAGAAGTTATCTGACCATTCCATAATTTATTTTATTTTGTAATTTTTCATCTAGGTATGGATTGCAGCTGTGACGGAAGAAGAAAAATTGACCCTTTGCTCCACAGAAGTGCCACATTCCTGCATTATGGGATAGGTCACAGATAAGCTGTTGTAGGTTTTTTGGGCTATATGGCCATGTTCTAGAAGCATTCTCTCCTGACATTTCGCCTACATCTATGGCAAGCATCCTCAGAGGTTGTGAGGTCTGTTGGAAACTAGGAAACTTTCCCTAGTTTCCAACACATCTCACAACCTCTGGGGATGCCTGTCATAGATGCAGGCAAAACATCAGGAGATAATGCTTCTAGAATATGTCCATATAGCCCGAAAAACTTACAACAATCCAGTGATTGCAGCCATGAAAGCCTTCGGCAATACATAGGACGCAGATACTTTGGAGGGGGAGACAACTCTGTGTTTGTGTTAACATCTGAATACTGTTATTTCTACACTGGCACACAGGCTGCTGTCCCTACTACAAACATACTGTCAACTCTTCGGTTGTGTATATTTCACTACATAAAGAGCCAATAAGGAACCCTTAAAAAAATATAGGTAGGTTTCATAGAATTATATGGACAGGGGTAAATTAATGAACACAACATCCTGGGGAGAGGGTCACACATTCCTATCAACAAAATCAAAGGAGACCCATTCAATTTTATTGCTATTTACTGTTTTAAACAGAAGAACATTAAAATGGGTCTTTTGATTACTTGTACTCTAAATAAGGCACAAAGCAGAATGAAATTATAGATCTGCAAAGTTTAAGTCCTCAATAAAGAAAACTTACATGGGAGGGGCTCACTTCTCACACTTCTAATACAGACAGCAGAGGAATGAAGAACACAGGAGTATGTTTGACACTTTTGAGTACTGGTCCCATAACCTAATATTCCTAACTCTCAACTCCAATTTTTCAGCCAGGAGTATTTCCCAGTTTTAGCAGACGATTGCTGGCTTTTTGTGGTGTCTCATCCAAGTGGTAACCATGCTTGGCCTTATTAAGTTTCTAAAATCTGTTGAGATTGGGTATGCTCAAGGTTGCAAGGCAAAACTCTACATATACAGTTTCATATCTCATGGTCATAATGACAGGTGTAAGTAGAAGAAGCAACCTTACTGATGCAGAAATCTGATACCATGGTCCTTCCTTAAAAAAATGCATCCATGTGCATCAACCATGACTGAAGTGCATAGATACTTTAGATCACAATGCAGCTATTTGAGGAAACAATGCTTCAGTTTTGCACATATACTTTTTCTCTTCTGGTGTAGATGCCTTAGAAAATCCGTTGAGACCAGTATTTGCACCAACAGCAGATTCACAGCAAGTCACCAGCACGGTAACGGCTTGAATGCTTCCCTAATTATTAAAGACTAACATTTTATTTAACCCTATCTAGTAATAAATTGTAAATCCATGCTTAATTTTCATAGATTATTTCAAAACCTTTTAATAATGTTTATATGTTTTTTAAATTTTATGTTTTCAATGTGTATGTTTATTTTATTATTTGTTGTTTGATAAGGCATTGAATTGTTGCCAATTGTAAGGCCACTCTGAGTCCCCTTCAGAGTGAGAAGGGTGGGGCACAAATGTGGTAAATAAAAAATAAAAAAATTGAGGGCCAGATATATATTTATTTCCAGGGGGGGACTCAGAGCGGCCTAACAAAAGGCACAATTCAATGCCAACATACTGTAATAAAATACAATATAAAACCAAAAACATACAGCATTAAAATACATTAAAATATAATTAACATTAATACATCATACACATTCTCTTAAGTTAAGACAGTATTTCATCCATAACAGGAGCATTGAGCCACATCCATCAACTTGCCATTACAAATCCAGTCCAAAGTGCTGTATTATGCTAATGTGCAAATGCCTGGTCCCACAGCCAAGATTTCACTATTTTCCTGAATGCTAGGAGGGATGGGGTTGATCGTATGTTTCTTGGAAGCGCGTTCCACAGATGGGGAGCCACCACCGAGACGGCCCTCTCCCTCGTCCCCACCAACCGCGTTTGAGAAGTTGGCGGGAGCGAGAGCAGGGCCTCCCCGGATGATCTTAAATTACAAGGTGGGACATAGAGGCTGATGCGTTCGGACAAGTAAGCTGGGCCAGAACCGTATAGAGCTTTAAAGGTCAAAACCAGCACTTTGAATTGAGCTCGGAATTGGACAGGCAGCCAGTGGAGCTGACACAACAGGGGGTGGTATGCTCCCTGTATGTAGCTCCAGTTAGTAATCTGGCTGCCGCCCGTTGGACTAGTTGTAATTGCCGAACTGTCTTCAAAGGCAGCCCCAGGTAGAGTGTGTTGCAGTAATCTATTCGGGATGTGACCAGAGCGTGGACGACTGTAGCCAGATCAGACTTCCCAAGGTACGGGCGCAGCTGGCGCACAAGTCTTAACTGTGCAAAAGCTCCCCTGGCCACCACCGAGACCTGGGGTTCCAGGCTCAGCGATGAGTCCAGGCCAGATTTCATCATCTTGAGACCCATGGATTTCATCTTTTTTTTAAAAAAAATGACCTTTTTATATCATGTCCCTTACACAAAAGACAGATTTGAAAAATCTCAAATCACTCCCACCATTTAGGTCCTTTCTCCCTATTCACTCATGAATTCCTTACCACATTCTAACATCGAGTCCCTGGTCTCCTCAACTTGTGATTATGAAAGTCAATTATTACAGCCCAGCTGCCACCACACTTGTGGCTAATAATATATGCACAGAGAGCTTAAATAATGTGCACTGTCCCTGAAAAACGAATGTTGGTAGTGATTTTTTCCCTAATTCTGAATTAAACCTACCTGCACCGAGGAGATTAGACGAGAGCCTTGAGCCCTAAGACTAGAGCCTTAAACACTCATCTTGAAGCTCCAAAGAGAGACTTAAAACATTTAAATTTGCATATTTCCTTTTTGGTTATCAATAAGAGGAGAAGAAAAATTCATCTGATCCACCACATTTATCTCTATCTATTAATCCCCCCTTCCCTGAAGCAAGCTTCACAGACTGGAAGTCACACAGATTAAAATGGTTTCAGCAAAAATGACGGTACAGCACATCCCAAAAGAGTTTTGGTTGAAAGGCATTATGAATTCCCTTTCAACTATATGTGAAGAACTGGTTTCAAAAAGCTGATCTCACCATCATCATTGCTGCCCGTTTTAGACAATATGCAGATTGAAAATGGAAATTATTGCCTATTGTCCATTTCATCTATGACAGAATGACATTCTTATGAAGTCAAACCAATTAAGGTGGATAACCCTGGTATCTTGTGTGATATAATAATAAAACTTTATTTGTATCCCACCACCATCTCCTTGAAGGGACACGGGGAAGATCAAATTTATAATTTTGGTATGCATTTAGTTGTCATTTGTATATACATTATGTAACTGTTTTATATGGAACTAGCTGTACCCGGCACGCGTTGCTGTGCCCTATTTAGGAGATGCGAGAAAGTCTGAGTATGTAAGGGTTGGAATTGATGTTACTTACGGTCTTGGGGTCATGGCTGTGTCGTTGTGGGTTGTTCTGGTGAGTGGGATGTTGAACTCCTGTGGAGTTGTTGGTGTGTGGTGTTGCTGGCGTTCTGCAGAGCTTGTGGATATACAATGTTTTTTGTCTTTCCGTCTGCTGTGTTGATGTAGAGATTGATGCTTGTGTGGGTGGGGTACTTTGGAAGTGAGTTGGAGGTACTTGAAATCCCATCATCCATGGTGTGCCGTCCTCTAAACTGCAGTTGGATGGAGTGTGGGTCATGGGGGCACTGTGTGCCAAGTTGGGTCTTTATCGGTCTTGGTTCTGGGCCACAGTGGTCTGTGGGGAATGTAGGATTTGAAAGTACGACAAATCCCATAATCCATGGAGGTACATCAAATCCCATCATCCATGGTCCACCCTCCTCCAAACTGCAGTAGAATGTAGCGTGGGTCATAGGGGCTCTGTGTGCCAAGGTAGGTTACTGTAAATTCAGGCCATACACAATGTCCCATGAGCTGAGGCCTAGTCGGGAAAATCAAGTTAATGAAGCCTTACTGTCAATTTGGAGCTTAAACAGCATCCCATTAAGTGAGGCCTAGTCAGGGAAATCATGTTAATGAAGCCTTACTGTCAATTTTGGGCGTGGTCTGTGATTTGTGGGGGTTTAAATTTTCTGTGGGAAGTGAATTGGGTGTTCGTGTTGGCGACTGCCTCAGGCCTTTGCCTTATTCTCCTCTGCCAGTTTAGAGGGTCGGAATCTTCATGTTGGCTGGCCAATAGAGGCGTTATGCAAATACTCCCTCACTGGCAACCAATCATGTTGTCAGAATGTGGAGGCTGGGAGATTCGCTGGCGGCCGCAAAGGACGCTGGGAAATGTAGGTTTTTTGTATCATTGTTTTGGGGGCCTTCTAGGTTTTGGGGGGAAACATTTCTTTGCTTAAAACCTACCTTGCCTGAGGCCTATTTCTGTTGCCAAATTTGGTGTTTCTGTTGCCAAATTTGGTGTTTCTCTGTCTATGGCAGTCGTTTCATGACGGGACCTCCTTTATATAATAGATAAGTTGGCACAGTCGGTTAAACCCCTGTGCTGGCAGGACTGAAGACCGACATGTTGGAGTTTGAATCCTGGAAGAGAGCGGATGAGCTCCCTCTATTAGCTCCAGCTCCTCATGCAGGGACGTGAGAGAAGCCTGCCACAACGATGATAAACATCCGGGCAGTCACTGGGCAACGTCCTTGCAGACAGCCAATTCTCTCACACCAGAAGTGACTTGCAGTTTCTCAAGTCACTCCTGACACGACAAAAACAAACAAACAAACAAAAACCTTTACCTTTATACCTACTAAGATCTGAGATTCCCCACCTGATTCCACCTTGGAAGAATAAAGATCACCTAGCTCCAGTTTCTAAGTGCAAATCCTTTTCAGTTCTTTGCACATGGGTTTTACTGACTGATGCCTGTATAGGATTGTAAAGGGTGAGTACGGAGTACTGTATATATAATTTTATTATTTTATCAAATATCAGCATTGTGAATAATTTATTGTTCATTTTTGGCAATAAAATAATTGCTAAGCTTCTACACGATATGCCAAACCACTGTTTTATTAAGAAAGACAGAAAACTCTCATTACTTTATGTACCTCTTTTGCTACTTTGGCTAAAATCTCCACTTCCCCAAAGTGAAATGTATTCAAAGATATAGCTGTATTAGCTTGATCACTGGGGCAGCATACAGGGAGCACACAACTCTCATGTTGCGTCAGTTCCATTGGCTGCCAGTTTGCTACCAAGCACAATTTAAAATGCTGGCTTTGGCCTATAAATCCCTATACAGCCCCAGCCCAATTTACCTGTCCAAACGCATCTCTCACTATGAACCACCTCGGAGACTAAGATCTTTCAGGGAGTCCCTGCTCTGGGTCCCGCCACTGTCACAGACGCAATTGGTGGGGATGAGGGAGAGGGCCTTCTCAGTGATTGCCCCTCGGGTATGAAAATCCCTCCCTGGCGAAATTAGATCAGCCCCCTCCCTCCTGTCCTTCACAAAGATGGTAAAAACTTGGCTGTGGGATCAAGTCTTTGGGACAGTGCAATAAGGGAGCAATAAGAATTTTACTCTGCTGATCTGAGATGGCTTAACAATTGATTTTAAAAGTGGGAACGACTGGTTTTAATGTTTATGTATGTTTATAGTTTATTGTATGTTCCGGCATTGAGTGTTTGCCACCCTGAGTCCCCCTTGGGGTGAGAAGGGTGGAATATAAATGTTTTAAATAAATAAATAAACACGTCACTATGGAAAGTGTACAAATAAATCGTGTAGCACAGTGGTTCTCAACCTGTGGGTCCCCAGGTGTTTTGGCCTACAACTCCCAGAAATCCCAGCCAATTTACCTGCTCTTAAGATTTCTTGGAGTTGAAGGCCAAAACATCTGGGGACCCACAGGTTGCAAACCACTGCTGTAGCATCTTTGAGGCAGATGCATTTCACATTCAAATGATCAGTTCTAATGATCATAGACTGCAAAACCTTTCATTCCAAGAGTTAGTGTGAAGTATTTTAATGCTCAAGATTTTTTTCCAATAAAATATTTTATACAAACTTGCATAGCTATGACAGATAAAATACTGGCCAGGGGGACCTCTAAACTGCAATTCAAGTTAGCTATCCTCCAGGTAGGATGCAAATCTTTTGAGCAGGTAAACACACCTCCAGTCACCAAAAGGTATTATCTACTTGAGATACTTAATGAAGTATGTTGACTCTTAATAGTTTAACATGTGGATATGCTCTTAAGATACTACTCTACGGTGAACTTGCCATGGGTCAGCGCAAGAGAGGTGCCCCCAAAAAGAGATATAAGGACTCCCTGAAACAACATCTCAGGCTTGGCCAGATTGATCACCAAAAATGGTCCACCCTGGCCTCACATCGGGAGGCATGGAGATGCACTATCCACAATGCTGCGGCCTCTTTCGAGAAGACATGTCGAATGGGTCTCGAAGAGAAACGACAACACAGAAAGAACTGCAACTTGGTAACAACATCACTCAAGGAGACTTTCTGCTGTGCTTTCTGCAACCAAACTTGTTTATCTCAGATTGGCCTTTTTATTCATCAACGCGCTTGTAAAAAGCGTGGGATGAGTCCTTCCTAAGAATCTTTGTTTGCGAAGTAATGCCAAGAGATGCTCTTAAAAATAGAATTTTCGACTGCCTGGCTAATTCTTTTTTTCAGCTTGATGAATTCTTTTTCTGCACACAATAGCCAATGATTTGAATATTTCAAATAGGGAGGGAATTAATGTTCAAGGGGAAAGGATATACTTTTATGATCCAAGAAAAATGATCCTGAATGAACTGTATTCTACTGGGCAACTTTTTTTTCTTTCTTTCATACGGTATACATTAAATAAAGCTCTGTCAAAAGCATATATATATAAATGCAGATAAAATGTACTGTGAATATATTTGTTTGAAATTGTTGAAATGCCAAGGGAAATCTACCAGAGTTCAACCCAGTACAGAAGAAATAAAACTTGAAATATATGAAATAGGAAGGTCAGACACAGTGCCATGAAGACAGATGGCTTTTCTGAAAGCAAGAGAAATATCGTCTACGCACTTGTCATAATCTGTCAAAGTCATATGGCTGAAGCACAAGAGAAGAAAACAGGAAATGTGGAGTCTATTTATGGATCTGTTATCCCACACATGGACTGGGGCAAATACTCACCACTTTTGGTTTGCACTTGAAGTAACCACAGTACATCATGTTTTGTACTTTTTTTTCGTGTCAGGTGTGAGAGAATTGGCCGCCTGCAAGGACGTTGCCCAGGGGACACCTGGATGTTTTACCATCCTGTGAGAGGCTTCTCTCATGTCCCCGCATGATGTTTTGTACTGATGGACAGACAAGCCGGGCGACCAACAATTCAGAATTATTCCAAATAGTTCAGCAATACCATGAATATCCAGAGCCTTTGCTCTAGTGGACAAGTGTTAAAAGGGTACAGGTGTGTGTTTGCAGTTTAACAGCAATGTCCAGACTATCCACACTATGCAGAAGAACCTTGTCTGATCGAATCAAGACTATATCTAGTCCGCATTGGTCAGTGGATTGAACCACTGAGGTGCAGAACTTGCTGACCAAAATGTTGGCAGTTCAAATTTCTGCCAACCAAGCAACTTCTGCCAACCAAGCAGTTCAAAAACATGCACATGTGAGTAGATGAATAGGTACTGCTTCGGTGGGAAGGTAACGGTGCTCCATGCAGTCATGCTGGCCACATGACCTTGGAGTAGTCTACAGACAACGCCGGCTCTTTGGCTTAGAAATTGAGATAAGCACCAACCCCCCGAGTCGGACACGACTAGACTTAATGTCAGGGGAAACCTTTACCTTTTTATCCTTTGTACATCCACAGTATTCCTGTGGTTGCATTACAGATTTGTATATAGGCATTACAGTACTGGCCATTTTTAATTTCTTCCCTGCGGATCTCTGACACTGCATTTTTATGTCATGCAACGTGCTGTTGCAAACAATGAACTATCAAAGATGACTTCAAGATCCATGTCCTGGTCAGTTGCCACCAGCTCAAATCCCAGCAGTGAATATGTCACATTTGATTTAGTTATTTTTGCACAAAAAGTGAATTACTTCACCTTTACTTACAACAAACTATGTTTGCCATTCCAATAGCCATTCACATCTTTCAAAAAGGTCCCTTAAGAACGCTTTACAATCTTTAGAAAAATATGCAGAGATATTAAATATCAGTTGTGCAGACAAGACAGTCAAACACATTCAGGTCAGATTTTTTTTTATCAAGTTTCCAATTCTCGATGCATTCTCACAGCTGGGTTCAAATGGATTAGTATAAAAACTCAGAACATGGATGGGAATCATGCAAAGTTCCATATACCGTTGAACTGCAACACCCAAGAGTCCCAGCTGGCATTGCAAAAAGTAAGGAATGCAAGGAATTGCAGCCTATCAGCTGGAGTGCCACAAAATTCCCAATTGGATACTGTTCTGTAGAAGCTTTAAAGGGAATTGGTTTATCAGTGACTTAATGGTGCCTGCTTTGTCATATATTTGAATAGCATTAATTAATTAAATATATACTATAAATCACACATATTATGAGGAAAAAAATGTAAAACCAATTTCTGAAAGAACCAAACTACCCAGTTTTTTTAACAATCAAAAACAGCCAAAAACTTAGTGAAAGAAAAAAATGTTGGCAGAGCTGACGTAATCCATCCGCCCAGCAAGACACACCCATATCAAAGAAGCATTCAGCAGGAGTGAAAGGGGAAACTAATGCAGACTCCAATTTTGTTCTTAATGTGTCACAGCAGTGCTCCATTTTTACCACTAAGTAAGTGATCAGACTGTGCACCAACTGTTTATATCAGGCCTGAGCAAACTTCGGCCCTCCAGGTGTTTTGTACTCCAACTCCCACAATCTCTAACAGCCGGTAGGCTGTTAGGAATTGTGGGAGTTGGAGTCCAAAACACCTGGAGGGCTGAAGTTTGCCCAGGCTTGGTTTATATTAATACTTCTTTGACCAGGATTACTTATGAGGAACTGACAATGATAATTCCCACTGATTAATTATATTATATGTGGGATCCTGTGAATGTATCACCTCTACAATATTAAATATTTTACCTATGAAACATTTAAGAGATCACGCCCTTGTACTTAAATAACCCCAAAACTGCTTATTTTGAGTCAGTTCATCCCACAGATGACATATGTGACGATTTGCCTATATTTAGGGCCAGAAGAAGCCCAGGAGGAAAAGCCCTTTTTGGTGGGTTGGCCAGTTAATGGTCTGTTTTGGAGGAACGGCCATTGTAAGGTTAGGGGTCCCAGGCTAGGCTGAGTTAACCTAGGAAAAGGGGACATGGAACCTTAGGGAGCCAGTAGGCAACTGCCCCTGGCCAGGCACCAGGGGAAGATTGTCAGTTAGAATTTTAAAAACTGACAGTTGGTGAGCAGTTTAGGCAGTGGGGAGCCTCGGATCTCTGGAGAGGGAGTTGATGGTCAGTCTCTGACAGAGGAGGAGAATGAGTTAGGCTCCTGAGAGAGTTAGCAGCATTGTGCTGGGTTTTGTAGGACTCTAGCTGAGAATAGGCAGAGTCAGGTAGTTGTAGGCAGCAGATAATACCATAGCGCAGTATTATCTGGGGTGCTACGTTGTTTGTAACTCGTTTCAAGTTTTGTACCAGTTTTGATTAAGTAACCACACGCTCCAACGTTTCATTGTAACCATTATGCTCCTGTGCCTGTGATTCTCTCACAAGTTGTTAAATAAACTCTGTTAATTTTGTTCATCAAGTCCTGCCTCCCTGTGTTTAAATCCTCCCTGAGTTTAATGGTGGCAGCGTTAAAGAAGTGAAACCTCTCCAGCCTCAAAATATAAAAGTACCCTGTATTTCTGCCCAGCCTAGAGGGATTAGGCGAGCCCTCACCACAGTACTTGGTGGCAGCCAGGTGTTAAAAAGCCCTCACACACCACAACATACAGTACAATCCTGAGGATTTTTTAAAGAACGTATGCTGTGTTACTCTTTTTCTATCTTTAAAGGGAATTGGTTTATCAGTGATGTTTATGGTGACGGTGCTTTGTCATATATTTTCATATCATAGAGGAAGCTGCTGCTGCTATGCTAAACCAGTCCCTGGCATTTGTAATGGACTAGATCAGTGGTTCCCAGCCTCTAATCCATGTACCACCAGTGGTCCCCAAGAACTAAAATATGGTCCACAGCCTCACCATTACTACACTGTTGCAACGATAGTGACTGGTCTTGCGAAACCCTCTTATAGTGTCGAGTCAATGGGGATGTCAGGAGGGGAGAGGCGGACTACCCACGAAAGGTGTGACAAGCTTCCTGACTGCTGTTCTCTTCCACCTCCCTCCTCCTGAGCGTAGTCGTTCCAGGGGGCGCCTTGGTGTCTTCGTTTTTAGGCCTGTTCCTGGGGTTATTTGGGGTGTTGATTCAGAAAACTGCATTGGATAGACCACATCAGTTCTAGATAATTAAATAAGATTTTCTGTGTACGAGCAGATTGCGACTACTGGATGGCATATGTTCTGTATCAGAAACTAGAGCTGATGTGGTCTATCCAATGCAATTTCTGAATCAACACGTCAAATAACCAAATCGACTCTAAACTTGACCAAAAACTGATTCATAACCCTTTTGGTATTAATGTTGGAGTGTGGTCCCTGATCAAAGCGGTCCCTGGTCAACTGGTCCCTAGGCAAAGTGTTCCCTGGTCAAAAAATGTTGAGAACCACTAGACTAGATGAAGGTAGGCAAATGGAAGCTTGTGGCATTCTGTTTCTTCTTTCCACTTACTTTCAAACCACTTCTTGCCATGCTAAACCAATGTCTGGCATCAGTAATGAACTGGATGGGGCAAACAAACTGAAGGTTAATTTAGACAAGATATATATGCTCCGGTCATTTGAAAGCTAGATCAGAGATTCAGCCAGTGCTAGATGGGGTTACACTCCTGGAAACCCAGGAATATAATACTAAAGTTATACATGGCCATGCACATAAAAATCTGAAGGCTTCTCTAGCAGTTGGGAGTCTTTTACTACCTCACAATGGAAACCGAACACTGTGTTTATGTTCTGTGAATAGTAGTTTGCATGCCAAGGAGCCACAGTCAACTTCTGTACAGAAGCATATGCACAAATTGTAAAGAGAGTAGCAGGTGGCTATAGGAGAAGCCAACAGGGAGGGGGACTTCTAATAATAGATTCAGGAGGGCTATACAAATTTCAAATAAACTTAAAATCTTGAGATTTCAATAACAGCTGAACACCAGGAAATGTCAAGGTCTTTGAAATAGAAAAAAATGTACATTTATTTATAACATCATACGTAATTATAAAGAGTGTTTGGATGATTTTAGTAAAATGCATGCAGAAGTATACTGAGCACGTTTCAATACTGATAGACTTAAATTTAAAAGCATCTAGCATTTGACTTGGAACATAATTTGAAGTATGCAAAGTATTTGCAGCTTTTGGGCCCAATCCAGAGGAATCCATTCCTGAATCTTTGTTGTGAGGCTCTGAGGAACCAATGATACCACAATGTTCTTGGTAAAGGGGTTGTTTTCAAGTTATTTATCAAACAATTTGGTAAGAATACTGCTTCCAACTGTTCCTGGAAAAGCACAAGTACATAATTGGATATGTGTAGATCCTGGAGTATCCCCAAAGATAGGATTTCTGGGAGCTGAAGTCCAAAACACCTTAGCAATATACCCAGGGTCACATAAACATTTCTTGGGCCAAAACAAGTTGTGAGTGGAAAATTTTTGAAAGCCCTTCTGTAACACAACTCTATGATAACTTTTGGGGAAAACATAAGATAGAATCGCCAAGAGGATGAGAAAATTCCTAGAGAGACTGTTCCCCCTTCATGGGGGGAACATACACTGTAGTTACAAACACTGCAACTACAAGCACAACAAGAAAGCTTCTCTTGATTAACACATACTCACAAGGCAAACAAGAGATATGAAATAGGTTACACCCATTGCCCTTTCACCACTGAAAGCTATTAACTTCGACTTCAGCAAAGGTATCCGAAGAGGAGGCTAGCTATGATGCCATAATAGTTGTCTTAATAAACAAGAGGGAAGTGACAACAAATGGAAAATAAAAAGGTTCTCCCCACGCAGATCATTTGCTCATAGAAGCTACATGAACACTATTTTCCTCACATCAGCACATATCCGAAATTGCTGTCATACACAGCAGCTGCTTTCTCTATAATTCTGTCTTCAAGGAAATAGTGCACAGATTGAACACGTTTTGCAGACTCTCCCACTGTACTAAACAATAAACTAGCAAATGAAACTATGTTCAGTTTGTTACGAAAAAATTCCTATCATGTTCATTACATAACTGGATATTTCTATTTGCCTCCCTGCAATTTTTTTTAAAGGACACCAAGTGTGCGTAGCACTGACATTTCTATAAACAGGGGAGTTAGGGAGACTGTTATTTCTGATCAAATCAAATTCATATTACAAATAATTTTATGTGGGCTTTGGACAGATGAGCAGCTGTTTAATTCGATAACAAAGTTTGCTTTGAGACATGTTTGGAAGAAAGGATAAATAAAAGAGATTATTGAACAACCTTCACATTTTATGGTCGATAACAGACAGTTCCTGAGTTACAAACATCCAACAACATCCACAAATGACTCATAGTTAAGAACGGGGGTGAGACAACAGGAGGTGATAAAAATCTATCCCCAGAAAGGGAAACTTACTCCTGAAAATTATCATGGGGAAAAGGTGCCTCCGCTGAAGCATTAACACCAGTCCTTGTTTCCACAACAAGCCATTTTTTTTTTCAAAATCCAATTATCACAGGGACAGAACATGCTATCCAAAGCAGGTATATAGATATAGATAGCGGCTGGAGTTACACTTAAAAATATACCTGCTCCAACTCACATGCAAATTCAACTTAAGAACAAACCTACAGAACCTATCTTGTTCATAACTTGCGGACTACCTGTATTAATTGCTCAAAAGCTTACTTTATGGGATATATGAAGTGACAATGAACAGATACTATACAAAGCTTTGAGAAAGTAAGCTAGGCTCCGTTTTCACTTTCATTTGAAAATAGCATGAATCAAGTCATAAAGAAAATTCACAGGCAGATTAAAACTTTGAGCTGAGCAGCTTCAACACTAACCCTGCTACTCAACTGAATAAACTCTTTGATTATTGGCTTATTGTTTCAACAACACTGATCATAATGAAAGAGGGTCAAGTCTATTTTCAAAACTGGAAGTTTTGTACAACCAGCTGGACATTTAATCTAATAAGTAAACAGAAGCCCATCTGGAGACTTAGTGCATCGTTTTGAAAGTATTGTGGTGATGGATTTTCGAGCAGATGCTGAGAATATGTATATACTATGAGTGCATTATCTCTCTCTCTCTCGGCATTACTTCGCGAACGAAGATTCAGGAAGGACTCATCCCACGCTTTTTACAAGCGCGTTGATGACTAAAAAGGCCAATCTGAGATAGGCAAGTTCGGTTGCAGAAAGCGCAGCAGAAAGTCTCCTTGGGTGATGTTTTTTCCAAGTTGCGGTTCTTTCTGCGTTGTCGTTTCTCTTTCGGGACCCATTCGCGTGTCTTCTCGAAAGAGGCCGCAGCATTGTGGATAGTGCTTCTCCATGCCTCCCGATGTGAGGCCAGGGTGGACCATTGTTGGTGATCAATCTGGCCAAGCCTGAGATGTTGTTTCAGGGAGTCCTTATATCTCTTTTTGGGGCGCCTCTCTTGCGCTGACCCGTGGCGAGTTCACCGTAGAGTAGTATCTTTGGGAGGCGGTGGTCCTCCATCCTAGAGACGTGTCCTGCCCAGCGCAGCTGTGTTCTCAATAGCATGGCCTCAATGCTGGTGATCCCTGCTTGCTCAAGGACAGCAACATTCGTCACATAGTCGGTCCAGTGTATATTTAGGATTGTGCGAAGACAGCGCTGATGAAAGCGCTCGAGGAGTCGTAGGTGTTGGCGATTGGTGGTGGTGGTTTCAATTATACACCTAATTGAAATCTGTAAACCTATTTGAACCATGTCATTTGATGCGTCATAATCATTATGGCTTTTCTTTTACTTTCAAAGAAATTGTAAAATTTGTCCATGACTCACTAACGATGTGTCCTGTATCACAATCTAGCCCTTGTGTGTATTCGAATACAGTACATTAGTCTTAAAACTTAATTAAAACCACTTGCAAACTCCAAGTAAATTTAGCACAGAGAGCAATGTAACAGCATTCAGGAGAAGCATTTTTATACATCTGACATCAGCAAATTCCATTTGCAATACTGATAGGCCACCTTTTCAATAGTGTTCAATATTCCTGAGAAGGTCATCTATTTTCACTTATAGTGTATCTCCTGCAGTTTGGAAAACAGCATAAGGTGGAAGTGTGCAGGAATAAGCACTGCCACTAAATCAAATATATTCTGGAGAACCAAAACTTTTGAATCACTAACATAGCAAGGCCTCAGTTGTAGTAGGCCATACTGCCTTTGTTCAGTTACAATCCTTTGCTTTTAACATGTAATTCTGGGATTTTTAACAAATAGTCAACAACATATTTGCACAGTACAGCTTCCCATGTTCAAAATGTGATCCGTCATGGTACATAACCTCGTATTGCCTCAATAGGGCAAGGAGATCTAAATCCTCTGCTGCCCCGGTTTTTCAGTTGCTTCCAAAATGTCCTATATTCTCTCTCTTTCTTCCACTTTCTCCCTTATTTTGGTTGCTGCAAGCTGGATTCAAAGTTCAATAGTAATTTGCACTCAATGAGCTCAGCAGGGAGGGAAGGATGTTAAGAGGCAAAGATGAAGTACTTTGGCCACATAATGAGAAGACAGGAAAGCTTGGAGAAGACAATGATGCTGAGGAAAATGGAAGGAAAAAGGAAGAGGGGCTGACCAAGGGTAAGATGGGTGGATGGTATCCTTAAAGTGACTGGCTTGACCAAAGAGCTGAGGGTGGCCATGGTTGACAGGGAGCTCTAGTGTGGGCTGGTTCAGGAGGTCACGAAGAGTCGGACGAGGGAGACGAGAAGACAGGAGGGGAAGAATCCAGTCGTCCTCATTAGATTTAAGACAAAAGTAAATTGCTGTTGTCTCCTAGTTTGTTCTTCTTCATTAATAACTTTTGCTCTCTGTCATACTATGATGGTGTTTAGCCTTGCATGTTCCTGTTTTTATCTGTGAATTGTTGGAAGATATTAATGGTGTATTGCTAAGCTTCTTGGAGGAATGAAATGAAAGTGTTGTTTTACTTGGTACATTTGTGTTACTCTAACACTTTAAATATTAGTTTGTAAATATCTGATCATTCAATTGATCTGTTTTCATTTGGATTTACCTCTAACAAAACCTATTCTTACTCAGCCATCTGGGTAAAAAGTGCAGTCTTTGAATAGTATCCTTGATACAGATTGAACACAGCAATTCTAGCATATGTTCCTAGCCCAGAAAGTTTTTGTTTTCTTCAGGATCAAAGCAATGTGAGATTAGCTGGAAATAATGATGCAGTGGTTAGTGGGAATTGTTTGTTTCTGTGTTTTATTTATTCAATTCAGTCCTAGCATTACTGCTTTAGTGAGCAGCCCCCATGGCAACCCACGTTTGCAATGACATGGGAATGCTAAAGGAAAAAAGAAGCAAAAGCTCTGGAATAATTTCATTTTAGTCATAGAAACTGAATGAGCCAGAAAAAATGAGAGCATCCGTTTTGCCATGTACTGTTTCTGGGAAGTGATGGATCACGATCACAAAGCCCGGAACTCACACTAGGGCCTGTAATATTAGGTTTCATGAGGTCATCCCAAGTCCAGATGTGTTTCGGAACGTATCTGATTTCCATGAAGATTATTTTTGAGATGGTTGTGTTTAAAAATAAAGTTCCCTCGCGACTTCACGGTTTGCTTATTGCAGACTCAGTTTCGCAGATTTTAAAAAAATATTAATTTAAAATATATATCATGGTATTTTAGCTGTTTTGTGGGGTTTTGCCGCCGCCGCTCTCCAAGGAGCTTTCCCTCCTCAGTCCTCCCTCCCTCCCTCCAGCCTTTCCTTCACTTTATTTTAAGCTTATAAAGACTTAAAATAGTGTATAACTACTAAAATAATGTATAAATATTAAAATAAATAGAGCATCCCTACATTGCGGTTTTTCACTTATTGCGGGAGGTCCTGGAACCTAACCCCAGCAATAAGTGAGGGAACACTGTAGTTGTGCATCCAAATAAAAGCTATCGTATATATTCGAGTATAAACCAACCCAAATATAGGCTGAGGCACCTAATTTTACCACAAAAAACTGGGGAAACATATTGACTCAAGTATAAGCTGAGGATGGATAATGCAGCAGCTACTAGTAAATTTTAAAATAAAAATAGATTCCAATAAAATTACCTTAATGGAGGCATAAGTAGTAATATTTACATAAAACTGTAATTTAATATAAGACTGTCCAACTCCAATTAAATCATTATTCTAACCTTCTTCACTGTAAATGTGCTTACGTATCCTTCCAGTAAACACCATAGTTTATTTCAACTATACATTTTGAGGGAAATGCTGTGTGTATATGAATAAGGAAAAGTGGGAAAGACTGGCTTGGAAAGGGGGTGGGAAAGAAGAACTGGAAACGTGAAAAGGTTGGAATGGGAAAGAGTGGTTGAAAAAGTAGGAAAATGAGGTGGAAAGGGGGTAGCTGGAAAAGTAGGACAGACTGGAGTGGGAAGGGGGCAACTGTGGAAGGGGAAATGACTGAGGTATGGAAGGGAGCCTGGAAAATGGGAAAGGTTGGGATGGAAAAGGAGGCTGGGAAAGTGGGAAAGATCCCAGTCTAGAGTGGGGGGAATTGGGAAAAGCTGGGAAAATTGGGGTGGGAAAGAAGGGAAGCTGGAGAAGATTGGGACGGGAAAAGGAAGATTGAAAATGAGTAAGGTGCAAAAGCGGGAACTGGAAAGGTGGAAAGATTGGAGTGGGAAGAGGCAAGTGGAGAAGTTAGAAAGACTGAGGTGGGAAAGGGGGCTGGAAAAGTGGGAGAGAGGGGCTGGGGATAATAAAGAATGGGTAGGAAGGGGAAAAACTAGAAAAAGGGAAGACCGAGGTGGGAAAGGGGTGCTGGAAAAGTGAGGGGAAAACTGGGGTGGGAAGGGAGGAAGTGGTAAGGACCGATGAGAGAAAGGTGTGTGGCCTCACATCCCTTCTCAGCGCAGCAAGAAGAGAGGAATGCGCAAGCGAGAGGACAAGAATGCTCGCAGCTGCTCCTCCTCTGGGTTGCTGTGCAGTCTTGAGAGGACAAGAATGCTCGCAGCTGCTCCTCCTCTGGGTTGCTGTGCTGAGAGGTGAGTGTATTAGTTTTATATCATGTGGGTATAGTTAAGGCATGGGGCTGTTTTTGTAAAGAAATATTGGGCTTTGAAGCTTTAGCCCCACACCTTCCTGCCAGGACCCTCACTCGAGTATAAGCCGAGGGAGGCTTCTTTAGCCTAAAAAAGGGCTGAAAAACTAGGCTTATACTTGAGTATATACAGTACTTCAAGAGCTTTAAAATTTACTGCTCTCTTATTCGCATATAGGGGAAAATGCTTGCTCCATAATCTATAGAATTTACATTTGTTTTGTCTTCTTCTAGAACATTCATGAATTAAGCACTGAACACATATTTGGTGGAGGACATAAAATGCATTTAAATCTTTCTATCATAAATGCATCTATACCACATGTACATTCAAGTACAGAAGACATGAAGCCGACTTTAATACAATATCTTTCATCTTGTTTAACTGATCTCATTTCTTATCTAGAGCAGGCATCCCCAAACTGCGGCCCTCCAGCTGTTTGGGACTCCAACTCCCAGAAGCCCCAAAGAGCTTGTTCAATTGTTAGGAATTCTGGGAGTTAAAGGCCCAAACAGTTGGAGGGCTGCAGTTTGAGGATGCCTGATCTAGAGGTTTACAAGCAGTATACTTCTTTATGAATTTGCTAGGCAGTTAACAGTAGTCAGCACACTATCCAGAAATGAGCACCTCCGTTCTGAAAAGAGTGATTACAAAACCTGGCTCTAATGCCACCGATAGGTTTTCAGTTGGAGCTATTTTGCCAGAAGCACATCATGAATTATTTATAGAATACATAAATAATGGGCTATATCATTAGATTGAGAGGAAACTCCAAAGATTTATATTCCATTGTTTGCTTCCTTGAAAGCAGCTCTTCCTACAATGTTATCATGACTTATTTACAGAGCAGGGGGCGGGGAAAGAATTAGAGCACTTACCTGCAGGAAATACATGTTTTTCCAGTATGGAGCATGCTTTTAGTACTTAGAGAACATCCACTTGAGCAAGATGTCAAGTGATCCACAAATTAGCCGAAGGTCCTTGAGGCATCTGCGTGGGCAGTAACAAAATCTCATGGGCTTGACATACACATAAAGATGCATTACATAGGCCCACCATGCAGAGCTTTTGTGCCTCTACATCAGTCTTTCTCAACCAGTGTGCCGTGGCACACTAGTGTGCCGTGACGGACCTCCTGCTGTGCCGTGAGAAAAGCTCTCTTCCCCCCTTCCCCCTCCTGCTGAACTCCTGCTGCTTGGGGGAGGAGGAAGGGCCAGGCAGTGGCGAAGAAAAAGAAGGGACCGGGGTGCCGCCTCCGGCCATTTCCCCAGCCAGCCTCCAATCCGCCATGACTCCCACCATGACTCTTGCCCCTCGCTCGCTGAAGTCGCATGGAGGAGCCCCGCCCACTGAAGCCCATCCACCGCTCATGCTCCTCCTCTGTAGGAGAGCTGAAGCTGGGAGGAGGGGGCGGGGCATGGCGCGGCCTGGCTCTGCCCCCTACCCCGGCTTCGGCACTCCCAGCAGCTGCTCCAGCCTTGAGGGGACAGTACCAAGCCAGCATTGTGCTGGCTCTGGCACCGCTGGCTTGGCACTGCCCCCTCAAGGCTGGAGCAGCTGCTGGGAGAGGTGAAGCCGGGGGTAGGGGGTGGGGCATGGCGCAACCTGGCTCCGCCCCCTCCCCGGCTTTGGCACTCCCAGCAGGCCACCAACCCCCAGCCGTTCTTTACTGTGTTAGGGTGTCATTTTGGTTGGTGGTGTGCCCCCGGATTTTTTTAATGTTAAAAGTGTGCCGCGGCTCAAAAAAGGTTGGGAAACACTGCTCTGCATGACTCCTCCTCATTAAAAAAAGGCAGGGACATTAATACAAGTGAGGTTCTCATTTAATGGCTATCTTTACACTGCAAATGCAAGCTTGACCACAAATTATGCCGGCTGGTGGATTCTACATGCTTCAGTTTAAAACAGGTAGCTTTTCCAAGCTCTAGTATGTACATTGACATGGAATGCCCACATTATATTTTCCATTATACACATGATAAAAAAATTAAAGAAAAACCAAGTATGGAACTACTGATGTACAGATCTGGGAAGTTGTTTAAAGTCATTGATTCTTTCATTGGCTTTTTAAGTCACTCATATCTCATGCTCGCTGTTGGGAAGCTGCTGTAAGACAGTTTTCTCTTGGCAAGTCACAGACAAATATGCATACTGAAAAACTGCTACCATGCTGATAGGTGTTAGCATACTGTGAGTAGACACCCCCCACAAACCCACTAAACAGTCAGGAACATGGAGCAAGGTCAAGGCTATAGACATTGTGTTAGACACTGCAGTCTGCACAGCAAGGGATTTTGCATGTCACACCAAGAGAGCAGAAGACTCTCCACAGGTTTACGACAAACTAGCATGGCAAAACCTTTCAATGTGGTGTCACTATGGTAGAAAGATTCTCTGCAGGAGCACAGCACTTGGAAAGCATATACCTAAGCTCCAAAATAAAGTAGACCTCTGCTCATCAGAAGAATATTCAGTAATTAACAAAACTAAATTAAGTTAAACCATCAATTACCTGTCCATACATTAGGACCCTGGTATCTTATCATTCACCTGGTCGACTGATAGAAATTGTAGGCTAAAACATATGGAGGACTAAAACCTCCCCACTTCTGTATCACTTTCAACTGCATTGTAAAGTGATGTAAAATGATTTTAACACTGACAAATCCATATAAGAAGATCCAGTTCCATAACAGTAGAGCAGCTTTTTTTAATACACTTTCAATGGGTGACAACCTTTAAGGCCTTGAATGGTCTGGGGCCAGTGTACCTAGGGGACCGCCTCCCTATATTGTCCCCCAGACCACTGCGTTCAGAGACACACACCCTCCTTGAGATCCCGAGCTGTAGAAGTCTTTGCTTGACAGCAACAAGGAGGAGAGCATTCCGCGTTATTGCGCCAACTCTCTGGAATGCCCTCCCGCCCGAGGTTCGCGCCTTGACCAGTCTGCTGGCCTTCAGAAAGGCCTGCAAGACTCTGTTGTTCAAGCAGGCGTTCAACCGTTAGTCCCTCAGGCATATTATTTACTTGAGCAACTTGCTCCAGTTATATGCTGTGTATGCGATGAGTTATATACGCTATGTTGTATATTCCATTTTTAATGGCTTTAGGTTAAATGTGTTGTTTATATATGCGATTTTATCTGTATTTAATCTGCTTCTATTTGTATTCTAGTGTTGTGAGTTGCCCCGAGCCACACGGGAGTGGCGACAGACAAGCCGAAACAAATAAATAAATAAATAAATAAGAAGATCCAGTTGGTAATGTGATACAATTTTTGTTTCTGAGTTATAAATGTCATTTCCTAATTGGTTCTATGATTTTAAAAAATAGGGAAAGTTTATTAAATTGGAAAAACTTTGTTTTTGCGGAACATCCTGCAACACATTTTGCTATAGTTTTTCAAGGAATATTTTTTATTTATTTATTTCTAGTATTTATATCCCGTCCTTCTCACCCCTGGAGGGGGTCTCAGGGCAACTTGCAAAAGGCAACCATTAGATGTCAGCAATATACAAGTAAAATATCACAGTTAAAACAGCAATTAAAACACTTCTGTACATTCAATTAAAGACAGTCCACCAGTTCAAACTCATGGTCCAGGTCAGACCATAGTTGCTCACTTAAAACAATCTCTTCCTAGTTGCTACATCTACTGCTGAAATGCTTGCTCCCACAGCCAAGTTTTGAGTTTTTTTACAAAAGGCCAGGTGGGAGGGTACAGATCTAATTTAATTGGGGAGAGGCCACTACAGAGAAGGCCCTGTTTCTTGTCCCCACCAGTCGCGCCTGCGAAGAAGGTGGGACTGAGAGCAGGGCCTCCCCAAATGATCTCAATGTCCTTAGTGGTTCGCAGAGGGAGATATGTTCAGACAGGTAAACTGGGCTGGAACCGTAACTCACAGAGTCTCAGCCATTTCAACATAGTTTGTGGCAGCCACAGAAACAAAATTTCTTGAGTATAACAACTACTTTCAAAATAAGTATGCACAATTAAACAGGAAATAACACTTTCAAACAAGGACAGTTTTTTTTTCCAAATTTTGTTATATAGTGTAATGGTTGAAGGTTTTCCTGCCTGCCGCTTCTCTGCACATCAGAGCAGATTCCACATCTCAGTCGTAAACTTCCAGCATAGTAATTCAAACAGTACTACTACTACTATATCTGGCATTGGAAAGGGGGACGATTTGGGGTGTGATAGGACTGAGGAGGCTAGAAAGGAAGCATAGCTCTCCTGCTAAGCTATCTCTGCTTCAAACTACTCCCACTAAATCCAGGCCTTAATCTTCTATTTTACAACACTAAAAGCATACCTAATTCTTTTAACCTTTTTCTCCTATGCAACACTGAATAAAAAGCCTAGGTATGCTTTTAGTGTTGAAAAATAGAAGATTAAGGCCTGGATTTAATGGCAGTCCTGAAATGACCCAGTGGTGGTAGATTCTGCATTCTTGCTCTTGTAACTGGCAGTTCAAGAAGTAATAGGTTTAAATTACCAGATGGTACATTAGAGTTTACTAAAGGCTTAAATCATCATTGTATGCAAATGACTGTAACACAATTCCAGCATAGATGTCTTTGTTGCTGGCAGGATAATTCCATTTTCTATGGGGGCATTTTGGAGCAGAGACTAGTTAAGGACAGTGTTTCTCAAACTGTGCTCCTCCTTTGGACTTCAGCTCCCCAAAATCACAGCCAGGTTATCAGCGGTTAGGAACTGTGGGAGTTGAAGTCCAAAACATCTGGATGAGCACAGTTTGAGAAACTCTGGGCTAGAGAAAGGGTTATGTTTCCCCTCTATCCTTCCTCTGTCAACTGGCTTTTGCTGGGTTTCCCATGTCACCAAGCCAAGATAGGTCAGAGGTATCTGGAGCAAAAATATGATGTGGCAGTGTTCCTGCTAAATTGTGTGATCTCTCACCCCCATCTTATCAAAGCTAGGTCAATATTTTGTCCAACTTTATAAGTAAAAAGCAAGTTAATGTGCTTCAAAATATTTGAGGTACTAGATAAATGCCAACTGATAGTGATTTAAGGTACACTATACACCAGTGGTTCCCAACCTTTTTTTTTCCACCAGGGACCACTTGAACAGGGATCACTTTGACCGGGGACCACACTCAAACATTAGTACCAAAAGGTTTATGAATCAGATTTTGATCAACTTTAGATTTAGTTTGGTTATTTGGGGTGCTGATTCAGAAAACTGCATTGGAAAGACCACATTAGTTCTAGTTAACATATGCCATCCAGTAGTCACCATCTGCTCACCCACAGAAAACCATATTTAATAAGCCTCGGCACTATAAGAGGGTTTTACAAGACCAGGTTCTCTCACTGCAACGGTGTAGTAACGATGAGGTAGCAGACCATATTTTAGTTCTTGCAGTACACGAACCACAGGTGGTACATGAACCACAGGTTCGAAACACTGCTATATACTGATGCATAACTCTAGGAAAAACTAATCCAAAAACCTGAGTTGACTTATCTACAGATCAATGTAAGTACTGTACCTTAATTCTTATTTTTTTAAAAGAAAAGGCATTTCTTTCTCTGAGTATGGTGGCTAAAAGCAAGAAGTCAATATTGGGAGGATCTAAAACACGCACTGACCTCTTCTACTCTCTCCATCATGGCAACATTTCTGGCCTTTTTCAATATCTGGACAGGGAAATTGTAATGACGCTAGACTTGTCCACAGGTCCTATCAAAATCCTATCAAACCTACCCTTGATGAGGTAGACTTATACATGAGTATATACAATACTAATCATCATTATTATTAGGGGCTAAGAGAAACCTAGAACCCTGGTTCCCTAATTGCAAGAATACCATATATCAGGATTGTGCTAATTACTGAGGTCTAACATGGTACAGATCATTTGGTAGCTGGTAATACTGGGTTAGATATAAAAGGAACTCCTGGTTCAAAGGCAACTTTTGGATGTATGAGAAATGATATCCCCCACAACTGACAGAAAATAGAGCTATATGAATACCTTGGGGGAGAAAAGCAATGCTTTGGTACCAGTTTTTCCTGTTAAGAATGCAACTTTCTGAAGATGTATCAATTGTGCATTTAGTCATTATAGCTTCATTTAAACAGTCTCAGAAGTAATTTCTGCTTTTCTGGACTTTTTTCAAAATTATCAATACTCCAAGCCTGGGGTGAGAGTGGAGAGATGTAATCGTGTCTTAAAATAAACTAGAGAGCTACATAATATACGCTCAGGAGATCTGTACATACTGATAAAAGAAAATTCTGTCTCTTCAAATCATTAGTACATGAAATAAAATGTTCGTTTTATAGCTGTAAGGAAGTGTGTTCAAATGATCCAAGACTATTAAAATGATGCAGAGTGCAGAAGATACATTTTTGGTTCTTGATTTGGTATATTCCATCAGACTAGATATACGTTCTCCAAAAATAGCATGAGTTGCAAAACTTCTTGAAGCCATGCAAATGCTCAGCCTTAATCGTGAATTGTCAAGATAACTTCCTACTTAACACTGGCTTTTTGTGGCCGACATTGAATAGGATATTTTAAAAGCTTATTTCTAAGGCATCTGCTGAAAGCCTTCATGATAGCTTATAGTTCTCATTCTTATATCATTTTTATGCAAGCTGCCATCATATACAGTATATGACGCAAACTGTAAATACTGAAGACTGTAAAATTGAAGGCAATTGCTTGGCTCCGCATGTAGAGGATGTGTAATTAAATGTGATACTGATACTTCCAATGTTTTTGTCAAAAATAGGCAGTCTGCAGAATATTACATATCCTATGTATAAAGTGAGTTAAACACTTTAAAGTTGCGGTTAACATTCCTCTGGGAAACCTTTTCCAAAGAGATTTGCCTCATGGATGTTAGAAGATTCCAGATAAAGTGTTCTCTATTTGGCCCATGTCAAATTGGAACAGGCCTCTTGGGAGTCATTCAGCCCCACATGGATAAATCATCTCTGGATCTCCCCCATTGCTTCCCAAGAAGACCTCTGCAGACAGCATCTCCTAAAAACATAAAATGCACCTCTGTTCCACCTGTCAGCTTTCCATTCCGTTCTCTGCTGCCTTTAATTGAGGAACTGGGAAGAAGTGGAAACTGAAGCATGTCTTGGGATGAGAAGAAAAGGACACAATGCGGACACCCTTTAGAAGAAGCATATTAAAATGCCCTGGAACCATAGAAGATTCTTCAAGTGGGGACCTTCTGGGGTCCCATGTATCATTTTCCCAGGAGATCTCTGATAAAATTTGGGGAACTTATCTGTCAGAGAACTAAGTTCTTGATCTTTCCATTGAGCTTTTATCTCTAAAACTTGGAAATACCTGCAGTCACCACACAGGATCATCCCAAGACATTTTGCTGAAAACCAAAGCAGCAGAGAGTCGTCGCCTTCCATTTCCATACACAAAAGCATATTGTATTGGCAGTTGAATGGCATTTTACCACTGGCAGTGAGAATGCCTTCTACTGGATCTGAAGGCAGGAGGGAAGCCACATGGCACCAAAGAAAGTCCTTTCCTCTAACACAGGGGTGTCCAACTGGTGGCCCCCGGGCCGTATACAGCCCCCCAGACCCTTCCCCACGGCCCCCTACCCTCCTGCAAGATATCTGCTTTTAAGATTTAAAAAAAATTAAAATATTTTTTGGAATTTTTTTTGGAATATTTTTTGAATTTTTTTTTTTTCCGCGACGGGGGGGGAGGGGCGGGGCAGGGAGGAGGAGCAGGCTCTCTTCCTCCTCCTCCTTCCCTCCCTCCCCCCTCTCTCTCCCTCCCTCCTTCTTTCTCTTTTCCCCTTTCATTCCTTCCCCTTCCACCACCTGAAGGAAAGAGGGAAGGAGAGAGAGAGTGCACGAGTGAGAGGGGCGTGGCCAGAGCAAAAAGGGGCGGGGCCGAGTTCGAGCACGGGGGTGCTCATCCATTCCTTTCCGGCTTCCTCCTCTTCTGAGGCTTCGTGCCAAGTTTGGTCCTGATCCATCATTATTTGAGTCCACAGTGCTCTCTGGATGGAGGAGAACTACAACTCCCAAACTCAAGGTTCAGTACTTTCTGTTGCTCTCATGAGAGTTTAGGTTTGATTCAACATGGCTGAGGAATGCTTTGATTGTGTTTTCCCCTTATGGCAGAAGGAGATTGGACTGGATGGCCCTTGGAGGTCTCCTATTCTAGGAACCCATTGTAATTATTATTATTATTATCATCATCATCAGAGGCTGAATGGTCATCTGTGAGGAATGCTTTGATTGTGTTTTCCCCTTATGGCAGAAGGAGGTAGGACTGGATGGCCCTTGGAGGTCTCCTATTCTAGGAACCCATTGTAATTAATATTATTATTATTATCATCATCATCAGAGGCTGAATGGTCATCTGTGAGGAATGCTTTGATTGTATTTTCCCCTTATGGCAGAAGGAGATTGGACTGGATGGCCCTGGATGGCCCTTGGAGGTCTCCTACTCCAGGAACCTGTTGTTATTATTATTATTATTATTATTATTATTATTATTAGCAGAGGCAGAATGAATATTATGCCTTATCATTCAGGGTTATAGGCCTGTGTGGAAGGGCCCTGGCTTCTTATTTGACTTCCTTTCCACACATCTGAATAAAATCCCATGTTATTTGCTTTAAACCAGATTATAGGAGTGTGGACTGCGATAATCCAGTTCAAAGCAGGTATTCTGGGTTATATGGCTGTGTGGAAGGGCCCTGAATCCACACTGCAATATAATCCAGTTCAAAGCAGGTTTTGTGGGGTTTCCTGCCTGGATATTCTGAGTTATATGGCTGTGTGAAGGGCCCTGAGTCCACACTGCAATATAATCCAGTTCAAAGCAGGGACTGGGACTTGAGACTGGGATTTTGGTGTTCATCTCTATCTCCAAGTCAAAGCCCCGGTGTCCTCCACAGACACCTCCAAGGCGGGAGAGGGCGGAGCCGGGAGGGGCGGCAGGGGTGGAGCCAGGGAGGGCAGCACCTGGGCGGAGCCGGGAGGGGCGGAGCTGGGGTGGAGCCGGGGAGGGGGCGGAGGCAGACCCTTCGGCCCCCCAGGTCATCAGTAACTGGAATTCCGGCCACAGGTCCGGTAGAAGTTGGACAGCCCTGCTCTAACACTTTGCTTCTGAACATCCCCTCTAGCTGTCGCACCTTTCCTAATGATCAAATTGGCCTTGTTGCAAGAAGCATAGTTTGAATATACATTGGTCTCTTAGATACACAACTTCCACAGCCTCTAATATTTAGCTCCAGGAATCTTCATATTTAGAGGATCACTCCCAACAGTGTTCAGTGTTCTCAGAAAACTATGATGTTCCCAAAGTACAAGGGACAAATGGGACAAATGTGCACACCAAAGGACGTTCCAGAATGTATATATGGTGAGCTCACTTTAGTCATGAAGGCTGCTTCTACAAATTCCACCCTCCACATATTGAACACCCCAACCTCCACAAAAAGCAAACTTTGATTTTGCCATTTTATATAATGAGGATTATGGTATCCTGAAATAAAACCCCAGTGGATACCAAGAGCCCACTGTACCGTTTGCCACTGTGGCATCATTATAGAAACTGATGGCAAAGAGATAATCAAATATTTATGTATATGACATATTATCTCTCTCCACATAGGCACTATTTATATGCATTTAATCATTATAATGGCTCTAAATTAGAAAACAAAGGCCTGGTGTCAAGTTTAGCTTTTTAGACTAATGGAATGAAAGATTTTGACTTCTCAACCTTTGGGTGAAGAAAGGCAACTACGCACAAATTACTCAAGCCAATTTTATAAAGATGTTTGAAGAGGCTTATAGAAAGGGAATTCATTTCAAAAAGACCGAACAACAACAAAAAGTTACAAATGGTGTTGCTAAAGACTACTGAAAAGCTTTACAAAGCATGAATTGTTCATAGTCTTTTAGCAAACAGTTCATGTATCAGGTGAATCAACAGCTTCCTCCATACTAGGGGACTTCAGCCGAAGCCAAAAGTTAAACAGAAGGGGTTGTGTTTTTGTACTAGTAGAGATTTCAGATTATGGTATAATTAGTATTAATAATTACTATTAATAATGAACTTTTAAAAATACAAACTGTCAATTTACACGTATAAACCTGACAACATCCTACTGTCTTTTTAAAAGATGTGCTGGATGCACTATGTATGATTAGAAACACACAGGAGCAGGGTGCCCCCCTCCCCGCACCTCCTTGATGAACACCACTACAGCAGATGTGCAGATGGCTATATTTGTACTAAGATTTGTACCCTAAGAATCACAGATTTGAACTGGGAACCTCCTTTAGACTGTGGATGTTAAATTTTGATTATCTATTGCAAATTTGCAATGAAATGATTAATCTGGATTTCAATTTTACTTGGCATTGTAAAAATATTTCAGCATTTCAAAATTATATTGATGCCCTATATATTGTTTTAAAATAACTGTTGAGACAATGTCCATATTAAAGCAAAGATGAAAATAATGTGAATATGGTAAAGAACCGCTGTTCGCAAATTTGAATTCATACAGACCAAGGCCGGACTGGAGGGGGACCACATGAAGCCTGCAAGCCACACTCTGACCCTCCCCGATACAGACTGATCATTACATCTTTCTCAACCTGTTTGAAACCTCAACGTTCATCAAGCAGGATGTATTTTGAAACTGCAATGACTATACTGCAGTTTATAGCATCTAGAGCAGGCCTGGGCAAACTTCGGCCCTCCAGGTGTTTTGGACTACAACTCCCAGCTGTTAGAAATTGTGGGAGTTGTAGTCCAAAACACCTGGAGGGCCAAAGTTTGCCCAGGCCTGATCTAGAGGCAGATGAAACTGTGAGAAAGAAGAGAAGAACTATTTATTTATTTATTATTTATTTATTTCTTCGGTTTTATATTCCGCTCCTCCCTGCAGGCTCGGGCGGGTAACAATAAAGTATACATGGGCGACATGTCCTCGGCATGCAGCCCTACAAATACATAAAACAAGTTAAAAACACAGTCCAACGAATTCCAAATACAGGGGGCATACTGGGATTTTACAGTGTGCTGTCCATTGAGGCCTAAGGGAATGCTAGTCCAAAGAGGGCGGTCTTACAGGCCCTTCTAAAGGGGGCTAATTCTAGGATGGCCCGGGTACTGTCCGGCAGAGAGTTCCACAGGGCTGGAGCTGCCGCGGAGAAAGCTCTCTGACGAGTCGCGGATAGGTGGCAGGAGCGGACTGGTGGTATAGTCAGTAGGTTATGTTCCTCTGACCGCAGTGATCTCGGGCAAATACGGGATAAGGCGGTCCCTCAGGTACGCAGGCCCTAGACCGTGCAAGGCCTTAAAGGTTAATACCAACACCTTGAAGACAATTCGGTACTCAATAGGAAGCCAGTGCAGCTGCCGGAGAATGGGCGTGATGTGCTCTCTTACCGACGAGCCCGTCAGCAAGCGAGCAGCGGCGTTCTGCACTAGCTTGAGTTTCGGATTGTCGACAGGGAAGGCCAACGTGAGGGCGTTACAGTAGTCTAGTCTCGAGATGACCGTCGCTGGATCACCGTAGCCAGGTCATTCCTGGACAGGTAGGGTGCCAGTCGCCTAGCCTGTCGTAGGTGATAGAAGGACCCCCCTGCAGACCGCGGCGACCTGAGCCTCCATGGTCAGCAGGGAGTCCAACTGCACACCCAAGCTCTTAACCGAAGATGACGGGCTAAGTCGCCCGCCATCCAGGGTAGGCAACCGGCACCCACCCAGCCCAGGGCGACCGGGCCATAGGATCTCCGTCTTCGACGGGTTCACCTTCAGCCGGCTGGCGCAGCCACCCAGTCACGGCTTCTAGGCATCGATGGAAACAATCGGGTACGGTATCCGGTCTGCCGTCCATTCTCAGCAGAAGCTGGGTGTCATCCGCATACTGATAACACTCCAGACCAAAGTCGCGGGCCAGCTGGGCCAGGGGTCGCATATAGACGTTGAATAATAAGGGGGAGAGGATGGCCCCCTGGGGGACCCCACAATTAAGCGGGGACCTCCCGGAGACCCCCCCACCCCCCCCACACGTTGTCCCCGGCCCCGGAGGAAGGAAGCCACCCATTGAAGTGCGGTCCCCCCCACTCCGGCGCCGGCTAAACGGTGGGTCAACAGTGCGTGATCTACCGTATCAAACGCTGCTGTCAGATCTAACAAGACAAGCAGGGCTGACCCGCCCTGGTCCAGCTGGCGGCGAAGTTGGTCTGTAATGGCGACAAGCACGGTCTCCGTCCCATGCCCAATACGGAAGCCGGACTGGTAGGGATCAAGTCCAGCTGTGTCATCTAAGAACCGCTGCAGCTGATCCGCTGCTGCCCTCTCAATTACTTTGCCCAAAAAGGGCAAGTTGGACACAGGCCTGTAATTGGAGGGAGCCGAAGGGTCTAAATTCGGCTTCTTCAGCAGCGGTCTTACCATAGCCTCTTTCAGTCCCCCCGGGAAGACTCCTTGCTCAAGGGAGCTATTTATGATCGTGCCCAGGGGGCCTCGCAGCCCCTCCCGGCAAGATCTAATAAGCCAGGAGGGGCACGGGTCGAGGGAGCAAGTGGTTGGCCTAGCTGCAGACAGTAACTTATCAACAGCTGCTGCGTCCAGTTTCTGAAACCGGGTGAAGGCGGACCCGCCGAGTGGCGGCGGGGTCTCGAGCTCACTAACCGTATCAACCGTGGCTGGAATGTCCCGGCGGAGATTCGAAATCTTGTCAGAAAAATAGTTCTGGAAAGCCTCAGCTGTTGGAGCCAAACCCCTATCGTTTGGGACAGTTGGGATTGTTGTCATAGACCGAATTATCCTAAAAAGTTGCGCTGGGCGTGAACTCGCTGACTCTATCAAGGAGGCATAGTAGACTTTTTTCGCCTCCTTGATAGCTCGCTCATAAGCCTCCTTGAACTGCTTATAAGCCGATTTCGATGCTCCGTCACGGAGACTCCGCCACACGCCCTCTAGCTGTCTCCTCCTCCGTTTCATCGCCCGCAGCTCCTCGGTGTACCATGGTGAGCGATTTCTACGGGGAATGAGAGAGCGTCTGGGGGCGATCTCGTCTAGGGCAGTGGCAAGACTGGAATTCCAGGATTCCACCAGCCCATCGACCGAGTCGCAGGGGAGTTCCCAGTCCCTTAGAGCATTCAGGAACCTAGTGGGTTCCATAAGTCTCTTTGGGCGAACCAAAATAGGTTCCGCACCCTTACCGGGAGGGGGGACCACGTCCAATCGGACTTCCAGGACACTGTGATCCGACCATGGAACCTCCATGACGGAGGTTAGGGTCACTTGAATTCCGGCGGCGAAGATCAGATCTAATGTATGTCCGGCGCAGTGCGTGGGGCCGGTCCTACACAGTGAGAGTCCTAGTGCCTCCATGGTGGACACCAGGTCCATGGCTGCTGTCGATGGGGAGGTGGTGTCGGCGTGGACATTGAAGTCCCCCAAGACAATAAGCTTAGGGAACCTCAATGCCCACTCCGCAACCACCTCCAGCAGCTTAGGTAGACCTCCTAAGGCCCACACCAGGCCCACACACTCCACCCCGGGGATGTTCGCCGTCGGGATTGTCCTGGAATTAAACTTGTCTCGACTGAGAATGGCCACCCCTCCCAGCATGACCACCTTCTTATCTCTAATTCAAAGTCAGTAACACTGATGATACTAATAGTACATGACTGGTTTCCCTGTGCTTCGGATAACTACATTAGAATGAACTAATGTTTCAAAGGAGGTCCATTTATTAGACAGGTTAGAGCTGCTGTACTTAAATAATTTGGCTTCAAATAATTTCTAGTTCATGGTGACACACTATAGTAAACCTAACACAAGATTTGTTCACAGGCAGTCTGTCTTTGCTTTCTGAAAGAGTGACTTGTCCAACGTCACCCAGTGGGTTTCCATAGCCAAGTGGGGATTTGAACTCTAGTCTCCATAGTGATAGTCCAATCCTCAACCCACTATGCCACAGTGGTTCTCTACAAACACTATCATCAATATCAGGAAACAAAAAAATTAAGATAATAACAATAATAACTTTATAAGATATGCTGGGTTACATTCTCAAATAACCATCCAATAAAAAGAGCAAAAAAAGAGCTGACATTATATTGCTCATTCAGCTGATGTCTAAAACCAGCAAAGCTGTAGTCAACCATTCCAAATGAGTATGCGAACTTCGGTTTTCTTCAGCTCTGTAATACCTGGCCTATAAAGCATGATTTTTCTCCTCCTTTTACAGATACTTTCCTTAGGTCACTTTCAAGAAAAGCTGGAAGTTATGTGTTATAAACAGCTCAACAAGCTATGCCAATATTTTCCTAGAATTAAACGTCTTCTGCCAATCCAAACCACCAAACAGCTTGCCAAGGTCCCAAATAAAAGGCAATGGTTTAAAGTGCAATTTACATTAGTAATAAAGTGCTAGAACCCAGCCTATTAATCCAAGAAAATGGGAAAGTCTGATTCATTTATCCTAAAATATTGACAGCTTACAGTTCAACATAACAGCATGCATAAAGAAACACAAATCCAGGGCATGGTCTTTGAGAGAACTTGCTTTTACTGAAGATGTTCCTTCTTTCAACATCGGTCTCTTGTCCCACACAAGTAAATAGATTTATGTGGCTACTGTATCAAACCACAATTTCACCTTACATGAGTGAGACCATGGTTGTAAACAATACATCAAAAGACACCAAAGTTTGGCATTTCATCCAGATGAGCAAGAGCTTTTCAATTGCTTTCTAAATAAAAATTCAATTCATGACCAAACTGAATTGAATTTCGGTTTGGAGGACTTGCTATCAAAAGGAGGAAATGTGAGCATGAATGAGGGAGAAAGAATTCACAGAATCATAGAATCATAGAGTTGGAAGAGACCTTGCGGGCCATCCAGTCCAACCCCCTGCCAAGCAAGACAATCACGTTCAAAGCACCCCCAACAGATGACCAGAAATATGTGTTTTGATATTGTACATCAGTGCTGTCCAACTTCTGGCGGGTCCAGGGCTGGATAAGAGGTCACTGATGACCTGCGGGCCGCTCGGCCCCACCCCCAGGCCCCGCCCCAGCCCAGGCCCCCGCCCCCTCCTAAAGCCGCCGAAAAAGGAGTAGGCGGCGCCAAGAGCAGCGCGTCACAGGCCTGGCGTGACGCGCTGCCCCTTGGCACCGCCTACTCCTCCTTTTTGGCGCCCCCCTCCCTTCCTACGCCGGGGGAGCCGCCCGAAAGGGAGGAGTAGGCGGTGCCAAGAGCAGCGCGTCACGGCAGGCCTGTGACGCTGCTGTTTGCGCCGCCTTCTGCCCTTTTTCGCGGCTCCCTGCCCTAGGAAGGGGGGGGGCCGGGGCAGAAAGCGGCGCCAAAGGCAGCGCGTCACAGGCCTGGCGTGACGCGCTGCCCCCTTGGCACGCCTACTCCTCCTTTTCGGCGCCCCCTCCTTCCTAGGCCGGGGAGCCGCCGAAAGGAGAGGCGGCGCCAAGAGCAGCGCGTCACGCCAGGCCTGTGACGCGCTGCTCTTGGCGCCGCCTTCTGCCTTTTTCGCGGCTCCCGCCCTAGGTAGGGAGGGGGCGCCGAAAAGGAGGAGCTAGCTCTCTTCCTCCTCCCTGCCCCGCCTCCCCCTCCCGGCCGCCATTTTTTTAAAAATCAAATTTTTTTAAATTTAAAAATGGCGGCTGAGGGCATAGGTGGGCCGTGTCCAACAGGCTACGGGGCCGGATCCGGCCCCGGGCCGCCAGTTGACAGCCCTGTTGTACATGAACCAACCGAAAGGTCTTCTATATCTTCTAGATTTTCTAGGGAAATGTATATCCCTAATCATAATTCTTTCAGGAAGGATTACCTGGGAAATGTGATTGATTGATGACTCCATTCGCCGGAGCTGGGATGCTTGGATATCCAGTAGTTGGAGCACATTGTTGGCCAATGCATTGATCTGATAAGCGACACTGGCTAAAGATTGAGTTGTATAAGCTTTGGTTTCTTCTAATGCTTTCCTCTTGTCTGGAGCCTGAAGGAGTGGAGAGAAAGAAAGAGATGAGTTTTTAACCTCATGGAGTTATGAGACGAGACTCTTAAAAAATTTAGATCACCCAAACCTCAACCTTTGTTGTGCAGTAAAATAAGGTGGAATTAGAAATCTACAACAAATAAAACAGAGACAGAATAATACAGGGCCCCATATAATCTGCATTCTCTGTTGGTACTTCAGTAAAAGTATTGAAAAATCAAGAAGTATTCAGTAAAGAGCACTTCTCATAATTCATCAGAGCAGCACTTCTTAACTCTCCCACATCTTTCTCAGTAGGGACTGAAGAGTGATGCACAAAAAATAATATGACTAGATAGCAAACGACATTTCTTAAAACCAGAGTAATTTTTAAAAATGCATTCATACAAACAGATGTCTAAAAGCTGCCTAGAAAAAGCAACCACCTTTCACGTGTTAATGGGAAGCACAGAAAGCCTAGTACATATTTAAACTTTTAAGTTACTACAAAAAAAGTGGGAGTGGGAAAAATCTAGATGCAGCTGGTTTGTAATTCCCATAAGCCTAGTCAGCATAGGCAACGGTGAGGAATGCTGGAGCTGGAGCCTCTTCTGCACAGCTGGAAGAAATCCCACATTTTCTGCTTTGAACTGGGATATGTGGCAGTGTGGACTCAGATAACCCAGTTGAAAGCAGATACTGTGGGATTTTCTGCCTCGATATTCTGGGTTATATGGCTGTGTGAAAGAGCCCTGAGGGTCTGACAAAAATTGGAGCGTTGGGATTTATCCACCCTTGACTATGAAACTCAACATTGATCTTACTATAATAATAACAATGTCAACTCACAAAACAAGCGTCTTCCTAATAGCTCATGCAAACTGAAGTCCAAATAAAAGGATATGTTTGGTATGCTATTACCTACTTTGTTCATTAACCAAAAGATGTAACGACAGCCACTAACTGAGATGGCAATTGTTAGACAAATTTACTGAAGATGGGCCTGGTAATGGCTACTACTCCTAGTGGTCTTGTGCTATGTCAAGGTTGAGAAGTAGTATTCCTCTGAGTAGTATTCCTCTGGGAAAAGCTTGTCTGTGAGGTTTCTAGAGGCATCCTCTAGGAAACAAAGCTTTTAACCAGATAGATTTGATACCTCTGTAGCAGTGGTTCTCAACCTGTGGGTCCCCAGGTGTTTTGGCCTACAACTCCCAGAAATGCCAGCCAGTTTACCAGTTGTTAGGATTTCTAGGAGTTGAAGGCCAAAACATCTGCGGATTCACAGGATGAGGATCGCTGCTCTGAAGGAATATCTAGATCAGGGGTGGGCAATTACCGGCCCTCCAGGTGTTTTGGACTTCAACTCCCAGAAATCTTCGCTAGTTTACCAGCTGTTAGGATTTCTGGGAGTTGAAGTGCAAAACACCTGGAGGGCCAGTAATTGCCCACCCCTGATCTAGATCCTCCAGCACATGGTCAGCATCCTAGGGCCAACATCTAGGAGACACTGACTAGAGTTGTACTGGAAGTGCTTGAAATGGCTTCAGAAGTGCTCCCGAAGTTGAAAAACCTTGATTTTGCATGTATGTTTTTCCCTCTTTTGTTGGGGCCCTACATCCCTAGCCCCTATTATTATTTATTTATTTATTATTTGCCATGCTTCTATACCGCCTCTCTCAGCCCGAAGGCGACTCGAGGCAGTGAACAAGCGGCAACAAGTGCCCATATACAATACATCACAAGATAAAAACAGTCATATAAAAACATATAAAATTAACATTTAAAAACTACAAAATACAAATCTCCTATGATCTATGTTTTATACTGTTTTAATCTGTAAACTGCCTTGACTCCCAATTTTGGGAGGAAAACAACAACAACAACAACAACAACATTAAACATGTCACCAACAATTGGGTTAGTGTTCTTGCAAATTACACAGCTACATCATTGCTCATTTATCTCTAACTGATCTCCATGGGTTGAAATTTGAAGGGTAGGTTCTCTCAAAGGAAAAAAAATACTTCCATAAAACTTTTCAAATACAAGAGGACAATTACAAGATATACAAATATAAAAAAACCATTGGTAATATGCTGGAATGAAAAATGCATACCTGAGCAGTCAGTGTATGCAGTTATGGAAACTGAGCATGAATTAGCCTTGCCATTTGCAATACAGGAATGGGGAGAAAGATAAGAGATTTGCTTAAGGCCACCCAGTGAGTTCACGGTTGGCATGAGATCTTAATCTGATTAGAGTACTTGCACACTTTGCCAAGGAAGGTATATCCGTTCTCAGAACAGGAGAATTTAAAGATGGACATGTAAGAAAGTCCGACATAGAAAAGATAACGAAAGAAGAAAACCCCTAAGGCAGCTTTCTACTTGCCTGGAATTGAGGTCGCTTATGAACTAGTGGTTTGCTAGATCTAGCATGTAGCCTACACAACAGGAATACTAACAAGCTGGTTATAATAAAAAGTATTTTAAGGCAAGATTGAAAGATCCAAAATATGTGATATCTCTGTATCCTAAAATTCAAATTAGTCTTCTGACTAATCCAGGCATGGGCAAACTTTCTAACTTGGGGGCCACATGGTGGACAGGCCAGAAGGAAGGGGATTTGCCCCACACGCCCTCCCCACCCTTTCCTCCCCTTCTTCTCTTTCAGAGGCAGAAAGTGAAGGAAAGACAGAAAACATCTGGATCCCAAAAGGGTTGGTCTTGGTCAGGATGAGACCCCATATTGCCTACTCCTGATATAGAATCCTAGAGCTGGAAGAGCCATCCAAGCCCCTTCTATGCAAGAAGGTACAATCAAAGCACTCCTGCTAGACTGTCTCTGCTGAAAAGCCTCCAGAGAAGGAGACTCCACCACACTCTGAGGCAACCTATGCCACTCTCCAACAGCTCTTACTCTCAGGAAGTTCTTCCTAATCTTTTCAGTCAAATCTCTTTCACTGCCATGTGAAACCATTTCTCCCTTGTGCCCTGATCTCTAGAACAGCAGAAAGTCAATTTTGCCCTCCTCCTCAATGGGACACATTTTAAATCTTGAAATATGGTTCTCATGTTCCCTCTCTATCTTCTCTTCTCCCAACTAAACATCCTCCAGGAGGAAAGGAGGAAGGAAAAAGAGAAGGAAGGAAGGAAGGAAGAAAGGGAAGAAGGGAAGAAGGAAGGGTGGGAATAGAGGGAGGGGGAAAGAGAGAAGAAAGGAAAGTCAAATAGGAAGGAAGGAAGGAGAAAGAAAGAGAAGGAGGGAGGGAGAAAAGAGGGAAGGAATGAAAGATGAAAGGGTGGAAGGGAAGAAAGGAAGGAGAAAGAGGGAGGAAAGGAAAGGAGGGAGGCAAGGAGGGAGGATAGAGAAGGAAGGAAGGAAGGAAGGAAGGAAGGAAGGAAGGAAGGAAGGAAGGAAGGAAAGAAGGAAGCAAAGAGGGAAGGAAGGAAGGAAAAAGAGAGGGAATAAAGGAGGAAAGCGGTAAGGAAGGATGGATGAAAGGGAAGGAGGGAGAGAGGGAGAAAGAGAGAGGTAAGAAAGGAAGGGCAGTAAGAAAGAAGAAAAGAGAGAAGGAAGGTAGAATGGGATGGTGAGAGAGGGCCTGAAAAAAGAGCCCAAGGGGTTGCATCTGGCCCCCAGGCCTGGGTTTGCCCATACCTGAACTAATCTGTGCATTTTAAGATCTCGTTTCTTTGGTTTCTTAAAACTGTGGCACTCTTAATGTCTCCAAATCTCTTAATCAAATGTTGAGAATACATCACTTAGAGCCGATGAATGTTCACTCAGCAAGAGCAGCATTTCACCTTCTCAGTTATTAGTATTGAAACAAGCAAACAATTCAGACTACCATCAAGATACTAAGGAAGGAAGAAACAGTATTTCATTTTAAAGTAGCACTTTAGCTCTACCAGAGTGCTTCAGAGGTGGAAATATGAATGTTGGCAAATCGAAATGTGCAAACAGGAAGACTGGTTTTCAGCTACTTAAGAGAATGCGCACACAGTTCTATGCAATCGGGGTTTTAAAAAAAAGTCCCTGAAGCATACATAACCAGGAAATGCAGCACTCAGTTGGCACTCAAGTCAAAAGTTATATTTCCTGATGTCAGGACATGAAAACTTAAACTTTTAACTTTGCATAATTCACCTCCATATCTTCGTAAACTATTAAACAACAGTAAACCTAGAAAACAGGACAAGAAGAGGAAACCATGAAGCAAATTACTTATTTTGTTTCCACGCTAGCAAAAGGAACTGGGAGAGCAGCATAAGATGCATGCAATACTTTCTCCTTTGTTTTCATTTGTTTCTGATACACCAAACCAGTTTATTTCCTGGAATATTTTGTTTCGTGAAGTCTTACCACCTGACGGCAACCCAACGAAGGGCCTTCTCTATCATTGCCCCAGTTCTGTGGAATGATCTGCCCCCTGAGACTCGGGCTTTGCGAAATTCGGTAATTTTCCGCAAAGCTTGTAAGACCTTCTTGTTCAGACAAGCCTTCGAGTCTTGATGATATTTTAATGTGTATTGTTTTATTGTTTTATTACTGTGCTGAAATTCTGTAAACCGCCCCGAGCCTCTGGGAGTGGCGGTGTAAAAATAAAATAAATAAAATAAATAAAAATATCAAGATCAATCTTGACATGAGTTGAATACAGCAATGTTTGTACCATCTGGGGAAATGTTTTAATCTGTGTTGTTTTCAAATGTGCCTTGGGTCTCTCAACAGCAAGAAAGGCAGGAAGTATGAATGTAAAATAATTTAGGAAAACCCTAGACTTTGTAGTTAGTATGTTTCCTACATTAATCTTCCATTTTGTCAATACTATTGTATTTGGGTGGAGATTCACGTGCGCACACAGAAACCCCAAGGGGATTGTATTATATCTGAATAAAGATATAAACATGTCTCATACCAAATTGTTCTCCCTCAAGGGAAAATATATTTTTCATTTACTGCTGTCTCCCTAAAGGAAACTTTCTGCAATTTGAAACCTGACTAGCATGGTTTGCTTACAATCTAATTAACTGTCTTGTGAAATATATCTCTGGCACTGAAAGAACATGCCTATAAAAACTCTATTCCGATACCAATGATCACTCTGTAAAACCGTGTTACTATACACTATCATAGGCTCTTCCCTGTTGGCTTAAATGGCATATTCATTTACTCTGCAACAGCCTGCTGTCCATCGATTTAAAAAGTTGGGGAGTGGTGGTTTGAGCTATACTAAAAAAAAGATCCTTCTTTTCTGTTATCAATTAGTTTCGAAGATAGAGCTCAACAACTACAGCAACTAAGGTAGAGCTCAATAACACCTGCTATGGTGCTCAATCACATGCATTTTTAGGGATAGTGGCATTTCCAGAAACAAGGTGTTCCCTGCCCCTCCAGCTTTCACAGTACAATGAGTCTATTAAATGCTTCTGAGGTCTTTTCAAGCTTAACTATAATGGAGGGGAGGCAGAGGTGGGTCATGGCTGAGGAAGAAAGGACTAACTTATGCTTGTGTTCCTTCCACTCACCGGTCAACATAAATGGTAGCTTCATCTATTCCATTGTCACGTCCCAGCCTGATTCCATAGCCAAGCAAGACTGAAGCCATATTAAACCACAGGCCTCAACCAAGTCTAAAGGGAAGCCTTTGCAGAGGCCTCCATGTCAGCTCACAGTCAAGGCTAGCCGCAGCCCTTTTCGTTCCCAAGCTGATAAGAAGAGCTGGGGAGTCAAAGATTCACTTTCCCTTGTTCCGCCAGGTGCAGGCATTGATGAGCTGACATATTTGCCTGCAGTAAAGGGCCTGAGAAAGTCAAGGCCCCAAACTGTCCATGGGAAAGAGTTACGACGCAGTAGGCGTCTTGAAGATCAACACCCTGTGGGACCTATTTAAGTTGGGTCCCGGTGGTGCTCCGCATCTCGTGCCAATGTTCAGCTTTCCTTGCCAAGCTTCACGGAACTTCAGCCCAGGTCCAGGCCGTGGGTCTCCAAGTCAACGTCCTCAAGTATTTAGCCAAGTCACTGTTTGCCAAGGACTTATCCAAGGATCTAGCCCATTGGGGTCTCAAGCTTTTTCTTCATTTATTGGATCTTAAACTCTTTTGGAACTATTGCTTTGCAATACTCAGATGCAGGGAGCATCTTTGGACTAAATCTTTACTCTCTTTCCTCCTATCTACTTATTCTAAATAAAGCATTTAACCGTTGCCGCTGGTGGTGGTTTACTGAGGGTCTCTTGGGATCTGGCGTGCAACATCCATAAAGTTTTCTTAGACATGGAAGACTCAGATATGATTTTGTCAGTTCTTTCCTAAGAAACACAGCCTACAGCACTTGGTATTCATTGGTGTGTCTCTCACCCAAATACTAGCCAAACCCTGCTGAGCTGCCAAGAGCCGATGGGATCTGGTGTCCTTATAGTTTTGAGGCCCTAAGAGATAATTCATCTTTCACCAATGCTATGAAGTCTCCTTCATAAACTTACCCCTCCCTTTCCTCACACAGGTTTAACAAGAAACATCACTGGCACCAAGACATTATCTTTAAAAGATGAAAGAAGAGGAAAAAATATGTGAAAAGAGATAGGAGTGCAAGGCAATCAGACCAGAGACAATCAATCCCAATGTGCTTGCCCAGAACTAATTCAGTTCTCAGGCTGAAAAAAGGCTCCTCGCCCCTGATCTCAATGTAGTGGTCCAGAAGATGTACAGGCCTGATCGGAAATGCATGACCCACACAACGAAATCTGTGTTTAATTCTTCCAGATACTATAGCGTTTTTTTACTGATGAACATTTTAGAATGCACACCTGTGCAATTGAACACGACAGCAAGCATAAAACAAGCATAGTACTGCACTACATATTACTGATTGCTTTTAGATTTTAATATTTAATTGTGGTCATTTCCAGCTGATATATATTTTAAGCTGTTGTTTTAATGGTTTATTTATCATTTATCACTCTGAAAGAACCTGCTAAGGAATGTTTCATAAACCTAAAGAGTAAACAAACCATAGTCCCTGCAGTCTTAGTTGTGCCAAGAACAACAACATTTACAATCCAAACTAATAACATGGAAACAAATTGGGCGGGGGGGGGGGGAGAATGAGGACTGTCTCTTGCAGACATGTGCAGGTTTTTTTTTAATTTTTTCATCACATTATGTTCCATCTGTTTATTTCATTTTCTGTTATTTTATGTATGTTATTTTGATGTTACTATTTGCAGTTTGTATTTTATTTTGTTGTTGTACTGTAATTCTGGGCTTGGCCTCATGTTAGGTTCCTTGAGTCCCCTTTGGGGAGATGGTGGCAGGGTATAAATAAAGTTTATTTATTTATTATTAGTAGTACATTTGCAAGTTTTCAGTGAATATGAAGTTTGTGGGTCATCATGATGGCAAAGCTGTGTTAACCCATGTCTTGACAACAGTGCTGTTGCTTTCAACATCCTAATTATTTCAAGCTGGATGATCAGGGTTGTAGTCTAACACTTTTTTTATCTGGTGTTAGATAAAAGATAAAAGCTATAGTCAGTCCTTCACATTCACTGGTTTTAAGGGTATGGGACCTCTTTGGAAGTGGGAAAACCACCGGGAATGTGGCGCAGCTGGCTAAGTGTCAGCTGCATAAGATCTCTCTGACCAGAAGGTCATGAGTTCGAGGTCTGCCCGGGTCAAGGTGGGTGCTCGACCTTTAAGTGTAGCCTGCTGTCGACCTATGCAGCCCGAAAGACAGTTGCATCTGTAAAGTAGGAGATTAAGGTACCACATTAAGTGGGGAGGCAAATTTTGACTGAATTATGAAGCCATTAAAGAACTCCAGGAACGCTGGGGAATGCGGAAGGAACAACAAGGGACGCTGGGAACGCTGAGAGATGAGGAGTGCATCAGCTCCCCCTGGTGGCCAGAGTTTGCCTCTGTTCATCTATATGTTGTGTATGTGGAAAACGGCAGGGATTGTCTGCTAAGTATGTGTACCTGTAATCCGCTCTGAGTCCCCTTCGGGGTGAGAAGAGCAGAATATAAATAAAGTAAATAAATAAATAATTAATAAAACCACTTTAAAAAATTTAACCCGAGAGAACACATCTCTGGGAATCTCTCAATCCTCCATTGTGACACTTGGTAAACTTCTGCTAGAGAGCCCATATTTATCAAAGCCCCGAATAATCAAATCTGCAAGAGTTAAACCCACAAACATTTCGAGATGTCTAGCGACCACCTGAAGGCTTCTTCCAAAATGCACCCAGTAATTATTTTCTTTCACCATTCAATACATACATATGGCCAAACATATAGATATTTTGTTGTTGTTTTTCATGCTGAGGTGGCTTATCTGGTCTCTCCTTTTCTCTCTGTTTTGCTATTTGTACATACTCAGTAAGTACAGGCAGCTGCAGTTTACCCTGCCTGTTGTATGCAGCCACATACAGTAGATTATGTTCCCAACTCGAGCTTTATTGTATCGTTTACTGCAGATATGCTACACTACAGCACCCGACATCAAGAATTCTAGTTCTTCAGGCCTCCATCATCCTTGCAATACAGTTGATGCTAAAAACTTCTACTTGTCTGAGGAAGAAAAAAGAGCTGGGGAAGCATAAAAATAACTCTGTAAAACGAGTATCTGCTGTCAAGATGCCTTGTTAGCTGAAGTATGCCTAAATCTGGTAAACAATATCTTTTATTTCCTTCTCTGGAAGCAAGAAAAATAATTGCTTTGGAGAATACATTTTAGGGATTGACTGAGTGTAGGTCATTCCAGGTCCTGGAAACTGTATGAGAGAAAGCTCAAAGTACTAGAGAAGAGAAAGATCACATATATGCTGCCAGGAGCAATGACAGGAAGGAAAATTGAAGAGAGGGGGCGTGAAGAGCATGGAGATGATGCAGAAGTGACAAAGCAGCAAAACAGCCAAAATGGAAGAGAGACAATCACAATGGAGAGAGAGAAATTAAGGAAGGCAGATTATTATCACAGCCAGGCAAATGCCAAGAGTCACTTTTAAAAATGAATGAAATGTTTATTTCAACAGGGTTCTATTTCAACAGAAAAACACAAAGGGGTGGATGCAGCTCCAAATTTATTTTCCTACACCTTTGTGGGCTAAGTCAGCATCACTGGTTGCTTTTCAATCTCATATAATTGAATGGCAGAAAAAAATTCAGATTGTTCTATTCATAGGTTAGATGGCTATGCATTTGTATTTTACCTTACTGTGAGCTGCTTCAAAGACCTCATGGCTGGAAAGAAGTGCATGTAAACATTCTGATGGGTCAAGTTCAGAGAATGGCAGAGTTGCAAATACAAGTGCCTTTCACTTTCATGCCACCTAAACTCCCAGAACCCTATAATCATTTCCTGATGGCCTGCCAGATGTCTATAATGCTGCTCAAACAAGGGGGGTACCTCTACACAAATATATAGGCTTTGCACTTACATGATATATAAACCAGTAAAAAGGTTTCCTGACCAGCGTTTCTCAACCTGGGGTCAGGACCCCTGGGGGTGTCGCGAGGGGGTGTCAGAGTGATCACCAAAGACCATCAGAAAACACAGTAATTTCTGTTGGTCATGAGAGTTCTTTGTGGGAAGTTTGGCCCAATTCTATCATTGGTGAGGTTCAGAATGCTCTTTGATTGTAGGTGAACTATAAATCCCAAATGTCAAGGACTATTTTCCAAATACTCCACCAGTATTCACAATTGGGCATATTGAATATCCGTGCCAGGGTTCTTCCAGATCCATCATTGTTTGAGTCCATAGTGCTCTGTGGATGTAGGTGAACTACAACTCCAAAACACACGGTCAATGCCCACCAGACCCTTCCAGTATTTTCTGTCAGTCGTGGGAGTTCTGTGTGCCAAGTTTGGTTCAATTCCATCATTAGTGGAGTTCAGAATACTCTTTGATTGTAGGTTAACTATAAATCCCAAGAACTACAACTCCCAAATGACAAAATCAATCCCTCCCTTTTAAATCCATTGTGTTGGGTTTTGATATACTCTTGTCTTGATGTTCTGGCAATGATGCACTTGTTTTAAAGTTTTAAAAGTTTTAAATCGCTCAACCCTTAGACCTGATGTGTTTGTGCGGGAGTGTGTCCCTCCTCTCATGAGCTGGTCCATAATAAAGTTTACTGGAAACCTGAAAATCAATCATGCCCACCCACACACCCCCAGCACGCATACCTCACCAGTATTCAAATTTGGGCATATTAGATATTTACACTACGATTTATAACAGTAGCAAAATTACAGTTATGAAGTAGCAACGAAAGTAATTTTCTGGTAGGGGGTCACCACAACATGAGGAACTGTGTTAAGGGGTCATTACGAAGGTTGAGAACCACTGTGCTAGACGGTTCCTACTGAAAAGAGGTGTTAGATTTAGTCCAGCAGACAGCTGTATAACGCCACTAGCTGGAAAAAAGCAAATTAAATTACTTTAATCACTTTACCTATGCCTAAAACAATTTGTCCACAGCACATTATACTCAACACAGGATGCTGTAAAGCTACAAGATTGTGCCAAGGAAGACAACAGCCAATGAGCCCACATTTCAGAAATGGCACTTCCCTTAATTCACATCCCTTGTTGCTTAAGCTTTCAGAAAAACTTTAGACTTCCCAGTAAAGAGAAGATTCTGACAATTTCACACATTTGCCTTTATGATCTACTAGCATGTTCGGTCTGTTCATTGTAGTAAGAAAACTCACATTTCATTCCCACCATTTTAATTTTATTGGATTTCAGTGAATATCAGAAGATTACTGCCCAAATAAAAGTATTACGGCATTGCAAGAGAATATATTTCTACTCTCAAAACTCTGTGCAATATGCACAAGTGTTAGATAAAACAAATTTAGAAAGGGCTTAGGCTATCTCGCAAAATTAAAAGCTTCCTTTATCATTAACCAAATAGGATGGTTTTGACATACATTAGGATGTGTTCTAACCTGGATGCGATAGTTGATACATAGCCAATGGACAGAACTCTGATTCCTACTTGTCCAGTGATTATTACTTTGTGTACACTGAAGATGCAGGCAGAACTCTTGGAGAGGTTAAGAGCTACCAAACGTCTCTCGTTATTTCTGTGGCGTAGATTTTGAAAAATGACATTCATTAAGAAGTACACATAGCCTACACACAGTACACATTTGCTTAAGGTGAGATAAGAAATCTTGATTACGCCAGTTCCGTGGCGATACAGTCTCAGATCAGTGACTGTGTAATAGTCCCTGCTTCTGAAGAATGGGAGTGCCAATTTTCATAAACATCATCTTCTCTTGGCTTCACCCAAATATTTTTAGCAGCAGGATGATTCCTGCTTTATCAAGGGATGGCCTGTGAGATGCAAACCGAGCACTGTTTTAACAGTGAATTTTCAATTAAGCAAGAGTCTGAAGTCAACAAAAGGAACCATATGGTTAGACTATAGAAAGTGTGACTGTGGGCTGTAGGTGGAGATGAAGGTAAGAGGGAGCAGGAAATAACTAAACACTGGCTGCCAGTCTGCTTCCAAGCTAAATACAAAGCGCTGGTTCTTACCTTTAAAGCCCTAAACGGCTCAGGTCCAGACTATTCGACAAACCGCATCTCCCACTATAGACCAACTCAGAAACTGCAGTCATCCAAGGAGGCCCTCCTCTCAGTCCCACGCCCGCCCCAAGAATGCGTGGTGAGAATGAGAGAAAGGGCTTCCTCCGTGGCTGCCCCCCACCTCTGGAACTCCCCTCCTAAGGAGTTAAAGATGGCCCCCTCCCTCCCTGCTTTCAAGAAACAGCTGAAGACATGCCTTTGCTCACTGGCTTACAAGGGAGCAGGAGTAGTTGGTAATGCAGTATTCCCTCGCTACTTTGCGGTTCGCTTATTGTGGACTCACTGTTTTGTGGATTTCAAAAAATATTAATTTAAAATATATATCATGGTATTTTCGCTGTTTTGTGGGGTTTTGCTGCCGCCACTCTCTAAAACACTTTCCTTTCTTAGTCCTCCCTCCCTCCAGCCTTGAAGGGCCTTTCCTTCATTTCCTTCACTTTATTTTAAGTTTATAAAGACTTAAAATAGTGTTTAACTACTAAAATAATGTATAAATATTTTTAAAAATAGAGCATCCCTACATTGCGGTTTTTCACTTATTGCGGGAGGTCCTGGAACCTAACCGCAGCAATAAGTAAGGGAACACTATACTATCATTATACCTCTGATTAATAGCTACCATCCGTATCCATGCCCTGCTCGCCCCACCAGCCCAATAGATATCTTGAGCAATGATCAATCTATTTGCCCCAAGGAACTGGGAAATTATTGCTTCTGTTCAATGTTTGATGTTTTGTCTCATGTTTGTTATAAAAGGCTGTGTTTTTTAAAATTTAATTTTAGTTGTTAAATCATAATTAGTGTTTATATGTTGGGTTGTTAAATTTTGTAAGTATGTATTCTTGCATTTGGGCATTGAATGTTTGCCTTTTATGTTTGTACCTCTGGGGAGATACAGTGGAATATAAATATATTATTATTATTATCAACATCAACATTTCATTTCTCAATCTCCCTGTTGCTGAAGTTATGTGGCAATGAAAGTGCAATCAGGGTAAGGAGAAGGTTTAGCTTTTAGGGTTATGGGGACATGGTCCTTCAATGGGACTGAATATTTATTTATTTATTTATTTATTGACTCGATTTTATACCGCCACTCCCGAGGCTCAGGGCGGTTTACAAGGAATATATAAACAGCAGAGATAAAACAGTGAATAAAAACTTTCAACAACTGTCAAAAGCCTGCCTGAACAGGTGGGTCTTCCATGCTCTACGGAAAGAGTTTAGATCTCGGAGGGCCTGAGTCTCAGGCGGCAGAGAGTTCCATAGCACCGGGCCTACGATGGAGAATGCCCTACACCGAGTTGCAATTAGGTGAAAACATCTTATACTAGGGATACAGAGAAGATTCAAGTCTTCTGACCGCAGTGATCTCGAGGGATTGTAAGGGAACAGGCGATCCTTTAGATACACTGGCCCCAGACCATGCAAGGCCTTAAAAGTGAGAACTAACACCTTGAAAGTGATCCGGAATTCAATCGGTAACCAATGCAGATCTCGCAGTATGGGTGTTACATGGCAACTCGCAGGCTTCCCTGCGAGGAGCCGGGCAACGGCGTTCTGCACTAGTTTAAGTTTCCGGGTCGCAGTCAAGGGAAGGCCAATGTAAAGAGCATTATAGTAGTCAAGTCTTGAGATGACCGTGGCCTAGAGCACCGAGGCCAGGTCATTCTGGGACAGGTAGGGAGCCAGCCGCTTCGCCTGGTGCAGGTGGAAGAATGCGGCCCTGCTGACAATGGAGATTTGGGTCTGCATTGACAGCAGGGGGTCCAAAAGGACTCCAAGGCTTTTTACAGATGATGACGGGCGTAATGCCTCGCCATCCAGGGTCGGCAGCTGGATATCCCTATCGCCCGGACGGCCCAGCCATCCACTCAGTGGTCCCAGAATCCTGGCAGATTGTAGGCAGAAATGAACAATGGGGAGAGGGGAGGCATGCAGAAGCTGAAATCCTGTACAGCAGGGGTGCTCAGAATGGTGATCGGGATCACCAGGGTGATCTTCGGGCCTCATCCTGGTGATCTTCAGGCTCCTGACCAGGTTTTTTTGCTGTTGGTCCTCTTCACGCACCCTTGCATGCTGCAAAGAAGTCCTCCGTCGTTGCTCCTCCCCGCTCCCTGCTCGCGCGCCGCCTCCAAAAGCTCCAGAGTCCAAGAGGCAGAATGGGCCCCCTCTTTTGGATTCCTCCTCCCTCCGTCCTTCTCCAGCCACTCAGAGTTGTAGGAGACCAAAGGGGGCGGGCCTGGATGATGCGATGCATGGCTGGCCCCGCGCGCATGCACAGAAGCACCCATTCTGCCTCTCAGACTTCTCGTGAGCTCTTGGAGGCAGCACGCATGCTGGCGGCATGGAAATAGGAGCAACGACGGAGGAGGAGAAGAAGGATGCTTTGGGGTCATTTCCTTACTGCATCTCAAAGGTCGGTCTTTTTACTTAGGGGTGGGTGCTTGATTGTACTGTGGCATGTCTCTTTGCTTATTTTTAATGTTTAAAAATGGCCTTTTAGCTCCAAAGCCTCTCTGCTTGCTTTGTTCCTTGAGAAATATATGTTGGGGAATATGGAAATGTGGGAGAAATGGGGTGGTTGGATGTATTTTTGCATGCCCCTTTTTTTACCTTGCTGAGTATTAAATGGCCTTGCAGTTCAAAAGCCTCTCTTCTTACTTTCTGGCTGATAATATGTGTGGTAATATGGCAGTGTGGGAGAAATGGGGTGGTTGGATGTATTTTTATGCTCTGTTTTATATTGTTGTTATCAAATTGAAATGTTGATGTTTTATAACTTCATTTTATGTAAACTGCCCCGAGCCTGCTGGAAGGAGCGGTACATAAAAATGAATAATAAATATAAAAAAATAAGAAAATAGTTATACGTTTTACATTTTTGGGTCGGTGATCTTTGGGACTTGGTTTTTTAATCAGTAGCTCCCATGCTGAAAAAGTGTGAGCACCCCTGCTGTACAGCTTCTCTTGTCCCAAGGGGTTTTTAAGGCCAGCCAAAAGAAAAGCCTCTTACCTATAATTTCCAATGTTCCTACTGAAAATTATTATTTCAGCAGAAAGATCTTGGTTCAGATTGGTTGTCTGCAAACAGTGTTCCTACAACAAGTACTAAGCATAAATTTCCGTATTCCATGTATCAAGTCATCACTGGGAGACAGACAATCTTATCAATCATAAAAGTTGCTATGATCTTATCAATCATGACAGTAACTCTGCATACATTAAGTGACATATTTGATATAACATAATACACTGTTCAGTGCCTCTGCATATCTTGAGACCTCAATCTAATGTGTAGTTCTTTTTAAGATAGTAAGTTGTTCTTTTCCAGATATTAGGTTTTACTTCTCAAAAATGTAAGATGAAAAGCTAATATGAAGTTTTAACACCAGATTCAACAATGTTGCAGAAACAGTTCAATTTTTTCCTTACATTACCTTGAGGAGTTCCTGTTAAGCAATGTCTCGTCATTATGCAAGTGATCTGTGACAATATGTCCCAATGGTTTAATTAACTCATTCACGCTAGATAATATTTACCTACTGTGAGCCAAATCCAACTGGTGACAACTATTAAGATTTGCATATCCAGAGGCTGCTTCAAATAATTATGGAAGCTTGATATTTGGAGGTGGAGTAAGATACCATTAAGATTTTTGTTCTTCCTTTACAAAGCTGCTAACGGTTCATAGTAGGAACTGAGCCTTGCCATTACAGACCATGAGCAAGTCTGCCATGACCTCAATACATAAAGCAAGGGGAAAAAATGCCAGGTCAGCAGTTGCAACAGCAGTAGCCAATAAGTTATTTGGTACCAATGGGAACAACTAAGAGATGAATATTTAACACAGCAGAAGGAAAACATGGCTACACAAGGCTGCTCTTAAAATACTAACTGCAGGCAGCTTGCTCTGCACATATTTGGGAAAGATCTACAAGGATATGAAAATGAAACATGCAGAAACAAGTTCAGCTGGTCCAAAGAGCTGTGGCCAGATTGTTAGACGGGGTTGGCTACAGGGAACTCACATGTTGCAACAGATCTGCTGGCTGCTGGTCCAGACCCAATTCTAGTGACGGTTACAAACTACAAAAACATAAGCAACTCGTATCCAGGGTATCTTGTTACATCAAGGATAGAGTACTGAAACACATTCTACATGGGGTTGCCTTTGAAGACTGTTCGGAAGCATCATGTGGTCAAATGGGCGGCAGCCAGATTTCTAACTGGGGCAGCGTACAGGGAGCTCCACTGGCTGCCAGTCTGACACCGAGCATAATTCAAAGTGCTGGCTTTAGCCTATAAAGCCCTAAACGGTTTCAGCCCAGCTTACCTGTCCAAGCATATCTCTTTCTATGATCCACCTCAGAGATTAAGATCGTCTGGGGAGGCCCTGCTCTCAATTCCACCTTCCTTGCAAACATGATTGGTGGGGACAAGACAGGGCCTTCTCAGGGGTGGCCCCTCGACTATGGACCTCCCTCCCTAGTGAAATCAGAGCAACCCCCTCCCTCCTGACATTCAGGAAGAAAGGAAAAACGTGGCTATGTGACCAAGCTTTCGGACAGCAAAGCTCATAGTGCATTTTGGATGGCATGATTTTAACAACTGTTTTTAAATTGTGTTGTTTATTGGTGGGTTTTAGTATAAATATTATATTAGCAATGTTTAATTTTTTATGCTTTATGTGTAAATGTTCTTTTATGTTTATGTTAATTTGGTTAGGTTAATTTATGTTGTTGTCTTGCTATTATCTTTTGGTTTTCACATGTATGTACGGCATTGAATTTTGCCTTTATAATGTTGGAAACTGCTTTGAGTTTCTTTAGGGGGAAGTGGTATATAAATGTAGTAAATAAATAAGTACTTGAAGGACCACACTCTCCCACACAAGCCATGCTATCTTTTGAAATCTTCTGGTGAGGCCCTTTTCTCTATTCCACCACTTTGATATTAGATTTGGGGAGAACATGGGAGAGGGCCTTCTCAGTGGTTGTTCCCAGGCTCTATAGCTGCATTCCAACAGAAAATAGATTAGTATCCTTCTTGCTATCTCTCCACGTTGTTATGGTAGGCCTCTGAAGACTGATTATCTACGGCAGCGGTTCTCAAACTTTGCTCCGCGGAGCCCTTAGGGCTCTACAAAACAGGGTCAGGAGCTCCCCCGCCCGTCTGCTCACCTAGGTAGCATGTGGCTTGCAGGACAAGCCAATGGCATGGTCTGTGGGACTCCCCCCCCCCCCCGCCACCATGGCCTGAAAGGCTTCCCTGCCACCTATTTGACTGAGTTTCCTGCATGGCAGAAACAGATTGGACTGGATGGCCCCTGGAGTTTCTATCATCATCATCATCATCATCATCATCATCATCATTATCATCAAAACTGGATGCCCCATGGGGTCTTCCACTGAAATACTGTTACGTTTATGTTAGTTAAACTTTTTCTTCATTTTAAATATTGCATTGTTCTTTCATTTTTTTGCACTACAAATGAGATATGTGCAGCGTGCATAGGAATTCATTCAATTTTTTTCAATTAGTTCACACTCTCCATTCACCTGCCGCTGACCCCACCTGCCTGTCAAATTTTAAAGCAGAATGTGGCCCCGGTGTCCAAAGGTTTCTTGGGGCTCCATGAGAAACTTTTCCTTCAAAAAGGGCTCCGTGGCTTTAAAAGTTTAAGAACCCCATAAGCCTTCCATAACGTGCTGTGCTGTTTTCTTTTCAATTGTTCCTATCTTAACTGGCTTTAATGTTTGGATAGTTTTACAGTATTTTTTAACGTTTGTATGCTGTGATTATTTTAGATATGTTTATCTGAATGTTGTCGGCTGCCTTGAGACTCTATCTGAGAAAGGCGGGATAAAAATAAAGAACAGGGAACCATAGAGACTATAAAATCTTATCCTAACCACACAAAAAATGGCTCCTGTGAATAAAGAACCATGTACACAAGTACAATGATAATTCATAACATGACAGCGCCAGGCAGTATGGTTCTTGACCATGACATCAGAATCCTGGTAGAAGGGAGCATCACTTTTATGGGGCAAACTCAGAAAATCTACAAATCAGGATCAGGCAAAAAGCATGGCTTGCTGTAAACAAAGATGGGAACTGTCTGCAGAAGGGAACACGTAGATAAGAATCTCCTCAGTAATAGTTCCAGCAATAGTGAAGCACAGCCCTCTTTTCAGGGCTTGTAATATGGGCTTGAAATAGAATATGTTAAGGTAAAGCTAAAGGTTTTCCCCTGGCATTAGGTCCAGTCGTGTCTGACTCTGAGGGTTGGTGCTCATCTCCATTTCTAAGCTGAAGAGCTGGTGTTGTCCGTAGACACCTCCTCGGTAAGGCCAACATGACTGCATGGAGCGCTGTTACTTTCTCGCCGGAGCAGTACCTATTGATCTACTCACATTTGCATGTTTTCGAACTGCTAGGTTGGCAGAAGCTGGGCCAACACAGGAGCTCACGCTGCTCCCCACATTCAAACCTGCGACCTTTCAGTCAGCAAGTTCAGCAGCTCAACGCTTTAACCCGCTGTGCCATATGTTATCTTATGTTAAACTAATTTAAACAGAATCAAACTATCGGTCCTTTTTGACTATTTCTACATCACACTTCCCAAACTTTCTACCTGTTTGAATTGCAGTTCCTATCATTCTAGAACACTTGCCATGTAGGAACTAAAGCCTGTCATATCAGGAGGATGCCAGTCTGATCGGTATGGACCAGAAGAAGTCTTTCAGAGTCTTGAGCAAACATATCTTGTCTTTACTATGTCTGGAATCCCCTTTGGTCTCGAAATGTCAGGAACAAAAATCTAGCTCTTTCCAACCGAGAAAAGGGAAGAAAGGTTTGATGAGAGATATATCAGTTCTGCTTCTGAATATTTTGTACAAACAAATATGAATGCGGCTAACCCAGTTTTGCAAGGAGCCCCAAAAATATCCTGGAGGGAAAAGAAACAAGGCATCATGCCATCTTGAACAATCCAGTTTTCTGCTGCTGTTATTGCAGCTGGTTGCAAAAATGGCCATTAAGCTGAGACAGAGGGGGAGAGCCACTAATGCCTCCTCAAGGGCAAATTTTGATTACAGAATGGTGGTTGCTGAAAAATACTATTTGCAGTTAAGACATTGTCATAACCAGTTAAAAGAAAACATGCAAATTTTGTTTTCGGAACATGTTCTGGCCTACATTCTGTAAAATCTCCCAAAATAAAACGTATAGTGTAAGATGCCATTTGTTTAGCTGGATGAGTTCATGCATGGAAAATACAGAGAACATGTTTGGTCAGAGTCATGAGCTTTGGATGGAACAACAACAAAAAAAACACTCCAATAAGAAAGGTGAAAAGATCTCTGAGATGTGCTTCTGCGGGGAGGTGTAGTTGTCTGAGTATTGATCTATAACTCTGGAGACCGTGGGAATGTCACACTCAGAGCCCTTCCACACAGCCATTTAACCCAGAATATCAAGGCAGATATCAAAGAGCCCACAGTGACACAGTGGGTTAAACCCTTGTGCCGGCTGGATTGATGACCGCTAGGTCAGAGGTTCAAATCCCGGGAGACTACAGATGAGCTTCCTCTGTCAGTTCCAGCTCCCCATGTGGGGACATGAGAGAAGCCTTCCACAAGGATGGTAAAACATCAAAAATATCCAGGCATCCCCTGAGCAATGTCCTTGCAGACGGTCAATTCTCTCACACCAGAAGCGACTTGCAGTTTTTCAAGTCGCTCCTAACATGAAAACAAAGGGCAGATACTCCACAATATCTGCTTTGAACTGGCTTATCTGAGTCCACACTGCCATATAATCTAGTTCAATGTGAATTTTACACAACCGTGTAGAATGGGCCTCAGAGGAAGGAACTTGCAAACCTACTTTGAACAAATCTTGCTTTAAAAAAAAAATCTGTGCCAGGTTTGCCGGGTCACTATAAATTGGAAACAACTTGAAGGAATCAAATCTTTTCAAAAATAAAACTGGGAACATAAACTTTGCTTTCCAGGATCAGTTTGGTGATCCAATTTTAATCTCATTACATTAGCTGGAATGAAAGACGCTCCAAATCCAAGGTTCAGCTGAAATTTGTCCTGAACGTACAGAAAAAAAAAGTGTGTGTGCAGAAAGATGTGGATAGAAAAAGTTTTTAAAATGACAGTACAAATGACAGCGGCTGAAATGGGGATATTGTTTACTGTTGTGCATAACATAAATATCCAAGGAGTTTTGTATGTAACCCTGTGCACATATCCTGCTATAAAAAGTACATCAGAGAAGAACTGAAATATCCATTCTGGATGAGCTAAAAAGAAAACAAGGGTAGGAAAAAGTCAGGGTGTGCCAGGGTTGCTTCGAAAAATGTTTACATTTTGGCTCATGAGGATTATATTTCATTTAGTCATGCTGACTCATAAGAACTGTAATTTATTTTTAGAGACCTAAAATTCAATGACATAATACACATTGAGACCACAAGAAAGATAGGAAGGCCCTCGCCTATAAGACATCTGCTTAGGAAGGATGCAGAAGATATTCTATGCAATGACACCATAGAGCAGCGTTTCTCAACCTGGAGGTCGGGACCCCTGGGGGGGGGGGGTTGCAAGAGGGTGCCAGAGGGGTCGACAAAGACAATCAGAAAACGTAATATTTTCATAAGGGTTCTGTGTGGGAAATTTGGCCCAATTCTATCATTGGTGGAATTCAGAATGCTCCTTGATTGTAGGTGAGCTATAAATCCCAGCAACTACAACTCCCAAATGGCAAGATCTATTTCCCTCAAACTCCACCAGTGTTCACATTTGGGCATATTGAGGATTTGTGTCAAGTTTGGTCCAAAGCAATCATTGTCTGAGTCCACAGAGCTATCTAGATGTAGGTGAACTACAACTCCAAAACTCAAGGCCAATGCCCAACAAACCCTTCTAGTATTTTCTGTTGGTCATGGGAGTTCTGTGTGGCAAGTTTGGTACAATTCCATCATTGGTGGAGTTCAGAATGCTCGTAGTTGGTAGTTTAACCATGAATCCCAGCAACTACAATTCCCAAATGTCAAGATCAATCCCCTCCAACCCCACCAGTATTCAAATTTGAGTGTATTTGGTATTTGTGCCAAATTTGGTCCAGTGAATGAAAATAATAACATCTCCCTGAAGGGACTCGGGGTGGCTTACAAGGGGACAAGCCCGAAAATACAGATTAAAACACACACAATAAAATAAAACAAACAACAAAACATCAGAAAAAACATATCACAATCACTTGAACAAGCATTTAAAAACCATATTGTGGCTGAACGATTAGGTGGTGAATACGGATGGCTTAGGGTATGTGCAATGGTTCCTAAATAGAACCAAGGGAAAGTGCAAGTGTTAATTCAAATTCAGTAAAGCCCAGCTGGAAGGGTAATGTCCTTAGCCATTAAAAAAAAGTCAGGATTACAGGAAGGAGGGCCAAACTAAAGTGAGGAGCTTTGGTGAGATTGAACCAATTCTCTGGTGAACTGCCTAGTCAAATCCAATTCACCAGATAGTTCATATCAGATATTTATGTTACGATTCATAACAGTAGCAAAATTACAGTTATGAAGTAGCAATGAAAATAATTTTATGGTTGGGGGTCACCACAACATGAGAAACTGTATTAAGGGGACGCGGCATTAGGAAGGTTGAGAAACACTGCCTTAGAAGTACAATAGGTACCAGCGTTGATATCATTCTAGTATCAAACAAAAATATAGTTGTTTATTAAGTGTGGCTTAATGTCTGACACAAATCCATATATGTGCATGGTTTTAAATCATTTTAAACTGTTTTCATTTGTTTTACACTGTTTTCGTATTACTTAATATATTATTTAACAACCTTTTGAAATTATTTACAGTATATCATCCACATTCTTTAGACTGGTCAAGCTGATTTTTTCCATGTCTCCCTAAGATCTTGAGACATTTATATGGAATATAATACTGTACTTGAGAGAATGAATGAATTAATGAATGAATAGAAGAGGAAAAACATTAACTGAACTCTATTTTAGATCATTTCAATCTAGAATCTTTAATCAAGGAAAAGCCAAAGTGCTATTAAATAAATATATGTATATGTGGGCATACATGAGATGTAATGTTTAAAAACCTATGCCTAAGAAATTCCAAGCGCCCTATGAAATGACTGGTAGTGGTTATTCAGAGCTGTGGATTGGGGTGTCATTTATATGCAGGCAACACCCAGCTGTCGCTCTTCTTTTCATCAAATTCCAGTGAAGCAGTGATGTTCTGAATCACCGTGCGGCTTTGGTAATGGATTGGATGAAGGGAAATAATCTGAGGTTCAGTCCAGACAAGAAAAAAGTGGTTAATGGGTGGTCTGTCTGTCTGAGCGATGCTCAATCTGTTCCATTTCAGTTTGCACTTGAAACTCACATTGTTACTAGAATCTTTCTATATTAGAGCTGCAGTTCTCACAAATCCATTTTGAATGTCTTTTATTGCCTCTCACGTTGGATAAAGAATCTGTGGATACAGTGAGCCAACTGTATTTCATTATGCTCTAATACAGTATATTTTTAAAAACTCTTTTTTTCCACACATAGTTGTTTGGCTCTCAGGCAGTACAAAAATGCAGTAAATAAACAGCACAGCAAGAGAGTCGTGAGAGCCAAAAGAGAAATGCAGGAAGTTTCTTCCCAGCCATTTGAAGATTCCAAAAAGGGGGACAAGGGGGAAGTCAGATTCAAAAAGCCTTCCCCGGAACACCAGTTTGATGACAGATGAAGCCCACAAAACGGGAGAGGGAATACTGGAACAAGATGTGCACACTTTTTAAACATGATGGCTTTTTAGCCTAAAACACATAACAAACCACTAATTATATAAGTTCCTGGAAAACTATGGTTAAGAATTTAAAAAGATTGTTTTTTTATAAATGATACTGTCACTCTTTATAGAATGTAGCACAACTCCTTCCCTTCTCCATCTCTCCAAACAAACCTTCCTGTAACTTCCTCTTGAACTAAGCCGCCAATCAAACAATAAATGCATGGAGGCTAGCAATATCGAATCATACAAACAAACATGAATCAGAGTGCAATCTTATGGGTAAATGTTTATATTCTATATGCACCTTGACATTAAGTCTAGTCGTGTCCAACTCTGGGGAGTCGTGCTCATCTCCATTTCTAAGCCAAAGACCTGGCGTTGTCCGTAGACACCTTCTAAGCCATGTGGTCAGCATGACTGCATGGAGCGCCATTACCTTCCCACAGAAGGGTACCTATTGATCTACTCACATATGCACCATTAGGAACTAAAAAGGTAAAGGTTTCCTCTTGACATTAAGTCTAGTTGTGTCCAACTCTAGGGGGTCGTGCTCATCTCTATTTCTAAGCCAAAGAGTCAGCATTGTCTGTAGACACCTCCTAGGTGATGTGGCCAGCATGATTGAACGGAGCGCCGTTACCTTCCCGCAGAAGCGGTACCTATTGATCTACTCACATTTGCATGTTTTTGAACTGTTAGGTTGGTGGAAGCTGGGGCTAACAGCGAGAGTTCACCCCACTCCCTGGATTCAAACCACCAACCTTTCAGTCAGCAAGTTCAGCAGCTTGGTGGTCTAACCCACTGTGCCCCCTTTAGGAACTAAGAGTAAACAAATAGAATTTTGAAAAAGGTACAAGGATGAAGACTTAAAACTATTCAGACATTTTAACATGTGCCCTTCTGTTATCTAATGAGATTCAGGGCAAGTCAGGAAGTGGGTTCTCAAAACCTATCTGTTTCAGACAAGTCTATTAATTTTAGAAAATATCAATGAACGCAGAATACAAACTGTATTCGGTTAACAAGGAGATGGCACCTTCCCTGAAATGTCTATCCTTTGTAGGGCATAAACAGGGTAGTAGGCCCAAAACAGCTTATACAACTATCTCCTGGGACATATCAATGCTGTTCAGATACTTAAAAGTTTTTTAAAGAAATGTATTAGCCGTGAAAGGCCATTCTGTTCCAGCAGCAGTATTTGAAAGTATCTGAGAGAAGATGATAAAGATTACATGAAATCTTTGAGAAAGTTATTGTTCTGGTACATAATTCTTCACAATTAAAGTAAAGCCTGACACAGTCACAACATCACAGTTTGAGTTTTAATTTTTGTTGCCATTTATGAAGGTAGTAGTAGTCATGGCTTAATTGTTGTACTAATTAATCCAGGCCACTGGAAGGTGTGTATTGGCAAGTAGCAGGAAAACCTGATCGACACCTTGCCACAGATAAGTTCTGTTAGTCATGGTTTGTTTTAGTATAACTACGATTACCAGAAGGCTACTTCAAATTATAGAATAGTTTTAGACGACACAACAAGCTGGTAAATCATATTGTGAATGGCATACTACCGCATTCACTTCACTCCCACAAGCCAAAGCACTGCATATTGTAAAAAAGTTAGCGCTATTAAAGTCTGGAATAATTGATTCACAGCACACCTGACACAGAAAACACAAACCACTAATGTTTGTATTAGTCTTTCATATAAAATAAGAGAGTAACAGATATACCCTTGGAGTGGAAACCAACATACAGATTGTGTATGCTGTAAGGCAGTGGTTCTCAACCTTCCTAATGCCACGACCCCTTAATATGGTTCCTTATGTTGTGGTAACCCCCAACCATGAAATTATTTTCATTGCTACTTCATAACTGTAATTTTGCTACTGCTGCACATTGTAATGTAAATATCTGATATGCAGGATGAATTGACTGGACCAAATTTGGAACAAATATCTGATACGTCCAAATTTGAATACTGGTGGGGTTGGGGGGGGGGAGCTTATAGATTTTGTCATTTGGGATTTGTTGTTGTTGGGATTCATAGTACAAGCAAAGAGCACTCTGAACTCCACCAACAATGGAATTGAACCAGACTTGGCACACAGAACTCCCACGACCAACAGAAAATACTGGAAGTGTTTGGTGGGCACTGACCTTGAGTTTCGGAGTTATAGTTTACCTACATCCAGAGAGCACTATGGACTTAAACAATGAGGGATGTGGACCAAACTTGGCACAAATACTCAATATGCCCAAATGTGAACACTGGTGGAATTTGGGGAAAATAGACTTGACATTTGGGAGTTGTAGTTGCTGGGATTTATAGTTCACCTACAATCAAGGAGCATTCTGAACCCCACCGATAGAATTGGGCCAAACTTCCCACACAGAATCCCCATGACCAACAGAAAATACTGTGTTTCCTGATAGTCTTTGGTGATCCTTCTGGTGCTCCCCTCGTGACCCCCCAGGGGGTCCCGAAACCCAGGTTGAGAAACACTGTCATAAGGTATCTTTTTCACTAACATTTATCTGTTAGTCTAAAAGGATAACATTAATGCATTAAGTTTTGCAATAATCATATGTGGTTGGCTAAAGAACAATACACAACAATGTGGCGTTTTGAGGCGAACATGCCCTCCTCCCATCATTACCAAGCTATTTGTTCTTGGGTTTAGCTCACTATTGAAACACATTTGTGCAGCACAACTATCTGGCATCCAATAAACCACAGCCATCACCAGCAGCCTCAACACAAATGGAAAGAGAGACATCCGCCTATGTTATGTTCCTAATTAAATCAGGGAGAACTAAAATTATAGAAAGACACCTCTGGATCAGATATAAGTATGCTTGATATATATGTCTGCATTAATGTGGAGAGAGAGAACAGGAGAAGAGTGTTGAGTTTGGGTTACAAGCCAATTACGTGCAAAGCTACTTGATGGAGAAATCCATCTGTGATTTCATCAAGAGCATTACAAAAACTGTTTCCCTATAGACTGTCTAGATATTATTGATTATTTTTCCTGTTGCCGCTGTTGTCTGTCACTAATGGGGCTTGAAATTAAAACAGCTATGTTTACTTTGCAGACTGCCATTTACAACACAAGCTTGTCTCTCGGAACAGACTCTGTCTGTAGACACCCAACAAACCCCTGAACAGGTTTGTGGAAGGGACAGGATTTTGTGCATTTCACATTTGAACAGGATTCATAAAACCTAACTATTTAATATTATTTCATTTTAATAGCTTGCTAATAGGAAGGATTTCATTCATACCCAGGAATCCAGCATAATTAATACCATCCTGTGGTCAGCTATAAGCAGTCATAATGGTTGATTACAATGAAATTAGTTGGGAATTCTCAGCCTCAGAGAGCCGACTGCTGTAACATATAGAATATTTAGCAAACACTTAACGGACTGAATTAGAGGTAATTCCTTTTGGATGAAAAACATTCTGGAGTAAAAAGAAAATAAATGCCAGCTTTTTAAAACTCTTGTGTTATGGATCTCTACATCTTTAAAAAACACTGAAATACATACTAGAATAGCTAAAGCCATTATGCACATCCAAAAATAGAACTATGAACCACATCCACTAAGGTATAAAACCTTTTGCATTACTAAACAAATTGGAGACAAGGAACCATTAGTGGTTTACTCTCCATTCTAGTGCCTCTCATTTCTGTATATTTAGAAGTATTTTTATGTTCTCCCTATGCTAAAAGCATAAGCATTTGATTGTGTGTAATCGGTTGATAGTATACAAAGCCCAGGTACTACAAGTATATTTATCAAGAGCACTATATTTTGCATGTTTACATGCCAGCATCCTCTTTACTTCTGTGTAGTTATGGTACATGTTAACTGTACATATACAACAGCATGCTGTAAGTAAGCCTCATCGCGTCAGCAACAACCAGCACAATCTTCTTTCATTTCAAACCACATTTTCTGCTACAAACATTAAGCAGTGTTGTTTAAGTTTCATACATGTAAGTTGAGTATCCCTTATTCGAGAAGCATGGGATCAGAAGTATTCTGAATTTTGAAATTTGTATTTTTATGTCTTACAACTGTTCTCATCATAGGTTATTGCGCACTGTTTTGAGTTGAAATTTTGTTCTATATGTTATTTTGGTTTTATTTTGTATTGTGTGTTCATTATACATTGTTTAAGGCACATATGTAAGCTGAAACCGAGTCCCTTCGGGGAGATGAAGGTGGGGGGTACAAAACTAAAGTGATTATTATTATTATTTCTCTCGGCATTCATTCGCGAATGAAGATTCTTAGGAAGGACTCATCCCACACTTTTTACAAGTGCGTTGATGGCTAAAAAGGCCAATCTGAGATAGGCAAGTTCAGTTGCAGAAAGCACAGCAGAAAGTCTCCTTGGGTGATGTTGTTTCCAAGTTGTGGTTCTTTCTGCGTTGTTTCTCTTCGAGACCCATTCGGCTTGTCTTCTCAAAAGAGGCCGGAGCATTGTGGATAGTGCGTCTCCATGCCTCCCAGTGTGAGGCCAGGGTGGACCACTGTTGGTGATTAATCTGGCTGAGCATGAGATGTTGTTTCAGGGAGTCCTTATATCTCTATTATTATTATTATTATTAACCTACATCAAGTACATGCATATAGATAATGAGATATCTTGGAGATGGAACCGAAGCCTAAACATGAAATTCATTTTTGTTTCATATATAACTTACACACATAGCATGAAGCTCATTTTATTTTGTCCATGAAAGTGTGTGTACTTTGAATTATCAGAAAGCACAGGTATCACTATTTCAGCTACTCATGAGGACAATTTGAATTTTGAACTATTTTGGATTTAGAAATTCCAGATACAGGATGTTCAACCTTTATGACATCTAATTTACTTAGGGAAAACCTGTCATGTACACGGAAGAATCAAGTGGCAATCGTCAGTTATTTGAATATAAGTCCCAAAATTTACATCATTTATTTTGGCATATTTCTATTGCCTAGAAGTCAAGGAGGAGAGAACCAAGTGGAATAAATTGAACTATCTCTCCAAAGCCTGCCATGCATTTCTGGGGCCTCAAGTATCATGCTGAGAAAAATGGAAGTCACAATTTGTTTATCTGATCATACTAATCCAAGACTCTGGCTGAGTAAGAATCAAAATGCAGTCATGTTTGCGTGACTCTCGTGGGAAGATGGCATTGTCAACTTAAAAATAGCAAATTCTATTGACTATAAGAAAACCATATTTCCTGTTAAAATGAGCTCCACACAATCAAAACAAATATGTTTTCTGATTTTACAAGTTTTGTTGTTGAATTGGCTTTTAAATACATCATTAAGTTTTATATTTTGTTTTCAGTTATTTCGTGCAAGGCCTTGAGTGCTATTTTTCCAATGGAAAGTTAGAAGAGAAATGTAAGAAATACACTCTTGCTGAATATAGCATGTCTGAGTCATAAAAGGGGGGCACAGGAGCATTGTACTCAACAGTCATGACCTGCCTGCCAAAATTGTGACTGGCAAAACCACCTCTGAGTACTCTTTGCCTAAAAGAAATCCTATGAACGTCATGCAATATCTAGAGGGATTTGAGTTTGAAGGCACACATATGCAGTTGCACGCAAACACACAGAAAGTTAGAAACTGTAATTTCTACAAAAAATCTTTGCTGTCAGTGGAAATAAATACTGAAAGGATGATGGGGTTCACATCTCATTTTTACAGGTTATTGAATATTACTAAAAACTAGTCCATTATTATTATCATGCCATGATTTATATGGATGATTGAACTATCCCATTAGGCTTAATGCTCCGGACCATTTCCGCTACCTAGGCAGCCACCTCTCCATAAAAGTCAACATTGACACTGGAATACAACACCACCTGAGCTCTGCGAATGCAGCATTTTTCCAAATGAAGCAGAGAGTGTTTGAGGATCGGGTCATCTGTAGAGAGACCAAGATGCTTGTTTATAAAGCTATTGTCCTCCCAACGCCTGTGAAACATGGACTGTCTACAGATGTCACATTCAACTCCTGGAACAATTACATAAGCGTTGCCTCTGAAAAATCCTGCAAATCTCTTGGGAAGACAGACGGTCAAATGTCAGCGTGCTGGACGTAGCAAAGACCACCAGTATTGAAGCAATGCTCCTACACCATCAACTCCGATGGACTGGCCACGTTGTCCGAATGCCCGATCACCGGCTCCCAAAGCAGTTACTATACTCCTGACTCAAGAATGGGAAATGTAATGTTGGTGGACAGGAAAAGAGATTTAAAGAGAAGCTTAAAGTCAACCTTAAAAACAATGGCATAGACACCGAGAACTGGAAAGCCCTGACTCTTGAGCGCTCTATCTGGAGGTCAGCTGTGACCAGCAGTGCTGTGGAATTCAAAGAGGCACAAATGAAGGATGAAAGGGAGAAATGTGCCAAGAGGAAGGCATGTCAATCCAACCTGGAAACCGATGTCCTCACTGTGGGAGAACATGCGGATCAAGAATGGGGCTCCACAGCCACCTGCGGCTAAGTCACTACACTTGGAGGACAATCATCCTCGGACTAAGAGAGATCACTTAAGTAATGCTCTTGGTAGGATTTTTTTTCTTTTTCAAAGAGATTTTTCACAATAAATCAAGACCTTATCCCTAGTAACCATCCAAAACAAGGAAAAAGGAAAGCCTCTACAGAAACATTTAACAAATGAGCAGGTTCTTATAGGAGCAGGCAGTTCTTTAGTTTCCTCAGTCCTGTTTCATTAAGGCTTTATAGCTGATAAGCAGCATTACGAATTATGTTAACAAATTGTTAGCCAATGCAGATTCTGCTCAGAGTATACTGAGCGGAATATTTTCAGTCTCATTAACTACTACATTCAGGTAAAATTCTGAACCACATAGTTGGGGATGGAATCCAGAATCCTGTTACTACACTGCATCGGTGTAACAGGCTTCCAACCGCTGACAAATAGTTGAATTCAGGCAGCTGTAGGTACCAAATGTTCTCTGAGGAATCTGTTGGGTGGCAGAGACAGCCTACACCATGTCATTCAGCCCTGCCTTTACACAACATATGAAAAGAACATTTTTTGGATTAATAGCATCCCCTTTAAAATTGCTGCTTCAATTGGGGACGGAGAAAACTAGGTACCAACTACCATAATATCTGGCCTGTAGTGGGAAGCCTTGCTATCCCTGATAACCAGACTATAAGGGCCAGAGCCTTCCATGACTTCTTCAGGGAGGAATAGAAATCCTCAGGGCTAATATTAGTTCATATATGTATTTATGTAGGCAGGGCATTTATATCCTGTCCTTCTTACCCTGAAGGGTACCCACCCAGAGTGGCTTACAAATTATATGTACATACAATATATTATATTATTAACATAGCAAAATATTAGTATTATATATTACTATATTGTTCTATACCACTGTACTGCAATATTATTAGTAATATTACATGTAATATAAAATATATAATTACTATTCTAATTATTATATTTTATTATTATATTGTATAATATTATACATTATAATAATACAATATAATAATAATTAGATCAATATTATATTTAGTATTTATTTAGTTATTTATTTATTATTTATTTATTTATTTATTATTTCAAACTTCTATTACTGCCACTCCCCGAGGGCTCGGAGCGGTTCACAAGCTTGACATAAACCAAACAGGGTGACAACAATAATACATTACAACAACAAGGGAAAAGAGGAGGGATAGGGGGAGAAGCAGGGAGGAATAGAGGGCATGGAGGATAGGGGGCAGTACAGTGCCAGGGTCTTATAACAGCATAGCCTTGCAATCAAAAGAAGGAAGCTTGGGGGTTTCTGGGAGGATCTCTCGTGACTGGTTGCTAATGGGAAGGGTGCCCTCACTCCCTCTATGCAATCGTCCGGCGGAGGGCCTCCAACCTGCCAAGGAATTGACCTTCTTAAGCTTGGGACGTGTCCAAAGGAGCTCTCGTCGCTTGAAGCTCGAGTTCCAAAAGGTTCTGGGCACAAAAGTACATTCAATATGTACATACAATCTCTATCTCTATCTCTATACCTTTATAAAGCGGAATGTTTGTATGTATGTATGTATGTATGTATGTTTGTATGTTTGTATGTGTCCGGAGGGCGGAAGGACATGTGGCAGCTTTCGGATTGGCTCCCACTGTGGGGTTATTTGCATAAACAACTCCCATTGGCTAGCCAACGCGAACATTCCGAGACTCAAAAGTGCCAGAGGGAAGTAAGGAAAAGGCCTGAGGCAGTCAGGCATGATGGGAGTTTAGGTCCAATACACTTTGCAGCCCCCAACAATGAGACAACAAAACCAAACTTGGCACTCAGAACCCCCAAGACCCACTTTACGTCTTGGTGCAGTTTGAGGGAGGATGGGCCATGGATTGGCCAGCATTCCAACATCCCAAATATCAAAGGTGCCAGACAGAGTTCTTTACAAAAAGGCTTTCTTCAGCTGATTTTAAAAACTAGCCCTCAGCCTGAATTGACAGTAAGGCTCCCTCAATTATTATTATTAACTTGATTCTCCTGACTGGGCCTCAGCCGGATCTGAACCAAACTTGGCACACATAACCCCCATGATGCCCTTTACGTCCTGGTGCAGTTTGGGAAAGATGGACCACGGATTATGGGATTTGTAGTACTTCCAAGCACTTTGCTTCCCAAAGACCATTGTGGCCCCTAACAAAGACCGATAAATATCAAACTTGGCACACAGAGCCCCCATGACCCACTCTAAATCCTGCTGCAGTTTGGAGGAGGGCAGACCATGGATGATGGGACTTGCAGTACCTTCCCTCACTTTCCAAGACTGCTGCAAACCTAATCCAATCACTGATCAACACCAAACCTGGCACACAGAGCCCTCATGACCCAATATACATCCTGATGCAGGTTTGTGTGAGATGGACCACGGATGATGGGACTTGAAGTACCTTCACTCACTTCCTAAAAACAATACAACCCTCATCCATTCACCAATACAGATCAAACTTGGCGCACAGAGCCCCCATGACCCAATATACATCCTACTGCAATTTGGGGGAGGTTGGACTACAGAGGATGGGACTTCCAGTACCTTCAGTAATTTCATGATACCACTGTAACTCCCAATACTGATGGATTAAGACCAAACTTGGCACACAGGACCCCCAATGACCCACTCTACATCCTGCTGCACTTCTTCAAATGACCCTTTCTGGCACAACTAGCCACTGTGTCCCAAGCTAGTACATTATAATTATCAGCATAGCACAATATTAGTATTATATATTACTATATTGTCTATACCATATAATGCAATATTATTAGTAATATTAAATGTAATATATAATATACAATTATTATATCATATTATTATTAGTATTATATTGAATTACATTATAATATTGCTATTAATATTTACCCTACCCCCCTCCCCCAAATATACACAACAGCAATATTCCACAGGTGCAGCAGCTAAAACAACAGAACAGGAAGAGCTGGTGCACATCTCAGATCTGGTTTTGTTGGGTTTACAGCTCTATGGTATGAGAAAGAAACACTTTCACAACTCAGATAGTCCAAAATAAGCAGTGCAGAATAGTTTCGTCTTGTTCAATCAGCAGGCTTGACTTCCAGTAAGCATCCAGGTCAGACTACTGATCTTTCAAATACAAGCACTGTGCAACCTGAGACCTATATACTAACTGGGGTAACTTCTGCTGCATTGATCTCCCTGCTCAGAGTTTGATCTAAGAAACTGTTATTGCCAAAACACTTGGAAAAGTTACATTTTTGGACTACAGTTGCCAGAACTGCATGGGGATTGTGTGAGATGTAGTTTCACGCAGTCCCTCAAAAAATATACCTTTTTTCCAAGATCTGACCTGAAATATATATGACCTGATCTGACCTGTAGCCAAAGAGAGACTTTTTAGTGGCATCTCGTGGCCTCTGAATCATTTCCCCAGCGAAGCCCACATAAGCACCCTTGCTGTTGTCATTCGGATACCAGGAAAACAAATTCCTTTTCCCAGGCTTTTAAGAAATGCTAATGCTGGTATTTTTAATTGAAAGTAATTTAAATTGCATTGTCTGAACAGACTGTTGCTATTTTAGTTTGAATGTTTATTAATTCTGTTAATATGATATTTCTATTTGTTCATTCCTTGTAAACACGCATTTATGTTACAGAGGCAGGATACAAATTATGTAAATCAGAAAATAACTGGATGTAAATAGGTAAATAACTGGATGAGGTAACCTGATGGTACATTTTGTACTGAAAGGAACCCAGGCTGATTTGTTGTAGTCTTGCTCACTGAGAACCTCCGCCCTTGTTGTGCGATGCCAGTATTAATACAATATTCCCTATTCGGCAACAGTACTTCCAACAAGCTGAAAACATACTTGCTCTTCTTCCAATAAAAACAGGCTTTACTACTGTTTATGCTTGTTTTGCCCTGTAGACAAAACAGAAGAACAGCTGGAAACCTATCCTGGGAGGTGTCGCCTCAAACAAAAATGCTAAACTACATTCCACTTCAAAAACATTTTCTGTCTTGGAAGACTGGGAGGGGGAAATATTGCTCAATTTTAAAACAGTACATATGCAACTCTTGCATGTGTGTACGCTGCTAGTTTGAAATAAAAAAAACTTTCAAGCTCTCATAACCTAGGGGTCATCTGGATTGGAGCATGGCAAGCCCAAGGGTTGCATTCAGTGTCAAGAGGGAGCTATGTATACATACCCATACATATAAAGACAGGGAGCAAGAGAAGGCTTTAACACATACTGTACATGGAGAGATAGGGGAAGACTTCCAAGTCAGTGTGGGAGGAGACAGGTAAGGCTTCTCCTCCTAGCTACGCAGCTACTTTTAGTAGCACAGAAGGAATGGTTTTGGCACGGTATGCTCTTCCTCACAACAAATGATGCAGTGATGGAAATCCTTTCTCAAAAGAATACCGATCGCACCCCCCAAAAAATCAAAAGTAGCATGGAAGCAGGAGAGCTTTTGTGTGTGTGTGTGTGTGTGTGTGTGTGTGTGTCAGGAGCGACTTGAGAAATTGCAAGTCGCTTCTGGTGAGAGAATTGGCCATCTGCAAGAACGCTGCCCAAGGGACACCCAGATGTTTTACCATCATGTGGGAGGCTTCTCTCATGTCCTCGCATGAGAAGCTGGACCTGACCAACAGGAGCTCACCCGGCTCCCCAGATTCAAACCGTCAACCTTTCGGTCAGCAATCCTGCCAGCACAACCCATTGTGCCACTGGAGCCTAACCTTGAGGATGCTGCTTGTACCGTAACTGTTCACTAAGCGCAATGTAAGAACTTCTTTGCTGTGTGTTGCAGCAATTTAATTTCTACTAGTAAATTACTAGTAGAAAGTACTAGTAATACTGGAAAGAAGAGGATTGAACAGAAATGAGTTCCAAAGGCCCAAATGCACTTAGATCTTGCCTGGTCTTGGGAGCTAAGCAGAGTCAGCTCTGGTTAGTACTTAAATGGGAGACTGCCCATGAACTTCAGGGATCGGAGGCTATATTTCGGAAGAGGGAACTGGCAAAACCACTTCTGTGTATTCCTTGATTAAGAAAACCCCATGAATTTCATGTGATGGCAATAAGTCAACAGATGACTCGAAGGCACATACACACATAATTGTATATGAACATTTGATTCTTAACACTGGTGGCACCTCATTAGTATACTGCTACTAGCAGAGATATTTATATGAGAAAACCAGAGAAAGGCTTATTACACAGTCAAATGCCTTCCTGTTGAGTGGGATGCCATTGCAGATATTATGTTTGCGCTTGCTTTTAAAACAACACGGTAGCAATTTTCATATCTGTAGTTCACAACAGGAAACCTATAAAACTGTTGATGGTGTCAAGAAATTTAATTCAGGTAGCAATGGAAGTTGATTAGCATTTCACAACATTATCCATTCAGCTACTCATAAAGCACTTTCCTTACTTGGCCAGGGGCCATATACTCAACCCACCCAAATTCCCAGTGCTAAGTGCACAGATACCAGAGACACTACCCAAAAATCAATACCTTGCACGCTGCTTCCAACATTATGTAGTAAACCGCATCCAGCATTGTGAAAAACATCAAAATTTCTTAACTATCACAACCTCTGAGGATGCCTGCCATAGATGCAGGCGAAACGTCAGGAGAGAATGCTTCTGGAACATGGCCATACAGCCTGAAAATCTTACAACAACCCGGTGATTCCGGCCTTGAAAGCCTTCGACAACACATTCTTAACTATGTTAAAAGAGGAAATATTACTGGACATAGTTACATGGCCATTGGCCAAGCTGGGTGGTTGGATTCGGGGAATTTTCTCTTCTTTTTGGACCGCATCTTCCAGTCTCTGTCAGAGTAATTAATTTCTGTGAAAATCTGTAGGCATGTTCAAGCTGGCAATATAAAACGAACAAGATAGCTACAGTTCAACTGAAGCTGTACAAATTTAGCATATTTCTCTGTGCTAATTGCTTATGACTGAAATGGTCCATTCATCCCGAGATATGAGGCACTTGGAAAAGGAGCAGGACTCAGAAGTGCTTGATTCACTTCCCAACCTCAGTGACTCACTCTTATTCACTAACTTTACCCTTTACTCATCTGGAAATGAAATATAATACGAGCTATTACATAGAAACATTGGCAGATTTCACTGAATGACTAGCAAAATAACTGCTTTTTTCTTGTACTAAGAATAACCAGCAGCCCTTCAAGAATAGGTACCCCTTGACTGAGTTAGATCAGGGATCCTCAAACGTTTTAATTCTTTCCAACTGTATAGTTAACTTTCCTGATGGATTATATTCCATAGGCCAAATCTGGCTACCTTTGACACCACTCACATTTCTCATTCAACATAAATATGAAACTATCCCATTTAGTCTTATTTATGAAAACACCTGTCCACTCGTAGGTTCATTGGAAAGCTTACACACCATTATTATTACACAGATTTTAAAAATGTTTAAAAAATGGGAGTATAATTTTCAATATACCCCAGTCAGCATGATCACTAGCCATAAATGTTCCTGCTTTTAACTTATGCAAAATTTGAATAAACATAAAGAAATAAAAGATTGCATCAAAAACAATATGTAATATTTGCTTCAATGCTTGGCCTAACCCAGCGAAGAGTTTCTCTGTCATACCTTTTCTGGCAATTTATTATTTATTTATTTCCAACATTTCTACCCCGCTCTTCTCAACCCCCGAAGGGGGACTCAGAGCGGCCTAACAAAGGCAACAATTTGATGCCGAAACACAGTATAAATACAGTATAAAACCAAAAACATTGAGCATTAAAATACATTAAAATACAATTAACATTACTACATCATATACATTCACTTAAGTTAAAAACAGTGTTCCATCCATAATAGGAGCATTGAGCCATATCCATCAACTTGCCATTACAATCAATCCAAAGTGCTGTATTTTGCTAATGTGTAAACGCCTGGTCCCATAGCCAAGATTTCACTTTTTTCCTGAATGCCAGGAGGGATGGGGTTGATCGTATGATACTTGGAAGTGCGTTTCACAGACGGTGAGCCACCACCGAGAAGGCCCTATCTCTCGTCCCCACCAACCGCGTTTGAGAAGTCGGCGGGAGCGAGAGCAATCTTTGTGAGAACATAAGATAAAGGTAAAGGTTTCCCCTTGGCATTAAATCTAGCCATGCCTGACTCTTGGGGATGGTGCTCATCTCTATTTCTAATCCAAAGAGTTGCCGTTGTCCGTAGAAACCTCCGAAGTCATGTGGCTAGTATGACTGCATGGAATACTATTACCTTCCAGCAGAAGCAGGTACCTATTGATCTACTCATATTTGCATGTTTTCAAACTGCTAGATTGGCAGAAACTGGGTCTAACAGTGGGAGCTCACCCTGCTCCCCGGATTCAAACTGCCAACCTTTCGGTCAGCACGTTCAGCAGCTCAACGGTTTAACCCACTGCGCCATCAGGGGACCTTATATGTGACAACATATCAGACATTAATAGAAAATGAATTTTAACTGTGTGAACTTGAGGCTGGTTTGCATAGCTTGCCCCAATTTATCACAGATTATCCTTCCTCACTGCCACTAAGTGATAAACATATCTTGATGTATTTATAGTTTAAAACTTGGAATGCACAACTAGGGCAGTGTATACGTGGGTACTTCGCCACAACGAGTATACAAACAGGCATGTAAAGCCTGGCAATTATGTTCTCATTCCCAAATGAGCCTGGGGCACTCTCAATCAGCTGAAAGGATGTGAGCTGTCTTTGACTTTAGGTTTTATTACTGCAACTCCTTTAATGTCTCCATGTCATCAATAAACCACAATTTTATTTCGCCTGTGATTTCATTTCACTTTGACAAATCCTTGAACCTGTTTGAACCGGGAACGGAGAGAATCAAGTTTGTTACAGCCTTCAAAACAGTACAAGATACCTAGTAGTTATGGCCATTCTGATGCCCAGCTATATTTTCATATTTACACTTGATAAAAGTCCACCCTGACCTTCAGGAGCGAGTCTCGGTTTCATCTGTTGCCAGTCAACAATGGAGGCCCATCAGTAACCAATGTTTTTCATATACAAGATAGATCTGGTCAGGAGGATGGCAGAGCAATGTTTGGGAGAGAGAAGCACCACAAAGCTTCATGAAGCAGACAAATAGAGCACTGATAATTGGCAACAGGATAAAGGGATGAAGTGCAGGCTTCACCCGTTTTTCCACCCACAAATCATTTGAAAATGGGCTGGCACCCTTATGAACTGTTCTTTCAAACGGGTGACAGAGCGGCCATTGATACCATGGGAGGACAGATAAAACTCAGGACAGCCTAAAAGCAAACATCAGTTCCGAGTGGAAGGGAAGATACTGCATGTTAGATGGTAATAAATATTTAATCATGTTGAAATCTCTTCTTGACCAATGCACTGCAGTACTTTCCATATCACTGCACACAGCCCAAAGAGACCTGACCCAGGAAAGGGGATTTTTGTATGGAATTAATGTGTTGCATTAAAAAGGGCTGAGTTTTCATGTTGTTGCGGGAATGTCGGTGTTTTCAGAAATAAAATATGCCAAACCCAGGAACTGAAACCAGAATCTTAGCTACATCAGTTACTTTTTTTATATATATATATATTTATTAGGATTTTTCAACATTTACAGGGGGTGTTGCGGGGGATGGAAAGGCTGGGGAAGGCGGGGTAAAGGGAGGGGGTGCGTCTGGAAGGAGGAGTGTAGACAACGGGTCAGGGTGACTGGGGAAAGGGGGTACTTCCCGAGATGCTCCCCAAGGATGAAAGCCTTTTGTTTGTCCATTTTGTCTCTTTTGTCTCTTAGCACTTAGTCTATTGTGAGACTCCGAGTTAAATATCTTTTATGTCTATCCGTATTTTGTGTCCTTCATTCTGCAAATACTTTAAGAAGTCCGACCAGTCCGTTCCTCCAATCTTGTTTTTCATTTTTTGATCCAATAGGTCCATCTGGATCATGTCCCATATTTTCAAAATCCATTCTTCTAGATTCGGTGTGGACCTTTTCTTCCAGTGTCTTGCCAGCGTTATTCTGGCACATGCACTGAGGGTAAACATCATCCTGTCCTGGTTGTGGTTTAAGGTGTTATTGGTAATTCCTAGTTACTATTTTCCGCATGTCTCAGTGGCCTGAAGATAACCTATGGATCTTGACCAGATTCTGTTGGGCCCATCTCTGGCAGGGATTCTTACTAAAATATTAGGCTAAGCATGACCTGGCATGTACTGTTCTTTGAGCTAGCCATAGTTTATTTTAAGAGTTTCTTATCACGAACTCTTAATTTGCAAATTTAACATACTTTAATATAAATGCAAATTTAATATACAAATTTAATATGCATTTTAGCATTTTAAATAGTACAGCACATAACTGTGCAATCAGTCCATTCCTGCCTCATAGAGCCATTGATTCAGCAACCACATTACAATTACAAAATAAGAACACTTACTTAGTGTGTGTTGTATTTCCTCAGGACCTAGTGAGACTTATAACTGGGCAGAAATGTTTATAATCTATTATAACAATTCCACGTTTCCCTTTGGGAGCACAAAGAGGTGCACGGTTTATATGTTTCATAACAATCAATAAGGTTTGATTTACATTAAGTCTAGCCGTATCATCTCAATTTCTAAGCTGAAGAGCCGGTGTTTTCCATAGACACCTCTAAGGTCATGTGGCCAGCATGACTACATGGAGCAATGTTACCTTCCCACAGAAGTGATACCTGTTGATCTATTGACATTTTCATGTTTTCAAACTGCTAAGTTGGCAGAAGCTGGGGCTAACAGCGAGAGCTCACCCTGCTCCCCGGATTTGAACCGCCAACCTTTTGGTCAGCAAGTTCACCTGCTGCACCACCACATTATTAGTAGCCAAATGATGAAAAGTGTGTGTGTGTGTGGGGGGGGGGGAGAGATCAATTAAGTAGTTTGCCGCTATTAGGTTTTCTGCCACCCACCTGCAGCCTCATCCTGTTGACTGCAGTTAAATGCACATTTATTTTATTCCAAACTACTTCCAGTCAACCACAAGCCCTGCCCAGCACACAGTGGATAAGATCATGCATGAAACTTGAGTAGATCAGTGTAAGACAACGTATATCACTAGCAAAATGTCAGACAGAAGTCTCAATAGATACTGTATGAGTACATTACAGCATCCAACACTCTCTTCATTTCTCTCTGTTTATAATATTTTTTTAAATAGCAGCAGAGTTCTCTGTTCATATCTGTCTGATTGTAAAATAAATTATCCCCCTCTATTTCATCTAGATATGTTTTTATCTATTTCCACAACAGTGAAGCCTATAAAACAAGATTTGGAAATTTAAGACAGATTTACAAGAACGCGGCTCTTATAGTCTTTCCCCCATTACTCAAATCCTAAAATCCCCCACGGTATTTGCATTAGCTTCCCTTTATTTATATTCAGTTCCTCATGCCTCTTCCCCCATCCAGCAGCTGACAGGCACTTTTAATTTCCTCAGCATTGTGGATTCTTTGAACCTCACTGGATCCTTTCAAGTTCCTTCCACCAGCATTCCCTTTTCATTCCGTTCAGATAAGTGCTGATTACCTAGAAGGCTTATCTGACCCAAAGGGCTAGGTGCGCTGCTATCTGGAATTCTGTTTGGTTGCTGCCTGCGTCACTGCACATGGGAGCCAGAAGCCACTTTCCAGTATAATACAATATTGGCAGCTACACCTTCAGCAGGCAGAGGCTGAGAAATAAGATTCAAATTCAAGAGACTGGGAGCCAACCCTTTTCTGTCTTAAAGTGATTAAATTTAGAATGAATGCTGCCAGCCTGCTTTAAGTCACACTTGTCCAAACAAAGAATGCAAAGTGTCAAACGTATCTTTCTGAGTGAGACACTTCCAGCAGATCCTCCAATGTTTTGGTTGAAGAGACAGCTGAGAGACAAAACCTGTTCTGTCTTCCACTTGGCAATGAAAAGTTGATGACACAATGAAGTCACCCTCCTTTGTTGGGGTGAACGCTGTACTCCCACCACCTCTCCAAAAGATGCAGCATGATGCCGAAAGCTTGAAGGAGACCTTAAGTTATGAAATTTTAGGTGTCTTGAATGGAGATGGATTAACTAAGATTACCAAACCAGCAATTGAACTAACGTTTACCCAAGACGTACACCATACTGTTTCAGATCCATAGAGGAGAACAGAAACATGGGTCACCTATTGCCAACACCTACGACTCCTCGAACGCTTTCATCAGCGCTGTCTTCGCACAATCCTAAATATACACTGGACCGACTATGTGACTAATGTTGCTGTCCTTGAGCAAGCAGGGATCACCAGTATTGAGGCCATGCTATTGAGAACACAGCTGCGCTGGGCAGGGCAACTCTCTAGGATGGAGGACCACTGCCTCCCAAAGATACTACTCTATGGTGAAGTCGCCACGGATCAGCGCAAGAGAGGCGTCCCCAAAAAGAGATATAAGGACTCCCTGAAACAACATCTCAGGCTCGGCCAGACTGATCACCAACAATGGTCCACTCTGGCCTCACATCGGGAGGCATGGAGATGCACTATCCACAATGCTGCAGCCTCTTTCGAGAAGACACGCCAAATGGGTCTCGAAGAGAAATGACAACGCAGAAAGAACCGCAACTTGGAAACAACATCACCCAAGGAGACTTTCTGCTGTGCTTTCTGCAACCAAACTTGCCTATCTCAGATTGGCCTTTTTAGTCATCAACACGCTTGTAAAAAGTGTGGGATGAGTCCTTCCTAAGAATCTTTGTTCGCAAAGTAATGCCAAGAGACACCATACTGAGACTTACATCTGAGTAGATTCCCATCAGTTCAAAGTGCTAGTTAACTTAAGTCCTCAGGATATGGTTTGAGTCAAGCCCTCCCCCACTTATGTCAATTAATCTAACCACTGCAATGGCACTTGTCTTATATGTCTGTCACATCCACACTAAAATTATTCCACTGCCTAAAGTATATTTGTGGATTCAAGTCACCTATTGATTTACGATGACCAATGAGTTTCATAGGGTTTTCTTAAACAAGGAATACTCACAGGTAGTTTTGCCAGTCTCTTCTTCTGAAATATAGTCAACGGCACCTGGCATTCGTTGACATTCTTCAATTCAGTTTTGGTCTTATGTACTGAAGTCACCGGAGGAGGCCCTGCTCTCGGTCCCACCCCCATCTCAAGCACGGCTGGTGGGAATAAGAGAGGGGGGCCTTCTCCGTGATTGCTCCCCATCTCTGGAACTCCCTCCCTTAAGAAATAAAAACAGCCCTCACCCTCCTCTCTTTTAAGAAACTTTTGAAAATGTACTTATGCACTTTAGCACAGTGTTTTTCAACCTTTTTGGAGCCGCGGCACATTTTTTACATTTACAAACTCCTGGGGCACACCACCAACCAAAATGACACAAAATGACACTCTAACACAATAATACATATAGTTAATATGTTTTTAAATGTATTTATACACTCAGTGTGAAACCTGGGCCTGTTTTGATGGACACAACATAGGTATCCTGGCAGGAATGGCAGAAAGACACACACGAAGGTCTTGCTCAACAGCTGGGAGTTATAGTTCACTCGCAATCAAAGAGCATTCTGAACTCCACCAATGATGGAATGTGTAGCAACCCAGTTCCCTTTCGTGCCTGGGGGGCAGGGGGCAGCACCGGGGGTCCCACTTGCATTAGGGCCAGCTGCAGCTGATGAGGACATGGAGGAAGGGGATGACGAGGTAGCTGGGCCTTCCTCTCCCACAGAGAGCTTGGCCTGGGATGATGAATGGCCTGACGGCTATGATAGCTGGGAAAGTCAGGCTGACCCTGAGAGTGTTGACTCAGATCAGTATGAGAAACCAGGTGGTTTCGGTTCGCAGGAAAGGATCAGGGAAACAGTGGAGGATGAGCCCATGGAAGCTGAAAGGGAGTTCGGCTCTCACGAAGATAGCGACCCAGGTGCTGGGAGGCAAGGTCGGAGCTTTGATAGGAGACGGAGCATTGAGTCCAGCAGGAGAGATTGGCACCGCAGCCTAGTGCACCAGAGAAGCACTAGATCCCGTAGCACAGATTGGCGCCGCAGCCTAGAGCGTCGGGGGCCTCGCCAAGGGAATTAAGTATAGGATCCGTGGGAAAGGATCCTCAGTAGCTTGGCCACTTCTGATCAGAAGGGAGTGAAGCGAGCGAAGATCCACGGAGCCAGGATTAGGGCTCGTGCCATGCCAAGAAGTTTCTTGGGTTTACGTTCATGAACCTTGCCTTGTTTGCCTTGCCACGGACCAAGTCTGTTTTTGATCCGCTTTGTTTTGCGGAGCTTTGTTAAGCTTTTGTCTTTGGATTTTTCTAAGAACTCTTTACCTTCATTGCTACTTTGATACTTTTTATGGACAATTATCCTTTTCACCTGTTTTTTATTATTCAATAAATAGTTAGCTGATTACCGTCTCTGTGTGTGTGATTAAGGGGCTGGGCCGAGACCCTGCATCGTGACAGAATGGAATCAAACTTCTCACACAGAACTCCCATAACGTAGAGAAAATACTATAAGAGTTTGGCGGGCATTGACCTTGAGTTTTGGAGTTGTTGTTCACCTATATCCAGAGAGCACTGTGGAGGGGAGGTAGGAAGACATGGGGCGAGTCTGTGCAGTAGCGCCCACACGGGTCACGTCTTCCTCCCGCAGAAGCGGCAGCGTGAGCAAAGCGAGGCAAAGCAAGCAGAGCGAGGCTGGGAAGAAAGGAGCCCAAGTGGAGAAGAAAAAGTGTTCGGCAGGAGAGGGAAGAAAGGGTTTTGGAGATTCCAATTTCCAACGGCACACCTGATGATCGCTCACGGCACACTGGTTGGGAAACACTGCTTTAGCATATGGAGAGGAGGAGAACTAAGATACCTTAATCCACAGGAATGTTGGCGGACCCATTTGCACTATATGAAGGCTATGAAACACTTTTAATAAACACCTATGTTAGCCATTGCACATGTAATTTATTTCTAACTGCTTTTAATGACATATGTTTAATGTTCACTCATGTCTTAGTTTATTGTCGAATTGGTTAATTGCTACCTAGTTCCCATTTCGACGTTTAATGTCTTTCATTGTAAGTTATTTCTGATGTTGTTTGTACTTTGTAAGGCATTGAATGTTTGCCTGTCTCTGTGTATAAACTGCCCTGAATCCCTTTTGGGAAAGAGGGCAATCTAGAAATAAAGTTTTATTAGTAGTAGTATTACTATTATTGTTATTATTAATAATAATATTAAAGTAGTAACCAAAGCTAATACTGCTTAGCTTCCAAGATGGTGCAAAAAAAAGGTTACATTGAAATATTTAGCAACAAAGTATTCCTCATCTATTTTGCGTCGCCCCTGAATATCCACAGATTAGACATCCACCATCCATAGTTTGAAAATGTTCAAATCCAAAAAGGAAACCTTGATTTTTGTCACACCATTTTACTATGTTATTGAATATATCGTAAAAGTATTTGGGCATCTATGGATTTTCGAAAGCATAGGGTCCTGGAACCAAACCCTAGTGGATGCCAATGGAGTCACTGTTTTTTGTAGCCATACGTCTCCTTCAGTTCTCCACTGTGCCTGTACTTTGCAAGGTTAGGAGAAGAACATCCTTGTCAATGAGAAATAAAATTTAGTTAAGACTAACCAGTTGCATCGACTTCTTTACCAGTCCCCAGGTTATACACACAGACACCCAGCACTGGCTGGCCTTGTGTGTCACACACTCTAATCCTAGGGCAGCCCCGTCAGCAGAGACACTGACACTACAAGCAAATCAATCCTCTCAAAAAGTAATCTCTGCACTAGCCCAACTGCAGGACAGATGGCTTTGTACAACTGCTGATATAACTCTGTCTTACACTAAAAATCAAATCGGTATTATCAACTCATTTATCACTTTAATACAGAATTGGGCTAAACCCACATAAAGCAGAAAAAATTAGGGATTAGCCTAAAAGATGCCATTCAGTTCTTTCTTGTATACCTCTTAACACCAAGAGACACCTTTCCCCTCTCCTTTCTTCGCCAATTGTTAGCATCCAGTTTTGCTTTCAAAATATGATCAGCAGGATATGTGTGTGGTTAAACAAGTTACTATTAGGTTTTAAATAAACTTTTCTGCTTCTGGGTAAAGCCTGTGCCCTTTTGAAAACATTTTGAAATATCCAGCAATACCACACAGGTCTGCCAAAGTTTCATCCAACAGAGAAGGAAGGGGATAACCGCACATCAAACAGGTCGAAACATGTGCTGCGGTTGCCACACCACTGAATTTGTCATATCTCCTATGAGAATAACTAAAAGGAACCTCGCCTTTAAAAAAAAAAGCATTTGTATCAGCAGCTTTCTTTGGGTGGAGCAAGAACTCTTTGAAGCAGAAAAACAGTTCAGCTCTTATCACTGTAAATATATAGAGAAGAGTTCAGACTCTGGCTGCTGACATTTCCAAGAGTTAAAACTTGCTCTCCCTCAAGGACTTTCTGGGTAAATTCCAATGAAGTCTAAACAGGAAAAACTGTAATACTCCTTTGCAAAGCAATATTCAGATTACATGTCAGGTTGTGTGAATTATGATAGATTTATAACTCATCCTTCACAACCTTTTCACATGTTTTTTTTTCTCTGTTATGCAAAACATACCATTTTAGGCTATGTATAACCACATTTTACCATACTGACATTATATTAATATATTGGCTTTACTTTGCGAATGAAGATTCAGGAAGAACTCATCCCACGTTCTCTACAAGCGCGTTGATGATTCGGAGGTTGGGTGTGTCCTTCGAGCCTGTGCAATGGACCTTTCCAGTGGAGCGCAGCGTGCACAGAACTGGCCTCACCCTTTAAACCAAAGGTTCATATGCCAGGGCCTAGCAAGCTTAGGACGGTGGCAGCATGGTCCTCAGGTCGTAGGTTTGGTTCGAGTTTCCTTCTCTTAGATCAGGGGTGCTCACACTTTTTCAGCATGCGAGCTACTCTTAAAGCAACCAAGTCCAAAAGATCTACCTGCCCCTGCCGCCATGTGCTCCTGCGCGCTCCCGCCGCCGCGTGTTCTTGCCACCCCGCGTGCTCCTGCTCCTGTTTTCCGCCTGCGCAGTGCTTCTTCCGCCTGTGGGGCATTGCAGGAAGGAGAAAGCACAAGGCGGGGCATACCGCAGGCGAAAGAAGCACCGCGAAAGCAGAAGCCAGCAGCAGGAGCGCACATGCGTGCAGGGTGTTCGCGCGCATGGCAGGAGCGCCCCATCCGGCTGGTGAGGCCTGAAGATCACCTGGAAGAGGGCCGAAGATCTACTAGTAGCTCCCCAGCTATCTAATGAGCACCCCTGTCTTAGATGGTTGACCTTACAGGGTTAAATGAGCGCCATCTGCCTGGGTTTGAAATTAGAGTTTTCCTTCTCCTAGGATGGTTGCCAAAGGCTAGAGAGCCCATCCTGCCCGTTGACGCTCTTTGTCAGACCCTTCAGTTGTGACCTGTCTGGCATGGGAGGCCCTACCGGTGGCTATTATGCCACCGCCAGCACAGCTCACAAGTTAATTAGGGTATGCAAACCTCTCCCCCACAACAAGGGGGCACCAAACTTTTCCACTCAAGATCCCTTTTGACATTACTGACATTACTGACAATCCCAGTAGGATTTCCACAGCTCCTAAATTAGATGGGGTTTAAACATAAGTAAAAAAATGTTATGCAATGTCCAGATACAGAAAAAAATCTTAGCTAAATTATCAGTCCATGCAAATCAGCAATAGAACCAAAGTGCCCTTTCCTCACCTGAAAAATACCTGGCCCTGTAATTTGTGCTTAGCATTTGTTTTCCGCGCTCAACTCAAGGTGTTAATTCTTAACTTTAAGCATCTAAATGGCTTAGGGCCTGGTTATTTCCAAAGACAGCCTTGTTAAGGAGCCGGTTCAGTTATTACAATCAGAAAAAACCACCTGTTTAGAGTTGGATTATGACTCTGGAGGCCAGGATTCAAATCTACACTCAGTCATTGGAAGGTCTTGGGCAAGTCTTACTCTTTTAGCACGAAAAGGAGCAAAATCTGACCAAGAAAATACCATGATAGGGCTGCCATGGGACAGAAACCATTTGAAGGTATCCAACAATAATACAACAGGCACCCATGGGAAAAAAAGCTTTCACATATATTGATACGGAGCCCTCAGTGGCGCAATGGGTTAAACACTTGTGTTAGCAGGACTGCTGACTGAAAGGTCAGCAGTTCGAATCTAGGGAGCAGGGTGAGCTCCCGTCTGTTAGCTCCAGCTTCTCATTGGGGGGGGGGAGACACAAGAGGAGCCTCCCACGGGATGGTAAAATATCCAGACGTCCCCTTGCAGACAGCCAATTCTCTCACAATAGAAACAACTTGCAATTTCTCAAGTTGCTCCAGACACACAAAAAAACAGAAACGTATCTCAATGCTTCCCCTTCAAAGCTGAGGTTGAACCTCATGCTCTCAGCTTTTGGGGACTGCAACACACCTTTTCAACTTGCCCTTTAAATTTCTTTTAGTCAATTCAATATTGTTTTTAATGTGATTCCACTGCTATTTTTAGTATATATTATTACTGTCCACTTGAATTCTTGTATGCCACCTTGGTGACCTTCATAATTAATATGTTACGTTGCAGATGAAAATACCAATGAATCAAATATATTTAAAAGTTAAGAAGCTTAACATAAGAATTATGTTATCATGAGGATTTATAGAGGTAAAAGGAAGGAAGGGCTTCCAAACTGTGCAAGCCACAGGTTACCAGAAAATCCACAATTTCTTGATTTATTGTGACCTCTTCTTCAGGAAATTAATAACAAGGAGGAACGAAGTTGGGAGAAATAGGAAAATAAATGTGGCTGCATCTTCAAAACTATTTCCACATAAGCTTTTCTGGATACAAACCCATTTCTTTGGATGCACTACAGAGCAACAAATGTTATAGAAGCTGCACAGAGAAGCCTTTAAAATACCTACCAGATTACAGGCTCTCTCCAACAGATCTGTTATATCACAACGTACTTTGAACAGTGAGACCGGCATCACAAAGAATGTTTAATGTTTCAGCCAAGTAATCTATTACTAGGCTGATTTACAGCCTCCCTCTATTCCAATATTTCCAATGATCCTGCTTCTATAAATGCTGTAATATGTATATAACACTTTTCATTAGCATTTCACAAACATTGTCTTAATTCTTGTAAGAACCCTGTGAATTAATTGATTGTTTATTATGCTATCGTTTTAATTGTTTTTAACTTTATGATGTTATGATGTTTGAATTTTGCTATTGTTAACCGCTTTGAGTCGCCCGAGGGCTGAGAAAAGCGGTATACAAATATAGTAAGTAAATAAATAAATAAATCTGGAATTATCCCCAATGGAAACAGAGAAATAGCTGTCAGCCTAAAATATTCAACTGGCTATTTTTAAAGCAGGGACTTTTTAGCTGTCAGCTCCCTTTTTTCATGATTGTGATACATCATATGCAAATATACAGCTCTAAAAAAGTTTCCTGCACAAGTTTCACTTTGATTACGACTGTTGAGTTTAATATTTGAGGTGGGGCTGTAATGCACAATTTCAAAAACAAAGCCATTCAGATTCAGACTTTCCTTTTGATCAAGCATGGGCAAACTTCAGCCCTCCAGATGTTTTGGACTTCAACTCGCACAATTCCTAACACCCGGTTGTTAGGAATTGTGGGAGCCAAAGTCCAAAACACCTGCTGCTCAGTATTTAAGGTTAATAGCATCAAAGTTTGCCATATGTCACTGGCCCGAGATCCCATTCACTCATTTCATTGCTGCTCAGTATTTAAGGTTAATAGCATCACCACACCACCTATTACATACTAGTCACTGGCCCGAAATTTGTCCCATTCATTTCGTTCATGTTGCCATTGTGTTCTGTCCATGCAGATGGCATCTTGCTGGGACAGAAAGGCCGCTCTGGTGACGGAGGTGGGGGAACTGCTCGCCCCCCTCCACGACGGGTCCCATCGTTGCGGCTGCGCCTTGACTTCGGGCCTGCCTTTTGGATGGATTGCGTGGGGCCTGGGAGGGCTTGCAGCCAGGCACTGAGTGAGGAGTGCTTCTTACTTAGCTGCAGGCCCTGCCAGACCCTGGAGCATAGTCCCGAGCCTGGCAGGGCCTACAGCCAAGCATTGAGTAAGGAGCGCTCCTTAATCAGTGCTTAGCTGCAAGTCCTGCTAGGCCGGGTGTGTAGGCCAGGAAGCCTGCAACCATAAGCCCAAAGCGCCCAGGCCTATGGGCGCAGGCTTTGGGCCTACGCACCTGGGCCTCGTAGAGCCTGCAGCCAAGCAATCGAGTAAGGAAAGCTCCTTACTCGGCGCTCAGCTGCAAGCTATGCTAGGCCCGGGTGTGTAGGCCGGGAAGCCTGTAACCATAAGCCCGAAGCGCCCAGGCCTACGGGCGCAGGCTTTGGGCTTACGCACCTGGGACTCGTAGGGCCTGCAGCCGAGCAATCGAGTAAGGAGAGCTCCTTACTCGATGCTCAGCTGCAAGCCCTGCTAGGCCCAGGCGTGTAGGCCGGGAAGCCTGCACCCATAAGCCCAAAGCATCCAGGCCTACGGGTGCAGGCTTTGGGCCTATGCACCTGGGCCTCGTAGATCCTGCAGCCGGGCAACTGAGTAAGGAGCACTTAAGGAGCGCTTCTTACTCGTTGCCTGGCTGCAGGCCCTGCCAGACCCAGGTACGTAGGCCCAAAGTCTGCATCCTTAGGCCCAGGTGCTTTGGGGCTATGGGTAAAGCCATCCCCCCTCCAAAAAATAATGTAAACAAAATCAAAACAAAGTATTTGACCTCCTGATTTTGGGAGGTTCAGACAAAAATCAAGGCCCCCACCAAAAGCCGAGACACAAAACAGATCAAGCAAAGTCCCAAATGCACATGACTACTACATAATCTTTCCTCCCTGCTTGTACCTGCATCTCAATGGACACAGACTATATACACTTAGAGACAAACCTCCATGAAGAATCCCACATTCTGATTTTGATTGCTTAAGGAGTTACTAGGTATCATAACAGCAGATCTGTGTGTTTCAGCATAGACCTGGCACCAAATATTTGGAAAGGGGATTAATGTGGGGTGAAAAATAGAACAGGTAAGGAGTGAAGAATCCTCCTAATGTACACTCATTTTCTGCAATTTCCTATCATTTTTCTCCTAGCCGCACACACACTGATATTGGAGTTCATCTGAGGAGAACGGCACCACAGGAGGACAGACAATGAGGAGGTACCCTGCAGACAGACACGACATTTCATGTACTTCTCAACAGACTTTTATACTTCATAAAAACAGAACCCCATGCTCATACTTCCATGCAATTTATGTTTGAATAGTATTGTGACACAGACGCAAGTACCTTGGCCTTCACATTTGCAAATAAAAGATGATAGAGGAGCAAAGACAACGCAAGGAGCAACGAGAGAACCATATTTCCTCTAGAATGCCATGTATACAAGTGAAAGTCTGGAGAACAGTTGAACTGTACACACAAAGACTAGGAAAGACAGCCGAAGCTGACCTTGGGGACATTAGCAGGTATTGGCTAGATTCAGACAGACCTGCAACAGGTTTCATAAGTGTTTGATCTAGATTAAAAAATCCATGCAGAATTATGAAACTATGGTTTCTAAATATTGATCTGAACAGAAAGGTACAAAAATATTTCCAATGGAGACTGCTGCTGTAATCCTATACACCAGGGGTGCTCACACTTTCTCAGTATGCGAGCTACTTATAAAACAACCAAGTCAAAATGATCTACCTACCCACTACTCAGAGAGCCATAAAAGCAAAATATTTGGAAATTTATTTCAGTGAGAGCCATATAATATATTTTAAGACTGAATTCAACTAAATATGAGTATAAGCCCCTGAATTTATTCATAATAATAATGATAATATTCATTCAGCCTCTGCTGCTACTACTACTACTACTACTAATAATAATAATAATAAAAGTAACAACAACAATCGGTTGCTAAAGTAGAAGGAGACCTCCAAGGGACATCCAGTCCAACCTCCTTCTGCCATAAGGGAAAAACACAATCAAAGCATTCCTCACAGATTCAGCCTCTGATAATAATAATAACAATGGGTTCCTAGAATAGGAGGAGACCTCCAAGGGCCATCCAGTCCAACCTCCTTCTGCACCTGGGTGGCGTCGGGAGCCTGCAGGGTGGGGCTGAGGCTTCCTTCCCCCCCCCCTTTGCCGGCGATCTACCAGGACGCCCTATCGCGATCTACCAGTAGATCGCGATCTACCTAATGAGCAACCCTGCTATACACATTTGTCAGGGAATGTTAGTGTGATATCCAATGCTGGATTGTGCTGTGTAAGTTCAATTTGAACACATACAGATCTGTACATCTATGAGGATTTTTCCCCCTTTGGGGTACAATTGAATTTATATCAATCAGACACACACATACATATAAAGAATTTCAGGGAGAATATACAAAAATACATTATGGAAAAATACATTCCTTTATTAAGTAACTAGGAGACTTAAAAATAATATGAGGTTAAAGTAAATAGCTATATGTGTTATCGAAGGCTTTCATGGCCGGAATCATTGGGTTGTTGTGTGTTTTCCAGGCTGTATGGCCACGTTCCAGAAGCATTCTCTCCTGACGTTTTGCCTGCATCCATGGCAGGCATCCTCAGAGGTTGTGAGGTCTCTTGTAAACTAGGAAAATTGGGTTTATGTATCTGTGGAATGTGCAGGGTGGGAGAAAGAACTCTTGTCTATTTGTGGTAGGTGTGTATGTAGCAATTGGGCACCTTGATTAGCATTTAATAGCCTAGCAGTTTTCAAGGTCTGGCTGCTTCCTGCCTGGAGGAATCCTTTGTTGGGAGGTGATTAGCTGGCCCTGATAGTTTCTTGTTTGGAATTGTTTCTTGTCTTTCTCCCACCCTTGACATTCCAGATATATAAACCCCATTTTCCTAGTTTCCAACATAACTCACAACCTCTGAGGATGCCTGCCATAGATGCAGGCAAAATGTCAGGAGAGAATGCTTCTGGAACATGGCCAAACAGCCCGGAAAACACACAACAACCCTATATAGCTGTAGGTTGTTTTAATTATGGGGTAAATGCAAACCCATGGAATCAGGGGGATAAATGGGTGAGCTCTTTCTCCTGCTTGCATGCCTGGCAGTTCAATTCTCCCACATTCAGATCATTTCAGTATCGTTCAGCACAGCATCATGTCATGGATGTAATTCATTTAGCCTTGGTAAAAATTATACGCCAAATATTAAACAAACAGCATCCCCAGAGAATTCATTTTGCGTTATTAAATTACATGAAGTCATTCATGAGGGAGAGCGTGTATGTGCCTGCATGCAGAAGAGAAAAGAAAGAAGGGATTGCTTCTCTTTTCATAAATACGGGGTTTCTTCCCAATCCTACGTGAGTGAATAAGCCAAGCAATTCTTCACTGTTCACTTGCAATCTCTTTTTGCCTCAAAAATGAGGGGATAGATTGGATCTGCCCACTTGAATATCCCCAAAAAAGTAGCCGGGTGTCATTCTGTGCTTTGATTCGGAGGCCAGCTTTACCACTGGCTTTCAAAATGCACAAATACATGAGCTTTTGTCACTACCCCAAAGAGAAACTAATAGGGAAGGAAGGAGAAAGAGAACAAGCGAGAGAAAGAATGAGGAACTCTACATGAGGAAGAAAAACAGACAGCTATAGGCTCCGGATTAAAGCAGTGTACTGTTCCTCCCCAAACACAGCTCTGGACACATCCAGAAGCACAACACAAGGAAGCCTGTCTCGTACTAAAGAGCCCCTAAAAGGCACACCCTTAGATCCAAATGTTGGGGGGAGGGGGAGACCAGGCTAGAGGCACATCTGTACTACAGAACTGGCACAGTTTGACACCGTTTAATACTACGGGAATCTTAGGGGTTTGTAGTTTGGTGAGACACTCATTGGCAGAGAAGACCAGAGACCTTGTAACACAACAACTCCTGCAATCCCACGCATTGAGCCATGGCAATTAAAATGGTTGCGAACTGCATTAACGCTATAGTATAGATCAGGCATGGGCAAACTTTGGCTCTCCAGTTGTTTTGGACTTCAGTGCCCACTGGATGTTAGGAATTGTGGGAGTTAAAGTCCAAAACACCTGGAGGGCCAAAGTTTGCCTGTGCCTGGTATAGATGCACCCTAAGGTGGACCAGGCTTGGGGTGCAGCCTACATGGCAGAACTACTGCGGTTCCACACCACTTGAGCTCAATGCTATGGAATCGTGGGTGTGGTGGTCTGGTGAGGCTGTAGAACTCTTTGGCAGAGAAGACGAAGGACCTTGTGAACCTACAACTCATAGAATTCCATAGCACTGAACCACGGCACCTCGATAAAGGTGAGAAGGTCGGGGTACAAAAGTTTTAAATAAAATAATAAATTTAATTAATTATTTTGTTTTACTTTACTTACTTTTGCCTAATTGTAATAATAATAATCTTTATTTATATCCCACCACCATCTCCCAAAAGGCACTTGGGGCAGCTTATAAGGCACAAGTGTAGTATACAACATAAACACTATATCACACACAAGTTTTAAAACCAACCACTATTAACACATAACATTAAAATAAAAAACACAGTTTAAAACGCAGACCATCTGTAGTCAAAACTAGCTGCCTTCAAATCACAACTAAATTGCCAAAATGTCAACCTCGTATGAGCCCATTTCAGTCTACTTTAGGCCAAACGCCTGCTTTAAAATCAATGTTTTTAGGCTGGATCGGAAGGAGTCAACGGGGGGGGGGGGCTAACCAAATCTCTTTTGAGAGGGTAGCCCGGAAATTGGTTCGATTTGGTTATGTTTGCCATTTTCGTTTGGAAACCGTCCTGAGTCCTCTCGGTGAGATAGGGCGGGTAATAAATAAAGTTTTATTATTACTATTATGGCAGTTCAAGTGGTGTCAAACTACAATAAGTCTACAGCGGTGGTTCTCAATCTTTGGGTCTCCAGATGTTTTGGTCTACAACTCCCAGAAATCCCAGCCAGTTTACCAGATGTTAGGATTTCTGGGAGTTGAAGGCCAAAACATCTGGGGACCCACAGCTTGAGAACCACTGGTCTACAGTGTAGATCAGGCCTGGGCAAACTTGGGCCCTCCAGGTGTTTTGGACTTTAACTTCAGTTGAATCCAAAACACCTGGAGGGCCAAAATTTGCCTACATTTGGTGTAGATGTACATTTGGAAGAGTGCTGAAGATGGTTGGGTTGGGGGGGGGGGCAAGAGAGAAGAAGCCTATTTGGTTCAAAGGGAGAGAAAGGGTGGGGTTAGGGAAGAGAAATAAAGAAGAGAAGGGGAAGGCAACACAGTATCTCAGAAGATGCATCTACACCAGGCACGGCCATCCAGGTCTTTTGGTCTTCAACTCACACAATTCCTAACAGCCGGTAAGATGGCTGGGATTTCTGGGAGTTTAAGTCCAAAACACCTGGAGGGCCGAAGTTTGCCCATGCCTAATCTACACTGTCCATTTATTTATCATATCAGAAGCAAACCGAGAGTACAACTGTAAATGTATTTTAAAAACACAAAGTTTAAAAACTTGGCATTATACTAAATATCCTTTGACCAGTAGCTGGCTGCTCTGAGTTCCTCTGGTGTTGCTATAAGAAGCTCCTCCATTGTGCATGTGGCAGGGCTCAGACTGCACTGTAATAGGTGGTCTGTGGTTTGCTCTTCTCGCATGTTGTGGACTCCACTTTGTGGACTCCACTTTGTGGCCCCATTTCTTAAGGTTGGTTCTGCACCTCGTGGTGCCAGAACGCAGTCTGTACAGCGCCTTCCAATGTGCAGTCTTATATGTACCAAGGAGAGGGAGTCTCTCATTTGATACAGCCATAGCTTGAGGTTCTGAGTTTCAGCCTGCCACTTTTGGACTCTTGCTTGCTGGGGTGTTTCCTGCGAGTATCTCTGCAGATCTTAGAAAACTATTTGATTTAGGGAAGACATGAGAGAAGGATCCCCGCAGGATGGCAACACATCCGGGCGTCCCTTGGGCAACGTCTTTGTAGACGGCTGATTCTTTCACACCAGAAGTAACTTGCAAGAGTCACTCATGGGTTTTCGCCTGCCACTTTTGGACTCTCGCTTGCCAGGGTGTTCCTGCGAGTATCTCTGCAGAGCCTCCATATAGGATGGCAACACATCCAGGTGTCCCCTGGGCAATGTCTTTGTAGACGGCTGAAACTCTCACACCAGAAGTGACTTGCAGGAGTCTCTCATGGGTTTTCGCCTGCCACTTTTGGACTCTCGCTTGCTGGGGTGTTCCTACGAGTATCTCAGCAGAGTCTCCATTTTGGGGAGACACAAGAGAACACATCCAGGTGTCCCCGGGCAATGTCTTTGTAGACGGCCGATTTTCTCACACCAGAAGTAACTCTCATGGGTTTTCGCCTGCCACTTTTGGACTCTTGCTTGCTGGGGTGTTCCTGTGAGTATCTCTGCAGATCTTATAAAACTCATCAGGTGTTGATTTTGGGTTACTGAGAAGGAGCCTCCCTGCAGGACGGCAACACAACCAGGTGTCCCCTGGGCAACATCTTTATAGATGGCCGATTCTCTCACACCAGAAGTGACTTGCAGGCGTCTCTCGTGGGTTTTTGCCTGCCACTTTTGGACTCTCGCTTGCCGGGGTGTTCCTACGAGTATCTCTGCAGATCTTAGAGAACTCTTTCTTGATTTTGGGGAGACATTCAGGGAAGCCTCCTTATGGACATAAGATGACCAGGTGTCCCTTGGGCAACATCTTTATAGATGGCCGATTCTCTCACACCACAAGTGACTTGCAGGAGTCTCTCATGGGTTTTGGCCTGCAATTTTTGGACTCTCGCTTGCCAGGGTGTTCCTGTGAGTATCTCTGCAGAGCCTCCATGCAGGACGGCAACACATCCAGGTGTCCCCTGGGCAACGTCTTTGTAGACGGCTGATTCTCTCACACCAGAAGTGACTTGCAGGAGTCTCTCGTGGGTTTTTGCCTGCCACTTTTGGACTCTTGCTTGCTGGGTTGTTCCTGTGAATATCTCTGCAGAGCCTCCCTGCAGGACGGCAACACAACCAGGTGTCCCTTGGGCAACATCTTTATAGATGGCCGATTCTCTCACACCAGAAGTGACTTGCAAGAGTCTCTCATGAGTTTTCGCCTGCCACTTTTGGACTCTCGCTTGCTGGAGTGTTCATACAAGCAACTCTGCAGAGCCTCCCTGCAGGACGGCAACACATCCAGGTGTCCCCTGGGCAACGTCTTTGTAGATGGCCGATTCTCTCACACCAGAAGTGACTTGCAGCATGCATGCAACCACACCAACAAATACACTGCCCAGCAAACACAGTTTGACACCACTGTAACTGCTGAAGCTCAAAGCTATGGGATGCTGGGAGTGGTAATTCCCTAGAGTCCTTTTTGCCTTCTTCTCTGTCCACTACAACCCCTAGCACTGTACCTTGACCACTCACACTGGGGCCACAAGGCACCCATTGGCAGTGGGCAAGGGGAGGGAGGCAGGCCTGGCTGCTGCCTTTGCAAGAGCCCTTGCCCACTTCCTGTAAGTCAGGCGAGTGGCTCCTCCTGCCATGAAGGCGAGCAGGAAGGGAGGCAAGGCAGGCAGGCCTGCTGGGTCTTGGCCCCTTCCAAGGAGCCAGCCACTGCCCGGGGAAAGCCTCCCTCCCTCCCTCCCTCCTCCCGCCTCTTACCTGGACGTAGTTGTTTTCGCAGTAGTCGGCGACCCTGGTGAGGTTCTGGTAGCTCTCGAGCAGAGCCCGCTTCCCAGAAGGGATTTCCTCCTCTAGCAGCATCTGCAGCTCTGCCATTTTCCTCCCCTCCGCATCGCTCCCTGCTCCCTTCCAGAGGCCACGGAGCCCGCCACCGCCTGCCTTCGAGCTTAGGGGGCTGCCTGGGGGAGAGCCCGCCTCGCCAGCCTCCAGGGAAGCAGAGCAAGGAAGCAAGCGAGCGAGCGAGCGAGCAAGAGAACAGAGGCGTCGCTTTCCCCACCCACACTCCCTCCTCGCCCTGGGTTTTTCTCTTCCTCCTCCTCCTCCTTCTCTTCCTCCTCCCCCTCCTTCACAGGAAAAAGGCGCTCACAAGGCACGCTGGGAGGTGTAGTTCACCAGCCAGAAAGTTCCCCTCTCTTGCTGCTGTCCATCACTTGGGTTTCAGCTGCCTGGGGGGAAATTGCTCTTGTCAATCACAGCTGGGAATATATCTATACTGGCATATTTGGAAACTGGATTGCAGTGTTCCCTCCCTTATTTATTATTTTAATGTATTATTACATTTATTATTATTATTACATTTATTACTGTTATTATTACATTTCCCTTATTTTATTATGATTATTACATTTATTATTTTACTCTATTTATTACTATTATATTTACATTACTTTACTCTATTATTATTATTTTATAACATTTATTATCTTACCCTATTGTTACATTTATTGTTTTTCTTTATTATTCTTATTATTACATTTATTATTTTACTCTATTTATTACTATTATTATATTTACATTATTTTACTGTATTATTATTATTTTATAACATTTATTATCTTACCCTATTGTTACATTTATTATTTTTCTTTATTATTGTTATTATTACATTTATTATTTTACTCTATTTATTACTATTATTATATTTACATTATTTTACTCTATTATTATTATTTTATAACATTTATTATCTTACCCTATTGTTACATTTATTGTTTTTCTTTATTATTGTTATTATTACATTATTATTGTTATTATTACATTTCCCTTATTTTATTATGATTATTACATTTATTATTTTACTCTATTTCTATTATTATATTTACATTATTTTACTCTATTATTATTATTTTATAACATTTATTATCTTACCCTATTGTTACATTTATTGTTTTTCTTTATTATTGTTATTATTACATTTATTATTTTACTCTATTTATTACTATTATTATATTTACATTATTTTACTCTATTATTATTATTTTATAACATTTATTATCTTACCCTATTGTTACATTTATTGTTTTTCTTTATTATTGTTATTATTACATTTATTATTGTTATTATTACATCTCCCTTATTTTATTATGATTATTACATTTATTATTTTACTCTATTTATTACTATTATTATATTTACATTATTTTACTCTATTATTATTATTTTATAACATTTATTATCTTACCCTATTGTTACATTTATTGTTTTTTTTTATTATTGTTATTATTACATTTATTATTGTTGTTATTACATTTCCTTTATTTTATTATGATTATTATTTATTATTTTACTCTATTTCTATTATATTTACATTATTTTACTCTATTATTATTATTTTATAACATTTATTATCTTACCCTATTGTTACATTTATTATTTTTCTTTATTATTGTTATTATTACATTTATTATTTTACTCTTATTTATTACTATTATTATATCTACATTATTTTACTCTACTATTATTATTATTTTATAACATTTATTATTATTATTATTATTATTACATTTATTATTTATTTACATCATTTATATTCCGCCCTTCTCACCCCGCAGGGGACTCAGGGCGGATCGCAATGCACATATACAGGCAAACATTCAATGCCATTGACATACAACATATATAGACAGAAATATAGGCAATTCAACATTCCAGAAATCAATTAAATTTAGCCTCCCCACAAAGTGGTACCTAAATTTCCTACTTGACAGATGCAACTGTCTTTCAGGTTGCAAAAGTCGACAACGAGCTACACAAATTGGTCGAGAGTTCACCCCGACCCGGGCAGGCTTTGGACTTATGACCTTCTGGTCAGTAGAGATCATATGCAGCTGACACCCAGCCAGCTGCACCACAATCTTACTCTATTGTTACATTTATTATTTTTCTTTATTATTGTTATTATTACATTTATTATTTTAATCTATTATTACTACATTTAGTATTTTTCTGTTTATTATTGTCATTATTACATTTCCATTATTTTACTCTATTATTTTATTACATTTATTATGTTACTCTATGATTATTGGAAGGATACATAAGCACATTTACATTGAAGAAGGTTAGAATAATGGTTTAATCAGAGTTGGACAGTCTTATCTTAAATTACCGTTTTATATAAATATCCAAAAACATTTAGCCTACTGATGCCTTAATTAATGTAATTTTATTGGTATCTACAGTGTTCCCTCACTTATTGCTCGGGTTTATTTATTATTTTTATGTATTACATTTATTATTATTATTATTATTATTATTACATTTAGTATTTTTCTCTGTTTAATACGAGGGCGGGTCAATAAGTCCGTGATGTTTTGAATGAAACACAGGTTTTTGGATAAAAAAATCATTTTATTTTTCAACGTAGTCCCCTTTAAGCTCTATACACTTTGTCCAACGTTTCTCCAATTTTTTATCCCTTCCAAAAAATAAGATTTGTCGAGGTCATCAAAATAGGTATTTGTTTGTTAGATGATTTCATTGTTGGAGTCAAATCTCTTTCCGCTGAGCCATTTCTTCAGGTTTGGAAACAAGAAATAGTCACTCGGGACTAAATCCGGAGAATAGGGCAGATGAGGGAGCAATTTTTATCCCAATTCATGGATGGTTGCCATGTGCACCCTTGCATTGTCTTGGTGTGAAAAAACTTTTTTTCTTCAAATTCTCATTAAATCGACCCAAAGAGTTGGCATAATATTCGCCATTGATTCTTTTACCCTTTTGAAGGTAGTCAATGTGGATTATACCTCGTGCATCCAAAAAAACGGTTGCCATGACTTTATTGGATGACAAACCCACCTTGGCCTTCTTTGGCGCCAATTCACCCCGAGAAACCCACTGTTTTGACTGCTGTTTGATCTCTGGTGTGTTGTGGTGGATCCATGTTTCATCCACGGTTACGAAACGGCACAAAAACTCGTCCATATTGCAGTTGAACAACGCCAAACACTCCTGAGAAATTGTCACATGATTGCGTTTGTGGTCAGTTGTGAGCAAACGCAGCACCCATCTTGCGGAAAGCTTTCTCATACCCAAGTAATCATTTTAAATTGAAACCACTGAGCCGTGTGAGATGCCTATGGCTTCCACAATCTCTCGCGCTTTCAATCTCTGATCAGCCAACACCATATCGTGAATTTTTTCAATTGTTTCAAGTGTAGAGACCTCAACTAGGCATCCAGAACATTCGACATCTTCCGTGCTTGTACAGCCACAACAAAATTCAGTAAACCACTTTTTTACCATTGAAATTGATGGTGCAGAGTCCCCATAGTATTTATCAAGCTTGGTTTGAGTGATGGTTTTTTCCCACAAAAAAAATGCTTAATGAGCACACAAAATTCACTTTTTTCCATTTTCTCCTCAAATCACACAGTAGTCTGCTATCAATGGCAGTCAAACACAAATTAAATGACGCAGCTTGTTCAAATTTTGACAGGAGTCAACTGACAGATGCTTGTTGACAGGAGCAGTGTTGCCCTTTCAGTTAAGAGGCAGGAAATTCAAAAAGTCACAGACTTATTGACCCGTCTTCAGTAAATAATAATAATAATAGTGGAAATAATAAAATAATTTCCATTATTTTATTAAGGTTATTACATGTATTATTTTACTCTATTTATTACTATTATATTTACATTATTTTACTCTATTATTTTATAGCATTTATTATCTTACTCTATTGTTACATTTATTATGTACTATTGTTACATTTATTATCATACTGTGTCCAATTCTGGGCACCGTAATTGAAGGGAGATGTTGACAAGCTGTGTCCAGAGGTAGGTGACTAAAATGGTCAAGGGTCTGGAAAAGAAGCCTTATGAGGAGCAGCTTAAAGAGCTGGGCATGTTTAGCTTGAAGAAGAGAAGGCTGAGAGGAGACATGAGGGCCATGTATAAATATGTGAGGGGAAGTTATAGGGAGGAGGGAGAAAGCTTGTTTTCTGCTGCCCTGGAGACTAGGATGCGGAACAAAGGCTTCAAACTACAGGAAAGGAGATTCCACCTGAAAATGAGGAAGAACTTCCTAACGGTGAGAGCTGTTAATCAGTGGAACTCTCTGCCCCGGAGTGTGATGGAGGCTCCTTCTTTGGAGACTTTTAAACAGATGCTGGGGGGGCTGTAGGAGGTGCTTTGAATGCAATTTTCATGCTTCTTGGCAGGGGGTTGGACTGGATGGCTCATGAGATCTCTACCAACTCAATGATTCTATAATTCTACAATTCTACATGCCAAATAAGACAATATCAAACTAGGCCAAATTGGACTTGTTTCAGAGATGACTCTCTTGAGAACTGAGAGGAAAATGACCAGATATTTATTTATTTCGTACATTTCTATCCTTCTCCCCACAAGATGGACTCTGGGCGGCCTCACATAAGCTAACAACATATACACCATAAGAATTACAATTAAAACAGTAAAATCATTTTTTAAACATTATACAAAATCATCAGTAAATTTATTTAACAATAAATTAAAGTGCCAGTAAAACCAAAACCAAGCCGGGAAAATCCAATGTCACTAAAACCCAAAATTCCTTTCCTATTGCCACTGTCCTCTAGTCCAGTGTTTTTCAACCTTTTTTGAGCCGCGGCACATTTTTTATATTTACAAAATCCTGGGGCACACCACCAACCAAATTGACACTCTAACACAGTAATACATATAGTTAATATGTTTTTAAATGTATTTATACACTCTGTGTGAAACCTGAACCTGTTTCGATGAACACAACATAGATATCCTGGCAGGAATGGCAGAAAGACACAAACTTCCCACACAGAACTCCCATAACCAAGAGAAAATACTATAAGAGTTTGGTGGGCATTGACCTTGGGTTTTGGAGTTGTAGTTCACCTATATCCAGAGAGCACTGTGGACTGAAACAATGTTGGATCAGGACCAAACTTGGCATGAATACTCAATATGCCCAAATGTGAACACAGATGGAGTTTATGGAAAATAGACCTTGGCATTTGGGAGTTACGGTTTCTGGGATTTATAGTTAACACACAATCAAAGAGAATCATGAACTCTTGCAAGAATTGAATTGAACCAAACTTGGCATATTGAACTCTCATTACCAACAGAAAGTACTGAAAGGGTTTGCTTGGGAATTGACTTTGAGTTTGGAAGTTGTAGTTCACCTACACCCAGAGAGCACTGTGGGCAGGAGGGGGAAGAAAGGGTATTGGAGGTTCCAATTTCCCATGGCACACCTGATGATCACTCCCGGCACACTAGTGTGCCACAGCACACTGGTTGGGAAACACTGCTCTAGTCGATCGCCTGGCTCCAGAGCCAGGTCTTCAGTTGTCTTCAAAAGGACAGGAGGGAGGTGGCCAACCTGATGTCCTTAGGGAGAGACTTCCACAGACGGGGCCACTGCTGAGGAGGCCCTGTCTCTTGTCCCCACCAACCGCATTTGCAGGAGTGGTGGGATTGAGAGCAGGGCCTTTCCTGATTATCTTAAGCTTCATGATGGTTCAAAACAGGAGATACATTCGGACAGGTAATCTGCGCCAGAACCGTTCAGGGCTTTAAAGGTAGCCAGTGGAGCTGGTGCAACAAAGGAGTAGTACGCTCCCTGAACTCCGCTCCAGTTAACAACCTAGCTGCCGACTGTAGGATTAATTGGAGCTTCTGAAACGTTTTCAAAGGCAGCCCCATGTAGAGAGCGTTGCAGTAGTCTATTCGGGATGTAACCAGAGCATGAACCATCGTGGCCAAGTCAGGCTTCCCAAGGAAGTGGCACCAGAAGTCCAAAAAAAGTACTGTAAATGAAATTTAAGAAGCTTGAACCTGTTTCATTGCTTAAAAAAACACAGCAAAGATCTTAAAATATTTATTTTAAATTTTCTAGATCTGCTAGCACGCCTAAATATGAAATATATCCATTTCTAGTTTGGTTTCCATCGACAAAAAGATTGCTTGGCCCTAATACAGTTTTCCTTTGATTTTGATACAGTTTGATGCAATCTTATTCATTTCCATGGTATATGTAATGCAGGCAAATATTTTTAGCCCAAACATGTTTCTTCGGGAACATGATATGCTAGCACGCCTAAATATGAAATATGTATCTCATTCATCTTAAATAAAATGCCGTAATTAGATGACAAGGATTGTGCAGATACTGAAATCACATTTTTAGTCCTTTCTTCCCCCAGAAACATAAAGGGCAGAATCAATGCCATAATGTTTAAGGTTAAAATACACACCCACACCGGATCTCAACACTCATAATTTTGTTCATAGAGTTTGTAGTAAAGCATCTCTTTCCTCCTACAAACACTTATTTATCGTGTTACCGGGGCTGTAACCCCATGACTGGCACAAATGCATTTTAGGATGGAAGCCTTGGTTCTGAAGCCTTGCCATCTGCTTTGCTTATGGCTTCATGCTGATTGATTTTCATATGGAAAGAACATCAAAGGGATCATGACGGGACATTCCCTTTCAAGGCATTCCCAGAATCCTCCGCTTTATTTTCCTTTCCTGCAGAAGACTCCAGCGAGAATGCCAATTAGGGCCAATGGCAAAGATGGTTGTAACATGTACAAAAGATCACAATGTACTCTCCTGGAGGTTGCAGTTCTGAAACAATACTGAATTTCGGATTCCAGTGCATTGGTGGAGCAACAGCCATCCACTCTATTGAACTAGTGGAAGACCTACAGGTGAAATTGCTGAATTTCGGGTTCTAGTGAGTAGATGGTGAGTTATAACATTTATCTCTGTATAATGAGAAGCTTATTATTTTTCCAGATCAAATCATTGTTGAAAGAACTGCTCTTTCAAGAAGCCAGCAAAATCTAATTCTAGCAGGGCTGACCCTGTTATTCAATACTATAGTATCTACACTATAGAATTAATGCAGTTCGATTCTACTTTAACAGCCATGGTTTAATTCAATTGAATCATGGGAACTGTAGTTTTACAATGTCTCTTGTTTTCTCTGCCAAACTCCCATGATTCCGTAGTATTGAGCCATGGCAGTTAAAGTGATGTCAACCTGCATTCATGCTACAATCCAGACACATCCAGAATGGAAAATCTGTATCACTTTCATAAAAAAGAAGCAGATTGTTTACTTTTCTATTTTTACTGCTAGAGATGAGAGCAGATTTTGGAAAGAATCTGTGAATTACACCTCCCAGGTGTAACTTGTCTAATTTCTGGCCTTAGATCAGTGGTTCCCAACCTTTTTTTTGACCAGGGACCATTTGACCAGGGACCACTTTCCAATATTAGCACCAAAAGGTTTACAAATCAGTTTTTGGTCAACTTTAGATTTGGTTTGGGGTGCTGTTTCATAAAACTGCATTGGATAGACCACATCAGTTCTAGTTTCTGATACAGAACATATGCCATGGTCAGAGAAGGAGTGGCAGGTGGTGCAAAAGGAGCAGAAATAAAAATTTAAAAAAATTAAGATGAAGGAGGCTCACAGACCAGATTTTCGTCCTCATGGCACACAGTGAAGACAGCTGCCCTTGTGCTTTGCTACTCTGCTGCTGAATACGCATGCCAAGCGTGGAACACATCTCACCACATTAAAACAGTGAATGTGTCTCTTCATGAGACATGCTGCATTATCACAGGATGTCTATGCCCCCCCGCCACACCACTGGATAAATTATACTGTTTAGCCGGTTTTGCACCACCTGACATCCGCCAGGAAGTAGCAGCCAACAATGAAAGGACCAAGTCAGTGACATCTCTGGCCCATCCTCTGTTTGGATATCAGCCAGCGTGCCAATGTCTTAAATTGAGAAATATAATATCTTCAGAAATATTCAGAGGAACACTTCAGCAAGCAGGAGCCCAAAAGTGGCAGGCTAAAACCCGGAGCCTCAAGCCATGGCTGATATCAAATGAGAGACTCCCTCCTGGGCACACAGAAGACTGGGCGACTTGGAAGGTGCTGAACAGACCGTGCTCGGGCACCACGAGAAATAGGGCCACAAAGTGGAGTGTGGAGAAGAGCAAACCACAGACCACTTACTACAATGCAGTCTGAGCCCTGCAACATGCACAATTGAGGACCTTCTTATAGCAACACCAGAGGCACCTCAAGACGCCAGCTACTGGTCAAAGGATATTTGGTATATGTCAAGTTTTTAAACTTTGTGTTTTTAAACACATTACAACTGTGCCCTCGGTTTGATTCTGGCACAATAAGTAAATAAATAGAAGAGAAAGGAAGGAAGGAAGGAAGGAAGGAAGGAAGGAAGGAAGGAAGGAAGGAAGGAAGGAAGGAAGGAAGGAAGGAAGGAAGGAAGGAAGGAAGGAAGGCTGCCTAACCAGGGCAAGGCAGCCCACTCTTAGTTGCCTGTTGCTAGGCAGCTGGTGGCATTTTTTTTGCAGCGGCGGGAGCAAGCAGACTGCAGCCAGCCATTGCTAGGCAGCCGAAGCTGGTGGGGAGCCCAAAAATAAATACAGCATTGCTGGTCTGAGAAAGAGAACAAAATACAAAAATAAGCTGTGCAACAGTGTGTCGTTATGTAACTTGCCCTTCTTCCCCCCCTTTATCAATGAATATTTTAATTATTTGGTCTCTTTATACTGATCCCCCGTAGTGTTACTTCTTCCTTTCACCCATTCTTTGTCTTCCGAGTCTGACTTTTTATGTAAACGAAACATACACAAATACCAGTCTAGACATTTTGGCGATTCTTCTTGAACATACTGGATGAAATAATAATGCTCCAACTGTCTGATATGGATGAGAGCTAAGCAAAATGCTTTCCCAACATTGTGCTTTTCAGACATGTCAGTCTACACATCTCACCTGGAAACACAATTGTTGGCAACAGGTGCAGATATTACAGCCAATGGCCATTCTGTCTGGGGACAACAACAGTTGTTTTCCAAAATATCTGGAAGGGACTAGATTTGTGGGAATAATAAAGTGTATTGAGAATGAGACAGATAATAAGGAAAACTCTTGTCCAATAAAGGTTGATTTTTTGGCAAAATAGATGAGAAAAAAGAGCTGGAATTTCTGACCGCTGCATCTACTGTTGCCACTTGGGGTTTGTTATTTTTACTAAAATTCCCAGAATTCCCTAACATTGCAGTCAGTGGCCATACTGTCAACTGTTTCTCAGATTGTGCTCCTCCAGGTGTTTTGAACTTCATTTCCAAGAAATCCCAGTCAGTTTACCAGCTGTTAGGAATTGTGGGAGACGAAGTCCAAAACATCTGGAGAATCACATAATTTGGTCCTGATGATCCTGAGAATTGTAGTTCATAAAAGTAACTTTTCTCAGTTCCAAAAGAAGCTATGGTAAAAAGCAGAAGGATGTGGCTACTTCTCTCAGTGCCCTTCCACACAGCCACACAGGCAGAAAATCACATATTATCTGAATGTGGACTCAGATAACCTGTTGTGGGTTTTTCTGCCTTGATATTCTGGGATATAGGGCTGTGTGGAAGGGCCCTCAGTATCTTCTAGCTAGAACAACTGGTCTACATGCTAGGTTGCTGTAGTCAAAAAAGTATTTTTCCCAAACTCTGCTATTGTCGAGTCTCGCTTATCCAACCTTTGCTCATCCAACGTTCTGTATTATCCAACGCAGTTTGCCTCCTGCCCGGGTCCACAGCTGTTTCAATACATTGCGATGTTTTGGTGCTAAATTTGTAAATACAGTAATTACTTTATAATGTCACGTGTATTGAACTGCTTTTTCTGTCGATTTGTTGGAAAAAACATGTTGTTTTGGTGCTTAATTTGTAAAATAACTTAATTTGTTGTTTAATAGGCTTTTTCTTAATCCCTCTTTATTATCCAACACTTTCACTTATCCAACGTTCTGCTGGTCTGCTTATGTTGGATAAACGAGACTCTATTTGTATTGATTGAAACCAAACAAATTGCTTGACCAAAAGCAGTGGAATCAAATGCATATGGATTACCAAAGGGCTTTCCGTAGCCCTTTCCCATGCTATTAAAATTAAAGCCCCAATGCAAGCATCATTTTATATATATTATAAATAGATGGGTCATTAGTGTTGCAGAATATGGGACTGTCTCCTAACCATTATCTGCTTTTGATGAAGGGAAGCTGCCTGGGACTATTAATGAGCTATCTGCCTACTGATGGAATGCACTAGCCATTTAGCAATCCTAACGAGATCCTTTGAGAACCCCTTAGGAATATATTATGTGTCCATTAGGAACTAGGGTCAGTCCTGGCAATGAACCTCTCCAGGGATTTCAGAGCTCCTTTCAATGTGACAGCACAGCAATGAGCCCTCCAACAGGACCCAGCTATAGTTATAACATCTGGTATAATCTTCACCTGATGGCAAATATGTAACGCTTTATTCAGAAAATATATTTTAGCACTACATAGGACAGGTATCCAGCTCTAGAAAGAGAGAGAGAGAGAGAGAGAAATACTTTTTCAGATAAATAGACAAAACACGTTAGTGGGGGGAGTTGAAGGCATGGTTAGGGAGGGAGGGTCTGGGTGTAATGGGAAGGGGGGGTAGGCGAGGCTATTACGGGGATGGGAGCCACAAATGGAAAGGAGGGTGGGTTAAGGTGGTGGGGAAAAGTGAAAAAAAGGGGAAGAGTAATCTTGACTTCCCGATCTTCTTCTCCACATCTTCTATATTAATTTAAGTCTCTGGTCTTCTTTCTAATATCAGCTTCTCTAGTTGTTGTTTTTAATGTTGTTACTTCTGTTTATGACCGGCCCTTAATTTCCTCTCAAATATTCCTCAAATAATTTCCAATCGGTTTTCTTTACTGGTCTTCCTGTCAGTTCTTTCAAATAGAAAGTTAGCTTATCCATATCTCTTATTTCTCTGACCTTATTTAGCCATTCCTCTTCTGATGGTAATTCATTTAGTTTCCATTTCCTCGCATAAGTCACTCTTGCCGTAGTTGATAAGTATGTGAATAGAACATCTTTATTTGAGTCAAGCTCGATATCTTCATCAGTTAGACTCAATAGAAAGTACTCCGGCTTCATCGGAATTTTTATTTTTAGATAAGTTTTTTGGCAAACATCTTTGACATTCTTCCAATAGCTTCTTGTTTTGGGGCAGGTCCACCATAGATGAAGTTCCAACTTGTACTTCACATTTCCAGCACTTGTTATGTGTGTTTTTATACATTAGTCCCAGTTTTTGTGGCATCATGTACCACCTATGGAACATCTTGAGCCAATTTTCTTTGAGTTCAGTTGAATAAGTGTATTTCACCTATTTGGGACCCACCTACCTGTGTGACCGCATTTCTGTTTATGAACCCACGCGATCTTTTCGAACATCTGGAGAGGCTCTGCTCTCGCTCCCACCCCCCTCACAGGCGCGAGGGAGAGGGCATTCTCTATGGTTGCCCCCCCAACTTTGGAACTCACTCCCTAAGGATATCAGACAAGCCCCCACTTTGGCAGTCTTTAGGAGGAGCTTGAAAACGTGGCTGTTCCAGTGTGCCTTTCCTGAATAAAGGAAATAAGGCCCTGATCTGACCAATTTTCTACTTTATGTCCTCTAAAGCACTTTATCTACCCGTGATCTCCCTACATCACTCTCTAAAAACCCTCCTGTTTAGACATACCGTACTGTGCACGCCCAGTGTTTTAATTTTTTTTACTCTATTACATTTGGCCCTGCCATAGTGTTTTAAATCTCTTGTGTGTTATTGCTTATATGTTAGTTATATTATTTGTATTGTTTTATTTGCTTGCTTTGTTGTTTTACTGATGTATTGTTGGGCTTGGTCTTATGTAAGCTGCCCCGAGTCCCCTTGGAGAGATAGTGGCGGGGTATAAATAAAGTTTTATTATTATTATCCATTTTCTTCATCCATATTTGTTCCCATTCTTTAAATTTTGTGGGTCTACCTATATTAACCACCCATTTAATTGTCACGAACGCCGACTTAGAACTGCCCCTTTAACACACACACGGAGACGTAGCAAAGGCTAACTACTTTATTGAGTATGAAAACAGTCCAAAAGGTATATAGTCCAATAAATGCAAGTGGTCGAAGTATAGAGTCAATAGTCCAAAGTATAATGGCAAATAGCTTGAAGCGATGCAAGGCTCCGCAAACCAATGCGGATCAGGAAACAGGACAAGGTTTCGCAATCCCATGCGAATCAGGAACCAGGGCAAGGTGCCGCAAACCACTGCGGCTCAGGAAACAAGGCAAAGGCAAGGCAAGACTTGATGACCACTGTTACTTGTGGTCCCACTCCGCTTCGCGCCTATTCAGTATAGACGTGGCTGGAGAACTGAGGATCAGTTCCCACGGGCCGTACTTAATCCTCGGCCGGGACCCCGACGATCTAGGGCCCGGCGCCCAGTCTCTACTTTCCGAACGGTGACGGTCTAGGGACAGATGCCAGCTCCTCCTGCCCTCCTCTATGTCCCTGCGCCTGTTATGAGAACGGCCCGCTCTTCCAGCCTAGTATCGCTATCTTCCTGAGAAGTAGCCTCCCCCGAAGTTTCCCATCCGCTAGCCTCCATCTGCTGCTCGGCCAGCTCCTGCGAACCTCGGCCATTTGGGAATTCATAACTATCTCCGCTATCTGCTTCACTGCCTCCCATCTCCACCTGGTCTGCTCCTTCCCGGGAGAATGCTCCCATTCGAAATCCCACGCTAAACTCTCTGGCGGTGGACTGGGCAAAGGCACGGCTGACCAATCTTGCTCTGGGCCTTCCAACTCATCCTCCGAATCCCTTTCAGCCTGTGCGGGTCCCAATGCCAACGGGACCCCCGGTGCATTACCCCTCCCCCGTGGCCCGGGCGGACCCATGGGTGCTACATTAATCATACATTCCTTCACCGATTCCAGAATCGAATGGAAGAATTATTAAACGTATATGAAGGTGATATGGTTACATTATCATTAAATGATGGCCATAATTATTAGCAGCAAATTAAGATTAAGATCCAGTGTGCCGTAGTGGTTTGAATATTGAACAATGACTCTCAAGACCAGGGTCTGAAACCCCACTTGGTCATTTAACCCACTCTGTGACCTTACACAAGCCACACTCTCTCAGCTTCAGAAGCAAGGGCAAACCCTCTCTAAATCAATCTTGGCAACAGAACCCTGTGATTGAGTTATGGGTCACCATAAGTCAGAAACGACTTGAAGTCACACATCAACAGCAACATTATCTGTTATTAAGACAAAAAGATGTTACAAAGGGGAAAAATAATCTTCCATTATTGCTTTCCTTCTGTATCTTTTGCTGTATAACAAAGGTTCTCTCCTTATCTCAGAAATGTATTCAGCTCAATTTCTACAGTAATCAATCCCATCTTAGCCAGTTATTGCCTCTCAATGCAAAATGAGGGCTGCGTCTTAATTACCGTGAAAAGCTTCCTTACACTTGAAAAGATGGATAAATCCCTGGGGAAAATATAATGGCTGCATTATGGGGAGACACTTTGGTTCAGCCCTTCAACTACACATAGATCACGTCTTCTTATGGTCAAGGACATTTTGATTCTCCAAACTAAGAATCCCCATAGCAATGCCTCCCAGTAATTAAGGCCCTTATTCTTTGGAGATGGCTTGTACCCCTCCTCCTGTGCAACATCCAGCTGTTCCCCCCTCCCTCCATTGAACAGCAGCTTGGATATATCTCCCCTCCATTTACACACTGATGGATTAGGGTTAGCGTGCCAAGGATAAATTGGATTAGACTTTGGCTGATCATGCAGAACTGCTATTATACAGTGATCGTTCTACATTCCTGCATACATTAGATACCAAACAGGAAATGCTTCTATTGAAATATGAAACAAATATCCACAGACTCCAGCTAAGATTGTTGCAATTTCCTGTCTTTGTTCCTAGATCATCCTTTCCCGATATCAGTCTTCCCCAAACTGCTACCCTTCATGTGTATTGAATTGCAGTTTCTATAAACCCTCAAACAACTCCACTCTGAGTTGTTAAACACAAAACTCACACTTAAGGATTTGACGGGTGTTCCACAAACTCCAGTATGGACTGAGCATCTATTACCAAGAATTTTGAAATATCCCCAAATCAAACATTGAACACATGGGTGGCAGAGATAGTGACACTTGTGCCTTCTAATGGTTTACTATACACTTTGTTTCGCACACAATATTATTTTAAAAAATCTCACATAAAATTACCTCCAGGCTCTATAAAGTTTCTATAAAACATAAATGAATTCTACATTTAGACTTGGGTCTCATAATATATGTAAATACAGGTCTTCCAAAATCCACAACACTTCTGGTCCCAAGCTTTTCCCAAGGGTTATCCAACCTGCATTCACTCAACAACGTAAAACAGCTACAATATATTGAGATGGCCCTGCTGATATTCAAGTATAATTTACTTCCGGACAGAAATAAGAGAAAATCCCTTGTTTTAACCTACAGTTTCTTGGTGGAACTATTCAAGCTGATCACTAATGAGGCACAGTCAGTCCTGGACAAAGGGACTCAAGTAGGAAGCCGGTGCTTGCTGACAGACGGTCCTCAACTACCGTAGTCATTAACAGCGGCATGCTATGCAAAAAAATGTAAATCCAGAAGCCAGATTCTGTAACCAAGGGTGCATCAGCAGTGTACAACAGTGTACAATTAAGGCAGTTTGACACTACTATAATTGTCATGTCTCACTGGAATTGAATGCTTGGATTCATAGTTTGGAGAGACAGCGATACTATTTGGCAAAGAAGGCTAAAGACCTCATAAAACTGCAATTCCTATGATTCCAATGCATTGAATCATGGTAGTTTAAGTGGTGTTGAACTGCATCAATCCTACAGGTGCAGATGTACCCAAAGCTAGACATAGCAATACTAATAAAGAACCTAATGTTGAAATAGAGACATTTAAAACAGCCATGGATAGTGAGATCCAGGCCGCGGATAGCAAAACTTGAAGCGCAGATAGCCAATATTGGCAGTGGACCACCTGTGGATCCGACCATCTGGTGAGACAAAGAAGCTAAATCCAATGTTCCCAATCAAGAAATCTCAACAAGTTGAAGAAAAGCCACCGAGGAAGTTTATTCAAGTCAACCAAAAGGGATGTCAGCTCGTGGTAAGCCGCAGAAGAAAGCTGAGAACCTTGACAATAATAAAACCGACATTTTTATACAGTGTGTCCCTCTGAAATTCCCACACCTGCCCAGCCAAGGCTGGCTTTGCCCTGATTGATGGAGCCACCCTGATGTCATGAACAGCTGGGAGGGATTCCCTCTGGGAGGTGGGACAGTGGCCCTACCAGCCAATCAGAGAGCATTCCTCACTTCTGATGCAGATTTCCACTCTTCAGTGGCTATCAAGGGCCTGGCTGATGGTATCAGAAAAAGAAGACATGGTTTTATGAAAGGATTACAGTGTTCCAACTCCGGGGCCCTCAGATCCCATGCGTTCTATTGTTTTGATGATTGTCTTGATGAGCCCCAACCGAGCAGGTCCAGCGACTTTGCACCAGTGTCCATTGTGTTTCAAAGTGGCATATTGTCCAAAGTGTTTGGATTACAGGATTTGTTTCTTGGAAGAGGGGAAATGTCATTGTGGAAAGTGAGGCAAGTCATCCCAACATCAGGGAAGAAAATGTTAGGTGATAAATGTCTTTTCATATGTCCATGTGGCTGCACAAAGAACAGGTGGTTTGACTCCGAGTCCTGTTGTCAGCCAGCTTTATGGGTCAGAGATGGTAGGCTATTGAGTCCTTTGAAAGTAGGAGATGACCAGGAAAAATGCTGGAAGGCATTCCCAAGTCAAGGGGTTCTGACAAAAGGTCACCAGGGTCTGACTGGGTGGCTTCATACTCCGAAGTTTTATATGAAGCATAAAATAAAACATTATACACACAAGCGGAGTCCATGGATATCGAGGAGGACCCAACAACCTGGAGGCCTGGGTATCCACAGGACAAGGGTACACATACACAAGGGATCCGTGGATATTGAGGAGGACCCAACAGTTTGGAGACCTGGGTATCCACATGGGAGAAGGATGGCTAAGGGGTTATTTGGGGTGTGAGGATGGGATGTCAGGAGGAAAGGAAGGAGAGAAAGCCTGCTCTGAGGGCCAGGGGTTTACAGAAGGCAAAAGGGGAAGAGAAAGTCACAGTTGTCAAAGAAGATACATAGAGTCAGTTATAGAGGTAACACACTGAAGTGCACATTTATTTAAGGGTTGTCTTGTGATGAACTAATAACAAAAAGGGGAACGATTGTAGCAAAATGTATTGCTGGTAGCTGCTGCCGGATTCCTCCGGTCCTATGAATGTTTGCATAGCCAATCGACCGAACTTCAGGCTACCGTTACCTCTGGGACTCTCCGCTGCAATACCATCTTTGATACTTTTAATATTTTGACCTGGCAATTATCCTCTTTGCTGATATAGATCACAGATATTCTGTTCTTGTGTCATTAGTTGCTATGGCCAGTTTGTCAGCAGATTTCCCAAGATTGACTTTCAATTAATGCATAGATCAGGTCTGGGCAAGCTTCGGCCCTCCAGGTGTTTTGGACTTCCACTCCCACAGCTGGAGTTGAAGTTCAAACCACCTCAACCTGGCATTGTTTGGCGAGGAACCTCCCAATACTTACTTAGGCTGATCCATGGATGAAAGATACGCAGCTCACATCGCAACCAGGAATGTAAAATCTCCAAGCGATTGTAAACATTTCCCACTGGCAGAGTTTTCAAGAGAGCAGGGTTACCTTTATGGCCTGGATTCAGAGATGTTGCATTGACACACACAGAGAAACGCATACTTGAAAGTTTGGATAATACTTTCTGCATCTCATGGAATGGCCAATAATCCACAAATCAGGCAAAAAAATTCTTACAGAATAAGCAAGCACGGTATACAAAAGAAGAGACACTTGTGAGATGAGTCACAAATGACTCAACCGTTCGCTTTTAAATATTTAGTTTAAAAAGGTTTATTAATTTCTTCATCTCCAATTTAGTTGAAACATAGCTAGGTTATGTAAGTGACATTCAACAGGCATTTTTTATTAATATTTCATTATCGTGACTCGGTTCAGTTAATACTACCATGAAATGCTGAGGAGCCCCTGTAAATCCCAAATGAAATCTCCTAAATAGTAAAGGGGGAGAAAAAGTTTCTTTATTTCATGTCAAAAGCATTGCAGAAATAAAGAAGTATAAAACTGATAAAATAGAGGGAACGCCAGCGGCTAAATAATTTTAGACCAAAAACAGGCAACAGCGACTGCATTGTCTGTAGCTTTAAATAATTCTTCCTCTGTGCATGAGGCAGGGCATTGTGGGTAGGCATACAGGTGCGGAGTTGTTTGTTCTGCTCCATAGTCGCACAAGGTGGAGGATTCTTTTAGGTAGTGCCATTTAGCCAGGTTATCTTTGATCTGCCAACTCCATTTCTGAGCCTGCTCAGGGATTTCCAAAGCTGTCCATTCTTGGTTTGCCCCTGGAGGAATAATAACAACAATAATATACTTTATTTATATTCCGGTTTATCTCCTTGGAGGGACTCAGAGGGGATTACAGTACACACAGGGGCGGTCTAAGGTCATTTTAAATGGTAAGCTAACATTATTTTGGCGCCCCCCAACATTATTTTGGCGCCCCCCCTCCGCGCATGCCCAGAAGCTCCTGTGCACAGGCGCAGAAGCCTGTAAACACAGCACTCCCTATTCGGCATGCAGGGAGGTTTGCTACGGCGCGGCGGCGTAGCGCACAAGGCCCAAAAGCGGAACATCATCCGGTCACTGTCTGGCAGGCGGGGGAATGCGCCTTTTACCCAGATGGCGCCCCACGCAGCGGCGTCCTTTGCCTACCGGTAGGACCGCCCCTGAGTACACATATAAGGCAAAGATTCAATGCCTTTTAGACAATGACATACAATACACAAACAAGTTGTAAAGACCTTTCCCTTTTCATCTCTGGTATCTGGATGCTCAACTCCAGCCATGGGGAAGTGTTCTTCTTCCATTTTTCCATACTGAGGAGTCTGGTGTCTATAGACATCTCCAATCGTGTTTTGCTGGCATATCTGCATGGGGCACCATGTTACCTTCCTGCTGGGGCGATTCCTATTGATCTACTCACATTGCATGCTTCCAAACTGCTAGGTTGACAGAAGCTAGGGCTGACAGTCAGGAGCTCAGTCCAACTCACAGCTTCCAATGGCTAACCCTCTGGCCAGCAGCTTTCCCTGCAGCTACCGGTTTTAAATATTGCACTAACACAGTGTTAGCTGCTGCACTATCGTAGAGGGCTATCCAGTTGGAATTGCCTGATTTTGCTGTCCAGAGGGATACATTATTTATTTATTTATTTATTTACATCATTTATATTCCGCCCTTCTCACCCCGTAGGGGACTCAGGGCGGATCACAATGTACATACACAGGCAAACATTCAATGCCATTTGACATACAACCTATATAAACAGACATAGAAGCAATTTAACATTCCAGCTTCTGGCCACTAGGAGGACCTGTCGCATTCCTTCATTCTTTTTTTGTGTATTTCTTGGAGAATCTATGGCCTTGTAAATCAGTTAAATTTAGCCTCCCCACACAAAGTGGTACCTAAATTTCCTACTTGACAGATGCAACTGTCTTTCGGGTTGCAAAGGTCGACAATGAGCTACACAATTGGTCAAGACCTCAACTCGACCCGGGTAGGCCTCAAACTCATGACCTTCTGGTCAGTAGAGATCTTATGCAGCTGACACCCAGCCAGCTACGCCACATTCCCGGTGATTCCCAGCCACATTCACTTGCTGTTCCTGGGGGAAACATTAAAAGAAATAGTGGTTCTCATGAAACTTTCCCTCGATTTGAGTCTACTGGGAGGAGGCTGGTAGCCATGCAGTGAATGGCTTTGATGGTATTCAACCTTATTTCTCTGACAGTTGGCAGCAACTTTTTGTGGCACGTTGAGGGGGTGAGGGGCAATGTCAGCTAGCTTAAAGAGCAGACATGGGCAAACTTTGGCCTTCCAGGTCTTTTGAACTTCAATTCCCACCATTCCTAACAGTCCATAGGCTGTTTTGTGCGTTCAATCTAGGGTGATGCCAAGATATTTAGGACGGGAACAGTGTGTGAGCTTTTGGCCTTCCCAGGTATTTTTCAATTTTCTGTTTGCTTCACGTACGCAGAAAACACACACTTGTGTCTTGGCAAAGATAGGCTTCAGGTGCCTATCTTTGTAGTAGCTGGAAAGATCATTCAGGGCATTCATAAGTTAGTTTTCAACTGTTTCAAAGTCTTTTGCTTGTCGGTTGGTATGAGTTTTCCAACTGTATGGCTCTGTTCCAGAAGCATTCTCTTCTGACGTTTCACCCACATCTATAGCAAGCATCCTCAGAAGTTGTGAGGTATGTTGGAAACTAGGCAAGTGGGGTTTATATATATCTGTGGAATATATATAAAAAAAAACCTCTTGTCTGCTTGAGACAAGTGTGAATGTCGCAATTGGCCACTTTGATTAGCATTTAATGGCCTTGTAGCTTCAAAGCCTGGCTGATTGCTGGCTGGGGAAAATCCTTTGTTGGGAGGTGTTAGCTGGCCCTGATGTATTCTTGTTTGCAATTCCCCTGGGGGGTTTTTTTGCCACCTTGATTAGCATTTAATGGCCCTGTAGCTTCAAAGCCTGGCTGATTGCTGGCTGGGGGAGATCCTTTGTTGGGAGGTGTTAGCTGGCCCTGATTTATTCTTGTCTGGAATTCCCCTGAGGGTTTTTTGCCACCTTGATTAGCATTTAATGGCCTTGTAGCTTCAAAGCCTGGCTGATTGCTGACTGGGGGAGATCCTTTGTTGGGAGGTGTTAGCTGGCCCTAATTGATTCTTATTTTATTTTTGCCACCTTGATTAGCATTTAATGGCCTTGTAGCTTCAAAGCCAGACTGATTGCTGACTGGGGGAGATCCTTTGTTGGGAGGTGTTAGCTGGCCCTAATTGATTCTTATTTTTTTGCCACCTTGATTAGCATTTAATGGCCTTGTAGCTTCAAAGCCAGACTGATTGCTGACTGGGGGAGATCCTTTGTTGGGAGGTGTTAGCTGGCCCTGATTGATTCTTATTTGTAATTCCCTTGAGGGTTTTTTTGCCACCTTGATTAGCATTTAATGGCCTTGTAGCTTCAAAGCCTGACTGATTGCTGACTGGGGGAGATCCTTTGTTGGGAGGTGTTAGCTGGCCCCTGATTGATTCTTATCTGTAATTCCCTTGAGGGGTTTTTTTTGGCCACCTTGATTAGCATTTAATGGCCTTGTAGCTTCAAAGCCAGACTGATTGCTGACTGGGGGAGATCCTTTGTTGGGAGATGTTAGCTGGCCCTGATTTATTCTTATTTTTGCCACCTTGATTAGCATTTAATGGCCTTGTAGCTTCAAAGCCAGGCTGATTGCTGACTGGGGGAGATCCTTTGTTGGGAGGTGTTAGCTGGCCCTAATTGATTCTTATTTTTTTGCCACCTTGATTAGCATTTAATGGCCTTGTAGCTTCAAAGCCAGACTGATTGCTGACTGGGGGAGATCCTTTGTTGGGAGGTGTTAGCTGGCCCTAATTGATTCTTATTTTTTTTAGCATTTAATGGCCTTGTAGCTTCAAAGCCAGACTGATTGCTGACTGGGGGAGATCCTTTGTTGGGAGGTGTTAGCTGGCCCTAATTGATTCTTATTTTTTTGCCACCTTGATTAGCATTTAATGGCCTTGTAGCTTCAAAGCCTGGCTGATTGCTGACTGGGGGAGATCCTTTGTTGGGAGGTGTTAGCTGGCCCTAATTGATTCTTATTTTTTTGCCACCTTGATTAGCATTTAATGGCCTTGTAGCTTCAAAGCCAGACTGATTGCTGGCTGGGGGAGAGGTGTTAGCTAGCCCTGATTTATTCTTGTCTGGAATCCCCCCCCCCCCTTCCTTTTATTTAGTGTTGCTCTTTTGCTTGTGTTGTTAGGCCAAGGTCATCAAAAGAGAGAACTCTCTCCAGTTGCAATGATGGTTCCCAACCACTTGGTGGCGCTTGAAACGTGTTCTATTCAGGCACGCAGAGAGAGAGAGAGCGAGAGACGGTTGCCATGGTAGCCAGGCTGTCAGAGGCCGGAAGCAGCAGCAGATGGACTACATTTCCCACAAGGCACCGGAAGAGGCGGGGCAAGAACGAGTGCATAGCTGCTGTTAGAAGACATTTAACAGAAAGCAAAGCCTGGCTGTGGGCAAAGGTTAGTGCAGGCAGTCTCCGGCTTCGAGGTAGGAACGTCAGGCTGTGTTCTTCTATTTACAACCTCTCATTTTAAGCCAGGGAAGCCAAGCCAAGTGGAGGCCTAGCTTCTCACTAGAGTCCCTGGCTTCTTGGCCTACTTCTTTCTACTATAACTATAGGAAGTTGGAGGAAAATAATAGATTTGCTGTGGTTTGCCCTGGTAACTGTCATGTTTTGGCTGCACTTGGGGGTCAGGCCTATATTACAGCCCCTTTGGGTGGATCTACACTGTATTCTTGATGCAGTTTGACACCACTTCAGTGCTATGGAAGTAAGATGGGAGTTGTAGTTTTACATGCAGGCCTGGGCAAACTTGGGCCCTCCAGGTGTTTTGGACTTCAACTCCCACAATTCCTAACAGCCGGTAGGCTGTTAGGAATTGTGGGAGTTGAAGTCCAAAACACCTGGAGGGCCCAAGTTTGCCCAGGCCTGCATGTAAAACTACAACTCCCATCTTACTTCTTACTTACTTACTTACTTACTTCCAGGTGGAAGGCGGTCCCAGTCGGAGTTGGCTTGATGCGCCTTCCTCTTGGCACGTTTCTCTCTTTCGCCCTCCATTCGTGCCTCTTCAAATTCTACAGCACTGCTGGTCACAGCTGACCTCCAGTTAGAACGCTCAAGGCTTCCCAGTTCTCCATGTCTATGCCAGAGTTGGCTTTGAGCCTAACTTTAAATCTCTTTTCCTGCCCTCCAATATTACATTTTCTGTTCTTGAGTTCGGAGTAGAGCAACTGCCTTGGGAGACTGCGGTCGGGCATCCGGACGACGTGGCCGGTCCAGCAGAGCTGATGGCGGAGGAGCATCACTTCAATGCTGGTGGTCTTTGCTTCTTCGTAAGCGCGGCTGGTGGGGATTCGTCTTGGCTGCAATTAGTCCAACGCTCGGCAGCCAGGTTACTAACAGGAGCGGGGTACAGGGAGCATACAACCCCCTTGTTGCGCCAGCTCCACTGGCTGCCAATTAGCTTCCGAGTGCAATTCAAAGTGCTGGTTTTAACCTACAAAACCCTATACGGTTCCAGCCCTGCTTACCTGTCTGAACGAATTCTCCCCTACGAACCATCAAGGACTTTAAGATCCTTCAGAGAGGCCCTGCTCTTCGCAAGCGCGTCTGGTGGGGACCAGGGACAGGGCCTTCTCTGTGGTGGCCCCTCGGCTGTGGAACTCTCTCCCAAGTGAGGTTAGATCTGCCCCCTCCCTGCTGTCCTTCAGGAGGCGGGTGAAGACTTGGATCTGGAACGAAGCTTTCCCAGAATAGGCTGTGATTGATTATAGTATGAATTGAGTTGAATTTGTTTTAAATGGCTAAGTGATTTGTATGTATGTATTTGGTGCTTTATGTTTTAATATATTGTTGTAATAGGTTTTTAAATTGTACTCGCTGTCCCTGCCACACGTTGCTGTGGGTATGTGTGTGTTTCCTCCTTCCTTCTGTCTTGTCTTTCCCTTTATGCGTATGTACAGATGTGTATGTTTGTGTGCATATGTATAGCATTGAATTTTGCTGTAAGCCGGTCGGAGTCCCTCTATAGAGGTGAGAAGGTCAGGGTACAAAAATTTCAAATAAATAAGTAAATCTTCCAGCACGCTGACATTTGTTCGCCTGTCTTCCCAAGAGTTTTGCAGGATTTTCCGGAGGCAATGATAATGGAATCGTTCCAGGGGTTGCATGTGACGTCTGTAGACAGTCCACGTCTCGCAGGCATATAGCAGGGTTGGGAGGACAATAGCTCTATAAACAAGCACCTTGGTATCCCTACGGATTTCTCGATCCTCAATCACTCTCTGCTTCATTTGGAAAAAAGCTGTACTCGTGGAGCTCAGGCGGTGTTGTATATCAGTGTCAATGTTGACTTTTGCGGAGAGGTGGCTGCCAAGATAGCGGAAATGATCAACATTTTCTAATGTTACACCATTAAGCTGTATTTCTGACATTGGAGAGGGATTGGCTGGTGACAGCTGGAAGAGCACTTTGGTTTTCTCGATGTTCAATGACAAGCTGAGCTTCTCATATGCTTCTGTGAAGGTGTTTAGGGTGGCTTGTAGGCATTCTTCTGAATGTGTAAATCCCATCATTCCACACCATTAAACCATTAAAGTGGTGTCAAACTGCATTCATTCTACCATTCAGAGGTATATATTTTTTGTTTTCCCTGTTTCCAGAAGAGTAATAGTAAGTTACGATGGGAGTGTTGTAGAGAAAGGAATTAATTGCAATGTTTAAAATAGCTTTGCACTGCAAAAATAGGGCAAGTCAAATGGTTGGAAAGTCATTTTGACTCGTTTTCAGTTTAGTGAGGAGTTTGTTCATAGTAAACTGCCCAAAGAGGCTGTTTTACTCATAATGAGGTGTAAGTAAGGATAATATATAGGTATTATGCTGATTTTAATCAGCACTGGGAAAGAACTGGACATAGAAATTGTTTAATTTCAGGGTTGATTACATCAAGAAGTGGAGATGGGTGCATCTACATTGGATTGGGCCAACTTCGGCCCTCCAGGTGTTTTGGATTTCAACTCTCACAATTCCTAACAGCCTATAAGAAAGAAAGGGGGTGCATCATCCAAAGTACAAATACTAGAATTCCATGGTTAAAGGGGGTGCCAAACTGTGTTAATTCTAGAGTGTAGACACCCCTATGGGCTTGGGAGCCACTAGACTGACTGAGGAGTGAACTGAGTCCTCTGCTGTGGTTTTCTGCGGCTCAGTGTACTACGGTAGTATACTAGTTTCAAGGGTGTCTGAGATTTCCTCCTCGCGACTCCCGTATTTCTCCTTCTCCCTTCGTTGCAGGTGCTTTCCCCAGGAAGGGAAGAAGAAGCAGAAGAAGAACACTCGCAGGCGGCCTCTTAGGGACCCCAGAGATGGAGGAGGGGGTCACCATGGCAGAGACAGAGGCCGAGTCCAGTGCTGGTCTCTCTGTCCATGAGACCCGCTTTGAGGCGGCCGTGAAGGTGATCCAAAGCCTGCCAAAAAACGGTGAGCAGGTGCAGGGAGTGGGATGAGCAAACTTCACCCCTCCGGATGTTTTGGACTCCAATTCCCACAATTCCTAATAGCCAAAGTTTGCCCAGGCCTGTATTTACCTCTTTTAATTTTTTTAAAACATTGCAATCAAATAGAGTTGTGTTTCGGGATTATTTAAGGTTTCCCCTTCAATTAAAAACACATTGTTAAATTGCTCCCATAATGGCACGGGTTTCAATATGGGGTGAACAGAAGAATAAGTCCTGTGGCAATCACAGTTCGAAGCAGCTAAACTAGAATATTCCCATTATTGATATTCCAAATGGGATAAAAACATTTTGTATTAAAAACCACAGCAAATTTTCCCACGGCAAAGTATGCCTGTCAATGCCTGTGGGTGTAATAAGGTTTTAACATAAGAGGTAGGTATGTAGGCCATCATAGAGAAAGTGCCATTGTCCATTCTTTTGTAAAGCTAGCATGCACAGTCTTTTTTGCATTACATTCACTCAGGGCCCTTCTTATAATTCTATATAATCCATCATATCAAGGCAGATAATCCACATTATCTGCTTTGAACTGGATAAACTGAGTACACTGCCAGTTCAAAGCAGATAACCTGGATTTTATACAGCTGTGTAGAAGGGGCCTCAGAGGAAGTTGAGAAAACGGTGGCCTAAATCCTACTGTTAGTTTCAGCTGGAGCAAACGTTTTGAATCAATTTACAATTCAAACGCTGGATCAATGAGTCTATGGTCCCTACCACATACTGAATAAAATCCCACATCTGCTTGAACTGGAATATATGACAGTGTGGACTCCGATAACCCAATTCAAAGCAGATATTGTGGGATTTTCTGCCTTGATATACTGGGATATAGGGCTGTGTTGAAGGGCCCTACTTCAGCGGCCTCTTAACAATTGGATTTAATCCAGTGATACCTGAAAGTGAATGTGAGTGGTTTCTTTGTGTTTATACAAAGATACAGTGGCCGGCCACTAGATGCTTTTGGCTCATAAAGTAAACATAGACAAGAGTTCTAATTGGCTTTTGGCTTGATGAGGGGAATGGAAAATCTTAACTGAAGCACTCGCAATGTGTGTTGTTAGTTCTCAGTATCCCTGCACTTCATGCAATACCAATTTGAGTTCTAATAAATATTGTATTAAAAATCTGTTGTCCTAAAAGGTACAGAATTTTTCATTCTGAAAAACCTTTTTGTGCAGGTTCCTTCCAGCCAACAAATGAAATGATGCTCAAGTTCTATAGTTTTTATAAACAAGCAACCCAAGGACCTTGCAATAGTCAGAGACCTGGATTTTGGGACCCTATTGGCAGATACAAATGGTAAATATGATACATAAGAGCAAAACACACCGTAAGCTGTTATTTGTAGACATGCTTTGCTCAGAATAGGCGAGGGCTGGCTATAATATTTTTTGTTTGTTTGTTTTTATTTCATAAGTAGTCATAAGGCTCATAACTAGTCATTATATATGTGTGTGGGTGTGTTTATATAGAAAGTTCCAGGCTTAATAATTGGGAAGTCTAGGAAACACCATTGCCAGCAGTGATCTGACTCAGTATTAGGCAGTAGTCATAGGCATGAAATTTGTCCCATTCATTTCTTTCGTGTTTTCGTTTTTTTCTGTCCATTTGGATGGCACAAAATGGAAAGGCCCCCCCCCCCTGAAACGAAATGCAATTGATACGAAAGATAAGCGGGCCTGCTTTTCGGATCGATTGCGGGGGGGCCTGGCAGGGCCTGCAGCTGAGCACCTGCAGCCAAGCGCCAAGTAAAGAGCGCTTCTTACTAAGGGTTCGACTGCAGGCCCTGCCAGGCCCTGGCGCATAGGCCAAAAGCTTGCACCCATAGGCCTGGGTACTTTGGGCCTATGGACCCAAGCCTGGCAGGGCCTGCAGCCGACTGCTGAGTAAGGAGCCCGGACGCATAGGCCCAAAGCCTGCATCCATAGACTCAAAGTGCCCGGGCCTACAGGTGAAGTCTCCTCCCCCAATAATTGGCTGAAAGAAAACAGATCTTTTGGCCCCTAAAATGAAAAACAAATGTCTGACCTCCCGATTTCAGAAGGCTCAGACGAAAATGGATTGGGGTCCAATCGAAAGCCAGGACACAAAACCGATCAAGCTAAGTCCCGAATGCACATGACTATTGGGCTATGTTCCCTCACTCCTTTCATTTGAATCTTAAGAGTAAATAAGTGCAATGCCTATTAGTATTAAGTGGTATAAATGTGTGTTGTCTCATATAAATGTATAATATAAGTCCTGCTTGCTGCCTTACCTCTTTGTATTTAAAATCTACCCAGTGAACAATACGACGAAGTTACTGGAATCAAATATAAAATTCATAACAGAGTAGGAAGGTTAAGGGTTGACCATGGAGAAAGTAAGGCTGGGTTCAGTGCATAAATGAATAGCACTAATAGCGAATGCAAAATAAAAGTAGAAACTTGAGGATGTTTGTGTTGTGCATTGTAGGGATGCATGGAGCGCTTTAGGGGACATGCCGAAAGAAGACGCTATGATTGCCTATGTTGAAGAAATGAAAAAGGTAAGAGTTGTGAGAGTACTAACGCACAACAAATGTCCCAATCATTTTATTTGTGGGATCTGAAGCCTTGGAACTTGGTAAGTTTCCGAAGAGATTTCTGCACATTATTTTGTTTCATTTTACAACTGTCACAGTGTCAAGAGTTTTTAGGAGTGCTGGGATGAAAAAGTGGCCATAGTAGTTTAGGGAAGCTTGTGGTACTAAGCAAACTGCAGTGGATTACTGGGACAGGTAACAAAACAGAGCTGTAGAGAAGCATGAGGCACTCTGATGTGTTTGCTTTTAAAACTTATGATCTAGGTTGGAGGAACTTTGGCTTTACATAATACTTAAATCTTAAATGAATACTGGTGTTAGCGATTTTATTGCAATTGTATCTTAATTGCTTTTAGGGTATATGTTGTAATTTTTTACTTACGTTTTAGTTTACTGGGTCTTATTGGATTGTTTCCCCCCCCCCATCTCGATGCTTAATTCTTTGTTGTAAGTTTACTGTTGTTACTGTGATAATCTTGTATTATTTTGATGTGTTTTTATTCATTTGTGGCATTGAATATTTGCCTTTTTGTTTTGTGTCTGTAAACTGCTCTAATCCCTTCAGGGAGATAGGGTGGTCTAGAAATAAAGTTGGTTATATTAAGAAATGCATTAACAAATTCCTTAAATGTCTTGAAACTGGGAAAACCTGAATCTTTGGTAACTATGTAGAACTCAAAGTCTGTTTTCCGTTTCTGTAAATGTGAGCTGAAAGCCTATGTATTTCTTTGAGGCACAGAATAGATCCCAGTACTTCATACTAAACAAATCCCAAAAACTTTGATACCTACTGTATATACTTGAGTATAAGCTGAGTTTTCAGCCATTTTTAGACTGAAAAGGCCCCCCTTGGCTTATACCCGAATCAAGATTATTTATTATTTTACTTTGTTGTTATTATTATTATGATTATTACATTTATTATTTTACTCTATTTATTACTATTATTATATTTACATTATTTTACTTTATTATTATTTTATAACATTTATTATCTTACTCTATTGTTACATTTATTATTTTTCTTTATTTGTTATTGTTATTATTACATTTATTATTTTAATCTATTATTACATTTAATATTTTTCTCTATTATTGTTTTTATTACATTTCTATTATTTTACTCTATTATTTTATTACATTTATTATTTTACTCTCTTTATTATTATTGGAAGGATATATAAGCACATTTACATTGAAGAAGGTTAGAATAATGGTTTAATCAGAGTTGGACAGTCTTATCTTAAATTACTGTTTTATATAAATATTCAAAAACATTTAGTCTACCAATGCCTCAATTAATGTCATTTTATTGGTATCTACAATGTTCCCTCACTTATTGCTGGGGTTAGGTTCCAGGACCTCCTGCAATAAGTGAAAAACCGCAATGTAGGGACACTTTATTTATTTTAATGTTTGTACATTATTTTAGTAGTTATACACTATTTTAAGTCTTTATAAACTTAAAATAAAGTGAAGGAAAGGAAAGGAAGAAAAGGCCCTTCGAGGCTGGAGGGAGAGAGGACTGAGGAGGGAAAAGTGCCTTGGAGAGCAGCGGTGGCAAAAACCCCACAAAACAGCAAAAATATCATGATATATATTTTAAATTAATATTTTTTGAAATCCGAGAAACAGCGAGTCAGCAATAAGTGAACCGTGAAGTAGCGAGGGAACACTGTATTTTTATTTTTAAATTTACCAGTAGCTGCTGCATTTCCCACCCTCGTCTTATACTCGAGTCAATACATTTTCCCAGTGTTTAGTGGTAAAATTAGGTGCCTCAGCTTATATTTGGGTTGGCTTATACTCAAGTATATACGGTATTTAATCTATGAACGGTTGCTGATCTTATATAAATCAGAGTTTTGATTTATCTGATCTTTTAATCAATGTGGAGCTGCTAAGAATAAACTCTTGCCTCTTATACCAATAATTTTGCTTTTAACTCAAGGTTTTCATATTTGTTGTAGAATGGACCTCTTTATAGCATCTCCAATGAAGTATTGGAGGCTAATATCAACACAGAAATGTATAGGCAGGTTTGTTCCTGTTAATCTGTCCCAAAACAAAGACTGAGTTTGGCTCATACATTCAAGCACAGGAGGAGTATTCATCCAAAGCTAATTCATGTTCATCTTAGGCAATTCAAGGATTATTTTCCAACAGTGCTCAATTCTTGAGTGATATATGTGATGAACATAAATTCTGGCCAAGATCCAAAGTGTTAGGAAAGTAGTGCTTTAGATATTCTCTTGATAATACTTCCACTTGGTAAACTCTTTTGAAATAGAAGTTTCACAATTTGTTTATGATATGGCACAGCTATCGTTTTTTCTCTCTCAAACAGAAGCAATCCTTAGAGATGAATGCAAACTTCTTCATGTACCCAGGTCCCTTCCACACAGCCATACAACCCAGAATATCAAGGCAGAAAATCCCACAATAACGGCTTTGAACTGGAATATATGGCAGTGTGGACTCAGATAACCCAGTTCAAAGCAGATATTGTGGGATTTTCTGCCTTGATATTTTTGGTTATATGACTGTGTGGAAGGGCCCTCAGTCGGCTTTTGGGATCCCGGTCAGTATTGTCAGATTATAAATGTTAAGAACAATTCAGGCTTTTTGCTGTGCAGATTTGAGAATAACAAAGAAAATTGTGATGAGAAGAATTTTAAAGGCAGAACTTCCTGGATCAGGTTTACCTTGAAGAATACGTACACATTTTATTCATGACATAGCTAAACCCATTCAGATTTTTCTGAAGTTTCTCAGTAACTAGGAAAAAGAAAAGTGAAGATAAATTATGAATTTAAACTGCTGTGTAAATCTGGTTAATTTCAAGGAAACTTTGCAAGAGTGGAATGTAATAGATATGTTTCAGGGCCTTACTTCTTAAAGAGAACATTTGATACCAGAGGCAGAAATAATATGGAAAGAACAGGGATATTTTCCTGTCACACATAAGACATTCAGCGTTCTTCAGCACATTTTTTTATTCAAAACATAACACTATGCATATATGAAATAAAACAACTGGGCCAGGTGAGCCTTGCGTACAGCAGACAAAAACATTTTGAATCTTCCAGAGAGCACTTGAAAACTCTGTTAAAATGCATCCAGGTATGTCTCTCTCCCCACACCTCCCCAATCTTCCATTTCTTATGATTTTGGTGACCAAATGTAGAGATTTGGTTTTTAACATGCTGGAAAGACAGGCTTGTCTGGTCTCCCCCGCTTTTTCTGCTATTCTCAAGTGCCCTTCTGCTGTTAATAAGCGCTATATGAATACCTTTGAGTTCTGAACTGGTAGTATTTGAACGTACATAATGCAGTGGTTCTCAACCCGTGGGTCCCCAGATATTTTGGCCTTCAACTCCCAGAAATCCTAACAGCTGGCAAACTGGCTGGGATTAGTGGGAGTTATAGGCCAAAACACCTGTGGACCCACAGGTTGAGAACCACTGACATAACGTGAGGATAAAAATACCAGCTATGGTGTGCATTTATTTTGGCCTATGTATTACCGCCTCTCCATCCCTACTTTGTACAACATACTTATGGATGTTCTCAAATACATTGATTTTAGTGTTGCAATTTGTAGTAGAAAGCATGATCTATTATTTTTGAGCTTAATGTAACAATAAAAAGCTAAAGGTTTTCCCATGACATTAAGTCTAGTCGTGTCCAACTCTGAGGAGTAGTGCTCATCTCAATTTCTAAGCCGAAGAGCCGGCGTTGTCCATAGACACCTCCTAGGTCATGTGGCCAGCATGACTGCATGGAGCACCGTAACCTTCCCACTGGAGCGGTACTTTTGCTCTACTCACATTTTCATATCTTCAAACTGCTAAGTTGGCAGAAGCTGGGGCTAACAGGGTGCTCACCCCACTCCTCAGATTCGAACCGCCAACCTTTTGGTCAGCAAGTTCAGCAGCTCGGCAGTTTAACCCACTGCGCCACTGTGGGCACTGAATGTAACAATAATGTTTTAAAATATTAAGTCTATAAAAATAGTTCATATTGCAGTTGGCTGGCACAATTACTACTTGCTGTTCTGATTTTTATCCAATAACACTTAATGTGAAAGAAGAGCAAAATAGTAAATCTGTTGAATGTTGTCCAAATTATCACTACCACCTCCACTAATGTTTTCTTTCTTTTAAAAAACACCTTGACACACATTGAATTTAATCTAGACAAAGGGCTGACGATACTGACTCTGTTTTTCAAGTATAGTAGAAAACAGAATGAAGTTGGTGAATGGGAGTATCCAAGGGATATTTGATTCATCTAACATTTAGGTTTTCTTTATTTTCTGTCAAATAAATCTACTCTTCTTGGGATTAAGTTATAAGAAAAGCCCCTAAGACACTGCTTGATCTTATTAGACAAAAGGAGAAAGGTAATGTGGGACTCTATGAAATGTACTTTTGTCCTATTCCCTATACATATGCATATGGAAGTCCTTGTAAAATTTTGGAGGGACTTCTTTTAAAATATGTAGAGTCAGATCTTCATAGTATAATTGTATATTATAAATCGGAATCAGCTACCAGGTTTCTTTGTGTTTAGGAGAAATGGCCTCCATGGACTTCAAATAGTCTGGGACTCAAACGATTGTCAAAACTGCCTGCCATAACCTAGAGGAGATATTGGGTCTTTCACCCCTACCACCCCAAATCCAGAAAAAATGTTGGCCCCGTGTAGGTCACAAAACCAGCCACGACCTGCACTTTCCTTACTGCTAAATTAGATGTTCTGATTAGGACCATTTTGTTTTGCTTATAGGTGTATTGGATTTTCTTCTGGTACCATGCTCATGCGTGTCCTCTATCTCAGTCTTTCTCAACCAGTGTGCCGTGGCACACTAGTGTGCCGTGACGGACCTCCTGCTGTGCCGCCAGAAAAGCTCTCTGCCCCCCTTCCTCCCCCCCTCCTGTTGAACTCCTGCTGCTTGGGGGAGGAGGAAGGGCAGGGCAGTGGCGAAGAAAAAGAACAAGGGACCGGGGCGCCGCCTCCTTCGGCCGTTTCCCCAGCCAGCCTCCAATCCGCCATGACTCCCACCATGACTCTTGCCCCTCGCTTGCTGAAGCCGCGTGGAGGAGGAGCCCCGCCCACTGAAGCCCGTCCACCGCTCATGCTCCTCCTCTCTAGGAGAGCTGAAGCTGGGGGGAGGGGGCGGGGCATGGTGCGGCCTGGCTCTGCCCCCTCCCCCGGCTTCGGTACTCCCAGCAGCTGCTCCAGCCCTGAGGGGACAGTCCCAATCCAGCATTGTGCTGGCTCTGGCACCGCTGGCTTGGCACTGCCCCCTCAAGGCTGGAGCAGCTGCTGGGAGAGGTGAAGCCGGAGGTAGGGGGTGGGGCATGGCGCAGCCTGGCTCCGCCCCCTCCCCAGCTTTAGCATTCCCAGCAGCTGTTCCCAGCAGGCCACCAACCCCCAGCTGTTCTTTACTGTGTTAGAGTGTCATTTTCTGTCATTTTGGTTGGTGGTGTGCCCCCAGATTTTTTTAATGTTAACAGTGTGCCGCGGCTCAAAAAAGGTTGGGAAACACTGCTCTATCTGACATACTGTTCATAAACATTTTGTGTTCCTACAGATTCTTGAAAGTATGCCAATGACAGACAAGGTTGAAGAATTGCTACATGTATTAGGTCCCTTCTATGAAATTGTAGAGGACAAAAAGAAGAGAATATCTGACATCATAGGAGGTAAGGATTTAAAACTCTTACTTAACTCTGTTTTACGACACACAAGTCACATTGAGCCACAATAATTTTAAAAGATGGTGTATTACTTGTCAGGGCAGTAGTCATGTGCACATCCACCTCATTGTCACATGTTTAAGCCTATGGTGGCATCAACTGTAGGGCAAGAGTGGAGAAACTATTGTGTTATTGCATCTTTTTCTGGGCTGTATGGCCATGTTTCAGAAGCATTCTCTCCTGACATTTCGCCTGCATCTATGGCAGGCATCCTCAGAGGTTGTTTGGTGTTTTTCTGTTTGACATGTTATAATGTTCATGCATATGTGTTGACAGCACTGATTTGCTACACTGAAAGGTTATAGATTTCCCAATCTTGACCATTGTTAAAATAAAAATTAAATCTATTTATTAAATGTATGCCTCAGATTTGCCCAAAATAAAAAAAAATTGAAACCCGGAAAAGTGAAATTAGTTATTCCATAGTCCTATTTTTGAGAGCGGGGCTGGGTATACTTAGTTCAAATATTGCAACAGATTTTTTTTTAGTTTATATAACCTAAACTGTAACCTACCATTTTTATATTACTTGGAAGCAACCATAGCAAAGAACTGGCAAAAGCACCTCTGCATATCCCTTCCCTGAGAAAACCCTGTGAAATTCGTGGAATTGCCACCAGTCAAGGTGTTTTAAAGGCACACACAAGCACACACATACATACACACACTGGGTGGAGTTGGTTAAAGAAGTGAAACAAAATACTTTTGAATGTTGTTTTAAACCCTACAAGTGCAGTTTGAAAGCCATTCTTAAAAACCCTAAAATGGTGTGTGTTAAAATTTTAGTCCATCATGATCTCATAGAAGAAGTCATATAAGCTGGAGAGACATTCAAAACAGAATAATTAATGTTGATGACTACTTGGATGTGTCCTTCGAGCCTGTGCAATGGATTTTTCTGGTGGGGCCTAGCAAGCTGGGACAGTGGCAGCGAGATCCTCAGGTCGTAGGTTTGGTTTGAGTTTCCTTCTCTTAGATGGTTAAACGAGCACTATCTACCCGGGTTTGAAATTAGAGTTTTCCTTCTCCTAGGATGGTTGCCAAAAGACTAGAGAGCCTATCCTGCCCACTGACGCTCTTTGTCAGACCCTTCGGTTGTGACCTGTCTGGCATGGGAGGCCCTACCGGTGGCTATTATGCCACTGTCAGCATAGCTCACAACTTAAGTAGGGTACACAAGCCTCTCCCCCACGACAAGGGGGCGCCAACGGAGAGGAAATTCATTGATGAACCTACTCTCACATGGCACAATATACAAACATTGATTAGAAGACCCATTCTAGACAACCAAACAAAAATATCCTAGGTTAAAGTACATTAAAGAGGAAAAAGCCGCTGCAGAACATGTAAATATTAACTTTACTAAAGATTATACTTGTCATAGACAGATTCTCAGCTGTTTTCGCGACTGTGCTAAAACATTAACATTGAAATTGTGCACATAGTTCATTGCAAATATGGAGTGGGTGTTAAAGTAAGTTCTGAGTAAAGTATTCAATCCAGGAGGGTTAATGGGCCAAATCCAATCTTTGTTGTTCTTGCATGCCTTCAAGTTATTTCTGACCTAAGTGAGTAAACGTAAAGGTAAAAGTTTCCCCTTGACATTAAGTCTAGTCGAATCCAACTCTGGGGGGTGGTGCTCATCCCTGGTTCTAAGCTGAAGAGCCGGTGCTGTCCGTAGACGCCTCCAAGGTCATGTGGCCAGCATGACTGCATGGAGCACCGTTACCTTCCTGCCGAAACGGTATGTAGATCTAACATTTGTTATGTAGATCTACTAACATTTGCATGTTTTCAAACTACTAGATTAGCAGAAACTGAGGCTCACCCTGCATTCGAAGTGCTGACCTTTCAGTCACCAAGTTTGGCAGCTCAGTGGTTTAACCTGCTGCGCCACCGGGGGCTCCGACTTAAGTGAACCTTAATGCAAACCTGTTGCAGGGTAGACCCACACAAATTATTGATGCCTGCCTTGTTCCATTGAATTCAGAGAATCAGATAGGAATAATCAGGGGCGGTCTAAGGTAATTTTAAATGGTAGGCGGACATTATTTTGGTGCCCCCCCCCAAAAAACATTATTTTGCCGCCCCCCATGTAAAACAAATATACAATTATAATATCACAATACCATTAGTACCGGTAGTATTATATTGTATCAATGTATATACAATATATTATACCATACTCATACTATATTATATCATAATTATATTATACTACATTACAATATAATTATATTATAATATATTGACATTATAATATAATGTAACATTCTATTATATTATTATTATAAAATAATAACATTATTTATTTAAATAAAATTATCCTCTACTAAATATTTTCATTACTCCTATAAAACTCAAATAACCCAAAATAAAGTAAAATAAAATATTATATATTACTATTTTGTACAATACCACTATACTGCAATATTGTTTGTAATATTACATGTAATATAAAATATATCATTATTCTATTGTTATATTGTATTTGTATTATATTGTATGACAATATTAAGCAGAACTGTATAATAATCAACAAGAAATGCAATGTAAATGCATCAAAATCAGAATATATTACCTACCACCCGACTCATAATTCATAGGAGTCTCCCATAAGTCCAAAATTAGGATCCCAATGTAAATGTACATGTCTGAGGAACATCGGCAGGGCCAGGATGGCGCCCCATGCGGCCAGGATGGTGCCCCCTTCCCAGATGGCGCCCTAGGCGGCCGCCTACTTGGCCTATCTTGTAGGACCGCCCCTGGGAATAATGCTGAATTGAGCTGTATATGCCTGGATAAGGGAGAGGATGGCAAGTGTTTGTATTTGTGTACATTTGGGGAGGATACAGTATAGTTTGTCCCAGCTTTCTTTCAATGTAAAACAAAGTACATGGCAATTTTTCAGGCATTGTTTACAACTGTTCAGATGGTACTATTCTAGAATGTCTTTGTGGTAGATCAGGGCTGTCCAACTTCTACGGGCCCAAGGGCCGGAATTCCAGTCACTGATCACCTAGGGGGCCGAAGGGTCTGCCTCCTCCCCGGCTCTGCCCCCTCCCTGGCTCCACCCCTCCCCGGCTCCGCCCCCTCCCCGGCTCCGCCCCCTCGCCCAGCTCCACCCCCTCCCTGGCTCCAATTTACTTACAATTGACCTTGAGTTGTGGAGTTGTAGTTCACCTCCATCCAGAGAGCACTGTGGACTCAAATAATGATGGATCTGGACCAAACTTGGCATGAATACTCAATATACCCAAATGGGAACACTGGTGGATTTGGGGAAATGTTTCCTAATACCTTTGAGTTATTTGAGTCCACACTCAAATTGGGACACACCAAAAAAACCCCAATCACCTCAATGCTGTCGCAGGGCTTGATGGGGCCTCCTTTCCCAGAGGCGGGTGGAGGAGGCCCAAAGAGCTCCCTCCCTCCCTGAAGGGAAAACAAGCCGCGGGGGCAGGCGCAAAGGAAGCCATGTTGCGCCCTGCACGCGGGGGAAGGCAGCACAACAAGGGGGAGGGGGCATGGAGGAGGGGAAGGAAGCGTCGCCAAGGAAACTGCCGCTGAGGGACCCCCCCTCACCCAATGTCCCACTGTTTTTAGATTGATTGATTCGAGCCAGGCCCTTCCTTACCCATACTGCGGGAGCCCCGCCACAGGGCCGAAGCGCCAACGCCGCCGCCGTCCCCGAAGAGCCCCGCTGGAGCCGAGGCCAAGCTCAGGCCGGGCGTGGCGGCTCTCCCATCCGCTGGGCGGGAAGCGAGGGCCCTCCACAGGAAGAGGACGGAGCCAGGAGGGGCTTTCCCTGCCTCACTCCCCTCCTCCCTCTCTCTGAGGGAATGAGGGCTGGCCTGGAAGCAGCCGCGAGGGAGGAGGAGGCGCACGCCCAGGCCGGCCGCAAATCCCGCGGGATCCGAGATTTCGGCAGCTATCGTGAGACTACACAGCCACAGATGGGATTTCGACCTCCCTCGAAATCCTGTCTGTGGCTGGCGTAGTCTCATGATGCTTGCCTAAACCCGAAAGTAGGTTTTTTAAAATATTTTTTTTAATTTTTATTTTTAATTTGTATTTTATTTGTATTTTATTAAAACAAGTTAGGGGGCCGGAGGGAAGGGTCTCGGGGGCCGTGTACCACAGGGCCGCCTGTTGGACAGCCCTGTGGTAGATCAAAGTAGACTTTGCAGCTAAATGTGACTATGAAGGACAACAAATGTCCAACTGTAGTGTACAAAGATAAAAGGACAAAAGTAGCACACAAGTGAGGCATGCTGAATCCTTACCTGTTCAAGGGTAATTCCCCATACAGCTTTCCTTGAAGACGCACTGCTGTCACTTCTGCTCTAGGAACCATTTCAAAAGCAGGAGAACTAAGCATTCCCAGGGTGCTGAGATTAGACTGATTGTTAGATATTTACTTCTTTGACTAACTACATTAAGCTTGTGAAAAACACCAAAAAAATCACACTTTTCCCTCCAGACTGGTGGTTTCAATGCAGGCAACAAAAATGAACTTGTTACAGAAATAAACTGAAAACAGTTCTTTAAAAATATATTTTGCTTTAACTTCTTTAAACAGTTGGAACAGAGTAATACATTGAGTACAAATGCTACACAATAAGCATTATTAACCCAATTTAGTATTGTTGGAAAATGAATTGGGGGCATGCATTTTATATAAAGGCTGGTAGGATACCTTAAAGGGACATGGGATTCTTCACCACAGATTCCCATGTCTCTTTTGCACTTAGAAATTTGATAGGTTATTTCTTCTGGAGCCCCATCCACCTCTTATGGGTATATCTGGCAATTAAAGAGATTAGTCTGGTAGGATTTATTTATTTATTTATTTATTGCTCAGTTCAGTCTAAACTAACTGGGGCAAGTTGCTCAAACTAAGCACTAAACCAACTCAAGGGTACTACAAATAACAAAGGAATAATTATATTCAATATAAAGTGGTATGCACAATCTGTATATATAATATTTTCATTACATCATTCACACGTAGGAGTTGCAAAACACAGTCATTGCCTACCAGTCCCCAATGTGAGCATGGTGTGGTTCCGTCAATAGAAATCCCGTATGGACCCGAAAAAAATGCAGGCTATAATGGCGCGGTAATCCAAGAGTCAGTATAAATCCATGTGGAAATAAACGGCAGCCACCCAATAGTCTAAGAATGTCAATAATCCGCATTTTTTTGGGTCCATACGGGATTTCTATTATCCCCATGCTATTTAACATCTACATGAAACCTCTGGGTGAGGTCATCTGGAGTTTTGGAGTACGGTGCCATCTCTACGCAGATGACCTCCAACTCCACGACTCTTTTCCATCTGATTCCAAGGAAGCCCCTCGGATATTGGACCAGTGCCTGGCCGTTGTGACGGTTTGGATGAGGAGGAACAAGCTGAGGATCAATCCCGATAAGACAGAGGTCCTCCAGGTCAGTCGCTCGTCTGACTGGGGTATTGGGTGGCAACCTGTGCTGGACAGGGTTACACTCCCCCTGAAGTCACAGGTCCGCAGTTTGGGGGTTCTCTTAGATTCAGCGCTGATGCTTGATGCTCAGGTATCGGCGGTGGCTGGGAGAGCCTTCGCACAGTTAAAACTCGTGCGCCACCTGGGGACACCTCATGAAGTCTGACTTGACCATGGTGGTCCACACCTTGGTTACCTCTAGATTGGATTACTGCAATGTGCTCTACGTGGGGCTTCCCTTGAAGACGGCCCGGAAACTTCAACTTGTCCAACGCTCGGCTGCCAGATTAATAACTGGGGCAGGTTACAGGGAGTGGTCGACCCCCCTGTTTAAAGAGCTCCACTGGCTGCCATTTATTTTCTGGGCCCAATTCAAGGTGCAGGTGATTACCTATAAAGCCCTAAACGGTTTGGGACCCGTCTACCTTCCCATGATCCAGCCCGAGCCCTTTGCTCCTCAGGGGAGGCCCTCCTTTCGTCCCTGCCGGTCTCACAGACTCGGCTTGTGAGAACTAGGGAAAAAGCCTTCTCCTCTGTGGCCCCCTGACTTTGCAATTCCCTCCCGGGAGAGATTAGGAATGCTCCTTCACTGGAATCCTTTAAAAAACAACTGAAAACCTGGTTTTTCCACCAGGCTTTTGGAGATTAGATTCCCTAAATGCTCCCGTCTTTTGGACCTCTTCCCCCATGTGATCCTTTATGTTTACACTACTCCAGTTATCTCCCCCAAATTTTAAACATTTTATATGTGCATGTGGCCCGCCTTGTCGTTTTGTTTTAGATTCACTTGTGTTGTCTTCTCATAGCTGTATTTTTATTGTGTTTATTGCTTTGTAAACTTTCTCCTTTTTATGATCAAAATGCCATGCTTAAAATTCCTTCCCACTTTAATGCGGTTCCTATTCATTTATTCACATTTGTTTTCGAACTGCTAGGTTGGCAAAAGGTGGGCAAAAGGTCAGCTGTTCACCCTAATCCTGGTTTCGAACTGTCAACCGTGCAGTTGGCAAGATTTATTGCAGCTTGGTGATTAACCTGCTGTGCTAAAGCCTGGCCCTCTTGTCCTCTTGCGTGATCCTGAAAGCAGCATGGATGCGTATGTTGTCCTGTTCATGTTGGAAAGACAACTAAGAAGACAGCAGCAACAGCAGCAGCAACAACAACAATGCAATTGGGGAAAAACCGGTTGGCACAGGCCTTTTAAGGTCTCTGATAGTTACACTGTATAGCCATAGAAAAAATAGCCATCTTCACTGCAGTAGCAGTGGTAGTAACTATGGGGAAATTTCTGTTTCAATAGAACTCTAACATTTGGGTCAGTGACCCACATTTTTGGCTATAGAAGAGTTTTGACTGTTCCAAAAAAGGAACATTGGTGCACGGCCTCATTTCCACTCATGAGAAAGATGCTGCTTTTAATTAGATTCGATTCTGCTAGTATTCTGTGATGCTTAAAAATCTTCCCTAAATAAAATCTGTAAAAGTCTTTTTACAATGCTAATATTTTAATAGTTGGCAATTAACCTAAGAGGTGTAAAAGAAGTATGTTGAAATGCAAAAGCTTCTTAATGCTCACTGTCAAAACATAATCAAGCACAAAGCCTAGACTTGTTTACTACATTAAGTTTTCTAAATGGCTATTTGCAGAAACAAGTTACTCCAGTTTGCTCACATACTACAGAGGTATGAAATACTGTGTACAGTTTTCAGCTGGAGACTGCGTTCTTTAGCCTCTAAGACACAAAGTGCATATGGTTAGTGGGAGGAGATTAGGGAGTTTCTCTATTGTATGTATTTTCCCACTTGGATTTCATCTGAAGACTGTATCATATGCACATTTACTTTCAAAACACGTTTCTCTTGTAAGCATAAACCCATTCTCACTATTCCTGTATATAAAAATATTCAAAAGAAGATCAACACAAGGCCACTAAAAGAACTATGTTGATCAATGATTTGCTGGGTTCAGGTGGCCGGACTGGGTAACTTATTGCTTGGAGCTTTGGGAGCTGGAAGTTAAAAATCCAGTTCATGGGCCTTATCTGTCAAATGAAGCATCTTTCGTGGGATACTAAACTGAGTAACTTGTTAAAAGATTGCATTCCAGTGCAAAATGCAATCAAGAAATTGTTCCTAAAATATAGTTGTATTTGCACCCATTGCAAAAGAGATAAAATGAAAATGTAGTATGGACTTTAGTTGCTGAAATGCCCTAAAGCAGTGGTTCCCAACCAGTGGTCTGCAAGAACAATAATATGGTCCACAGCCTCACCATTACTGCACCGTTTTCTTGAGATCACACGGCCACAAGAGTGACTGGTCTCGCGAAACACTCTTATAGTGCTGAGTCAACAGGGATGTCAGGAGGGTAGAACCTGACTACCCACGAAAGATTACTACTATCACATCAGCTCTAAATTATTACATGTGGTTTTATGTGGACAACCAGATAGTGACTACTGGATGGCATATGTTCAGTATCAGAAACTAGAGCTGACGTGGTCTATCCAATGCAATTTTCTGAATCAGCACCCCAAATCTGAATCAGATTTTCTGAATGCAATTTTCTGAATCAGAGCCCCCAGTAGCACAATGGGTTAAACCCTTGTGCCGGCAGGACCGAAGACCGACAGGTCGCAGGTTTGAATCTGGGGAGAGTGCAGATGAGCTCCCTCTGTCAGCTCCAGCTCCTTGTGCGGGGACATGAGAGAAGCCTCCCACAAGGATGGTAAAACATTAAAACATCTGGGCGTCCCCTGGGCAACATCCTTGCAGATGGCCAATTCTCTCACACCAGAAGCGGCTTGCATTTTCTCAAGTCGCTCCTGACACGAGAAAAACAAAAATGAAAACCGAATAACCAAACCGGATCTCAAGTTGACCAAAAACTGATTTGTTGGAAAGTGGTCCCTGATCAATAAAAAGTTGGGGACCACTTCCCTAAAGGAACCAGATCCCATCCGATCTTGGGAGCTCAGCAGGGTCAGCCCTGGTCAGTACTTGGATGGGAGTCAGCCAATGAATACCAGGTGCCATAAGCTGTATTTCAGAAGAAGGAACTGGCAACAATGGTTCTTAGTATTCCTTAGCTAAAATAATTCTATGAAAAGTTTTCCATAAGATTTTCAACTTCAGTAACTTGAAGTAACGAAGGAGGGAACTTTAGTGCTGGATGCCAGGTCAATTAATCAAGCAGATTTTTAAAATTAAATTAAATCCATTTTCATCATAACTACATTTGTTGTTGTTGTTGTTGTTGTTGTTGTGTGACTTCAAATTATTTCTATAAAGTTGGAAAGGTAAGCCTTTCACTGAGTTTTCTTGGCAGGATTTGTTCTGGCCTTGCTCTGAGGCGGAGTGTGACTTGGCCATGATGTCCCAGTGGATTTCCATGGCTGAGCAGAGATTTGAACCTTAATCTTTCAGAGCTCTGCTCCAGCTTTCAGCCGCTGTGTTATGCTGGTTCATGCTCACTACATTTACAGTGATCCAGAATGCCACAGTATTCGTTCATTGAGCCTGAGGAGACTTTGGACTTGTTTTCCCCTAAAGATCCATTCTTATCATGCCAATGACATGTCAGATGGAAACTGCTTTTAGGAGTAGGCAAAATAAAGCCATTCTATTTAACCAGTTTGGAATAAGTCTAAGCAAAAAAACATAATCTTACTATCTGCATTAAAATGACAGGTTTTTGCTGACTTGGCTTCAAATAAACATTACCCCTGGAAATTATGTACTAAGAAAAATACCTTCCTTTATTAAAACTTTGTGCCTGCTACTTGAATGTTAAATATTTGGAGATACACTCCACACATTTCTTACCTCTTGAATGGTGCTGCTGTGTTTTTTAATACTTTAAAGCCTCTTACGACTTCATCTGAATGGCTTCTTATTTGCTAGGAGTTTGGCCCAATTTCCAACATTAGCAGACTTTCTGTAATACAATTATTTTTCTTAGTCTGGACAAAGCAAGCCATGATTTGGACATGTGTTTTATTACTACAGAGAAAGCAATATAGTTATAATGCAGCAAACAGTCTTGAAATAACAGGAGTCTTAGTCCTTCATCCTGGTGCATTTTCCTTGGCTCTGCTGTTTCTGTTCTCTCGCATTACTTCTACAGTGACAAATACAAAATACTCCACTTAGGCAGAAAAAATGAAATGCAAAGATACAGAATGGGTGATGCGTGGCTCGAGAGCAGTATGTATGAAAAAGATCTTGGAGTCTTTGTTGAGAACAAGTTAAACATGAACCAACAATGTGTTGCGGTGGCAAAAAAAGGCAATGGGATTTTGGCCTTCATCAATAGGAGTATAGTGTCTAGGTCCAGGGAAGTCATGCTACCTCTCTATTCTGCCTTGGTTAAACCACACCTGGAATATTGTGTCCAATTCTGGGCACCACAATTGAAGAGAGAGATTGACAAGCTGGAATGTGTCCAGAGGAGGGCGACTAAAATGATCAAGGGTCTGGAGAACCCCTATGAGGCCCTATGAGGAGCGGCTTAAAGAGCTGGGCATGTTTAGCCTGAAGAAGAGATGGCTGAGAGGAGACATGATAGCCATGTATAAATATGTGAGGGGAGGTCATAGGGAGGAGGGAGCAAGCTTGTTTTCTGCTGCCCTGGAGACTAGGACGTGGAACAATGGCTTCAAACTACAAGAAAGGAGATTCCATCTGAACATTAGGAAGAACTTCCTGACTGTTCAGCAGTGGAACTCTCTGCTCCGGAGTGTGGTGGAGACGCCTTATTTGGAAGCTTTTAAACAGAGGCTGGATGGCCATCTGTCAGGGGTGCTTTGAATGCAATTTTCCTGCTTCTTGGCAGAGGGTTGGACTGGATGGCCCATGAGGTCTCTTCCAACTCTATGATTCTATAATTCTATACCAGCTCCAAGTGCAACTTTCCTTCTGTTGGTTAGAGATGGTTATGAAAGTCTGCCACCTAGTGTGTCAAGGCTACAGGCGGATTTTAATGAACTAAGATTGCTTCATTTTAAAGACAAAATGACTTCAAGGAGCACACACTTAGGTTTTCCTTAGTTTCTGTGCAGTTTCAGGTGTCCAACTTTCATGATCTCACAACTGGCAGAAAAGAAAAGTTTGGATATAGACGCTCTCAGTAGCCATAAAGCAGAGCTCACTTCATCTGTTAACAGAAGTGGACTGTAGTTCACAAAAGTGTATGCCACAATGCATTTATTGGTTTTTATGTGTTATCTTATCACATAGATAAAGGGGACCCAGTCGATATTGTTTACCTTGACTTTCAAAAGGCTTTTGACAAAGTCCCTCACCAAAGGCTCCTAAATAAGCTCTTCAGCCATGGAATCAGAGGACAGGTCTTGTCCTGGATTGGAACCTGGCTAAACTGTAGGAAACAAAGGGTGGTAATAAACGGACATTTCTCTGGGTGGAAAGAGGTGAGAAGTGGCGTACCCCAAGGTTCAGTTTTGGGTCCGTTACTTTTTAATTTATTCATTAATGACCTGGATGTAGGAGTGAATTCTGAGGTAGCAAAGTTTGCAGACGACACTAAATTGTTCAGGGTAGTTAAAAATGAAACTGATTGTAAAGAGCTCCAGAAAGATCTCTCGAAATTGAGTGAATGGGCAACAAAGTGGCAAATGCATTTTAACCTAAACAAGTGTAAAGTCATGCACATCGGGGCAAAGAACCCCAACTACACCTACCAATTGATGGGGTCAAAGCTTTCCGAGACAAACCAGGAAAGGGATCTTGGGGTTTTGGTGGACAGCTCAATGAAGATGTCAACCCAGTGCGCAGCAGCAGCGAAAAAAGCAAATTCTATGCTTGGCATGATCAGGAAGGGAATCGAAAATAGGTCGGCAAATGTTGTATTGCCTCTCTACAAATCTATGGTAAGGCCACATTTGGAGTACTGTGTACAATTCTGGTCTCCGCACCTTAAGAAGGATATAACGGAACTGGAAAAGGTACAAAGAAGGGCAACAAAAATGATCCAAGGGATGGAGCAGCTCCCTTATGAAATCAGGTTGCAACGCCTTGGTCTTTTCAGCCTTGAAAGACGGCGTTTAAGAGGTGACTTGATCGAAGTGTATAAAATCATGCATGGGATAGAAAAGGTGAATAAAGAAAAAATATTTTCTCTGTCACCCAACACTAGGACTAGGGGGCACTCCCTGAAGCTCCAAGGTAGGAAAGTTAGGAGTAACAAAGGGAAATATTTCTTCACCCAGAGGGTCATTGGGTTATGGAACTCACTTCCAGAGGAGGTTGTGACAGCTGTCAGCCTGGACAGCTTCAAGGCAGGATTAGACAGATTCATGGATACCAAGGGAATCAGTAGTTACTGAAATGGACATCCAAGTGCCACCTCTGTGTTGATGGAGGCAGGCAGGATTTTCCCCGGGTACTGGTTGTGGGGGGTCGGGAGCAGGTGAGGGTTTCGCCCTCCCTTCTGCTCGAGATCCCCGTGTACAACTGGTGGGCCACTGTGTGATACAGAATGCTGGACTAGATGGGCTGAGGTCCGATTCAGCATGGTTCTTCTTATGTTCTTATCTTTTCCCTTTGTTAGCTTGGCTACATCAGTCAAGCAAGCCTACTCCACTAAAAACGTATACATTTTCGATCTTGCCTTTTAAGCAACTGACATACAACAGTCCTAGTTCTACGCAATTCTGTGGATCACATTCTCTTGTGCTTAGAGCTTGCCTTTTAATTGATGTTTGTCTATCACAGTGGTTCCCAACCGTCTTTTGACCAGGGACCACTTTGACCAGGGACACTCTCCAACATTATTACCAAAAAGGTTTCGAATCAGTTTTTGGTCAACTTTAGATTCGGTTTGGTTATTTGGGCTGCTGATTCAGAAAGCTGCATTGGATGAACCACATCAGCTGTAGTTTCTAATACATAGCATATGCCATCCAGTAGTTGCCATCTGCTTATTAACTATATATAATAATCTAGAACTGATGTGGTCTATCCAATGCAATTTTCCTAATCACCACCCCAAATAACCCCAGGAACATGTCTAAAAACGAAGACACCAAGGTGCCCCTTGCTTCCAGGCGCCACATAGAACGGCTCCACTCAGGAGGAGGGAGGAGGAGAAGCAGCAACAGTCAGGAGGCTTGTTGTCATGCTTTTTGTAGGTAGTCAGCCTCTCCTCTCCCAAAATCCCTGTTGCCTTTTGTGAGACCAGTCCCTCTTGTTTCAACAGTGTAGTGACGGTGAAGCTGCGAACCATATTCTAATTCTTGAGGACCACTGGTAGTCCATGGACTGCAGGTTGGGAACCAGTGGTCTATCATGTCCAACCCGCAAAGTGTTCAGTTTAAGGCCCTCTTGATCAGACTTGCCATGCCATCCAGCCCATCTGTAACCAAGAGTCCTCTGTCTAAAAAAAAGTTGAAACTCTGGTCCCAGAAATCAAATATCTTCTGTTTTCATTTATTTATTAAGGAAGTATATGTGGTCAGAGAAGTACTTATGAATAACATTTGCAGTGTATTAGTACAGTGTGTTATGCAGAAGTTCCAATGTATTCATGAAACCATGACATAAGATTTTATGATTCTACAAATGATAACGAAAGGACCATAGACATTATTGCCATAGCACAGGGTCATATGTGTTTTGCCATTATTCTGTTTCCTGTGTTATCTTCATGAGGTGCATCGTTCCTAAGATTTTTATCTTCATGCTTCCATATCAACAACCTTCTCAGAATCTGAGATGTTATACACTTATTTCTAAATGTAATTTCAAGGAAACATGGCCTCAGTCACTGAATTGTAGGTAAATGGCATTGTGTTGTACTTGTGTTTGTCCTTTTAGTTCCACAGTTATTTATCTCGTTACAGGATGATTTCATTGGAAGCCTGATATATGTGTGTGATGTTTGGTCATTAGATTAATTAAATTTAGAGATGTTTTTAGCCTCTTGGTCTTGTGTCTCTAGATACGATTGCCGTGTAATGATTGTCTTTTAGAGTAAGGATTAGTATCACCCACCTTCAACTTTGACCTATTAATAAAGAAAGTGTGATTTCAAGCCAAAGATATCTGTTCATTCTGTGTCATTAGGCATAGTAGAGAAAGTAACGTTTAGCAGAAATAGAAAGGAAGAATTTTAAAATTATATATGTTATTTATATATATTTCATTATTATAGTTTATTATATAATATGCTACATCATAAAATACAATGTAGAGTATGGTATTTTCTGATGTAGAAGACTACTTTTTAACCCAAGAAAACTGTCTCAAAAGTCAGGGGTTGTCTTATACGCGGCAGTCTTATATGCCGGGAGTCGTCTTATAGAGCAGGTGCTGAAACTTCCAATCTGGATTGGAGAATCTGTGGTTGCTGCATATGGTGGGGGAGCTCAAAAATGGCAGTGGCTGCGTCCCTGCCGTATGCAGCGACTGTATGAAAGCATTAAGGGCGATGCTGTACAAGTACGGTAGAAGAAAATCCATTCATCAGGATTCGTAGACTTAATACGGTCCCGAAGGTGAGATGAAGGGGCGCTTCACCGAGAAGGTGTAAGTGAAGGGCGGAGGAAGCTGCAGGCATCTGGGGCGCCCGGCGTATGGAAAAAAGAGATAGAGTGGCTCTGGGCACAGAAAAACACACCTCTTTTACCTGTCTGGCCTGCCCTTGTATCCTATTACCGTACCTCCTCCTCTGCCTCTCAGATCTCGCTCCTGAAGACTGCAGTGAAGCGGTGCAGGTGCGCATGTGCAAGATCTGAGAGGCAGAGAAGGAGGTACAGTAATAGCAAAATTACCATATTGAAATCAAATCTGATGCTTTTAAATTTTTATTTGGTATGCGTTGAAAGAGGGGTCGTCTTATACGGCGAGTATATTCCAAACTCTATATTTTAACTGGAAAAGTTGGGGGTCATCTTATACGCCCAGTCGTCTAATATGCTAGAATATACAGTATTTTATTTGTAGAGTATAATAAAGAGTATGTGTGTGTATCTTTATTATACAATAGTGTAGGGAATTAGTATAGAATTTATTAAGGATTTTAAAGGCTTAGTTTCTGTAATCTTATTTTTCTCAAAATTTATTGTTAGTTTCTGGAAATATCATCATGTCTGTCCCGGCTGTAAATGGCAAATCTGAAAGCAGTGACAGTGGAGCGGAATCAGAAGAAGAACCACACCAAGAAGAAATCATAGAATTACAAGAGATTGAAAAAGGTAATAGATTTCTGAACTGCATTTGTCTTTCACATATGGAAATACATAATGTGAGTGGTGAATGGTGGTGTTTCTTCTTGTTTCTTTATAATCCAAGATCTTTCTTTGTATAATTTGGACTGCTCAAGCAACAACTAGCCATGAACCTTGTGAATAAAAGAGGAAGCATTGCAGGTTTTTTATGCAATCCCCTTTTCCCAGTCAACAACCAGGAGGGAAATGTGCTGGGCTTAGCAGTGGTGATAGGTACACAATGCTGAGAAATCCTTCTTGTACATTTTAGTCTTTCTGAAAAGATAGCATTCGTACCTTCAGTGGAACTCCTAATAATTGTGTCTGCGTTTGCTAATCTTTCAAATTACGTATTTGCTTATACAAAAGTCGATATTCGTAAAGAAACAAACTGAGCTGAAATACAAAAGACAGTGTATTTGATATACTTTTTATTACTTTATCATAATTTATATCTTGCCTTTCTCCCAAGGTATTATTTCGGAATTCAGTATTAAACATATCTGTGGAAACCATAGAAACACAGTGATAAAAAGCAAAATATTCTGCAGTGCGCTTTTCTTTCTAAATGTGTGATCTTTTGGTTTTACAGAAGAGCCCGAGAGCCAGGAACAGGACTGTAGCCCTGATAAGGAGCTGGGCAATGTTGTTGCCAATGGCTGCTGTGATGCTGTGCCTGATATCAATCTACAGAATGGCATACAAACGAAATCCGCTCTGAATGGTATCAGTGTGGATGAAGAGATAACGAAGGAAGCGAAATATCTGGAACTACCTATCAAATCTAATTACGGTTCTCCTCATCAAGGTAATCTCATTATTTAAATTTGCCTCCCTCCGTGATGTGAGAGTTTTGCTTGTCAGTTTAGAAAGACCATTTCCCAATGTTTTTCAAGCTCTTGGCTGAGGATAAAAAATGAAACCTTATTTTTTTGATTCTGTGTATGCTAGTGGGTGGTGGGAATAGGCTATATTGATCAATGCCTTTATTATTTTTCACGTGTGTGTGTGCATATACACACATATATACAGTTGACAGACATACTCTACTGTTTCTGGTAACTTAGGTACATATTAAGCATGACAGGGCCGTAGCCAGGAATTTGATTCGGGGGAGGGGGCTGAGTCTGAGTGAGAGAGGGTCTACCCTAGCAAACCTTTTGTATCGTTATCCCAATACCCCCATGCATATGGGATATTCAGAGCATGGTGATCAGATCATGATACGAATAAACATAACAGTTTAAATAATGTACCAGTAAGGCTTTCTCGCGGACCACCCTGAGAATTTCAGGGGGAGGGCTGAAGCCCCTCAAGCCCCCCCGGTGCTAGATGCCTGAAGCATGATAAATGTTTCCCTTTGACATTAAGTCTAGCTGTGTCTGACTCTGGGGGTTGGTGCTCATCTTCATTTTTAAGCCAAACAGCTGGCGTTGTCTGTAGATACCTCCGAGGTCATGTGGCCAGCATGACTGCATGGAGCACCGTTACATCCCCACAGAAGTAGTACCTATTGATCTCATGTTTTCAAACTGCTAGGTTGGCAGAAGCTGTGGCTAACAGCGGGAGCCCACCATGCTCTCTGGATTCGAACTGTTGAACTTTCGGTCAGCAAGTTCAGCAGCTCAGCGATTTAACCCATTGCACCACCAGGGGGCCCAAATTTAGCATGATATTAAAATATCAACAAAACATTGTATTATTCTGTTTAAATAATGTGCATGTTTCACGTGATGGTGAAATACTGTACATTCCTTTGGAGGAGACAGGGAAAGCTTGGTCCCCAAGGGATGCACTTTGCCTATCGCTGCTACAAGGGGTCAAAGTATGAAACCTTTTGTGTGTTGTGTGACAGAGAGACAGGCAAGCGCTCCATATGTCCTCCCTATACACCAACATTCATTGGAATGTTTGCCCTAGATGTATTTAAAGTATTTTTAATATCCAGCCACAACCATTTTATAGCTTTTCTATTGTTAAATAGTTTAAAACATACATGTTCATCCTAGCTATTAAAAAAACACCCCCCCCCACCAGGTTTTGACTTGGCACAAAATTAATCCCAATGTGCTGTGTGGGTAACTTACCGTTTACACTTAAGTAGAAACCGAGATTTTCAATCCTTTTCTTTAGGCTGAAAAAGCCCCCCTTGGATTATACCTGAGTCAAAGTTATTTATTATTTTACTCTGTTATTGTTATTATTACATTTATGATTTTACTCTATTTATTATTATTACACTTATTATTTTTCTCTATTATTGTTATTAAATGTATTATTTTACTGTATTATTACATTTCCATTATTTTACATTATCATTCTTGTTATTAATATATTTACTATTTTACTCTATTATTATTGGAAGGATGTGTAAGCACATTAGAATAAGAATAGGTTGCACTAATGATTTAATCAGAGTTGGACAGTCTTACCTTAAAGTACAGTTTTATGTGAATATTCAAAAACATTTAACCTACTGATGCCTCAATTAATGTAATTTTATTGGTATCTATTTTTATTTTAAAATTTACCAGTAGCTGCTGCATTTCCCACCCTTGGCTTATACTCAAGTCAATACATTTTCCCAGTATTTTGTGGTAAAATTAGGTGCCTCAGCTTATATTCAGTCCGGCTTATACTTTAGTATTTTTAGTTACTGCTTTATTCGTTCCCAAACTGACCAACTTGGACTTGATTTGTTGATTATGTACTTATAGGCACTGACCTGAAGGAAGATAACCCTGAAGAGATCTCTGGAATTCAACACTTGACAAGTGATTCAGATAGCGAAATATATTGTGACTCTATGGAGCAGTTTGGACAAGAAGAGGTAGAGTTTGTTACATTTTCTAAGTTATATGGAAGAACCAAGACATTTACCGCAATCTAAAGAGTCAATAAACTTCCGAATTCTAAGAGATTGTTTTTGTTGTGTACCTTTGAGTCATTTCAGACTTATGGGAACCCTAAGGTGAATCTTGTTGGGCGAGTGGGCATGCACCTTATTTATTTATTTACTTCATTTATATCCTCTCTCACTCCGAAGGAGACTCAGAGCAGCTTACAAGTTATATGTACATACAATATGTTATATTATTAGCATAGCAAAATATTATAATTATATATCACTATATTGTACTAGGCTGCTATACTGTAATATTAGTAATATTACATGCAATATATAATATTTAATTATTATTATTTGTATTACATTATAATATTATCAATATTATATGTATATACAATATATTATTTGCATAGCACGTTAGTATTATATAGTACTATATTGTTGCTGGGGGAAGGGCCCCCCAATTGATGGTAAAGGAGACAAGGTGGAACTGTCTTCCTGGCTTCCCCTCTTCACTCTGGCCCCAGAGCAGTCCAGAGATGGCCATTAATCATTGTCTGGAGAAGTGTATAATTTGGGGGATTGCACTAGAGAGAGGGCATTTCGCTTTGTCTTTCCCTGCTGTAGTACTGATAAGAAATAATTCTTTCATTCATACCATTCTGGAACAGATTTTTTTTCCAATCCCCATATTATGTGCTGAAACAGATTGTCACTCAAGATGTGTTTCACCACTCCCAGCATCTTCCCTATGGGCATTTGTACTTGAGCTGCTTAGAACACTATGTTTATCTATTACTAGTAGAGTTATCAACATGCTTTTTCTGATGCTGGTTCCCCAATCATTCTAGAAATGGTGACTAGGTAATAACAATCAACGAGCCAGCTGTGTTCACAATATAGCTCTCTATATGCTGTATATTTGATATTCCATGTATGGTGAAGGTTGGGGAAAGGGAAAATATTTTTATAGGAGAATTATTGGTTCCAAACATAATAGATGCTTTTAATTTGTAGATGTTGGAAATCAATACGTCCACAAAAGAATTTTCAAAACATCCATTCCATTTCTCAGAAGGAGATCAAAGTCTGCTAGAAACCTCAGGTTTTCTGGATCTTGGAAACTACAAGGTAGAAGGGATAATTGAAGCTGCAATTGAAGGAAAAGGGGAAGTCAAGTGTGGCGGTGAAGATGGCAAGGCGAGTGACGGAGGTCCTCACAAAGAAAAAAAAGGTGGCGAAAAGGTTGACTTCTACGGAATCAGAAGGGGCCGAGGTACTGTTGGAATGTGTGCTCTTCTGCACCCAATGTTTTCTGTAATTTGTGGAATCTTGAACTCTTATTTTCACACAGTAATATTTACATAAAATATGTTTTTATTTCTAAAGCTGGTTTATTTCCCCTCTTTCGTTTAGGACAAAGAATGCATCCTTTGGGTGATAGTGCTCAAGGTGGTCAGATGGGCAGTGGAGGAGATGGAGAACGATGGGGTTCAGACAGAGGGCCACGGGGCAGCCTCAATGAACAAATCGCAGTGGTGCTCATACGGCTACAAGAAGATATGCAAAATGTCCTACAGAGGCTACATGCACTTGAGACATTGACAGCCACACAGGTAAAGCATCCTCCATTGTATCCTGGAAGTCAAAGTGGCCATATCTTTATGGTAGGGTAGATGTTTGCATACAGAAGGAACAATCCATGGATATTGTCAGGTAGGACGGAATGATACCAATATAACGCTCAAAGGAACTGTGCAACTCACCATAGAGAATGCATGAATGGGTCAAAGCAGCAGCATCTATTATTCAAATTAATCTTTATTTTTAGAAACCTTTTTAGCTAGAATAGATATTGGAGATCCACCCCCCCCCCATATTTGTGAAAATTGTTCATATGAATGCAGGCGATTTTTGAAGTATATGCAGGAAAGACAGACTAATTAAACCATGAAAAGTAGTGCACAGTGCACTGTTCGTAAAGGAAACAACCCACATGTAAGCTGATTCCAAAAAAATCACTGTATTTTATTGCAGTTGGAAATATTTTAAAGCTTCAAACCAGTTGGGAATTGGTTTGTGCAAGGAAGAACCTTTTTTGAAAGAGCATGGAGATCCTAGACCAGTGTTTCTCAACCTTCCTATTGCTATGACCCCTTAATACAGTTCCTCATTCCTTTTCATTGCTTCTTCATAACTGTAATTTTGCTACTCTTATGAATAGTAATGTAAATATCTGATGTGCAGGATGTATTTTAATTCACTGGACCAAATTTGGCACAAATACCCAATACGTCTAAATTTGAATACTGGTGGGGTTGGGGGATTGATTTAGTCATTTGGGGGTTGTAATTTCTGGGATTTTTAGTTAACCTACAATCAAAGAGCATTTGGAACCCAACCCACAATGGATGTGCACCAAACTTGGTACACAGCACTCCCATGACCAACAGAAAATACTGGAAGGGTTTGGTGGCCATTGACCTTGAGTTTTGAAGTTGTAGCTCACCTACATCCAGGGAACACTGTGGACTCAAACAATAATGGATCTGGACCAAACTTGGCACAGATACTCAATATGCCCTAATTTGAACACTGGTAGAGTTTGGGGAAAATAGACCTTGACATTTGGGAGTTGTAGCTGCTGGGATTTATAGCTCACTTACAATTAAAGAGCATTCTGAACCCCACCAATGATAGAATTGGGCCAAACTTCCCACACAAAACCCCCATGCCTTGAAGGCGCGAGCCTCCCTCCAGCCTTGCACGCTCTCCCTCGCCTGCACATGCGCACCACGCTGCCATGTGCTAAGCATACCTCCTCCTTCAGAAATAACCCTTATTTATTTATTATTTATTACATACATTTCTATCCCGTCCTTCTCCCCACAAGGGGACCCTTGGCTGAGAGGCTGGCCAATCACAGCCGAGGAGGGCATTTGGTGGGAGGATTCGCTGTCTGTTTCCAGAAAGAAAGAGGACAGGCGAAGAGATCTTCAGCCTTCTGTCAAAGGGGTTCCTAATACCATCAGAGATATGTTTTCTGGTGTTCTTTGGTGACCTCTCTGAAAACCCCTCATGACCCCCCCCCCCCCCTCCAAGGGGTCCCGACCTCGTTTGAGAAATGCTGCCTTAAACCAAACGTTAGTCCCAGCTGGAGGAGACGTACTGAGTTAATAACATTCACTATATGTTGGAATTAGCCATAACAATGTATGAAGAAGTCTGAAAATGTATGACAACGAGAGCCAAGGTGGAAGGCATGGAAGGGAGTGAAAGCCTATAGCTTTATGCTGAATCTTTACATGTCATATTGTGGAGGAATGTGAAGAAAAATGTTAATACTTTTTCCATGCCATAATATAAAACTATGAAGAAACATTTTAAACTTAACTTATATTTGCAGGCGAGAACTGCAGCCCTCCATTCAAATGATCAGCAAACTTCACCTGTTAAGGTAGGAATCTGTCTACTTGTAAAAAGCCATTTACATGTTTTTCAGTGGTGCTCTTTAAAGCTAGGATGTTCTTGGACGTTAAGGCAATGGTATAATTTATTGTATGATATTGAGATAATCATTCCATAATGCAGCATTTGAAGTGCTACTTTTAGCTTCTGCTAAATTGAACTCTGCCTGTGTGCGTGTCTTTATTGTCATGGCAAATCCAAGAATTTCATACAAATACTCAAAAACGTAAGTAAGCCTTTCAGTGCTTGAGTCACATTTTTGTAATTAAAAATACCTAGTTAATTTTTATAATTTTTGACATGGATGACAATTGTGTATTTATTTTTGGTGTTTAGAGACCATCATGGTGGCCCTTTGAGATCTCTCTTAATACTTTGGCCTTTGCTATTATATGGCCCTTTGTTGCCCAGTGGCTGGTGCATGTATATCTTCAAAGAAGAAGAAGGTAAGAACTAAAAGTATGAAGATGCCTATATTTTAGTTTGAGACAGTTGGATAAAATTGAGTGACTTACATATTATATTCAGATTTCGTTCTGCTATCCCAGAAATACTTTACCATGCTTTGAGGTTATTGTGTGGATGTAATCAAATTTGCTGCTAGGTTATTATCACAATCACAAGCGTCATGAATGTGAAATGTTTACAGTATTTCTTAATTCATACACCTTCTCAACAGATCATACTGAAGAAACTTGTAATGCAGACTTATTTTAATATTGAAATATATAAAAACAAAGAAGTAAATGTCATAAATCAAGTACAGTACCTCATTTTATACAGTAGTATCAGAGTATTATTTATGTGCACAAAATGTGGCCCATATAATTTGAAGACTAAGCATTCAACAAGTAAAATAGTGCAATAAGGATAATGGACTAATGGAATTAACAATTGGACAGGCCTTGGACTAAGATCTGGATTACATGATTTTAAATGATGTTTTAATAATTAATGTTTAATAATTGTATGGTTTTAATTGTATTTATTTTTATATGTATTTATTTACTCTATTTGTATCCCACCTTTCTCTAGCCTGAAGGGGACTCAAGGTGGCTTTATATGTATTGGCATCGAATCACTGCCTGCTGTAAGGCAACCCTGAGGCCGTTTTAGGTTGAGAAGGGCGGGATATAAATATGTGAAATAAATATAAATAAAAAAGAAAATATTGCAAAGTGTGTAAACCTTTTTTGTTAGGAATACACCAAAGTGATCTAAATTGGTAATATGCATATATTTTTTTCTTTCCAGAAAACATAACTGAGGGCCGAATCTCACTTTTTACTTAAGGACTGCTAATATTGAGAGACTGGAAATCTGTAAGAACTTCAGGCTCTGGGACAGCTAACTCTTCCATCTAGTTTTTTGTTTTTCCCTTTGAACTACATGAATAACCCATTTCTCTTAGAATAAACACAGCTATCCCATTGAGCATTCACATGAACCTTAACTTAATTGTTTCAGAATGTCCTTTATGGGTCATTATTGCACAGAATCGAAAGATCTTAATGCAGCTCCTGAGAGCAGTTCAGTCAACTTTGCAAAGAAGAAAAAGCTCCTTAAATTAACATAAAATGTTTTAGTACATTGTTACTTCACCAGAACCCAACTTATTTTGTACATTCAAGCCTTTCCAGATAGCACATGATCGGCAGTAGTAACTATAAATCTAGATTAATCCAAGTTACTGGATTGTACAATACCACTTAGCATCCCAGTTTGGGCAAATTTAATTTGTAATTGCTGCTATAAAGACGAGGTAACATTTTAGTACATAAAGTAAAATCACATGTTTGAGGTGGTGGGTTGTGCTTGCATGAGTACAATCTTCATTATGTATATAAGTTTTTAAAACTCGGTAATCCAATGCTTCACCGTATTAAAACAGCTGACTGAGTTTGAATATGGCATTATATATATTGAATAATCCAATCCAGGAATGATGACTGTGCAGCCGTGAGCCAGATTGAAATCATGACTTAACAAAAAGTAACTTTCTAAAGCCTATTTATTTTGGTGATTTAGGCATATCTTGATTGCATCAAGAAAGGATGCATTTAGTGAAAACTCTTTCCTTTATCAAACGAATGGTTTTAGCCGAGTTGTATAACATAAGGTGCTGAAAACGTGTGCTAAAACTACTTACCATCTGTCTCAGTGTATTTGTAGAAAATCTTTTGCAAATGGACTGAGGTTAGTGCCTATGCAAAAGGTTACATCTGAGGAGCCTGCCATTTATGCTTTGTATATACGTGGGCAGTGCTATCGGTGTGGCATAGGGCACAGAAAAGCAATCGTCTTGAAAAGGAAATCAACAAGCATCTGGTAGTCATGAAAGCCTGTAAATCTGTGATTGAGCTGTACTAATTTCTATAGCAAATATGGACCCAGTTGATCAATCTCTTGTTCATATCCAAATTCTCCTCTTGGTAGAAAGCAGATGTCACTTAGAGAATTCGGCTGGAGCTCTTCTCCCCGACATGATTTTAATGTGGAGGTTTTCCTTTCAAAAAGTCAAACATCCAATATTGGAAACTCCATTCTGCTGTTTGAGGTAACATTGGTTTAGCCATTAAGAAAACGGAGATTGGGCATTTGCCTGAGATCAGGTAGTTACTGTTAATGCAACTGCATATATAGACATAGAAACACACATCTGATTCAGTGGAGCAGCAACTGGCACATAGTCTAGTTTTCAATTCACTTGATTGTTTTAGCAAGTGTGATACTAAAAAAATTCCTTTGTACCTAATTTGTTTGATAACGAATCCCCTACCATGACTCTTTACATCTCTGCCTCCCTTTAAAGACAATTTTTGCATTGTCACTTTATTACATGTTTAAATAACAGCGTGTTTAGTTATAAGATTTCTAAGCATATGATTTGGAAATCAAATAATGAGAGTCAACATTACTTTGCGTGATGTTATAAAAATCAAACATAAGTGATTGCTTCTTATTTGCTGCGGTCAAAAGAAAAATCGCAGACCTGAAAATAGTGCCACACCACAGAAGCTATGTGCCTCTGATAGCAGTCAATTGAGCTTGGAGTACACAATTTCAGGATTGTGACATATTTTGCACTACAGAGTTATTTGGACTGATAAGAAGCTCATGATCTTGAAGTTTGAAAAGCACCTTCATATTTGTTATATGCTTTATAATACATGTAATTATGGGATTGAAGTTTCTGCTTTGTTTAAATAGAAAATGGTTTAAAAGTTCAGTTTTTAAAATTAGCTCATCTTCATCTATTGTAAATAACATTCATCAAATAAAGAATGACAGGAGCAGATTGCCTGAGGATATTTTACACGTTTTTTATGACGGGATGTGATGGTGAAAGTTTCAGAAATATGGCAAGGTTCTCTACCCCACAATGACTTATGTATACAGAAACAGGAAGGTTGATCTGAGAACTTGTGTCATCTTCTCATGAAGTAAACAGCTTTAGATGGAATGTTATTAAACAGCAGGACATCTAGTCATGCTCAAGTTGCCATCCTGCCAGAAGAAGGCTAGAATAAAATCGGTTTGCGAAAAAAAGCAGCAAAAACAAGGCTTCTTCTCTGCTGAAAGCTGTGCATAGAATAGTTTATTTTATTTATTTATTTCGGGATTTTACCCCGCTCTTCTCAACCCCCAAGGGGGGACTCAGAGCGGCTTACAGTACGGCACAATTCGATGCCCACATAATAACAATATAAAACCCCAAAACCCTTCAACAATTAAAATACATTAAAAACACATTAAAATACAACTACATTGTTGTTCTGGAAGCGATCATTGTGTCATCCAGTAGCCTGACATTTCATTGTGTCTCACTTCCTCATTGTGTCTCTCTTTGTCTCTCACTTCCTCATTTGATAATTAGTTCAGCAGTTTCAGAATAAGGCTAAGTGCAGATCACCAATGCTCCTATCTAGGACATAATGTTTATTTTTTCTATGAAGTTCTGTATATTAAACCTCAGATATTTTGGGAACTGAAACACAAATTATATTCTTTTAGGGGCCCCGGTGGCACAGTGGTTTAAACAGGTTGGAGATTTGAGTCTGGGGGTAGGGGTGAGCTCCCGCTGTTACCTCCAGCTTCTGCCAACCTAGCAGTTTGAAAACATGGAAATGTGAGTAGCTCAATAGGTACAGCTCCGGTGGGAAGATAACAGCATTCCATGCAGTCATGCTGGCCACATGACTTTTGTAGGTGTCTAGGACAATGCTGTCTCTTTGGCTTAGGAATGGAGATGACCACCACCACCCAGAGTCCGGTACGACTAGAATTAATAATGCCAAGGGAAAACCTTTACCTTTTTAGTTAGCTAGATGGAAATAACTGTCACTGTATGGGTTACACAGTGTTGACTTCAAAGGGAAAAAGTAGGACTAGTCAAACAGAAATAAGTTTTACTAGGAGAAGGCCAAAGAACATTGCACTGACTATTTGACCAGGACTAAAAGTAGTTAAGACAGTTATACTTCCCATATACAAGCACTTTATTTCCAATCCCAAAATAGAAGCTAATATGTGATCTGAAGTTTATGGTGATCAAAAGCTGGACCAATCTGTCTTGAAAAGGGGTAAGCTGATGCAGTACCATTCTGAAAGAACACAGTATAGCAACTTCTGGCAAATTAGAAGCATGCGATTTTTTAATGACTGACTTGTGATTACAGTGTTCCCTCACTTTTCGCGGGGGTTCCCTTCCAGGACCACCCACAATAAGTGAAAATCCACAAAGTAGGAACGCCATATTAATTTTAATATTTATACATTATTTATATATTATTTTATTACCCACGCTTCCTTATCAGCCTCCCGGCCCACCCCAAGGGCACCTGCCTGCCTCCCTGGCCTCCTCAGCGCCTCTGGAGCCACATAGACAGCAGCAGGCCTTCCCCGCCATGCCTCAGGTCACCGCACTTTGGGGGACCCTGTTAATATTTTCAAAAATCCGTGAAACAGCAAGCCAACTGCGAAGTAGCGAGGGAACACTATTTCGAAAGTAGACAAACAAATCAAAGGGCATTAATTTCCATCCAGTTGACCCTCCACATCTGGATATGATTTATGTGCTATCTAAGAATTTCTAGGTTCTCCAGTGAAGCTTCCACCAGAAACTGAGCATAGGTTCACGTGGGAGGACTTAGAGATTCCTAGAGAGGTGTTCTCAGGTAAAACAGACAGCATTTTTTATTTGCATTGGTTCTGCGCCCCTCGCTCAAGTGAATGGAAAGGGCTGACTTTATTTCCATATCAAGGGAATAGAGCAAAGAGTAGAACAAAATTATCAGCTGAATGTAGCTACTTGTATTAAATCAAAAGGCGGCCACAAGGTATGCCTTACAATATTTTTATTTAAATGGTTTAAAAGATCGGTTTAAACTCCATATTTACTAAAATCTCACCTGATGTTCTTTATTTCATTCAGTTATAAATCTGTAGTCTTAAATATACACAGGATGATTTTCATTTTGATTAGGCTGTTTACCTGGCTTGCAGAATAAACAAATGACTGCTTTTAAGCATTTTAACCTGGTGCATCCAGACATCAAAGTAGGATATACAAAATCTCCTTGGAGTGGGGAGGGATTTTCTAAATAAATAACTGAGTCAGGAAAAGTAGACATTGGCCATAATATGAGAGACAGTAGAGAATACTGATAGCTTAGCAGCAGAAACAGCAACACATAAATGACCCAAAGTGCCCAAAAGTGTGCATCTAAAAGGACTGGCACATAGGAGAAGCTACACTGAAAATGTAGAAGTTGCTATGTTATATCATTGAAGTGGCCTGAAATCAACCTCTAATACATTCTGACATGGAATTCCATCTGTATGTAACTGATACTTTGAAGTACCTGCACATACACATTGCTATGTATTTAATGTACAGCCCCTCTCCCACAATTAGAAATATACTCTAGCAGCAGAAAATAATTTTAGTGACTCATACCACCATTACCTATGTAGGATTTACATAAAGTGCAGTAAATACAATAAAAGTACAATTGGGAGCTGTTTGGAACCAAACGCGTCAACACCTTCAAACGAACTAAAAGCAGACCAGATTTTAAAAACATGGTTACAAAATAAGAAGCAAATTAATGCAAGGATGGTTTATACATGAGCAACCCACTGAAAAGTTCCATTGTGTTGATATTACAAGCTGAATCCAGACACTGTTAGATGCTGAGCATTATTCCTAGCTTCAAAATACGTAGTGTCGGTCTCATCGTTTGGTTGGGGTATGAAGGGCATAGGCTGGTTATGCAGATTTTCCCAGTCTACGCCATGAAAGAATGGGTGACGCTTCATCTCTAAAGAAAAGAGTTTCCACAAATATTATAAAATTTACTTGTACAAAAGCCTCACACTTCCTAGATTCTTCAACTCAATTCTGGATGTGTTTAATGTGTTTTTTTCTTCTAAATCCTGGCTCAAGGTTTAAATAAATGCCGACTTTTCCTTGACTTTCTCCTAATGTTTAGAGTAATGATTTAAATTAATCTCTTAGAATAGTTGAATAAGACTACATTTTCATTTCCAGGACTTGTACGTTAGTCTTTCGCCTTCCACACATTATGAAACTGCTACCATGGAGTGATTTCAGAGTGTGAATTCACTAAGCAAGTGGCAGTTTAGTGGCCCAGTAGTGGGAAAATGGCTAAGACCATGATTATTAAAATTAAAGGCAGAAAGTATGTGTTGTTGCATAATGGATAGAGGTGCAAAGGGACTCTGGACATAAATCATGGCCATTAAAAAAAATCATGTCAGAGGTAAATAGAGAATATACTGCAAGTCGCTTCTGGTGTGAGAGAATTGGCTGTCTGCAAGGATGTTGCTCAGGGGATGCCCGGATGTTTTACCATTCTGTGGGAGGCTTCTCTCATGTCCCCGCATGGGAAGCTGGGGCTGAGAGACAGGAGCTCGCCCTGCTCCCCGAATTTGAATCACCAACCTTCAGGTCAGCAGTTCAGCCGGAACAAGAGTTTAACCCATTACGGCACCGCAGCCTTTGAATAAGTCTATTTTATCACATAGGATTTTCCATTGCTGCTCTAATGCACCAACTGTAAGCATGAATTCTAATTCTACAATGCATACATCTGGCTCATAACACTATGTAACACATTCTTGTCATTTCCTAATTGGTTCTATCATAAAAACATGGAAAAGGTTTATTAAAACGTTGTTTTTGCAGGACATTCTGCTATCGTTTTTCTATTAATAGAATCGCAACCAATTCAACATAGCTTGTGACTGCCACAAAAATGAAGTTTCTGGAGTATACTTACTATTTTCAAAGTAAGTACCACACAAATAAATAGGAATAATAACAACTTTCAAACCAGGAAAAGATTATTTGTCAAATTTTGTTACATAGTGCAATCTCTTCAAGTTGGCATTTGACTGCTGATTCCTGTCATTCTGCTTAGTTCGTTTTAAGTTCAGCTAAATTTATGTGTGTTTTATCTGTTTTATGTTGTTTGTGAGCCGCTCCGAGCCCTCGGGGAGTGGGGGCATACAAAAGTAAATAATAAATAAATGTTTCTCAAACTTTTCCTCCAATGTTTTGGACTTCAGCAGTTTGAGAAACACTGACATAGTGTAATATGGTTATCCCTCCACATTTGCAGTTTTGATTTCTGTGGATTTGATTATTCATGGATTTGATGAAAATGTTTTCTATATGTCCTTCAATCTGATTCTTCTGTCAATTTTCTTCAGTCATAAGAGATTTCTAGATAGAAAAGTCCTCCAATGTGATTCTATGGTCAGCTTCCAGTGAAATTCTATGGTCATTCTGGAAGGCCTAGAAATTCCTAGAGAGGTATCCTCTCATATTAAAAAGATAACATTTTTTTATTCATGTTTCCCCCCTCATTTTTATGGGAGTCCTGTGCCCAGCAAATGTGGAGGACTGACTGTATTGCAAACATTCAACAGGATACTAGCCCTTGTTTTTAATATTACAATTCCCACTACCCTCCACTGGGAGCTTGTAGGTTCATGGCTTGTTTTATTTTTCTGAGTTCTAATATTTGATCTCTCTTTATGTTCTAGAAAGGGAGGTAACTGAAATATATCCCCAAGACACCCTTCAGGGACTATTGGAGTGTATCCAAAAATAGGTTGCTGTGAGTTATCCAGGCTGTATGGCCATGTTCCAGAAGCATTCTCTCCTGATGTTTCGCCTACATCTATGACAGGCATTCTCAGAGGTTGAGGGATCTGTTGAAAACTAAGCAACTGAGGTTTTTTACTTCTGTTGAATGTTCAGAGTGGAAGAAATAACTCTCGTCTGCTTGAGGCAGGTGTGAATGTTGAAAATGGCCACCTTGATTAGCATTCAATGCCTGGCTGGTTGCTGCCTGAGGGAATCCTTTGTTGGGATGTATTAGTTGGCTCTAATTGATTCTGGTCTGGAATTCCCCTACTTTTTGGGTGGTGTTCTTTATGTAGTGTCCTGATTTTAGAGTTTTTTAATACTGGCATCCAGATTTTGTACCTTTTCATAGTTTCCTCCTTTCTCTTGAAAGGATTCAACTAATCAAGGTGGCCAGTTGCAACATTCACACTTGCCTCCAGCAGACAAAGAGTTCTTTCTCCCACCCTGGACATTCCGCAGATATATCAACCCCATTCGCCTAGTTTCCAACAGACCCCTCAACCTCTGAGGATGCCTGCCACTGATGTGGGTGAGAATGCTTCTGGAACATGGCCATACAGCCCGGAAAACTCACAGCAACCCAGTGATTCCAGCCATGAAAGCCTTTGAAAACACATCCAAAAATATTTTAACATTTTGGTTTTTTAAAAAAAAGATCAAAAAAAGTGATGAGTAAAATGGATACTTACCCTTAAATCCAGCTCGTCTGATACTTTCAATTGTTAAAAGGATATCTATTGCATTCTGAGCATTATCTGACAATTTCTCTTCATCTTCAGGCCAAGGAATATCTAAAACACATACACAAACAATCAATACATTGATATTAACGCTAGATAAACATCTTTTTTGGGCAAATCAGGCAATTTACCTCTTTTCAGAATATTCTGGAATACTTGATGTGCCGTTTCATCATTGAATGGGGGAATCCCAGTTAGGAACTCAAACAAGCAAACTCCAAGAGCCCACCAGTCAACTCCATGACCTGAAGTGAAGAAAGTACATACATACAAATAGCCATCCCACAAGATGTACATGCAGTTTTATGTCTATATTTAGTAATGAAAGGCTTTGTTTATGAAATTAATAGGCAAATTATACCATAAAGCCACCAGATTTTTTTCTGATCTTGGAAGCTAAGCAGAATTAGCTCTTGTTAGTACTTGAGCGGGAAAGCACCAATTAATACCAGATGCTGGTAGGCTACCTTTCAGAGGAAGAAGATCTCAAAATTGCTTGTATTTCTTGCATAAGAAAATTGAATTAAATTTATGGTGTCCGCATGATACACTGTGGGTTCACCTACACTGTAGATTTAACACAGTTTGACACCACTTTGCCGTAGCTAAATGTAGGGAATCATGGGAGTTGTAATTCTATAGGATTTTTTAGCTTTCTCTGCCAGAATGATGGTTTTCATTACCAAGCACTGAACCATGGCAGTTAAATTGTATTATTTCTACAGTGTAGGTACAGCCACTGTTTGGCAGTCCCAACTACACTCGTTAATTGGGTTGACTTATGTGCTAACTGAACAACTAATTCAAGGAACCTCAAGTTGGGATTAATCAACAGGATCCAGCCTGCATTGTTTTATTAAAGGTGCTCCTCCAAAATTAGTATCCACCCAAATATTCCACGGTGGAAAACAAAGTCAGTCCACTCCAACATACTGAAACTTTCAAAGGCCAATTGTGTGTGTCCTTGGAATCAGCACATTCAAAACTTCAAATTCAGAGGTAATAAGAATTTTATGTTCCGTTCGTAATCCATTTGCAATGCAAATCATGGTACTTTTAAATATATATATATGTATGTGATATAGTTTAGACTGAGAACGTAGAGCTCAGCATTGTTTCCAATATATCGTATCTGCTGCTTGAACATCTATCACAAAAGGAAAGCCAATCCCTGTGAAACAAGTGCAGGGAAAGCATAAGCGAGTAAGGCTCTTGAAGCACCACAATCCATTAAGCGTCATGCATTTTACAGCTGCCGCACTGCTAAAGCACCAACTGGTCCATTATGTTGAGAACAAAGGATACACTTGCTATGAGAACTTGCCTGCACTGCAGTTTCACATCCAAACTTTGGAGGAGAGGTTCAGACAATGTTCCTCGCTCACTCATTCCTGTCGTAGCCCTGGTCGATCTCTGGCATACGGAGGCGACCAGGGCGGTGAACAGAATCCCCCCCCCGAACATCCCCTCGCTTAGCTCATCTCCTTGATTTACCAGGGAACTTGCGGTGATGAAGCAAGTGAGGCAGAAATTATAGTGCATCTGGCTTAAGGCTCAGAACGAATCCGAAGCAATACACAAGGAGTAAATCTCCTCTATGTTACCATTCTACACAAACACAAGCCAAAAAGTAGGGTACCATATATAGGATATAGTATCAAATCTATTTTTTTAGTGCAATAAAAGTTCTTCACCCTGCATTCCACTCTAAATATCTCTATAGTATCACCACTAGAGCAGCTACGCAGAATTAAATGAGCAGCTTCACAACAGTATAATACAAAATTTGCTGCTTATACAGCAATTGTCGCAAAAGTTTTCCTACGCGGCCACGGAGAGTTGGTTTACGGCGCACCCTGATTACAGCTATACAGCTCGCCTGTCGCAAAAGTTTTCCTGTTTCGCCGCTTGGGCTCTGCAACTGAGGCGCACAGCTTGATATTCTCTTTTTCTTTTGCCTCTCTCCTTCTCCACCATTTGGATTTACAAGTGCCTCATTTGAGGACCTCCAGCAACAGGACTACTGCCACCAGGACAGTGAGTACTTCCATACGGTACCACAGTGTATGACACTTGAAAGTTACCCCCATATTTATCTTTGTGAAGCTGCTATTGTGAAGAACTTTTGTGAAGCTGCTCTACTTTGTACTGATGTGAAGCTGCTCTTGTGTTGAACGTGTGCTACATTGATTTTGTATTATACTCTTGTGAAGCTGCTCATTTAATTCTGTGTAGCTGCTCTAGTGGTGATACTATAGAGATATTTAGAGTGGAATGCAGGGTGAAGAACTTTTATTGCACTAAAAAAAATACATTTGATACTATATCCTATATATGGTACCCTACTTTTTGGCTTGTGTTTGTCAGAACGAATCCGACCTAACATGGGCTACAGCCTCACTTAAGGCCTACTCTGCGGCAATAAAGGCAGCCAGGAAAGGCTTCTCAACTGTCCACATTCATTTGCAACCAATAGACCAGTGGAGATGTTCTGAGTGGTTAGGGGACTCCTCCACCCTGGCTCTCAAGAGGAGATTCCTGATCACCCGGTGACTCGATGTGACGAGTTTGCCCTTCATTTTGCAGATAAAGTTGCTCACATACATTTCAATTTGGACATTAGCTTAATGGTAGTAACAATAGGTGTACCTAAAGAACCTGTCTGTCCTATTTTGTTCGATTCATTTCAGCATGTTTGGCTTGACGACATGGACAAGATTCTTGGAGCTGTGAGAACTGCATGTGCTCTGGACCCTTGTCCTTCCTGGCTGATCAAACTTGCCAGCGGGGGATTGGCTGAAGGGTTTATGAGGATTATAAATGCCTCGTTGGAGCAGGGACTATTATCAGCTAGCTTTAAAAAAGCAATCATAAGGCCAATTCTAAAAAAGTTCTCCCTGGACACCTTGATATTAAACAACTATCAGCCCATTTCAAATCTCCCTTTATTGGGCAAGGTTCTGGAGTGGGTGGTGGCCTCTCAACTCCAGGGATTCTTGGATAAAATTGATCTTAACCCCTTTGGCTTTAGGTCTGGTTAGGGAACAGAGACAACTTTGGTCACCTTGGTGAATAATCTCTGCAGAGAACTGAATAGGGGAACTGGGTAGGGGGACTGTATCCCTTCTGGTGCTCTTGGACAGCTCAGCGGCTTTCACTACCATTGAACATGATATCTTTCTGGATCGGCTCTCTGGAATGAGTCTTGGGGGCATTGCTCTGCAGTGGCTCCACTTCTTCCTGGAGGATTGTACCTAGATGCTGCTGCTGGGGGATACCTGCTTGGATCTCTGGTCACGCAAGGTCCTATTCTTTCCCCCATGCTATTTATCATCTACATGAAGCTGCTGGGTGAGGTCATCCAGAGTTTTCAAGTTGGGTGTCATCTCTATGCAGATGACACATAATTCTACTCTTTTCTATCCTATTCCAAGGAAGCTCCCTATATCCTGGACTAATGTCTGGCTGCTGTGGGGGATTCGATGAGGGCCAACAAGCTGAGGCTTATACCAGAAAAGATAAAGGTCCTCCTGGTCAGTTGCGAGCCTGATCGGGGTATAGGGTGGTAACCTTTGCTCAACGGGGTTACACTCCCTGTGAGGACACAGATCCATACTCTGGGGGTCCTCCTGGACTCGGTACTGTGGCTTGAAGCTCGGGTGTCAGCGGTGGCCAGGAGGCCTCTGTGCAGTTAAAACTTGTGCGCCAGCTGCGACTGTATCTCAAAAAGCCTGAGAGCACTTTTTTAGGAATCTTTAGGTCCTGTAGTGCAACTCTATGGTGACGTTCCACCTGAAGGTGACCATAGGATCTCACTTGGAAACGTACATTTCCTCTGGTGGAAATGGGCTCTAGAGTTATACTGGAAGACCTAGAGAAGTTCTGTTAAATTTGTGGCCCTCCAGGTGTTTTGGACTTCAGCTCCCAGAATGCCAGGTCACTGGACAAGCATGCTAGGCCTTCTGGAAGTTGCGGGCCACAAACATCTGAAGGGCCACAAGTTTGACATCTCTGACCTAGAGAGTTCTAGAGAGAATATATTCATCAAATCCACAAATATGGAGGCGGACTATGTTTGAGTAATTTGCAATGAAGGTTAAGTGTCAGATTCGCTTGCATGATAAAGAAACAAAGTCTGAACCAGCCATTTCTTTCAAATAGTTCCTCTAAAAATACTTTGAAAGGAACTTCTGTGTATTTCTTGGTTTACAATAAAATTACATCCAGCAATCAGTGAAGCACAGGGCACTGATTTCCTTCAAGGCAACTTGGATATTTTTCTTCAAATGTATACAAATGTCAAGATCTATTAATATTGTGTTCTGCCTGAAAACCTGGGAAAACATTGTTTTCATATCTGATCAAATTCCAAAACAGCATAGACCAAAACTTTCCGAACCAAGCTTGGGGACTTTAAGTCCATAGCATATTTTTTAAATAAAACTACAATTCCCCAACTTCAACGTTGAGCAAAGCCATTATACCTTGTTCTGCACAGTGCTATAAAGCAAACTTACCGACAGTCTGAGTTCCTGTGTGTGAAAAAAAAATTAGGTAAACACTGTGGTATATCTACATAAAATGTCACCACATTGCACTGAATTGTTAAATGCTAGAAATCTAAAGAGACCCCTGAGGCATCTTCTCCATTAAATGGCTGCTTTCCAAATACAATTATCCAAACTTCCTTCCCTTAAAATTTAGATACACACACCATTTAGCTAATCTATGTTTGAACTAGATGTAAGATGTACTGTCTATAATTAACACAGTTTAAACACACAAATATTCAGTACCATTCAATTTTGGGTTGCTGTGAGTTTTCCGAGCTATATGGCCATATTCCAGAAGCATTCTCTCCTGATGTTTTGCCCATATATATGGCAGGCATCCACAGAGGTTGAGGGGTCTGTTGGAAATTCGGCAAGTGAGGTTTATATATCTGTGGAAGGTCCAGGTTGGGAGAAAGAACTCTTGTCTGTTTGAGGCAGGCATGAATGTTGCAAATGGCCACCTTGATTAGCATTAGCAACCTCTGAGGATGCCTGCCTTGGATGTGGGCGAAACATCAGGAGAGAATGCTTCTGGAACATGGCCATACAGCCTGGAAAACTCACAGCAACCCAGTGATTTTGGCCATGAAAGCCTTCAACAACACCCATTCAATTTTTTTTTGTAATGTAGCCCAAATATGCCTTTCCCCTTTATAAACTCCACACGTCCTAAATTTGTCAGAGAAAGAACAAGCTTAGGGACATTTTCAATATCGACCAGATATGTTCTCAACAGAAACAGAATGAGGTTCTCTTTGCAAGAGTGTCAGTATATCAGAATAATGATTTTCTTCTTCTTCAAGAAGCCTTACCATGAGCCTTTGCTAAAAGCAGCTCAGGTGCCAAATAATCAGGAGTTCCTAAAATGCGTTCTCCGTCTGCCGGAGCAGCTCCTCTTCGGACACTTTTTGGGGTCCTGTAGGGTGTGCCAGCATTTGTCTGAGGAGTCTAATGACAACAATAAATGTCAGATAAGTATCAAAGCAACAATTCACCCTTTCAAACTAGTTGTAGGCTCAGACAGTGAATTGCAGAGCTGAAGAGAGGTGTATTCAACCACACGATGCAATATTTTCTGCATCTAGCACATTCAACACTCGTATGGTTCCAAAATGTGGATTCAGACTTCTCAAGCAGAAGACTTTCGTTCTTGCTTCCTATGCCAAGTCAAATACATATAATGATGCCTGCCCTGAGTGCTACTATTTTAGTTGCATACTATTTGGTTAAGTATTTATTTTCTCTTCCTGCCTGGAAGTTGAGTAGTTCTGAGTATTCAGCTTCAGAGTCAATTGGAGACGATTTTCCAAATACATATGCTACATGAATCCAGTCACTTCTACCATCCCAGCACAATCTGTGCACAGGGATACATACAATTCCCTACCCACAAGCCACACCTTTATTGTGTAGCAATTTTCAATGATATAGTTGTATTAATCTGTTGTAACATGAAAAACATAAACAGAGAAAAAAGAATCTAGCAGCATTTTTAAGGCTACTTAATTTGTATTTCAGCGTGAGCTTTCAAGTATTTCAATTTACTTCTTCGAGCCCCCATTGGCACAGTGGGTTTAACCCTTGTGTCGGCAGGACTGAAGACCAACAGGTTGAGCTTTCGAATCTGAGGAGCGCACGGACGAGCTCCCTCTGTCAGCTCTATCTCCCCATGCAGGGACATGAGAGAAGCCTCCCACAAGGATGGTAAAACATCAAAACATCCAGGTGTGCCCTGGGCAACGTCCTTGCAGACAGCCAAATCTTTTACACCAGAAACGACTTGCAGTTTTTCAAGTCGGTCCTGACATGGGAAAAATAATCTACTTCTTTAGGTACACTGATACAATGATATTAAAGCCAGTTTTTAAACATGTTTCAAACAGTTGTGTGAAAGAAGAGGAAAGTGATTTCCATAGAAGCTTATGCTAAAATTTAGATTGAGTTATCCTTTATCCAAACTGAGACCAAAAATATTTTAGCTTTCAGGGTTTTTAGGGTGATTTTGAAATACATGTATCTGCACACATACGTACATGAGATATATAGAAGACATGGCCCAAATCCAAATATGAAATTCATTTATATTTCACATATACCCTATACACCAGTGGTTCCCAACCTGCTTTATTTGACCAGGGACCACTCTAGATTCAGTGTGGTTGTTTGGGGTGCTGATTCAGAAAATTGCATTGGATAGACCACATCAGCTTTAGTTTCTAATACACAACATGTGCCATCCAGTAGTCGTTATCTGCTTACCCACAGAAAACCATATTTAATCATCTAGAGCTGATGTGGTAGTAGTAATATTTTGTGGATAGTCAGCTTCTCCCCTCCCGACATCCCCGTTGTCTTGGCACTATATGAGGGTTTCGCGAGGCCAGTCGCTCTCATTGAGTGGTTTCAAAGCAACAAATTAGCAATTGAGAGACCACTGACCACATGTTTGTTCTTGTGGACCAATGGTGGACCAAGGACCATAGGTTGGGAATCACTGTTATACACACAGCCTGGAGGTCCTTTTATAAATGTAATAATAATAATTTTGTGCATGAAATCATGATCGTGTACTGAATAATCAGAAAACAAAGGCTTGCTACCTCAGACACCCATGTAGACAATTTCAGATCTTGGGAGTATTTTGAATGCCAAATAAAAGCTGTTCAACCTGTATTACAGTGATTTTAAACCTGTGGGCTGCGGACCACCAGTGGGCCACGAGGACAAAAATCTGGTCTGCGAGCCTCCTTCCTCTTTATTTATTTTACTTTACTTATACCCCACCACCATCTCCCAGAAGGGACTCGGGGCGGCTTACATGAGGCCAAGGCCAACGACACAGCAATAAAAACACAGCAGAAAATAAACAATAGAATCAATAAAACACATATAAACAGTAAATACACAAAGTGTAAAACCATAGTGGCCAAGCCAGATGTCATATATTAAAATTTTAAAATAAATAAACACTGGACGTGGACGCGAATAAAATGTATCTAGCAGAAGGGTTTTTCGGTAATGTGGGGGAGATCAACCCAACAAGTAGTTAAAGTGCATCTGAGGACAAATCTAAAGTTGACCAAAAACTGATTCATAAGCCTTTTGGTACTAATGTTGGAGAGTGGTCCCTGGTCAAGTGGTCTCTGGTCCAAAAAAGGTTGGGAACCACTGCTGTATTTGTTAGGCTTAGTATTGCTATGAGGTTCATTGTTTCCCCTCACTTTTTATTTTGTAGGGCTCTTAAGATGATGTTGCAACGTACCTGGTATACTCTATAGGATGCCCCCTTCTGTGCAGGTGTGACAGTCATAGGATAAGAGCCACTGCAGGCAGAGATATCCATTCCTTCTACAGAAATCACACTTCTTGATGGTTCGGACATATTTGACATATTTATCATGCTATTATAACTCTGAAAGGCAACCACGTTTTTCTTGAAGAGGTTTAGGGCTTTGTGTGACTCCACTGCTGAAGACGAATGAACACGGGTCTGTGTTTCAGTTGCACTTCTCACACTCCTGTCCCGATCATGCTGCTGTAGTTTGCTCTCCTGGAGAGAGAGCTTCTCATCACCTCTTAAGCAACACAGGGATGCTGTGGACCCAGCCTCTGTTTTTGGTTCCTCAAAGGTAACATCTTTACTGCTCCTGTCTAAATGACTGTCTGCAGTAGACGCGTCTGGGAGGGACAGATCCGAGTCCAGGCTCATACTTGCCAAAGGCTTCTCATCATCAATGCACAAGAAGCTGGAGTTAGCGTGTTCCTTTTTGCCATTTTTTTCACAATCTGCATCTAAATAATCCAAAAGATTCTTAGCTATAAAAGGAGCGGCTGCTTTGCTGCCTTGGTTTTGGTGTGTCCAACTGCAATCTTTCACTTGGCCACTGTCTGTACAAGTCTCTTGCAAACATCCATCAAATGTAAGGCAATCGATTTCAGATGTTAAGCCTGTGCTCTGCTTTTCAGGGATGTCCTTGATTTTACAGCCACGTTTGAAATCCGCATTCTTTTTTTTAACAAGGAAAGATTCTTCAGAAGGGCTGGTGTCAACCAACCCAAAGCGTCTTTTGAGACCTGGCATCTCTACCATTGCTTCCTCTTTTCTTTCGTTCAAAAAATTGCCAGAGTTCAAAGGGGACAGCTGGTCATTAGGGGGTTTTGCTGCTGCCGCCTCTGCCAGGGCAGGTTTTCCTGTACAGATCTTTCCTTCCCATTCTACATATTCCGAGAGGCATTTTCGGACCAAATCTTTGACATCGCAATTTCTTACAGGTATTTCAGGTGAATTAAAGGATTCAGTTCTTTCACAAACCCTGTTCCCTGTTTCATTGCTGCTAATGGGAGAGATGGCACACTCCAGAGCCTTTCGCTTCAAGCCTTTAATACCATTGGCAAGTGATAAATCTGTATTCTTGGGTGTTTCTGAAGTAACTCCTTTGCCTGAGGTCGACAAGAGTGCATCTTCTGCTTCCTGAAAATTAAGTATTGGTGTTTACAAATATGATGACACAAGTAATAAATAATAATGATAACAATATTTTAACACAATCTCACAATCGTGTTAAAAAACCAAGTATGGATCATCAATGTTGCAATCCCAGGCGACAGCAGGATTGAAGAGAAACAACTGGAAAAGCTGTTTCTCTTCAAAACGAGGATTTAAAGATCGAACTGCAAAGACTCTGGCTGACTGGCACAACCTGGGGAACACAACCAGATACAGTGAAGACATCTGCCCTTGAGCTTTGCTACTCTGCTGCTGAGTATGCATGCCCAGTGTGGAAAACATCTCACCACGCTAAAACGGTGGATGTGGCTCTTAATGAGATATGCCGCATTATCACAGGATGTCTGTGCCATACACCAGTGTTTCCAAACCTTTTTTGAGCCGCGGCACACTTTTAACATTAAAAAAATCCGGGGGCACACCACCAACCAAAATGACACAAAATGACACTCTAACACAGTAAAGAACGGCTGGGGGATGGTGGCCTGCTGGGAGCAGCTGCTGGGAGTGCCAAAGCCAGGGGAGGGGGCAGATCCAGGCCATGCCATGCCCCGCCCCTCCCCCCATCTTCACCTCTCCCAGTAGCTGCTCCAGCCTTGAGGGGGCAGTGCCAAGCCAGTGGTGCCAGAGCCAGGACAATGGTGGCTTCGCACTGTCCCCTCAAGGCTGGAGCAGCTGCTGGGAGCGCCAAAGCCGGGGGAGGGCGGAGCCAGGTTGCACCATGCCCCACCCCCTCCCCCCAGCTTCAGCTCTCCCATGGAGGATCAGCTCTCCCATGGAGGAGCATGAGTGGTGGATGGGCTTCAGTGGGCGGTGCTCCTCCACGCGGCTTCAGCGAGCGAGGGGTGAGAGTCATGGCGGATTGGAGGCTGGCTGGAAAAACGGCCGAAGGAGGTGGCGCCCTGGCCCCTTTTTTTTCTTCGCCACCACCTGGCCCTTCCTCCTCCTCCCCCAAGCAGCAGGAGTTCGGCAGGAGGAGGGGGGAAGGAAGGGGGGCAGAGAGCTTTTCTCGCGGCATAGCAGGAGGTCTGTCACGGCACACTAGTGTGCCACGGCACACTGGTTGAGAAACACTGCCATACACCACTGGATAAATTATACTGTTTGGCTGGTATTGCACTACCTGACATCCGTCGGGAAGTAGCAACCAATAGTGAAAGGACCAAAGCATTGACATTTCCAGCCCATCCCATTTGGATATCAGCCAGCACGCCAACAACTTAAATAAATAGTTTTCTAAGATCTACAGAGACACTCACTGGAACACCAAAAGTGGCAGGCTAAAACCCAGAACCTCGATCAATGGCTGATACTTAATGAGAGACTCTCTCCTGGGTACACAGAAAACTGAGCGACTTGGAAGGTGCTGAACGGACTGTGCTCTGGCATCACAAGGTGCAGAGCCAACCTTAAGAACCGGGGCCACAAAGTGGGGTTCACGACATGTGAGTGTGGAGAAGAGCAAACCACAGAACACATATTACAATGTAGCCTGAGCCCTGCCACATGCACAATGGAGGACCTTCTTTTTTAAATTTTTAATTAGTTTTCATCTATAAAAACTACCAAAAAAGGCCAATACAGTGAAAGTGGGGGAACAATACAATATAGTGAAGTGAGAAAAATTAGAGATATACAGTACATAATGGAGGACTTTCTTATAGCAACACCAGAGGCACTCCAAGTAGCCAACTACTGGTCAAATGACATTTAATAGAATGCCAAGTTTGCAAACTTTGTGTTTTTGTAAAAAAAAAAAAACAAAACCCAATACAACTATTTGGTTTGCTCCTGACACAATAAATAAACAAATAAATAAATAACAATAAAATATATTTAAACACTAAAACCAATCAAATGTAAGACATAATAAAATATAAACCAAACATCAAACAACCAGTAGCTGAAAAAAGTGGGCATGTGCAGATTGGTGACTAATAGGGCGGAAAAAGGGCTTCTTCAAACACAAACTGTAGGGCCAGGGCTGGGAATAAAGTGCTGGAGATCCAACCAAAAGATTAGGACTAGGCAGACTTAATCTGTAGCTAAACCATTATTCAAAGGCATATTGGAACATCCAAGTCTTCAAGGCTTTCCAGAAGGTGCACAGGGTGGGGGCTAATCTAATCTCCCTGGGGAGAAAGTTCCAGAGCTCTTAAAGAGCTCAGTTAAATAATTCTGGAGATGTTGTCAACCAAAAAATGGTTTCTCCTAGTTTATGAGTATTATCCTATGAAAGATGTGTGTTCAATTGTACATGCAGTGAGGAAAGGAAACACATGTCCTCTGTCATTTAAACCAACTCTTAGACCAGTGGTTCTCAACCTGTGGGTCCCCAGATGCTTTGGCCTTCAACTCCCGGAAATTCTAACTGGCTGGGATTTCTGGGAGTTGTGTAGGCCAAACTACCTGGGAACCCACAGGTCGAGAATCACTGCCTTAGAGGGTGCTTGAGTATATAGCAAAGATCCCCTTAACACCTGGACAACTAAAAATTCAAGAGAAGGGAAATGAGCAAGAAAAGTATATGTGCTCATTGTTGTCTTACAGGATTATCATGCCTGAGGGTGAATTTTTAAGACGTCTTTGGAATGTCTCACAGCCCCAGAGTGCACCTTTGAATCATTTATTTTGAGCAACTCAGAGGAAGCAAAAGCCCCAAGAGAAGGAAAGCAAGGACGCCTGACCTGAACGTCTTTTTCCCACCGGGGGCTGCTGCAGCATTCAGAATCCATGGTGGATAATTGTGTGCGGGAAAGGCTGCTGGCGCTGGAAGTCCCATACATTTTTCTGGACTGAAGGAGATTCGGGGTCAGGCACCTTGCTGGAATAGTAGGTGTTATGACAGAAGCATCGAGGCCTTCAGGAAAAAAATCATTTTTTAAAGAAATCAATATGCACAAAGCACCATTTAATTTCAGAACATACTAATGGTAGTATGAGAATTAGATAATGATCTGACGTCAAGCAGATATACCGTGTTTCCCCGATAGTAAGACACCCCCGATTGTAAGACGTATTGGGGGTTTCAGGGGGGTCGGCTAATATAAGCCGTACCCCGAAAGTAAGACATATTGCCGCCTCCCCCCGCCGCCATGTCACTCACCGCCACGCCGCCGCAACCGGCCCCATCGGCCGCGGCACAGCTCCGCGGCGCACCTTTCTGCGCGTGCCTGCCTGCGCCGCCGGCCGCGCACGCGCAGAAGCACCTACAGGCGCTATAGCGCCTGTAGATGTTTCTGCGCACGCGCGAACGTCCGCACACGCACAGTTGCTCCCAAGCGCGCCTACCGCTTTGGAGCCAGAGCGCATGCGTGCAGGTTTTGCGCATGCGCGCTGGCTCCAAAGCGGCAGGCGCGCTTGGGAGCGACTGCGCGTGTGTGGACGTTCGCGCTTGCGCAGAAACGTCTACAGGCGCTATAGCGCCTGTAGGTGCTTCTGTGCGTGCGCGCCCAGCGACGCAGGGTAGTGCGGCGGCGGTGGGGGCGCGGAGTCGGCGCGGTGGCGCCCCTCCCAGCCGGTGGTGCCCCTCCGAATTTTTTTCGACAATTTTTTCCCAATATAAGACATACCTCGAAAGTAAGACATAGTGGGGCTTTTGGGGATAAAAAGAAAGTAAGACACTGTCTTACTTTCGGGGAAACACGGTAGTATAGTGTGCTGCCTGTGCAGTTTTACATCCACTCACTACTCAGTCAGTTGTTAAGCCCTGGAAGAAGTATAGATGGGGAAAGGCTAAGGCAACTGAGAGGAGGAAGATGCCTCTTCTTTGGGCTCATAAGAAAGAAGAAAAGAGGGCACACTCCCAGATGGAAAGTACCATCTTTTCTTTCCCCTTTGAACAATCACCAGTTGCTTTTTTTCCTCCTCTGGTTCACCTCCTTTCTTTCCCAATGATAAGAAATAGTCATGGACCCAGGAACCACTTCAGTCATTTAATTCGTGTTTTTGTACCAATTGTTTCTTTCATATGGCATGAAACGGTACGAAAATATCAGTGAAACGAAAGGAAAGTTGGAACGATAACCGTTTAGCTGCCTGATATTTGGCACTTGGCTTCAGTCTCTCGCAGGCGTGGGTGTTTTGGGCCTGCAAGGCACACGTGCACTCTCTTTCCAAGGAGAGTGCGTGTATGTCTTGCAGGCCCAACGTACCCGCACCTGCCAGGGCCTGCAATCAAGCACCAAATGCCAAGTAAGAGGCGCTTGGTGCTCGGCTGCAGGCCCTGGCACTTTGGGCCTGCAAGCCACACACGCACTCTCCTTGGAAAGCGAGTGCATGTGTGGCATGCAGGCTCAGAAAGCAGCCACACCTTCCAGTGCCTAAAACTGAGGGGGAGTGTGAGAAGCCTGCCCATTGCCGCCAATAGGACAAAAGTTTTTTTTTCGGACCTGGGATGAAAAAGCTCATTTGGAAAGGCACTAGATTTCGGGAGAGGTGCTCGAAAACGAAAACAGGGTCTTACAAATGAAACAAACAGAAACGCATAGTGATTCTACACAAACGGACAAGACTAATAAGAAATAGCTGCCATCTCTCCTGCAGCTTGGCAACTGTCGGGAAATACTTTCTGGAGGGGACACAAAGCCCAAGAGAATAGACTTCTGAGTTCCATTAAAAAAAGATATACGGTATATGCAACAAGTCCCAAATAATTTTTGTCCACAATGCTTAACTGTCAGCTTGTCTCTTCGGACTACAAAGGATCGCCTCCTTCACTATTTCATATTTCCTGATTTTTTTTAAAAAAAAAATCAGGATACACTACAGGTAACACAACAAAAGGAAAAAGTGCTAAGAAAGCATGTCAAATACAGTACATTAAAAATCAGGTACTATCTCAGGCACTATCAATCACATCAAATTGTAAAAAAGAAAAAAAGGAGGGGAGTAACATACTAATGGGAGTATGGTTACTCCTCTATTCTTCACTCTAGACTTTCTCTAATAAGAAGGCTGCTAGATTTTTGTCACAGACTTGAGTGATTTGTACAGAACGGTATTGGAATCTGAACGCCTCCTGTTAAAGATCTAGTGCTTGGCCACTACATCAGTTTGACTTTTTAGCTAGAGGAAATTTAAGAGTCTCAGTACGCAGATTACAAAATAGAGATATGTCATTATAATAATGAAATAACACACATGCATTGAACAGCAAAACAACGGTCAAAAACAGTGTATAATCAATCAAGAAAAACCTCCAGTGAAAAGAGATCAGTGTGGATACATTCCAAGAAATGCTATGGAGACTTTTTTATAAATGGCACAACCACCCAGAAGACCATTCCCGAGTGGTTATTGTTAGGGAAAACTCCCAAAAGAATAGAAGAGCATCCAAAATACAAACAGGAAACTTATTATTGAGCATTCAGCTGGAAAAGAATTTAGAGTGTAGGAAGCAAACAGCTTTAAACTACAAAAGGTTTATTTACATTGATAATAACAAATAGATACATTCCAACTGTCATTCAGGAGCCAGGCGGGAAAAGGTTCCCTCAGCCTATTCTAAAGATACGTTTTCCTCATTGAGGGCTGTAGACTTGGGCAGTGTGGGGTTGAATTCCAACAGTTATTTACCAAAGCTCTCATTGGGAGGGGAATTTGCAACATCAAAAACTGTGAAGATTATCTTTATATAGCCCAACTCATGGGCAGATAAGTAATTCTTTGATCTGTTAAAAAATACTTACATGCTTTCAAGAGTTTATTTGATGCAGCTGGGCAGTCTTTTTGACTTACAGATAAGGGGGAAACAAGCCCTTGAGAAACCTGGGACATGTCTGCACAGATAGGACTTGGACTAGGTGTGTGCACTTTCCCTCCAACTGGAGTATGCTGTCAAGACAACAAAAATGTTTTCAGAAGACACATGTAATCAAAACTGTTATAAAATATAAGAATTGGAATTTCATACTTCGGTCACACAACTGACTCTTTGCAACAAAATGCCCTTCTAACACACTTTATATAGAACAGAGGACATAATGATTTCTTATAATGCGATTCACGTTTGTTTGTTCATCTAATACCACCTACCAAGGTGGAGAACTCAGTGAGCTGATGTGAGGAACTGCCTAGTTCTTCTAAAGACAAAACAGCTCCTCGGGGAATAAAGAACTAAGACTGCGGTTTGCTCAATTCTTCTTGGAGCCATTTTATGACACTTCAATATAAAGCAGGGAAGTCTCCTGAAGAGAACTCCAGAACAACACTTTGACGAGTGTGAAAAGTACAAAGTGAAGTAGAAAGCTTGTGGCTCTCTTCAGATGCAGTCTGACTACAGCTCCCAGCCTCCCATAACTGCTGGAAGTTGCAGTCCTTCACCCTTAATTCCCACTTCAGGCATAGAAGTTTCTTTTTTATGCAAATTAATCTGAATACGTACAAAACCAAAAGAGCTGATGAGAGACAAAACTTGTCCAGGGGTGCGTGAATAGTCTTGCTTCGGTTTTGGCATGGATGGTGTTGTGAGGATATCCATCATATTTAGGTCTGAGTGTGGGAAAAAAATAAGGTAATTATGTTTTATTATCATTTAATCAACAAAATATAACATTGATTAAAATGTTCTCCTATTCACTCCGGACTTGCCTCAGACCCTGTAAGACCAGCAGAAATGCCAGGAAGTTGTGGAGGGAAGCATTAATGTACTATTCCTAACAACACAGAGTTTATATTATAACTGTATAAGAAGGCTTGAAAACAGAAGCTCTCCACCTCTGGTCGCTTTCTTGTCTCTCAGACATCTACTTGCCTCTCAGGCCCCTTCCACACAGCTGAATAAAATCACACATCTGCTTTGAACTGGATTATATGGTAGTGTGGACTCATAGAATCCAGTTCAAAGCAGGGATTTTTTGCCTTGATATCCTGAGTTATATGGCTGTGTGGAGCAATGCAACACTTTCTTCTAAGTCACTCAAGGAAGTGTGACTGGCCATAGTTTCTGGAGTGGCTTGAAAGTAAGCATTGTGTCATTCTGAAATGCTGGTGGGAACAGCAAACATAGGTAGATGCATCAAGCACAAAACCCTTGAGACAGCCATTGCATTAAATAACAAATACAACAGTGCCATTGCCTTGTTTCTCACATTCTCCAAAAGTAATTGGCATCATAATAATTTGCAAAATACAATCTCTAAGTTCTTCAACACTCCCATTCCTCTTGGACCCTCAACACAAAATGCTAGTTCTGCTGCACTCGATTGTTACAATCTGTTTGGGACATAAAACGTGTGGGATATAAATCGAAAAATAGGTAATGTTATAGAGATACACCTGCATCTATTAGCAGAACTCACTAGAAGCCAAAGTATTACTTCACTCAAATTGCACAAAAGCCATTTTGGAAATTACTTTTAAAGGTCACCATTGTTTCAAAGTTCGTTAAATGGTTCTTGATGGAGAAATGAGTTCCAACTTTTCTCCAGACATGCAAACCAGTTGCACCACTCTCTGGACATAGCTTACATTCTACAGATAAAAATGCATATTTTAATGTGTTTATGGATAAAAGAGTATTGGCTATTGTAACAAAGATATTTGGGAAAGCTCTCTCTCTCTCTCTCTCTCTCTCTCTCTCTCTCTCTCTGTCCTTCTTGTGTGCACATGCACACATACACATGGTGTTACCTCTGTTCAGCGTAACTTTGGACAATCCAAAATCTGTCAACTTAATGTGACCCTGATTAGAAATCAACATGTTGTCAGGTTTCAGGTCCCTGCAATGATAATAAAATAAATATGAAATACATAAATAGCTTATATCAGGAGCATCCTTAACAAAATCACTTTACATCATAAGGTTTCATAGTCTATACATATCAATTATCTATCGATACTAGTTGTATCTGCACTGACTTGGTAGCTCTACACATCATGGACACTTTCACACGACAACTCTAGCATTATGATTCCACTTTAAGGGGCATGTTTCCATATGGAATTGTGAAATTTGCAGCTGGTTGTTGTTGTGTGCCTTCGAGTAATTTCTACCTTATGGTGACCCGAAGGTGCACCCCAAAAAGCCTTCTCATATAATCCCACCAATGGACTAGGGAAAGTAGTAGGATAAAGAAAAGAGCCTTTGCACCAGATCTCAAAACCCAGGCAGGCTCATATGTAAGAATAACTTGGACATGAGCCATATGAGAAGCTAATTAGTTCAATCCTTTTAAGATTAGAAACTCTTCAGACTGACTGGGATGGGATGCAGCAAAAAAACCTCCATGAAACAAATCTTACCTGTGGATTATCCCATGTCTGTGAAGGTAATCTAGAGCCAGGGCTACCTCAGAAATATATTTCACTGCCACGTCTTCATCAAAATAGCCATATATGTGAAGAAGAGATTTAACATCTCCCCCAATGAGATACTCCATTACCTGTTAATGAAAAACATTACAGTAAAATATTTTCATATTACTACATACATTTTTAGGGGCACTTAAGACATGGCTCTTCAGAAGAGCCTAAGATTGAGTAACAAGCAGTGACTATGTAACCTGCTTATTTAATTGTGTAAGTTGCCCAGAGCACCTTTCGTGGAGGGTGACTCATAAGAAATAAAGTTAGTTAGTTACTCTTAGTTCATGGCAAACGCTGGTCCTTATTCTTGTTGTTGAAAGACAACCAGAGGTGATAGAAGCAAACAAATCACATTCCTCATACTTCTTAAAACATTTTTCTTTTTTGAAAGATTTAAGTCCCTTTATTTTTCAAATCTTTGGGGGAAAAAATCCCAGGGCCCTTCCATACAGCCCGAAATATGCTGTTTTATTATTGTTGAAATGTTTTCGATTGTGAGCCGCTTTGAGTCTTTGAATGGAGAGATAAAGTGGGATAAAAATAAATCTATATCCATATATTCTTATTCTGTATATTTTCTCTCTCTATATCTATATATTCTAATAATAAAAGTCAATGTTTGTATGTGTGCCATGGAGTATGTGGCAGCTTTCTGATTAGCTGCCACTTCCACGGGACACTGCGACCCTCACGAATGACGGACCTGGACCGAACTTGGCACCCAGAACCCCCATGATGCACCTCATGTCCTGGTTAAATTTGGGAGAGGATGGGCCACAGATGGGATTTTTAGTATTTTCAATTGTTTCCACTTCCACAGACCACTGTGACCCCCACTAATGACAGATCACAACCAAACTTGGCATACAGAGCCCCCATGACCAGCTCTACATCCTGGTGCGGTTTGGAGAAGTTTAGACCATGAATGATGGGATTTGCAGTATCTTCACTCACTTCCTGAGACCACTGCGACCCACACCAATGAGTGATGAAGACCAAACTTGGCATACAGAGCCCCTATGACTCACTCGGCATCTTGGTGCGGTTTGTGGGATGACAGACCATGGACAATGGGACTTGAAATACCTTCAGTCACTTCCTAAGACCACTGCGCCCCCCACCAATCATTGATAAAGACCAAACTTGGCACAGAGCCCCCATGACCCACTCTACCTCCTGGTGCAGTTTGGAGGAGGGTGGACCATGGAAGATGGGAGTTGTCATTGGTTACATCTAGATTGGATTACTGCAATGCACTCTACGTGGGCCTACCCTTGAACACAGCCCGGAAACTTCAACTTGTCCAGCGATCAGCAGCCACATTAATAACTGGGGCAAGTTACAGGGAGCGGTCAACCTCTCTGTTTAAAGAGCTGCACTGGCTGCCATTTATTTTCCGGTCCGAATTCAAGGTTCAGGTGATCACCTATAATGCCCTAAAGGGTTCGGGACTTGCCTACCTTCGTGACTGGAACTCCCTTCATGAACCAGCTCAAACCCTCCGCTCCTCGGGGGAGGCCCTCCTGTCGCCCCTGCCAGTCTCACAGACTCATTTGGTGGGCACAACGGAGAGGGCCTTTTCCGATGTGGCCCCCCAACTCTGGAATTCCTTGTCCGGAGAGATTAGGAAAGCCCACACCTTGGAAACCTTTAAAAAACACCTGAAAACCTGGCTTTTCCGCTGTGCCTTTAGAGAGTAATTATTTAATTTCTACCATTGCTCTCTTCATTGCCCTGTTCGTGGAGTTTATCCGCCTCCCCCATGTAAAGGATAATCTTCTGCTTATCGCACCCTGAGTTTTTAACACTTTATATTTGTGCCTGTCCTTGTGATTTTAGATAGCTAGTTGTATACTGTTTTTTAAAAAAAAATTATATGTATGTATTTTCATTGTATTTATTGTTGATGTTCTTGATTTTATTTTGTTGTAATTTGCTGTTTGGGCTTGGCCTCATGTGAGTCACGAGTCCCTACTGGGGAGATGGGTGCGGGGTACAAATAAAGGTTGTTATTATTATTATTATTATTATTATTATTATACAGCTGCACCCACTGGACCCAGATGACGTTGGATCTAGACTAAACTTGGAGCACAGACAAAAATGCCTTTCTCAAACAACCCGGGCACCGCTGGGTGGTCCCCAAGATAGTAAACAAATAAAAACAAATAAAAATTAAGGCAGTATATACCTGGGGTTGACAAGATTGAAGCACAGCCTGTGAGGCATACGTCCAAAAGAGATACACCCCAAGAAGTAGCTATGATTGAGCAATTTAGCATTCATTTGGGCCTGGTTTGGTCCAGAAAAAAAAGTGTGTGTACACAACACATATCAGTACGCTGATGACACCCAGCTTGTTCTGAGGATGGAAGTACGACCGGACTCCGTACCCTCTTGTTTCCATCAGTGCCTTGAGGATGTCACTGGATGGCTGCGTGCCAGTAGATTGAGGGTGAATCCAAGAAAGATGGAGATACTGTGGCTGGTCCGTCCGGTTGGTGGGACGGTCCAGCTGCCTACCCTGGATGGAGAGTCATTATTCCCGACATCTTCAGTAAAGAGCCTTGGGGTTGTTTTAGACCAGGGGTGCCCACACTTTTTCAGCATGCGAGCTACTTATGATAAAACCAAGTCAGAAAGATCTACCCGAGAGAGAAGCAGGGCGGAGCCAGGGAGGGGCGTGGCCTGGCTCTGCCCCCTCCCCGCTCTGGCTACAGCGCTGCCACACCTTCTCCAGGGTAGGGGAGGGTATGCCAAGCCAGTAGTGGCATAGCTAGCCACTACTGGCTTGGCGTACCCTCCTCTACCCTGGAGAAGCTGTGGTCGCGCTGTAGCCGGGGAGGGGGCGGGGCCTGGCGCAACCTGGCTCCATCCCCTCAGAAGCGCCCCATCCAGCTGGGATCAACCTCCTAAGGCAGTGTTTCCCAACCTTTTTTGAGCCGTAGCACACTTGTAACATTAAAAAAATCCAGGGGCACACCACCAACCAAAATGACACAAAATGACACTCTAACACAGTAAAGAACGGCTGGGGGATGGTGGCCTGCTGGGAGCAGCTGCTGGGAGTGCCAAAGCTGGGGAGGCGGAGCCAGGCTGTGCCATGCCCCCCCCTCCCCGGCTTCACCTCTTCCAGCAGCTGCTCCAGCCTTGAGGGGGCAGTGCCAAGCCAGCGGTGCCAGAGCCAGCACAATGCTGGCTTGGCACTGTCCCCTCAAGGCTGGAGCAGCTGCTGGGAGTGCCGAAGCCGGGGGGGGGCAGAGCCAGGCCGTGCCATGCCCCGCCCCCTCCCCCCAGCTTCAGCTCTCCTACAGAGGAAGAGCATGAGCGGTGGACGGGCTTCAGTGGGCGGGGCTGCTCCTCCACGCAGCTTCAGCGAGCGAGGGGCGAGAGTCATGGTGGGAGTCATGGTGGATTGGAGGCTGGCTGGGGAAACAGCCAAAGGAGGCGGCGCCCCGGCGCCTTCTTCTTTTTCTTCGCCACTGCCTGGCCCTTCCTCCTCCTCCCCCAAGCAGCAGGAGTTCGGCAGGAGGGGGGGGGAAGGAAGGGGGGCAGAGAGCTTTTCTCGCGGCACAGGAGGAGGTCTGTCACGGCACACTAGTGTGCCACGGCACACTGGTTGAGAAAGACTGTCCTAAGGTCCCGGGATCGACCAGTCGATCGCGAGCCACCTAATGAGCACCCGTTTTAGACGCTTTGCTGACGATGGTAAAGCAGAATTGGTGCTTTTAGCAGAAGTACAGTCAGAGGAGAGTGATGCACAAGCACAAGCCTTAGTATAGCGAGATAGCTTGCCAGAAATCATGCTGGCAGCCAAGACGAGAATAATGCACTCTGATTGGTACGCAAGGCACACGCAGTGATTTGCCAGGGAACATCATGTGCCTTTCCTGATAACACTGGCCGTGATTGGCCTAGCTAGCACCCAGCGTGTATCTGTTTACATTGTTACTGATTGGTAGAAACCGTGCATGGGCAAATGAAACCGTTCCTCCCTGCTGGCACAGAGGGACGGCTTAGAAATGTTGCAAATTCAGTACATGATGCCCATATGGCAAGATAACATACTGTGAGAATGAAGAATTAATACTGCGCAATGCTGTTTAGCAAATAAGAATGCAAGTAGGGTGTGATGCCAAATAATATGATGTTTAATTGGATAATAGAAATGTGTTAATGCTATGAACCAATGATAATGATGAAGAAAGGAGGGACACGGGACCTGCCGCCATAGAGTGTATATAAGGGAAAGTTAGAGATTGCTCGGGGTTCTTGCCCTGAGGCAGCTAGTTCTGTGGGCAGGTCCCGTCAGCTGACGTGTGCAAATAAACTTTGGCTTCATTGTACCCGCAGTACGGTTGTTGCGTTTTCTCTCGTTCCTGTGCTCGCACGTTTGCGCAACCTGTAAGTAAAAAGGTAACACCTGGGAGTTTTGGGACTCCAGATTTGCTGCTACAATGGAACCCCAAATCTCCAATGTCAGCAAAACCGCCTTCTTGCACCTGCGGCAGGCTAGGCGGCCGGCTCCTTACTTATCCAGAGACGACCTGTCCACGGTCATCTCGAGACTGGACTACTGTAACACCCTTTACATTGGCCTGCCCTTGTGTCTGATCCAGAAACTTAAGCTCGTCCAGAATCAGGGGCGGTCGAAGGTAATTTTAAATGGTAGGCGAACATTATTTTGGCGCCCCCAAAAAATCAATTAGGTCACCATATTCGGCACGCAGGGGGTGGAGGCAAGGGAGAGGCTTAACCTCTCCCTTTTGCCTCGCCCCCCTCCTTGCTGCTGCGCTGCGCTCCGCGGTTCGCGCGCATGCGCAGTACGTACGGACTTCTCTTGAGGTCCGTAGGCACTGCGCATGTGCGCTCCGCGCGATTCGCGCGCTGGCGCAAGTGTCTGGACCTCTCTTGAGGTCCGCACGCACTCTTATCATGCGCGCGAACTGCGAGCGCACATGCGCAGTGCCTACGGACCTCAAGAGAAGTCCGTACGTACTGCGCCTGCGCGCGAACCGCGGAGCGCACATGCGCAGTGCGTACGGACCTCAAGAGAAGTCCGTACGTACTGCGCAGGCGGGCGACGCCGCGGCGCAGCAGCAAGGCGGGCGACGCCGCGGCGCAGCAGCAAGGCGGGCGATGCGCGGCGCCGCGGGGCGGCGCCTCACGATGGCGCCCCACCCCCGCAGCGTCCAAGATGGTGCTCTACGCGGCCGCGTAGGCCGCTTAATGGCAAAGACCGCCCCTGTCAGAATGCCTCTTCCTAAACTTGGAGCACAGACAAAAATGGTCCAGAAAAATGTGTGTGTGTGTGTGTACACAATATGTACAAAGAGTTTACTCACCAAATAGACATTGTTTGCAGACTGGAGGGAGTAGTACAAGTGGACAATGAAGGGGCTTTTGCTCAGAGCCAGGGCGTCTCTCTCGGCCTGCACTTGGCGGACCATGTTCTTGTGGATGAGCTCGGCCTTCTTGACGACCTGCAAAGCAAGGCACGGGCAGGTGGAAGGTGCTCTCTCCCCCCCGCATGGATCCCTCTCCTGCCTCTGCCCCAGAGAGGCTGCCTCCCTCCCTTCTCCCTTCTCCCACCTTGACGGCGTAGAGCCTCCCGCCCTTGCGGCCCAGGTAGACCTTCCCGAAGGCGCCGCGGCTGATGGGCTTCAGGATGGCGAAGTCCTGGATGGAGGGCGGACGGGGCCTCTCCCCCTCCTGGGAACCCTTTTGGGCCGCGTCGGCCTCCATCCTCGCCTGCCAGCTCCCCCCCTCCCGCGCTTCCCCTCTGCCCCTTCCGCAGCTTCTCCCCGCGACAATTCAAAGCTAAGCCACGCCCCCCCCTCGTCAGCTTACGTCACGCGTCAACAGAGAAGGAGCGCGTGACGTAGCTGCCACTCAGCCCACTCCTAGAGAGATGATGACTAAAAAGGCCACTCTGATGATGATGGTGTTCTTCCTGTGGGGCGGGCTGGTAGATGACTTCCGTTTTCTTCAGGCTGACTTCCAGCCCAAACAGCTCAGCAGCTGTTACTAGAGAGATAGAGAGGTGATGACAGGCAAACAGCACTGCTCCTCAACACCTCCTGTTTTGTATTCACTACTAGTAGTAAAGGTCAAGGTTTTCCCTGGCCTGACATTTAAGTCCAGTTGTGTCCGACTCTGGAGGTTGGGGCTCACCTCCATTTCTAAGCCAAAGAGCCGGTGTTGTTCGTAGACACCTCCAAGGTCATGTGGCCAGCATGACTGCATTGAAGCGTCAATCTCTGATTAAACCATTAATCCAAACCTTCTTCAATGTAAATGTGCTTATGTATCCTTCCAATAATCATAAGGAGAGTAAAATAATAAATGTAATAAAAATAATATTAGAGTTCTAAAAATTGGAAATGTAATATTAACAGTAATAATAGAGTTAAAATAATAAATGTAATAATATTAGAGTAAAAAAATGGAAATGTAATATTAACAGTAATAATAGAGTAAAATAATAAATGTAATAATAATATTAGGGTAAAAAATGGAAATGTAATATTAACAGTAATAATAGAGTAAAATATTAAATATAATAATATTAGAGTAAAAATGGAAATGTAATATTAACAGTAATAATAGAGTAAAATAATAAATGTAATAATAATAATACATAGAGAAAATAATAAGTGTAATAAGTGTTTTCGAACTGCTAGGCTGGCAGAAGCTGGGGCTGACAGCAGATTCGGTCAACAAGCTCAGCAGCTCAGCGCTTTAACACACTGCACCACCGGGGGCTCATTCTATTATCTCTTTCTATGATCTTTCTATTATCTCTTTCTATTATCTTTCTATTATCTCTTTCTTTTTCTATTATCTCTTTCTATGATCTTTCTATTATCTCTTTCTCTCCTCTGCCCCCATTCCCCACTGGACTTCAGTTTCCAGGATTCCCGGCTGTTGGTCAAGAGGGCAGGGGATTCTGAGAGTTGAACTTCAAAACAACTGGAGAGCAAAGTTTGGAGACCTCATGGGCATACCAGCCTCAAAGGCAGTGGTTCTCTGGAGGTCAGCTGTGACCAGCAGTGCTGAGGAATCCAAAGAGGCACGAATGGAGGGCGAAAGGGAGAAACGTGCCAAAAGGAAAGCAGGCAAAAGTATGATAGCTAGGACCCAATGCTGAGACAGCACAGTGAGTGACAGACGCAGGTGCGACAGAGTCATGGCAAGATAGTTCACCAGAAAGCCGGGGTGACACAACAAATAGCCAAGCATAGTGCTTAAAGCTATCTGGTTACTAAATACGTAACATCTTCACTTCTCTAATTCTGACCCACGTCGCACAACCAGCGTTGGGTCCCAGCTATCTCTATTATCTTTCTATTATCTCTTTCTCTCCTCTGCCCCCATTCCCCACTGGACTTCAGTTTCCAGGATTCCCGGCTGTTGGTCAAGAGGCCAGGGGATTCTGAGAGTTGAACTTCAAAACAACTGGAGAGCAAAGTTTGGAGACCTCATGGGCATACCAGCCTCAAGGGCAGTGGTTCTCTGGAGGTCAGCTGTGACCAGCGGTGCTGTGGAATCCAAAGAGGTACGAATGGAGGGCGAAAGGGAGAAACGTGCCAAAAGGAAAGCAGGCAAAAGTATGATACGGTAGCTAGGACCCAATGCTGAGACAGCGCAGTGAGTGACAGGCGCAGGTGCGACAGAGTCATGGCAAGATAGTTCACCAGAAAGCGCGGGGTGTGTGTGTGTGTGTGACACAACAAATAGCCAAGCATAGTGCTTAAGGCTATCTGGATACTAAATACGTAATGTCTTCACTTCCCTAATTCTGACCCACACATTGGGTCCCAGCTATCATACTTTTGCCGGAAGGCACGTCAAGCCAACCCAGACCGTAAAGTAGTATGAACAGTAATAGAAACGGCAGAAATTCACAGCTTGGGAGTGATCCTGGATTCATCGCTGAGCCTGGAACCCCAGGTCTCAGCGGTGGCCGGGGAGCTTTTGCACAGTTAAGACTCGTGCGCCAGCTGCGCCGTACTTGGGAAGTCTGATCTGGCTACGGTCGTCCACGCTCTGGTCACATCCCGAATAGATTACTGCAACGCACTCTACGTGGGGCTGCCTTTGAAGACAGTTTGGAAATTGCAATTAATCCAGCGGGCGGCAGCCAGATTGCTAACGGGAGCTACATACAGGGAGCATACCACCCCCCTGTTGTGTCAGCTCCACTGGCTGCCGGTCCACCCGGGCTCAATTCAAAGTGCTGGTTTTGACCTTTAAAGCTCTATACGGTTCTGGCCCAGCTTACTTGTCCGAACGCATCAGCCGCTATGTCCCACCTCGTAATCTAAGGTCATCCGGGGAGGCCCTGCTCTCGCTCCCGCCTACGTCTCAGATGAGGCTGGTGGGGACGAGGATAGGGCCTTCTCGGTGGTGGCTCCCGCCTGTGGAATGCGCTTCCTATTGATGTACGATCCACCACATCCCTCCTGGCCTTCAGGAAAAAGTAAAATCCTGGCTGTGGGACCAGGCATTCGTACACCAGCACAAGGCAGCATTTTAGATTGGTTTTTAATGAAAGTGGGTGATTATGGCCAATGTTTTTATGGACTGAACATTGTTTTAATCCAGAGTGAATGTGTATGGTGCTAATGTAGTTGTATTTTAATGTATTTTTAATGTATTTTAATTGTTGAAGGGTTTTGGGGTCTTATATTGTTATTATGTGGGCATCGAATTGTGCCGTACTGTAAGCCGCTCTGAGTCCCCCCTCGGCGGTTGAGAAGAGCGGGGTAAAATCCCGAAATAAATAAATAAATAAAATAAATACACAAGGCCAGAAAACTGCACAATTATGAAATTAATATTATATATTAGTATTATTACACTTTGTTGACCAAAAGGTCGCAGGTTCTATTCCGGGGAGTGGCGTGAGGTTCCGCTGTTAGCGGTTCGAAAACATGCAAATGTGAGTAGATCAATAGGTACAGCTCCGGTGGGAAGGTAACGGCGCTCCATGCAGTCATGCCGGCCACATGACCTTGGAGGCGTCTACGGACAATGCCGGGTCTTCGGCTTAGAAATGGAGATGAGCACCGACCCCTAGGGCAGGCCTGGGCAAACTTTGGCCCTCCAGGTGATTGGGACTACAACTCCCACAATTCCTAACAGCCTACCGGCTGTTAGGAATTGTGGGAGTTGTAGTCCAAAACACCTGGAGGGCCAAAGTTTGCCCAGGCCTGCCCCAGAGTCTGACATGGCTGGGCTTAATGTCAGGCCAGGGGAATGTGCCCTCATTCCATTCACCAGGCTTTCTAGGGAAGAGTCCCTGCCCTAAAACACAACATAGCACTTTGTTTCTATATTGAAAACAATGTAACTGAAAAGAACAAGGGGGAGGGGGAGAGAGAAAGGGAGCGGAAGTGAGGCCTAGGAGAGGCCTGCGAGGCGCATCCGGAGCAAGGAACTTTCCGGAAGTGACGTCGGCGCGTAGCTCGGCGTTCGGCTCCCCCCTGTGCCGGCCGCAGGAGGCGGCCATTTTCCCACCGAGCGGAGCAGCCGCTCCCGAGTCGCGTTCGTGGTCGAGGACGGGCCCGGAAGCCGAGGGGCCGCCGGGAGTCGCGCCTCCGAGGCCGGACGCCACCGGGCAGGATGTTTTCCTTCTCTACCACGGTGCAGCCTCAGGTAAAGGCAGGCCCGGGAAGTGGGCCGAGAGTGGCCTCGCGCAGGAAGCGCTCCATTGTCTGGGGCAGGGGAGGCCGCCCTCAGGAGGCCCCGGAGAGGGAGAGGGAGGAGGAGGAGGAGGCAGATGCGAGGAGGGGAGAGCGAGGGAGGGAGGCAGGGAGAGAGGCCTTCGCCACCTCACCGCCATGGCTCCATGCTTTGAAATCATTCACTCAGTAGGATAATTCTAATTATTCCCATTATTATTATTGTTATTAACTGCCATGGCTCCATGCTATGAAATCATTCACTCGGCAGAATAATTCTAATTATTCCTATTATTATTATTATTGTTATTAACTGCCATGGCTCCATGCTATGAAATCATTCACTCGGCAGAATAATTCTAATTATTCCCATTATTATTATTGTTATTAACTGCCATGGCTCCATGCTATGAAATCATTCACTCGGCAGAATAATTCTAATTATTCCCATTATTATTATTATTAACTGCCATGGCTCCATGCTATGAAATCATTCACTCGGCAGAATAATTCTAATTATTCCCATTATTATTATTATTATTAACTGCCATGGCTCCATGCTATGAAATCATTCACTCGGCAGAATAATTCTAATTATTCCCATTATTATTATTATTATTAACTGCCATGGCTCCATGCTATGAAATCATTCACTCGGCAGAATAATTCTAATTATTCCCATTATTATTATTATTATTAACTGCCATGGCTCCATGCTATGAAATCATTCACTCGGCAGAATAATTCTAATTATTCCCATTATTATTATTATTATTAACTGCCATGGCTCCATGCTATGAAATCATTCACTCGCAGAATAATTCTAATTATTCCCATTATTATTATTATTATTAACTGCCATGGCTCCATGCTATGAAATCATTCACTCAGGCAGAATAATTCTAATTATTCCCATTATTATTATTTTATTAACTGCCATGGCTCCATGCTATGAAATCATTCACACTCGGCAGAATAATTCTAAAATCATTCATTAATTCCCCATTATTATTATTATTATTAACTGCCATGGCTCCATGCTATGAAATCATTCACTCGGCAGAATAATTCTAATTATTCCCATTATTATTATTATTAACTGCCATGGCTATTAACTGCCATGGCTCCATGCTATGAAATCATTCACTCGGCAGAATAATTCTAATTATTCCCATTATTATTATTATTATTAACTGCCATGGCTCCATGCTATGAAATCATTCACTCGGCAGAATAATTCTAATTATTCCCATTATTATTATTATTATTAACTGCCATGGCTCCATGCTATGAAATCATTCACCGGCAGAATAATTCTAATTATTCCCATTATTATTATTATTATTAACTGCCATGGCTCCATGCTATGAAATCATTCACTCGGCAGAATAATTCTAATTATTCCCATTATTATTATTCCCATTATTATTACTGCCATGGCTCCATGCTATGAAATCATTCACTAATTCTAATTATTCGGCAGAATAATGGCTCTAATTATTCCCATTATTATTATTATTATTAACTGCCATGGCTCCATGCTATGAAATAATTCACACAGCAGAATAATTCTAATTATTCCCATTATTATTATTATTATTAACTGCCATGGCTCCATGCTATGAAATCATTCACTCGGCAGAATAATTCTAATTATTCCCATTATTATTATTATTATTAACTGCCATGGCTCCATGCTATGAAATCATTCACTCGGCAGAATAATTCTAATTATTCCCATTATTATTATTATTAAAACTGCCATGGCTCCATGCTATGAAATCATTCACTCGGCAGAATAATTCTAATTATTCCCATTATTATTATTATTATTAACTGCCATGGCTCCATGCTATGAAATCATTCACTCGGCAGAATAATTCTAATTATTCCCATTATTATTATTATTATTAACTGCCATGGCTCCATGCTATGAAATCATTCACTCGGCAGAATAATTCTAATTATTCCCATTATTATTATTATTATTAACTGCCATGGCTCCATGCTATGAAATCATTCACTCGGCAGAATAATTCTAATTATTCCCATTATTATTATTATTATTAACTGCCATGGCTCCATGCTATGAAATCATTCACCGGCAGAATAATTCTAATTATTCCCATTATTATTATTATTATTAACTGCCATGGCTCCATGCTATGAAATCATTCACTCGGCAGAATAATTCTAATTATTCCCATTATTATTATTATTATTAACTGCCATGGCTCCATGCTATGAAATCATTCACTCGGCAGAATAATTCTAATTATTCCTATTATTATTATTATTATTAACTGCCATGGCTCCATGCTATGAAATCATTCACTCGGCAGAATAATTCTAATTATTCCCATTATTATTATTATTATTAACTGCCATGGCTCCATGCTATGAAATCATTCACTCGGCAGAATAATTCTAATTATTCCCATTATTATTATTATTATTAACTGCCATGGCTCCATGCTATGAAATCATTCACTCGGCAGAATAATTCTAATTATTCCCATTATTATTATTATTAACTGCCATGGCTCCATGCTATGAAATCATTCACTCGTCAGAATAATTCTAATTATTCCTATTATTATTATTGTTATTAACTGCCATGGCTCCATGCTATGAAATCATTCACTCGGCAGAATAATTCTAATTATTCCCATTATTATTATTATTATTAACTGCCATGGCTCCATGCTATGAAATCATTCACTCGGCAGAATAATTCTAATTATTCCCATTATTATTATTATTAACTGCCATGGCTCCATGCTATGAAATCATTCACCGGCAGAATAATTCTAATTATTCCCATTATTATTATTATTATTAACTGCCATGGCTCCATGCATTCATGAAATCATTCACTGCGGCAGAATAATTCTAATTATTCCCATTATTATTATTATTATTATTAACTGCCATGGCTCCATGCTATGAAATCATTCACTCGGCAGAATAATTCTAATTATTCAGAATAATTCTAATTATTCCCATTATTATTATTATTATTAACTGCCATGGCTCCATGCTATGAAATCATTCACTTTCGGCAGAATAATTCTAATTATTCCCATTATTATTCCCATTATTATTATTATTATTATTGTTATTAACTATTCTCCATGCTATGAAATCATTCACTCGGCAGAATAATTCTAATTATTCCCATTATTATTATTGTTATTAACTGTCATGGCTCCATGCTATGAAATCATTCACTCGGCAGAATAATTCTAATTATTCCTATTATTATTATTATTATTAACTGCCATGGCTCCATGCTATGAAATCATTCACTCGGCAGAATAATTCTAATTATTCCCATTATTATTATTATTATTATTAACTGTCATGGCTCCATGCTATGAAATCATTCACTCGGCAGAATAATTCTAATTATTCCTTTTACTCTTATTATTATTATTGTTATTATTTTAACTTCCATGGCTCCATGCTTTGAAACCATTATCACATTAGAATAATGTAATTCTTCTTCTTCTTACTATTATCGTCATCATCATTATATGACTCCATGCCATGAAATCATTCACATTGTAGAAATGTTCTTTTTCTTCCTATTATTTTTTAAATCATTATTATTTCTATTACAATTATTTTAACTACCATGGCTCCAGACTGTGAAATCAATCATTCACTCACAGAATTCTCCTTCTTCTTATATTATTATTATTATTAATAATATTATTATTAATATTATTTTAATTGCTATGTCTCCTTACTATGAAATCATTCACACTACAAAAGTATTACAGTAGAGTCTCGCTTATCCGATGGGCTGGCAGAACATTGGATAAGCAAAAATGTTGGATAATAAGGAGGGATTAAGGAAAAGCCTATTAAATGTCAAATTACATCATGATTTCACAAATTAAGCACCAAAACATCATGTTTCCCAACAAATTGATAGAAAAGGCAGTTCAATATACAGCAACGTTATATAGTAATTACTGTATTTACAAATTTAGTACCAAAACATCACATTGTATTGAAACAGCTATGGATCCGAGCAGGAGGCAGACTGTTTGTATAATACAGAACGTTGGATGAACGAAGGTTGGATAAGCAAGACTCTTGTATTATTGTTATTATTCTTACTGCCATGGTTCCACACTGCAGAATTATTCTTATTACTATTTTATTTGTTACCTGCTTCTCCTCGAGCACAGTTAAAATACATACATGAAAGCAAGAAAATTAAAACACACATCTTAAAAGACAGACATAACACTAAAGCACATTAAAATTAGAATGAATGCAGTTTGACACTGCTTTAACTGCCAAGGCTCCTTGCTGTGGAATCATGGAGTTTTACAAGGCCTCTGCCAAATAGTGTTAAGGCAGTGGTTCTCTACCTGTAGATCCCCAGATGTTTTGGCCTTCAATTCCCAGAAACCTTAACAGCTGGTAAACTGACTGGGATTTCTGGGAGTTGTATGCCAAAACACCTGGGGACCTACAGGTTGAGAACCACTGTATTAAGGCTACACTAATCTACATCTCCCAGGATTCTGTAGCATTCAACCATGGCAGTCAAAAGTAGTATCAAACTGCATCAGTTCTCCAGTGTAGATACACCTGAGGTTGGTTTAGACATTTGCCAAGGCAGTTAAGGATGCTAAAAAAGCCCCACTGGATCATCTTTTCACTTGTTGAGTATCTAGGAAGATTCCTTGAAACTCTGGGTTTGCAGATAAGTCCCTAGAGGTTTGTTAGTTTCCCTTATCCAATATGCTTGTAACCAGAAGTGTTTTGGATTTACTATATCTCCCAGAATTTGAAATACCTGGTAAAATCCCAGAATTTGAAATACCTTGACTTTCAAAAGGCTTTTGACAAAGTCCCTCACCAAAGGCTCCTAAATAAGCTCTTCAGCCATGGAATCAGGGGACAGGTCTTGTCCTGGATTGGAACCTGGCTAAACTGTAGGAAACAAAGGGTGGTAATAAACGGACATTTCTCTGGGTGGAAAGAGGTGAGAAGTGGAGTACCCCAAGGTTCAGTTTTGGGTCCGTTACTTTTTAATTTATTCATTAATGACCTGGATGTAGGAGTGAATTCTGAGGTAGCAAAGTTTGCAGACGACACTAAATTGTTCAGGGTAGTTAAAAATGAAACTGATTGTAAAGAGCTCCAGAAAGATCTCTTGAAATTGAGTGAATGGGCAACAAAGTGGCAAATGCATTTTAACCTAAACAAGTGTAAAGTCATGCATATCGGGGCAAAGAACCCCAACTACACCTACAAATTGATGGGGTCAAAGCTTTCCGAGACAAACCAGGAAAGGGATCTTGGGGTTTTGGTGGACAGCTCAATGAAGATGTCAACCCAGTGCGCTGCAGCAGTGAAAAAAGCAAATTCTATGCTTGGCATGATCAGAAAGGGAATCGAAAATAGGTCGGCAAATGTTGTATTGCCTCTCTACAAATCTATGGTAAGGCCACATTGGGAGTACTGTGTACAATTCTGGTCTCCGCACCTTAAGAAGGATATAACGGAACTGGAAAAGGTACAAAGAAGGGCGACAAAAATGATCCAAGGGATGGAGCAGCTCCCTTATGAAATCAGGTTGCAACGCCTTGGTCTTTTCAGCCTTGAAAGACGGCGTTTAAGAGGTGACTTGATCGAAGTGTATAAAATCATGCATGGGATAGAAAAAGTGAATAAAGAAAAATATTTTCTCTGTCACACAACACTAGGACTAGGGGGGCACTCCCTAAAGCTCCAAGGTAGGAAAGTTAGGACTAATAAAGGGAAATATTTCTTCACCCAGAGGGTCATTGGGTTATGGAACTCACTTCCAGAGGAGGTTGTGACAGCGGTCAGCCTGGACAGCTTCAAGGCAGGATTAGACAGATTCATGGATACCAAGGGAATCAGTAGTTACTGGAATGGACATCCAAGTGCCACCTCTGTGTTGATGGAGGCAGGCAGGATTTTCCCCGGGTACTGGTTGTGGGGGGTCGGGAGCAGGTGAGGGTTTTGCCCTCCTTTCTGCTAGAGATCCCTGTGTACAACTAGTGGGCCACTGTGTGACACAGAATGCTGGACTAGATGGGCTGAGGCCTGATTCAGCATGGCTCTTCTTATGTTCTTATGTCCCAGAATTTGAAATACCTGTGTTGGCACATGAAATAGATTCACGTTAGAGTCAGCATATGTCAGAAATGATTTGAACACACACAACAACAGTGGGGATATCTCAGTATGGAGAATGCTCTTTCCACACTGAATCATGCAATCCAATGTAGTAGAGGGATGAGGAAATGAGCTGAAGGAGAGGAAAAAAGCCACCATGAGTATCTGAAGGTTTATCTATGTATTTTAACTGCTTGAAGAGAGGCAAATAAATATTATTATTATTATTAACATCTTCAGGTATCTGAAGATACCAGTTGCTAATTTTCTAAAAAAAAAAAAATAGTTGGCTTGAACAGTTAGAAAGAATACTCAGCTCATATTGAATTCAAGATTGTAAATATGAATAGTGGGGAAAGTTTGTTTTGCAGTACAAATAGGAGTATTAGTTTCTGAGTTAGGCAGAAATGACAGATGTTTTAAAATGTATAAAATGTATTAGTCGGATGTAGAAAACAAGTGCAGTATATTTTGGACTATGATTGAATAAAATAAATACATTGAAGTAATTTTAAAATGTTTAAATGCTTATGAATTGAGAGTGACTTTAATTTCATTTGCTGCATTTTAAAATCTCTTTCAAGAGCATTTGTTCTTATTGCTGCTACCTACCTTGCTGTCTGAGGGTGGCATATATTTAAAAGGCATTGTATATTTTTCAAGATTAGAACTCCTTCATATTTTTTTAAAACAGAAATGTGTTACTCATTGGTTTTATACTACGATTTATGTTAGTTCACAGTACCTTTGAGTCATCTTATCAATGCCTTCCATTCACCCAAAAGTCTGGCACCATCATTCACTGCAACATCTAGCCAGTGTGTGCAAAAGGAAGCAGTGCCTGAATCTGATGTGCAGAATAGTGAGGTAAGAATTTTGGAAAATGTGGTGTATTTATTTATGTTGGTGTGTTATTTATCATGATCATTTTTGTTTGTTCTTTTATTTTTTTATTGAAGAGTGTTCTCAAATATAGCTGATTCAATATTACTGTATCCGAAACCACTGTATAACATCTTTGAAATGTATAACTGTTTTCATAGGCAAGCATTTATTATCATGCAGACGATTTAAAATGTTTACTCCATGGGAATAATTTTTTAAAATGCTAATAAGTGGAGTTAAATTCTCTGCAACATGATTTTGTAAAGAAGAACATTTGAAGCTGTAGTTCTGCTAACACTTGGGAATATGTCCTGTTAAACTCGGGGCCTATTGAGGTTAAAGAATAAAATAGTGGGCCCTTCTTGTTTGTGTGTTGTTGAAGGTTTTCATGGCCAGAATCACTGGGTTGCTGTGAGTTTTCCGGGCTGTATGGCCATGTTCCAGAAGCATTCTCTCCTGATATTTTGCCCACATCTATGGCAGGCATCCTCAGAGGTTGTGAAACCTCTGAGGATGCCTGCCATAGATGTGGGCAAAATGTCAGGAGAGAATGTTTCTGGAACATGGCCATACAGTCCGGAAAACTCACAGCAACTCACTCCTTGATTATGTTAGTGTATCTTTTATAGCATGGATATGAACCATTTTTCCTTAAAGATGTTCCATAATGTTTCACTCCTGGCTGTAGCTGCTGAGAGTTTTATTTTGGAAACATTCTGGAGACTGTAATCATTTCTACCATTGCTTTGTAGGATAACGGTCCTATACAAATCATGGCAGTCATGAAAAACCTGTTGTTTTCCATTTTTATCATTCATGCACACTTCAAAATATTTCGTTATACTTGGTATTTGTAACCAGTTTAGAAAAATGCTTTTGCTTGAATGTGGTAGTCTTGCTTTCTTTATATTTAAGTAAAATGGAGATGACAGCATTATATTGGGGGAAGCACACGGTTTAAATAACCATATAAAATATGTTAACATTCTGAACATGGGGATCAAAGGAATGCAGTGAAAAAATTGTGATTTCCAATTTGTTTTTATGTTTAGGAGAATTGTATTAGATTATGGGACTCAAAACAGTTGGACCTTACTTTCGGAATTGCATATTGTTCTTTTAAAAATTGAATACTTCCATTTATTCTTTTTACAGCCAGTACTTAATCTACGAGACCTAGGACTTTCTGACTTGAAAGCTAGCCAACTTGATGAACTAGTGGACAGGCTACTTCCTGGCTATTGTATAGAAAACAAAACTTCTTCACATTGGCAAACCTCTTATATATCTGCACAGTCCTTCTTTGAAAATAAGTATGGTACGTCCTAGGAAATTATATTGACATACTGAATTAATAATTCACCCAATAAATTGAGTCATAGACACACCACACCTTTGATACTCTGGTTTTGTGAGATACTTTCTGTTTAATTTCTATACCAGTTTATCCAATAAGAGATCCTCAGCTCCACTAGTGACCCAGAATTAACACTAGCTTCATTTATTTCTTTACGTACACACTCACATATATGGTAGGCCCACGATGATGGGGTGGTAGATCATTCAGTGTACCACAATTCCTCATGCAAGATTGCAACCAACCAGGGTGTACATTTCCCCCCTGTTATCTGGGCATGAAAGCTTTTATAAATTAAGGCCTGGATCCTCTTTCAGGCTACAAATTACTAACGTAAGTAAATGTTGGTGAATATCCTTTTTATGGGCTAATATTTGATGACTTTCTAATGGTTTGTGGTTGCCCTTAGTCATGACTGTACTGTGTCTGGTCTTTTAGATTCTCATAGTATACAATTATGCCCCAATAGAGCTCAGTTGAAAGTTGAAGTAGATCAGAGCAAGCTGTACATTCAGAAGTGAACCGGATTGATTTTACATTATTTATCTACTTATAAATCTCTCACCTTATATATTTTAATTTTGCTTTGTTCTGATTAAGATTTTCTGAGGCTCATTTTTATTTCATATTTTGATCTTATAACATCTATAAAAATAATGTCCTGACTTTTAAAGTTTGGTGCCTAGAAAAATGAAATGGTGCTTTTTATCATTTTCTAGGTTTTGCAGAAGTATTTAGCACCTTGCGTTCATCCTATCTACACAGACAGCATCCTAGCCCATTACAGAGTGTGTGCTCAGATCTTAAGCGTTGGCCAGGTACGAAGAAAGAACTTTTGCAGTGACATTCTGCTGATCACTTGTAGTCTCTGTGGCTTCAGGAGGCTGGGAGAACCTTTGGAGCAGTTCTTTGCTCTCCCTTCCTTTCATGGAGGGCTCTGTGGAAATATCAGTTCCTTTCATTTGCACAAGTTCAGTTATATCCAAACTTATAATATGGTTTTTCATAAATGAATATACAGTATTATTAGACTAGTGTTTTAATTTTTTTTTAAAAAAAACTTGCAATATTTTATTTTTCATTATTCATAATAAGTAATTTTTAAAAAAATCATTGTTTCTGAGAATGAAAGATTTTTTGGAGCAGAATGAGTTATTGAAGTAGAGGCTAGTTTTAGCCCATGCATTCCCACAACAGATTATAGTACACCGTTTTCCTTCCCAAATTGCAATTTGAAATTACTTCTTACTGCCTTTTCTACATTGGGGATGAGCAGGTGTTTAAACCTAATCTAATTCTCATGTAGGCTTCAGGGGTTTTATGGAGCTGTTAAGGAAATTTGAGGGCCATGAAAAAGGCTAAAGGTAAATGAGGTCCGCAAGCTACTTTTCCTCATCTCTGCTTTAGAAGTTACTAAAGCTTATTTCCAATGGGATCAGTTAATGTAATATTAAAATGGCAACTAAACAATCACAATTTTCCTTATTGCATAAATAACAAAATGTTCACAAAATTTTAAGGCCAAAAAGCTGGCATGTGAAACTAGCACTTTTCCAAGCAGCAAGAGATGCATGGCCTCTGAATACAAGTTTGTGTTGTGAATTTCTATACATCACAAAGAGTAGCAACACTTTTTATATACACTTGATCCCTATGTAGTGAGAACATATATAGGACAACAAACTTTTAAGCCTGTTTAAACAGCCCTTGCTTAAATAGAATGAGGTATGAATCAGTTACTGTTTCCTTTTTGTTTTGTCACCTAGTGTTGGTTTCGTTCTTATGAACTTTCCTTGGGAGTTTGCTTCATTCAACACATAATCACTTATATGTAGGGGGGGGTGGGGATTAGAATTATTCCTGTAATACTTAAATAGTGTACCAGAGATCCCGATAACTCCTTGGAGCATATTCAGAGGGATTTTGACATATATTCACAGTAGAAGACCCATTCCAGTGTACTGTTAGAACCTGCTTTGGAATCTGCTCAGTTTCCTATGTTGTTGCCATACAGCTTAGAAAGATACTGCTTTTGGAACTATAGCCACAAACCAGCATGCAACTAGTTATATAATGCTTTGGATTCTTTTTTAAGTGCAGTATTCATCCATAAACCAATATTTAAAACATGAGATATATAACCATGGAAGAAACTGCTGAACACACATCTGCATCTTTTAAAAAATGCAATATTGAAATATAACACATCCTTATATATGTTAAGTTTTCATTCAGTCTCGAGGCTTTAAGACTTTGAAATCAAGAGCAAGACGGCTGCAGTCTACACCAGAGAGATTAACAGAAACAGAAACTGTAGCTCCCTCATTTGTAAAGGTAAGCCTGAGAAACTTCTGTGTCCTGGTCATCTTTTCTGTGGCATCGGATGCCTAGTTTATTCACTGTCAGTATAATGTATTCTAAAGTGAGATAAAACAGTTAAATGGTGTAAAATGGGCTTATGCATCGAAATGAGTATGCAGACATAGTTATGTAATTAGAAAATTGATGCTAAAAAGGATAGATTGTGGGGGAAATCACATTAGACTTATTACTTTGATAGTGTACCCAAGCAGAGGGTTTCAGTGTATCTTACTATAGGTGGCACAGCGGGTTGAACCGCTGAGCTACTGAACCATTTAACTGACTGAGTTTTAAAACTTCTCAAAAGATTAACAGTTCAAATCCGAGGAGTGGTGTGAGCTCCCTCTGTTAGCTCCAGCTTTTGCCAACCTCGCAGTTCGAAAGCATGTAATTGTGAGTAGATCAATGGATTGTCCTTAGTAACCGAACATTCTCCCCCCTCTCATTTGGGAAGCTAATGCCTCTAGCGCTCCATGCAGTCATCTAAGCTAGTCACATGACCTAGAACATTCATCTACACTTAATGACAACATCATTACAGGGGTAAACCTTTACTATAGGACAGGGGAACCGCTCAGGAACCTTCAAATCCGAGGAGTGGTGTGAGCTCTGGCTCCAGCTTTTGCCAGCCAGGTGTGGCTCTTTCATGATTGCATCTGGCTCTCCGACAAGAGCAGCCTGGGCTTGGCTCTTTTCATGATTGCATTTCCCCTAGCATGCAGCGGGGAGGAGTGATGCAAATGTGCAGCGACTGCCACCTCCGCACCGCCATTGCTGCCTCTTCCTCATCCCCTGCTGCTCTCAGGGCCCTGCGTCCTCTTTGCCAGAGATGGAAGCGCGGCGGCGGCGCCTCATCCTTGTCTTCCTATTTGTCCTCCGCCACGGGCCTCGGGGGAGGCAGCGGAGGTAGGCCTGGCCCTGGTGCTGCGGACCCGGCCTCGCTACCCCCGGGGGACGCCCAGCTCATTGCCTTCATCGTGGGGCAGCTCAAGAGCCGCTGCCTCTTTGATGCCTTCCTGAGGGACTTCCTCGATGACACCAAGGTCCGCCTTGGCCCCGTGCCCTCCCCCCCTTTCCTTCCTTCCTTCCTTCCTTCATTCATCTTCCTTTCTTTTTCCTTCTCTTTTTCTTTCATTCTTTTTCCTCCCTCGCTCCCTACCTTCTTTCCTCCCTCCCTCTTCGTTCCTCCCTTCCTCTTCCATTTTTTCCTTCTCTCCTGCCTTTTCTCTCCCTTCCTCCCCTTCTTTCCTCCATTCTCCCTCTTCCTTCCTTTCTTCACCCTTCCTTCACCCTTTCCTTCTCCTTCCTTTTCCCTCCCTCCCTCTCTCCCCTTCCTTTCCTCCATTCTCTCTCTTCCTTCCTCTTCCTTCCTTTCTCCCCTTCACCATTTCCTTCTCCCCTTCCTTTTCCCTCCCTCTCTCCCCTTCCTTCTTTCCTCCATTCTCCCTCTTCCTTCCTCTTCTATTCTTTTCCCCAAGTCTTCCTTTCCTTCTCCTTCCTTTCTTTTCACTTCCCTTTCTCTCCTTTCTTTTCTTCTTTTCCCTTCATTATTTTACTTTTTCCTCACTCCCTTTCCTTTCTTTTCACCAACTTTTCATTTCCTCCCTTCCCATTTCCTTCTTTCTTTTCCCCTCCTTGTCTCTCTCCTGCTTTTATTTTCTTTCTTTTCCATATTTCGTTCTTTTCTTTCTTCCTCTCCCCCTCCGCCCTTTATTTCTTCTGTCTTTCTTTTTTTCTCCCTTCCTTCTGTCTTCTCTTCCTTCCCAGAGTCCTGAGCATGCCTTTTGCAGAGCCAGGGCTGAAGTGTCCCACCATTCCGCCAGGGGAATCCTTTTCTCATAGTATGTGCATATATACGCACATTTAGTTGAATTGTCTTAAAACATATATATTATATGGCTTTCACTGAAATAAATTTCCAAATATTTTGCTTTCATGGCTGAGTCAAAAAGGTTCCCGACCCCTGCTATAGGAGAAGTCCCTCTGAAATATGTACATAATTAACTGTGAAATTAGCATCATTTAAAATTTTAATTACTTAATTACCTGATCAAACGTTTTCTTATCTAACAAATAAGGATGTCCTGTGTTCAAATAGTTGAGATTTGGGCACAGTACTAAGATTATTTGCATTATTGTGCAATATTTTTCTACAGATATCTTCCTAAAGTAATGGTTATGGTTGATGGTTTTTGTTTTAATTGTTTATATAACGGCATCGAATTGCTGCCTATGTAAGCCGTACTGAGTTCCCCTTTTGGGGTAGAGAAGAGACGGGGTATAAATGCTAGAAATAAATAAATAAAGTATATAATTGCAATTTGAAGGAATTTCAGTGTGTAGTTTGGAAACTCACATGTAGATGCCTACCAACAGATACCTCTACACTTACATTTTTTAACCTGTGCAAAATCTGTGCCAGTCAGCGGTTTGAATGAACAGTGCTCAATTACATAGCAGACATATACTCACTAGAATGTTTGGGCAAAGTAATGTATTTCATTGCTGGTATAAGAATTGATTGTTACATCAGTTTCTTCAATCACATTTTTAGGGACTTCTACTGAGAGATAGAGGATCTGAAGTTGAAAGTTTAGAGAAACTAATGAAAACAAAAAACATACCCGAAGCTCATCAAGATGCCTTTAAAACTGGGTTTGCAGAGGGTTTTCTGAAAGCACAAGCACTTACACAACGGACAAATGGTCAGTTGGTCTACTTTTCAAACTTATTAACAGTGTAAATGAAAAAATGAAAATTACATGGTGAATTCACTTTCTTTGTGTTCCTTCTCCTTCAGTCAAATATATAGTAGTAATTATATACTCCCTTTATTGTTTTCATAATTTTGCAGTACTTCCATTATTTGATTCTTAGTTTGGTATTTGTATCATCCAGGAAACTTATCTTACTGGATTTGTTGTTTTCTTCTTCAGATTCCTTAAGACGAACGCGTCTATTTCTGCTCATTCTGCTGCTGCTTGGCATTTATGGGTTGTCAAAAACCCCATTTTTATCTGGTAAAGACTCCTTTTCTGATACTGGTTTGTTAAATTTTCATTCTTCTGAATCCTTTACTTCTATTTGCATTTTTTATGAGATGTGGTCATTTTGATTTCAATTAAGATTACAAATGGGAAAAAACCAAAAAATTAATTTTCTCAGTATATGCTACTCTATGGGAGAGATCTAGCACTTTACTTTTTTTTGAATTTTTTAATTGAAAAGAATATATCTTTTGATCAAAAATATCTCATGATGGATGCAGTTCTTCATTACAATACTCTTTGCAGTTTGAGTAGTGTTGTCTCCTTTTGTTTCTTCCAAAGCTTGGCATTGCAAATTCATTTAACTTCTTAGGTTATATCAATACTTATGACAATTTGGACTGTGAAGCTAGAGTGTCTTAACATAAAGGCATTGCCATTGTACTTTTAACTATAATCAGCCCAAATATTTGTCATCTGCTTTGAGGGCCATGAAAAAGTGCACTCACCAGGAGAGGAGATGCACATGTGGTATTTATACAGAATTTATGAGATGTATGTAGAAGTAAACTCCTTTGTTTTGGTCTTTACACATGATAAATGGCTAAAAACTCTATAGATCATGGGGAAACAAAAGTTTTCTTTAGTTGCAGCTTGACTCATTTGTGAGACCAATTTATAATCAGTTGAGCAGTTATGGGAGCCACAAGTAATAAAGTACAGCTACAATATATGCTGTTTAAAATGGTTTATTTGTACATTGATTGACAACATACTGCAGAGGGGTAAAATTATTAGGACAATTAAGATTGGCATAATTCTGTTTACAAACATTAATTTCAGTGCTTACTTTGCCAACAGTACGTTTTCGAACAACATCTGGACTTGATGCAGCAGTAGACCCTATTCAGATGAAGAACGTCACCTTTGAACATGTCAAAGGGGTGAGTTCAAATGTTTGGGGTATCCTGAGTATCTTGTTCAGGAAGGATAGGCAACTGTGAAAGGCTAAAAACCACTTTATTTCCATAGGCGATGTTGGAGGGCCATACCTAATGTTTCTATGTAGGATCCAGCATGTTGTAGTGCAGTGGTTCTCAACCTGTGGGTCCCCAGATGTTTTGGCCTTCAACTCCCAGAAATCCTAACAGCTGGTAAACTGGCTGGGATTTCTGGGAGTTGTAGGCCAAAACACCTGGGGACCCACATGTTGAGAACCACTGTGTAGTGTTTTAATCTCTGGACTATGACTCCGAAGACCAGAGTTTGTAATCAACCCAGTGTAATTTCACCTTGGGGTCAGAAATGACTTGAAGTTACACAACAATAATACCAAATTTATTAATTAAATTGACACCATTTGCCCTCAAATGCCTCTAAGAGGCATAAGAGTATTTTCCTGATGTTTTTTGGGGGGTGGGGGTTAAAGTCTCTCCTGGCCCCAAGTTTGTCCAGGGTCCTGCAAGATGTAGTAGAAATGCAGCCTATGCTTCTTAGTTGACATTTTGCAAAAAATATTCTTGACTCCTGGGTGGCTCGGAAGGCCTCCAAACATTGTGGCGATGCCTTCCTTGCCCTTTTAGAGTGCATTGAAAGGCATTCTGAAGCAAACGTTATAATTTTTTTTTATCGCTATGAGTCCAAAAACAGCTGTGGGTGGCCACATGTAGTGCACAGATGGCACTTTACTCACTCCTGTTTAGTTGAACTGAAATAATCAGATAGAGCCTGAAAATGATAAAGTATGGTCAACTTGAGAAAACAAGGTATCCTATGCATAAAAATCTTCATAGGGACAAAGAAATATGGATGAACAAGAAATAAAGACAGATTTACACAGAAGCAAGTTCCTTTGTGTTGATTCGTTCATGCATAATCTCTTGCTTTTCTGAAAATTTGTCACTCTGTCTGTTATTACTCGCAGTCTGGCAACATGCTATTTTTTGCATTCTGGCCAAATGAAAATTTATCTCAATTCTCTGGTCGCATGCGGAGGATGAATCCACAAAGTACTGGGTTATATCTTCTAATCTTTGAAGCCAGCACAAGAAGATGTAACACAGTTCTTCATGGATTGCTAATTTGCACAGCCAAAAATGAATATTCACAGTGAGTACAGACACCTAATTCCTTTTCACATTCACTTCTCATATTAGTTACCATTCAATCCCTGCTGATTTTCACAAAAAACACATCCTAGAAAAAAATTTCTATAAATAAAGGTTAGACTTTTTTTTTAAAAAGAAGAAGATCTGTTGCTTTATTTATACTAGAAGAGACTGTGGGTTTGTTTTCCTTTTAAATTGTTTAAACATTAGCTTATACAAGGTCAAAGTTGGTGTTTCGTTTCTGGTTTTCAGAAGTGTAACCTGAGATTGAGTATAAGAATCCGTTTGTAGTTCTGGGGGCTTTATACAATGTGTACTTTAGTTTTGGAACTTGTTTTGCAGTATGCTTTGTTACTGAATAATTATGTGTGCTTACTTTATTAAATGTCAGAAACAGATAAATTTATACTTCTATACAGAGTGCTTTGGATGCTCAGAACGAAAGACTAGTTAAAGTACATCACAGGGCTTTGCATTTCCTAAGAAAAAGTCAAGTAGCATTGCTGTGCATCTTTCAAGGTTATAACCAAAGAAAATTATTGTGGACCTTCATTGTATTCTTTACATGTCTGATACTGTTCATTAATGAATGTATCTTTTCACTTAATTGAATATAGGTTGAAGAAGCTAAGCAAGAGTTACAAGAAGTGGTAGAATTCTTGAAAAATCCTCAGAAATTTACTGTACTGGGAGGTAAACTTCCTAAAGGTAAGTGAACTTTTAGCTATTGGCAAGTTGCCTGATGGAAATGTTCAACCCTTTCTCTTCTTTGAGCCCATTGAGACAATGAATATTTGGGAAGTGTGGCACTTATTTATGTTTTGGAATTTGTGTCTAGTTCACCAATTTTTCTTTGTTGTTGAACATGTCCCAAAGTGGAAAAAAAATCTAGATACAATGATATGTTAACTGTTTGCTGATAATATTTTTCTCTGTTACATATCATTTATAACTTTTACATACATCCGATTTGTAAGCCAAGATGAAATGGGCTGTTATGTGGTTTCCCACAAGGTGCCATTCTATTCCCAGTGCTCTTTAATATTTATATGAAACTGTTAGGATAGATCATTTGTAGGCATGGGACAGGGTGTTATCAGTATGCTGATGACACCCACATATATTTCTCCATGCCTTCAGAAGCAGCTTCAGCTAAGGATAGCATTGTCTTCTCTGAATGAGTGCCTGTAGTAGCCAATGGGCTGGATGAGGGAAAACAAATTGAAACTGAATCCTGGCAAAACAGGTGCTTGCCATCAAGAGTCCTAATCTGGATGGGGTCGCACTCCCTCTGAAACACTGTGCTTGGGAGTGCTCCTGGTTCCATCTCTCCAAATGTCAGCCAAGGTAGATGTGACGGTAATGAGTGTTTGCTACCAGCTTTGGCTGATATGGCAGCTGCGCCCCTTCTTAGATGTAGAGGACCTGAAGATGGTAGTGCATGCACTGGCAACCTCCAAGTTAGACTTCTGCAACATGTTCTAGATTGGGCTAGATTTGTACCAAGTTCAAAAACCCCAGCTGGTTCAAAATATGGCAGCCAGATTGGTTATGGGAAGATCTAGGAGTGAGCATATTACACTTATCCTAAAGTCACTCCACTGGCTGCCAATCTGTTTCTGGGAAAAGTAAAAGTTGTTGGTTTTGACCTTTAAAGCCCAACATGGTTTGGGTCCGGGTTACCTAAAGGATCGCCTTCTCCTGTACAATCCTCCCCACACACTTCAGTCTTCTGGGGATGGCTACTCAAACCAGCCAGAACCTGACTAGGCACCATCACCCAGAGGACTTTTTCATCGACTGCCCCAAGACTGGGGAAAAGTTCCAACAGCTAAATCAGCTGTCTCAATGTAAGACACAAATGAAGACCTATCTCTTCCCAGAGATCTACCCAGCCAGTTGAAAACATGTATTTTATACTCCTGTTTTGTGTTTAGCCTTTGTCCTGTGTGATTAATGTATATTTTTCAGAAATGTTTTGATGTGTATCTTTTATCGAACTGCATTTTATATGTGTGTTTGTAGAATTTTTGTGTTTTTGATTGTGTTGACACCCGCTTTGAGCCGTGGAGGGTAAGAAAAAAAAATATTATGTCCATAGAGCAATTGTTTTCATTTATCTAAAAGAAAAAATCCAAAACATGCCACAAACATATTCTGATGTATTTTGGTTTCCATGCCTTTATTTTTCCAGGTATTCTGTTGGTGGGACCCCCTGGTACTGGCAAAACGCTTCTTGCCAGAGCTGTAGCAGGAGAAGCTGATGTTCCGTTTTATTATGCGTCTGGATCTGAATTTGATGAGATGTTTGTTGGTGTGGGAGCCAGTCGTATCAGAAACCTGTTTAGTAAGTTCAACTTGGCTTTCTGTTGTTTTTTTCCAATTAGGCGTATTGACAGGCACATCTAAATGGTTTGCGCATTTTTAGCTGAACAAATGTTCTCAATTTTGTGTCTTAAGTAATACTTGATATGTCTCACGGAATAACAATACAATATCTGTATTGTATCAAGACTTTGAATTCTGTTGGACCCTTTGCAATCTGAAATAGTTTTTCCACTTTGTTGCTTTGTCCAATGCAGAGTGGACTGTATATCTTTTGAAAAAGTAGCAATAGTGGTCATTTTTCTTCTTTGAAGACTTGGTCTTATTAGAAAAATTATGATCGAAAAAGCTGATGAATCTCACTGAAAACACGAAGAGAATAAAATACTCTACTGCAACATTATGAACTAACCCGACGTCTTTATTCTTAGGGGAAGCCAAAGGCAATGCACCTTGTGTTATATTCATTGATGAACTAGATTCTGTTGGTGGCAAAAGAATAGAGTCTCCAATGCATCCGTACTCAAGACAGACTATAAATCAGCTCCTTGCTGAAATGGATGGGTAAATAGTCATTTTCTTTCCACGTGGTGGGACTTTTCATTATGTTAAAACATGGGTCTTAGTGTATTGTCTTAGATGGGAATAATGTGAAACCAGATATGTTCATTAAGAAGGGAATATTTCAGCATTTATTTATTTATTGTTTCAATTTATATACCGCCCCTTCCAATTGGCTCAGGGTGGTTTACAAAATGCACAAAATACTAATACATAGCACTAAAAGCAATAAAAGCATTAAAACCCTACACAATATTTCTATAAGCAAACAGGTTGACATGGCTAAGAGTTAAATGCCTGTCGGAAAAGAGCTGTCTTACAAGCCTTCCGAAAGGCAGGCAGCTCATTTATCGCTCGAACTTCCGCCGGCAAGGCATTCCACAGGCTTGGTGCCATGATGGAAAAGGCTCTCTGCCTGGTTGAGGACAAGTGAAAGGACCTAATGGAAGGGACATGTAGCAGGGCCAATCCAGATGAGTAATCTCTCCAGATGTGTTAGCGTTCTGGGCAAAATTCCATCCAAATACAAGCAGTCCCCGAGTTACAAACATCCAACTTACAAACAACTCATAATTAAGAATGGAGGTGAGACAATAGGAAGTGAGATAAATCTACCCCTCGGAAGAGAAATTCATGCTTGAAAGAGTTATCACGGGGAAAAGGTGTCTCAACTGAAGCTTTCTCACCAATCCTTGCTTCCACAACAAGCCATTTTTTTCAAAATCCAATTATCACACAGACAGGAAATGAGGTGAAATCTTCTGAACTTCTGAACAAAGCTAAAAAAATTACTTTTTTTTTTGCTGGAGTTACACTTTAAAAATGTACCTTTCTGACTTACAAATTCAACTTAAGAACAAACCTACAGACCCAGGCCCCTTCTACACTGCCATATATTCCAGGAAAGAAGGAAGCAACTGGATTATATGAGTCTACACTGCCATACAATCCAGTTCAAAGCAGATAATCTGGAATTTATGTGCCAGTGTAGAAGGGGCCCCTATTTTGTTCGTAACTTGTGGACTTTAGAGTACAGTACTAATTGCTTCTTGAGCATCATAGTCCAAGAACCTAATTTCTTCCACTTTTTGAAACTTTCAGTTTTAACTACTGTATATAATTATTCTTTATAAGTCATTGTGTTTGTCCCTCTTTGCTGGCTTTACCCACTTGGTTAATGAGCCCCAAAAGACTACATAAAATGTTTATATTAGAATAACTGAAGCAATGCTCTCCTGTTTGTTTGTTTCAGCTTTAAACCTAATGAAGGCGTCATCATCATTGGTGCAACAAACTTCCCTGAAGCATTAGATAAGTATGTGTGTGTGCGTATATATGCATAAAATGTAACTTTGCTTGGGTTGATTTTGTGCATATATGATTTTGAAAATGTGGAGCAATAACACAGGTGCATGAATAATGGAGAAGACTTACTAATACTTTCTGCTCACTTTTTTATGATCTTTGAAGGCAGCACTAAAGGCAACTACCCACACTAGCCGCTTTGGGTCTCTTAAGAGAGGAAAGCAAGATACAAACAAATATAACAATAGCCTGCTTGATTGAGAAGAGTAATATTAGATGCATAACTTTGACTGAAATTTAGGGGCTAGAGCAGGCACGAGCAAACTTTGGCCCTCCATGTGTTTTGGACTTCAACTCCCACAATTCCTAACAGACTAGTGGCTTGTTTGAACTAACCGTTAGTTGACATTAGGAATATATCAGCTGCATATGTGTGGTGTGCTTTGCCAATCACATTCTTTCTTCTTTATTTAATAATTTATTCTAAACCTGCTAGGTAATTATTTTAAATATGCTCTATGATTCACAAGAATTGTTTTTCTTCCGCAATTAGTGCTTTAATACGTCCTGGCCGGTTTGACATGCAAGTTACCGTTCCTAGGCCAGATGTTAGGGGCCGAACAGAAATTCTGAAATGGTACCTCAACAAAATAAAGTATGATGAGTGTAAGTATGATTTTTTGTGAGATGAAGGTTCTTATAATTCCTGGCAACATGGGCAATAAATGCACATATATTTCATAATTGAAACTCAGGACATTTTCAATGTTACAAAAGTAATCCATTCATGCAGGTCTGGAGCCTTGCATCCCCCAGATACTTCTGATTGCACCTCTCATAAACCCTTACCATTGTTACTAGGAGGAAACTACAGTTTAAAACTTCTGGAGCAACAAAGTTTCTTTGCTCCTAAGTTTAGTCTAGGACTTTGTATGAGAACCCGTAAATACATATATCGTAGATAGAATAATGTAATTTCATTCTTTTGTAATTTGCATAAATTCATAACTACTATGTCTCTTGTATCTGCATATTGTTGCTGCTTTCACAGACTAGCTTGGGTTGTTAGTAGAAGAAACTATTTTTTCCCATTTAAATAGTTACTATCTCAACTTCATCCTTGGTTTTAACTCTTATCCATTTTATTATTATATTGCCAGTAAAGTAATTAATTTTCACTTGGAATAAAAAACTGATAAATAATACGTGCAGCTTTGCATTTACTGTGCATTTTCATCTGGAAGACTATTATTTGTGTTGATGTAGAACTTCATAATTAAGTTTTCATGTCTTCCTATTCATACAGCTCTTGATCCAGAAATCATTGCCAGAGGTACAGTAGGATTTTCTGGAGCTGAACTGGAAAACCTTGTGAACCAAGCTGCATTAAAAGCGGCAGTAGATGGAAAAGATATGGTTACAATGAAAGAGCTAGAATTTTCAAAGGACAAAATTCTTATGGGTAGGTTTTCTTCCTATGGTAAACAAGGCTTAATTTTGAGACTTAATATGACACCGACAGATGCTTTAAAATATGATGTCTCCCTTTATCAAGGAAATTGAAGATATTTTATATAGCTTTTGAGAAAGACTAGTTTTGGGTTTGTAAGGCAGAACTTCCATTCATACACATTTTAATCCCAAATTTGCATTTTATTGTAGTAGGTAATAATGAGTGTGCTAAACACTTGGCCTTTACTATTGAAGAATGGGGCAGGAATATATCAGCTGCTCCCTGTACCAAATAATATTTACAGTTCTTTAGCACGAAGGCATTAAAATCTATACCTAATTGCTCTTCCTCTTGATTGATGTTTACATGTATCCCCAATTTCTTTCTGTTCTGATGTGTATTTCGGTTGTCTTTACCATTTTCCTTTCTTGACATTTTAATACCTTGCTAATTATATATAGGCTATTTTTTTCTTTATAGATTGCATTTTTAAACAAAAGTTGATGGTATGGATTTTCTTGGAATATCCACAGTCAAAATAGTTCTTTTAAGATTATAAACATAAACATTAATACAAATGGCTATGTATCTGTCAGATAAAAATCTCATCCAGCTCACAGCAAATGCAGGTTATTATCTATAAATCCCTATATGCTTCAGGTCCAACCTATTTTCGAGACCGCATCTCCTATGAACCAATGCGGGCTTTGAGAACTGCTGGGGAGGCCCTTCTCTTAGTCCCACCACCGTCACAGGTGTGCTTGGAGGGAATGAGAGAGCAGGCCATCTTGGTGGTGGCTCCCCAGCTCTGGAATACCCTCCTTAGAGAGATTAGATTAACCCCAAATCTCCAAACCTTCAGTTCAAGCCTAAAAATATAGCTATTTACATGGGCCTTTGACCTAGAGTAATGTACTATGGGCATGTGATGATGTCGACCATTGTTATTCAGCACTTTAGTTCATGTTTGAAGAAACTCAATGACTCACAGATATGGGTGTGATTGACGTCCATTGTTTGTATTCAGTCAAATTGTGTATTGATTTGATGATATGTAATTATATTTTATGTGTGGCATCTTTAGTGCTTTTTTAGCCACCTCGAGTCCTTTCGGGGAGATGATGGCAAGGTACAAATAAAGTATTATTATTATTATGTATTAAATTCTACATGAGTTAGAAAATATTGTCCAGAGCCCCAAGAACAGAGTTTACGTGCCATGAAGTTCTATTTGCGGAATTGACAAGAAGGTCTTAAAGTGGATGTTTCTTTTCAAACTCAAACAAAACATCTGTCATAAAGTGATGTAATAATAAGACTTCATTTGTATTCCGCCCTATCTCCCCAGGGAGACTCAGGGCGGATTCCAGCAAACAAACAAACAAAACAGAGACAAACATTCAGTACCTCAACACAGGTATAAACAGGAATAAAAGAGCCCTTGGAAGTAAGAGTGGCTGCCCAGGGTTCTTTGGAACATGAAGGCCCCAACTTAACCCCTCTTTTGAGGCTAGTTATTTCAACAGCTTTCAAATTATAAGTATTGGAACCAATATGAATAGGTTTAGTTTGACAACTCATACAGTAATAGTGAATCAAGCGTTATGCCCTCTCTGGCAAAATGGCACCTTAGGGGAAGGCTGACAGCAATCTTGGGGCAACGTCAAAATTTGCAGATGTGCAATAAAATAAAATCTAAACATGGAACCTCAAAAGACTCCAATTAAATGCTAAAAATAAGGGCGGGGGGGGATCAAAATTTAATATGAAGCAAGTGAAAAGGAATCTTCTTGAAGACTGTTTGCCTGCTTGCTAGAACCTTGACATATATACAGTAGAGACAACACTTTGCACGCTTCATTGATAAATTGTAACTTTTCGTTTTATTTTTTTGCTTTTTTAAAATTTCAGGCCCAGAGCGTAGAAGTGTAGAAATTGATGATAAAAATAAAACAATTACAGCCTACCATGAATCGGGACATGCCATCATTGCATATTATACGAAAGATGCAATGCCAATTAACAAAGCAACAATTATGCCACGAGGACCAACACTTGGACACGTGAGGATGATAAAGAATACCTAGTTTTGCATTAATGTTTGGTCAATTGACAACTTCGGATTATTGAGAAAAATTCTCAAAACTGTAATGTTGTGTATGTCATCTTAAATCCCACAGCCTAAAGTAATCATTGGGAGTTTATCTTTCCCTTCCAACTTTTAAAAGTTATTGTAAGCAGTAGGTTTGTGTTAGCTCAGGCATGGACAAACTTCAGCCGTCCAGGTATTTTGGGCTTCAACTCCCACAATTCCTGGCCTCAGGCCCCTTGCTTTTTCCTCTTAGCTGCTTAAGTGGTTGAGGGGGAAAAGGAAAGGGCCCGAGGCCAGTAATTTTGGGAGTTGAAGTCCAAAACACCTGGAGGGCTGAAGTTTGCCCATGCCTGTGTTAGCTGTCCTCACACACAATAGTTTCTTCCAGTCTTCAGCACCTTCCATCCATCAAAGGCTATAAAATTTGCATTTGATATCATGATGTTAGGATATTGTTGGGGCCAGATTCTTGGGTGTACTTCTACAACATGATTTGAGCACTAAGGAAGGTAAAGAAAGTCAGGGGAGGAGGTCCTAGTTCTTGTTATTGAATGCAAAATCACACCATTGATTTTGGTCACTGGGTGCAGAGATGCTCTTTACTTGAATTTTTTTCCCCAGGAGTAGGTTTTGGAACAATACAGAGCACATTTGTCAAAGTCAAGACCTGCTGGCTGAATCCAGCCTGCCATGTCATTTTATGTGGCCCTCTAGATTCTGGACAACAATGCTTGTGTTCCTCATCATTAGACATGACCAGATCTGATGGAAGTTGTGATACAGTAACATCTGGAAGGTTGCAGCTTGTTCTGCTTAATCAGGATAGTGGGGTTTGAATTTAGATACAAAGCTTACACATATACACATACATACACACACGCACATATATAGTTGACTCTATATATCCATAGATTCTCCACCCATGAGTTTAATAGTCCTTTGAAGGCAAGCATAAGGCTGATGTGCCCTCATAAAAATGAGTTTGACACCCCAGTATAATGGAAGATTAGGGAAGGATACATGGGGTGGCTAGTAGTTGTTTGCCTTGTTGCTCACTGGGGGGCAGCCTCTGCTCACTTCAAATTGCATTACAAGGCTAGTAGTTGTTGTTTGCCTTGTTGCTCACTGGGGGGCAGCCTCTGTTCACTTCAAATTGCATTACATAGCCTATGGCAGTTCCAGTTAAAATCCATGAATTTTGATGTCCCTTGATACTGCCTATGGCAGTTCCAGTTAATGCCAGATTTTGATGTCCCTTTTGGCATGCCAGGTTCAGCCAGCCGTAGCCTATTGCCATAAGTCTCAGGTTAGCGAGACAATGGGTATCTTCTGTCCTTAATTTCCATTTCAAACTCAATAGGAGTGGTAAATACCTAGTGTGTTTTGCAAACACTAATCTCTTGTCATGCGATTTTGTATTAAAGGTGTCTTTACTGCCAGAAAATGATAGATGGAGTGAAACTAGATCTCAGCTGCTTGCACAGATGGATGTTAGCATGGGAGGCAGAGTGGCAGAAGAGCTCATATTTGGAGGTGATCACATCACAACAGGTCAGTAGAAATCAAAAGGACATTGTATCAGATTTTACGTATAATGTAACTTCAAGACCTGAATTATTTTTTTTCTGCTCTTTTCAATAGGGGCTTCTAGTGATTTTGATAATGCTACTAAAATAGCAAAGCTCATGGTGACTAAATTTGGAATGAGTGAGAAGGTGAGATTGCATTTAAAAATAAAACTTCTTACATTGCTTGGCCTACCTCATGTTCAGGATGTTGAAAGATTAAACTGCCAAATAATTGACATGTGTTTTGTGACTTCTCTCAATCCTTTTCTTTTCATCATCAGCTTGGTGTCATGACCTACACAGATACTGGCAAACTCAGTCCTGAAACCCAGTCTGCAATTGAACAGGAAGTGAGGACACTTTTAAAGGTAATCATTTTTGTTTTCTTTTTTATGAAGTATAAGAGTTTGGTTGAATGACTTAATATGAATAGCTGGCATTATCTCTTGACTTCCTTAAGTGGTAAATCTACTGTGTGGCTATCCTCTTTACGGTAATGAATGGCCTTGTAAAACATTTGTTTACCAAAACTATGTTAATAATTTGGGTGATTGTCATTCGGCTGTTAACAATAGTCCTTTTGTCCCAAACACATATGATGTTGTTCCTTATTTTCATTCCATCCCTTGTCTTTATATGGTCTTAAAATTTATTTACAGTATGTAAATACCCCCGGTGGCTCAGCAGGTTAAACTGCAAAGCTATTGAACTTGCTGACCGAAAGGTCGGCAGTTTGAATCCGGGGAGCGGGATGAACTCCTGCTGTTGGGCCCAACTTCTGCCACCCTAGCAGTTTGAAAACATGGAAATGTGAGTAGATCAATAGGTACCGCCCCGGCAGGAAGGTAAAGGTGCTCCATGCAGTCATGACCTTGGAGGTGTCTACAGACAGTGCCGGCTCTTCAGCTTAGAAATGGAGATGAGCACCCCCCCCCCCCCAAAGTTGGACATGACTAGACTTAATGCCAAGGGGAAACCTTTACTATGCAAATGTATATGAATAAAGTCCATCTAAAACTACCAGTTTGTCTCCAATGGTGACTCAGGAAACAGTTTTAGTATACATTTTCTAGTTTCCATATTTTTAAAAATTGTTTAATATACTTTTAACAGGACTCCTATGAACGGGCAAAGCATATATTGAAGACCCATGCAAAGGAACACAAGAATTTAGCAGAAGCGTTGCTGACATATGAGACTCTGGATGCCAAAGAAATTCAGATTGTTCTAGAGGGGAAAAAACTAGAAGTGAGATGATAACATCAAGCATCCTGGTGATTTCCATGAATGCTGTAATCTCCTTGTGAAGTGTAGCTTTCTTTTCTTTCTGATATGTGTGATAATAATCACATTTCTTAAGGGAAAAAACCAATTTGTCTTGTGAGCTTTTGTTACATTTTATTGATTTTTGTCTTCTTGGAAAGAAACACAAGGAGAAAATGACGTTCCCACAGAAATAGATGTCAGATCTCAGGGTTGAATCTCTCTTGTTCAGAAACCTTGTGTAATGAACCTGAATACTATGTTCTTAATATAGCTTCCCTGGTTAATTACTCCATGAGGACTGGGAGCGTAGCTGCCTTCTATATTCCATCATGGAACATAAGAGTATTGATGACAACTGGTCATAATGACCTCTAATATTGGAGTTAGTAGGAACCCAAGTTACCTGAGGAACATGAGCAGGGAGGGTTTGTATGTGAGCTTCCCAGAGGCATTTCACCAGTCATTGTGCAAAAAGCATGCTGGACTAATTGCTCTGATCCAACATTGCTCCTTATTCCAGCGTCCTTATTCTTGAAAAATCTTTAAATGTGACAGTGGAGTGTACTTCTGAAATTTAGAAAAGACAAAATAATGTATTTAGCAGGTCAGATAAATATCCAGAAAGTTGGGGAGAGACATCACTGTACCAGAATTACTTTCCCACCACTCTCCTTCATACCTATTCCAAGATGTTAGAATCCTTTGAACAGAGTTGGAAGGCAGAGAGGTGTAGTAGAATTTATCTTACAGATGCCTTCCATTCATGTGAATATAACTTAATATTGAGGTGGGTGGGATTGAGAAGAAGAGATATGTATCAAGGTTGTGAAGAACTACACTGTCGCCTCAGAGGCAGTATTGGGGAAGATGTTTCCCTTTTATTTTAGGGATATGGGGTGTGCTGCTGCAGTCCCTTGCTACTGTCCATACTCTTATAGGGTTTTTAAAAATGATGTTGTGGCTGCTTGAGGTTTTATTAATCTTCTCATTGGAAAGATGTTGATCAGTCAAAGAACATTTGGGATGAATTTTCAGTTTGGATCATACTCCCTTTGAGTTTAAATCTTCGGTTTCTTTGGCGCACATTATAAGCACATGCTACTGAAATGCATTAGATAAAAAGTGTTGCAGCATCCTCTAAAACAGATACGGGCAAGTGCCAGATGGTCTGGGGCTCACAGCTGCTCCTTTCCTCCACTACTGTTATCGTTTCATTTTTCAAAACTGAATTTGAATTTGGTTATTTCTGAAGTGGGGGGTACTTGAGGCCCCAGAAAGTGAGGAATTGAGATTAAGGGAAAGGTATGCAACTCTCCATTTTGGGGTACCACAGCATTTTTATAGCAACTAGGACAAATGTATTGTCGAAGGCTTTCATGGCTGGAATCACTGGGTTGTTGTAAGTTTTTTCGGGCTGAATGGCCATGTTCCAGAAGCTTTCTCTCCTGACATTTCGCCTGCATCTATGGCAGGCATCCTCAAAGGTTGTGAGGTCTCAACCTCTGAGGATGCCTGCCATAGATGCAGGCGAAACGTCAGGAGATAATGCTTCTGGAAAATGGCCATACAGCCCCAAAAAATTACAACAACCCAGTTAGCAAAAACTTCAGAGAGGCCTTGGCTGACTGCTCTTTTTCTTTATTGTGGTAAAATGTTGAAATTGCAAATAAGTCATAATACACTTCCTCCTCGAAACTTTTGTGAGATGTCTGGCCATGAGTGGGTTTCATTTTCCAAAAATTGATCTCCAGCACTTCTCATTTATAGGAAGTTCTTTTTTGTTATTATTTTTTGAAAAGTGCATTGTGACCAACAATGAAAAAATATAATTGTTAATGTTATTTTTGGAATTGGTAGAAAATCTTAATTACAGCAAAACTTATTTCCATGCAAGTTTCTTTTCTTGCTTTTTCCATCCAGTCAACTTAGGATCATATGGAAGGACCTCAAGAGCATGTATTTAAACAGATTACCAAACTGCTATGCTGAAAGGTTATAAATGTATTCTTTTTTTAGTAGCACACCAGAAAAGAGGAGCAATCGCAGCAACCGTGGCGCTTCCTATATTTTTGAATAAAGCTTTGTTTTAAATATGCAGAATGTTTTCTCTCTTTTTTGCCATTGTAAATTGCTTTAGCGATGATTTCCCTCTTATGTAAATTGAGGTGTATAAAACATCTTAAACTTGTAAATAAATTTGAGAGTTAAGCCAGTGTGTACGTTTTTAATGCATTGTGTTTAATTAGGAGGAATTTTATCTGGTCCCATTCACTTTGCAAAGGATCTGAATGTATCCACCACAACCCTACACAAATTGAAATTACATTCCTAGGCTAAATAAGAGTTTCTCACTATTGTTTTGTACAACGTTTTGTCAGCAAATTCCATGGCCTTTATCTTTGCAAGTTGCTGGACTTATCTTTGTTAACAAATAGAAGAGTGGAAATAGCTTTGAGGGAAAGTTGAGAATATGTATTGCCCTTACTTGAGTGGAAGAATGTAGACACAAATGAGATGAAATCGGTATAGCAAAACTGGCTTCTTTGGTATTTGCAGGGAAAATAACTATATTTGGATCAGAAGTGGATGCGTTTAGTATGCTGGCAAGATTTTTTATCATCTAAATGGTATTAGTTGCAGTCTCAGTTCTTTTATCTGGGTCAAAAAGACTAAAGTATATCACTGCATTTAATGGTTAGGGAAGAATTATTAAAATATAGCATTGTGAATACTTCAGAAGCATGAAAATGGCATTTTAATGCACCAACTAATTTCTGGTACAATTGGTCCACACTCTTTCAGGAGAGATAAAGTGAGGTATTAATAATAATAATAATCTGCCTGCCATGGTGCAGCTTCTAGCATTATTTAACATCGCGGCAGGGAAATGATATGGGAGGGACCATTGCTGCTCTCAGGCTTTTCCCAGCTCTCATTCAGGAACATGGCCATACAGCCCGAGAAACTTACAGCAACCCAGAAGCTTTCTTCTTTTTTTTTGTTGAGAAATTGAATTTTTTTTAGAGAAATTGATTTTTTTTCAAAATAAAAGTTAATATTGTGCCTTAACTTTTATCAAAAAAGGAAGAAGAAGCCATCCATTTGAACAGAGTGGCAAAAGGCCTTTTCGAATTCCTGGATTGGAAAATGATAGTGGAGGCCAGGGGCAACTGACCCTTTCCACTCAATTACATCTCAATATTCGTTATGGGAAAGAAATACATTAACACTTGGTTATTCCAAAATCATTGCTGACACGGTAAAGTGCTTGTAGCCAAATCACCCTTGAAATCTCTTGGCAGAATATAGAAACATACCTAAACTGACTGACTGACAGAATACAAAATATTTCCTACATATCAGGGGAAAGACAGGTTGCTTACCTGCAACTGTAATGGTTTGAATGGCCGTAAAGGAACGGGGTTTGGCTGGATACGCCTATTTGAATTGGTTACGAGAGGACAGGGCTACCACCATAATCGTATCTTTAAAACTTTAAAAGTTTCCAAGAGTGCTCTGCACAGGCACATAATGACCCATTTGTGTGATTCAGAGAACATGAAGAAAAACAGTTATACTGTCAAAATTCTTGCAATATTTTTCATATATCAGAAGGCCAAAGTTTGTGATATGTGCAGCATATGGATGCAGTCCTGAAAAAGAGGCAGATTTGGTGCGGCAGACTAAAAAGGAAACAAAAGTTCCCAACTGTTCTCCATCTAATGCAGCACACACCCATGGAGTTTCCCTATTACACAACAGACTCATCTTTCACTACATCAAAATGAAACTAAATGTCATGACAATGGATAAATATTTGAGTACCCTTGTAGGCACACAGATATTTCTTTGTGTTATTGTGTTAATACATATCTATGGGTAACAAGATTCTGTAGAAGCTGGAGAACTATTTTGTATTTTGGACTTTGGGATAGTTATATCAGCAAAATTTTGTTTTGAGAGGATCCCTTTTCTAAGTTCTACCCTTCCCTGTTCTGCCCTTCCAAGGAAATGTTGCATTTCTAAAAAAAGATTATGTGGATACAACCTTTCTCATTACATCATTGATATGCTATTTCAGCAATGGGAAAGAAATTGAGGACCCTACTGAAGCTCTCCCTAATTACTGCAAAATGTGTGCTAGCATAAAATGGAGAGTAGCACCCAGCAAGGGCACACCCTCCATAAATCTATGTTAGCCTTCCCATGGCATTTGCTCCATACTTTCTGAGGGTCTAAAGTGCCCTCCCAACCCAAACTCAAAAGTGAGTGCCTTTTCAAAATTGGGTTTGAAAAAAATGAAATGATATGGAAGAAACCAGACCAGCTATCACCCATACCTGTTTAAAAGATGCCTAAACAATACTGCAAAACCACCCAAGGAAGATTGGATTGCATATACATGCACTTCAAAGAATGAGCTATAAAATAAATATTGCAGATCTCCATTGCTCAGATCTTATTGCTGTTGATGGACATGCAATGTGTATGTAAACTGCACATTACTGTGAGCTGCTCTCATCATTTTCCGTTTAGTGTAATCCTATGCATTCTGTTTAGTGTAATCCTATGAATTGCCGACAGAAATGGCAGAAGCTGTCACACTGCATAAGAACAGAATGGGTAATGCTGCTGTCATGACACACTTCAGCTCCATTCTGCTCACTGATGCCACCTTTTCTCCAGAGTTGTACCACCTTCAGGAAAAAAGTATCTGCTGCTCTTCAGAGAGCCTATCTGGGCCAAGATACCTAGCTTTGGAGAGATCAGTACTAATATTCTCAGAGAAATGTTGAGAGAGCCTGCATGTCCACCCCGGGACCTCCAGGAATCCTTGTGGTTTTTGCTGCTCTGTTACAGTGCGGTGAGTAGGAGGGAGGACTTCCTGGGAGAAGGGCAAGGTCTCTTCCCTGTATGTTGACAGTAATTATCAGTTTGTTATTTACCACAGTGTTTAATTGAACTTTAATAAAATCGTACATACATTTTGACTTCTAGGTAGAGTTCAAGCTTGGTGATTTGCTTTCAGGCCTATTTATTTGTCCTTTTGGGGAATTACAGTATCCGCAGAACTCTAATTTAGCTTTCCATTTCAAAGGATTTTATTTTTTTCCCCTACCAGCTTCACTGTGCAGCTTTCATAACCATACCCATACTGGAAATACAATGGCATTTATTATTTTGACATTGGAATTAGTGATACATGATTTCAAGTGATGATCTCCTATCATTCCTTCATAGCTGCTTTTCCAACTTTCAACCTTCTTTGAATTTCTTGACTTCAGTTTCCATTTGGATTGATGCCTGCATTGTGGTATAAACAACTTTTAAATATTTCAATGTCCCTTTTTAAAATTGTGGACTGTTGAATCCATGCATGCATAAATGGTGGATATGGAAAACTATTTATTGCTAAGGAGTCCTCGTTGGGCTGGGTTTATTTTGTGTCAAAAGCATTGCATAAAATAGTTTATCTAAAACTGATAAAATAAAGGGATGACAAGCTGCTAGATAGTTTTAGACCCAAAAAAGGCACATTATCTGTAGTGTTAAACAATTCTTCCTCTGCGCATGAGGCAGGGCATTGTGGGCAAGCACACAGGTTCAGAGTTATTTGTTCTGCTCCACAGTCGCACAGGGTGGAGGATTCTTCTAGGTTGTGCCACTTTGCTAGGTTATCGTTTGATCTGCCCACTTCACTTCTGAGTCTGTTCAGAAACCTCCAAGTTGCCCGTTTGTGGTTTGCCCCTGGAGGCAGACTCTCATAGGGGACCATCCAGTTGGAATTGCCTGATTTTGCTGCCCACAGGGATATTCTTGCTGTTGCTGGAGGAACATTAAGAGAAGTGGTGGTTTTTATGAAACTTTTCCTTGATTTAAGTCTACTGGGAGGAGGCTGATAACCATATAGTGGGTGGGCTTTCACCGTGATCAATCTTATTTCTCTTGCAATTGTTAGCTACTTCCTGTCGCATATCTGGGGGGGCAATGCCAGCTAGTTTATAGAGTCTATCAACAGGTGTAGGTTTAAGACATCCTGTGATTATTCTACATGTCTCATTTAGTGCTATATTCATCTGCTTTGTGTGGGTAGATTTATGCCAGACAGGGTAGGCATACTCAGTAGTTGAGTAAGACAAGGCCAGGGCTGATGTTCTTATTAATTTGGGCTCTTTAACCCATACACTATTAGTAAGTTTCCTCAGGATGCTATTGTGTGCAGCTACTTTGTGCTTGGTGTTCACATAGTGTTTTCTAAATGTTAGTGTTCAGTCTAAGGCAGGGGTGCCCACACTTTTTCATCATGCGAGCTACTATATGAACAATCAAGTTGAAAAGATCACCTGTTGTGCATGTGAGCGTGCACGCGCATGCGCGCGCACACGCTCCTACTGCAGCCTTCCATCTGCGCGGGGCTTCTTTCTTGCCTGCCCACAAACTCGCCGCTGCGCACAGCCGGGAAGGGGATCCTCCTTGCCTGCGCGCGCTCTCTCGCTTAATGTCTTCGTTGCCTTCCTCCTTCCTGCTGCATGCTTTCGCGAAGCAGGAAGTCCACATCCTGTCCTGCTTCTTGTGTGCACAGCAGGCCCCTCCCATGCACACAGCAGGAGGGTATTTATACGCGCACCCGCCAGTGCTCCCGCCAGATTTGGCTTTGGCGGCGGCTCAGAAGGCGCAGGGCTGGGAAGAGGGGCCGCCTGGCTGCTGCCTGGGCCGGGAAACTCAACCGAGAGAGGGACCCACGTGAGGCTGGAGCCTCCCCACGGCAGCCTCCCCCCTCCCTCCTCCCTTGAGGCTTCCTTACCTGGGCAGGAGAAGGAAGAGTGGAAGAGGTGCTTCCCCAAAGTGACAGATGCAGCGGGGGGGCTTCCTTTCTTCCTTTCGAGGGTGTCACTCAGAAAGGATGCCCAAGTGAACAGCTGGCAGGAAGGAGGACCCCTCCCACTGGTGGCAGTCTATGCCCACGGCAGAGAGAGAGAGAGAGAGAGAGAGAGAGAGAGGGTGGCTCTTCCTAGCCGGCTCTGAAGAGCCCCCCTCTCTCTCTCTCTCCCCTGTGGGCCCTCGCCGCCTTTCTCTTTCGAGGGCGAGACGGAGAAAGGCGGCGAGGGCACAAGCAGCAGCAGCAAGTGGAGTCTCCATCCCCGCAGCCCCCTCCTCCTCGGGTTCAGCCCCAGGAACACGACGGAGCCCTCCCACCTCGCCCCCAACCAAGGAAAGAAAGCAGCCCCACACAGCTCGCTCGCCCAGGTCTCGGCTTGGAATGGGAGTCCCGAGGGCAGCAGCAGGGTTTGCGGCAGGGCTTGCTGGGCTTTGCCCCACTTTTCCCTGCCTCCTTCGCCTCTTTCTCTCTCTCTCTCCCCCTCTCTCCTTCCAGCGCCCGCCTGCCTGCCTGCCTGCCTGCCAAAAGGATCCAAAAAAGTTCTCCGGATTTCTTTCTTCTCTCCTTGGTGCTCTCTCTCTCACACACTCACACATTCCCTCCATCCCTCCCACAGCCTCGCATCCTATCCATGCGCGTGCCTTCGCCTTGCTCCCCCCTCCCCCCAGCAGCAACCAATGGGCAGTCATGTCACCACACCGTGCGTGGCAAGACGAGTGCCAGGGCACGCCCACTAAAGCCTCATTTTGGCAAAAGAAGCCCCGCGAAGACGGCGGCGGGAGCGCACATGCACGCACATGGCAGGAGCATGCCATCCGGCTGGTGAGGCCCAAAGATCACCTGGAAGAGGGCCGAAGATCACCTAGGTGCTCCCGATCACCGTAATGAGCACCCCTGGTCTAAGGCGATGCTGAGATGTTTTAGGGTGGGAACAGTGTTCAGGCGCTTAGCCTTCCTAGGTTACCTTCAGTTTCCAGTGGGCTGGAATACTTTGTATAATTAAATGATTTTCTAAATAATAGGAAGGTAGAAGGGACATGTTGGATTTGAAATAATCAAGAAATCGTATGAAATGAAATGTGCAGGACAGTTGTGAGTACCCAAGAGAAAACAGAAGAACATAAAGGGAAACATGGAGGACCCCTCCCACTGCATCTAGCTGCACCATGCTGTGTATAGGGAATAGGGAAGTAAGTATAGGGAACTATATGTGCAGGACAGTTGTGAGTACCCAAGAGAAAACAGAAGAACATAAAGGGAAACATGGAGGACCCCTCCCACTGCATCTAGCTGCACCATGCTGTGTATAGAGAATAGGGAAGTAAGTATAGGGAACTATACATGAGTCATTCATTCCAGCAAACAACTGTAATATGCCATAATGTTTATCTTCTTAAGCTACTTGCTATTTGTGTATGTAAAACCTGAGAAATGGGGAATATGCCACACATTCATTTGCATAGTCCGGGGGAAAGATAAGCCTCCCTAAATAAACCACAGATTATCCAGTCACTGTTAAATAGAAAGAAATTGCCACAACCATATTTAGTTACAGATGTAGAAGTAGTCATGCATCCGGATCTACATAATCCACATGCTGATTGATTGAGCCAGCAAATCCAGCCCAATGCCAGATTTCTTCGGATGACACAGCATGGTGCAGCTAGATGCATCCCCAACCACCAGGGAGTGTAGATAGGTTATCCACCTCGAGCTGGACAGGATTGGCTCCACACCACATACTCCAAATCCCTGAAGGAGACTCTCATATTATGCCAACACCTGATAGATACTGGTCATCCAATCCTGGATCAATAACCCATGCTGACCACCATAAAATTGGTCTAACGGGATTAACCCTTGCAGCCCACCTTCCACCAAATTGACCCCTGCACAGCTGCAACCAGACAGATACTAGACACCATTCAATGAGGACCCACATCATTTTGCTGACATTCTGTGCCTTCCATTATGAATTAATCTTCCATCCTTTACTCTGTTTGCCATCCTTGTTCCCTTTCCAGCAGATGTTACCTTCATAGAAAGAGACCTCAAGGGCGATTCAGTCTTACAAGTACATGCAATCAAAATACTCTAGTCTCTGCTTGAAAACCTCTAAAGAAGGAAATTTCACCATACTCTGAGAGAGCATATTCCACTGACACAGAGCTCTTGTCATCAGAAAACTCTTCCTAATGTTTAGGTGGCATCTCTTTTCCTGATATTTGAATCCATTGCTCCATTGTGTTCCAGTCTCCAGAGCGGTAAAAAAACAAGATTTCCCCCTCCTCAATGTCATAATCTTTCAAATATTTAGACAGAACTATGAAGTCCCCTCTCAGCCTTCTTTTCTCCATGCTCAAAATGCCAAGCTCCCTAAGCCGTTTCTCATAAGGCTTGGTTTTCAGACCTTTAATTGTTTTGGTTGCCCTATTCTGGACACCTTCTGCTAGTCAATATATCCTTTCTGAATTGTGGTGCCCAGAACTGGACACAGTATCCAGGTGAGGTCTGACCAATGCAAATAGAGCAGGACTATGGGTTCCCTTGAATTAGACACTATACTCCTATTCACATCCTAGAATCACATTGGCTGTTTTAAGTTGCTGCACAATGCATGTTTCAATTAGTCAATATCTTTCCTTAATTATAGTGCCCAGAACAGGACATAGGCATCTAGGTGAGGTCTGACCACAGAAGAATAAAGTGGGGTTATTACTTCCCTCAGCCTAGACACAATATCCCTATTGATGCAGCCTAGATTTGCATTGGCTTTTTTAGCTGCCACATCACACTGTTGACTTATGTTCAGCTTGTGGTCTACCAAGACTCCTAGATCCCTTTCCCATGGTCTGTTTTCAGGTCAGGTGCCACCCACCCTATATTTGTGCAATTTCATTTTGATTGTCCAATTGTGGTACTGCACTTTATATTGTCTAAGTGTGGTATTGTAATTTTTTCCCTGTTGAAATTCATTTTGTTAGTTTTGGCCCACCTCTCTAATCTGTTAAGGTCATTTTGGATTCTGATCCTATCCTTGATCAGCTTCTATCCTTCTGGATTCTGCTTGGTGTCAGTCTTAAATGTGTCCTTTTTTCCAGAGTTAGACATTGCATTTACTGCATCCTTCCACTGTCTCTGACCCCAGTTGATACTGGATACCAGTTGGGCATCCATGTGATATTCTGGCAAAATGTATGCTCATATGGCTTGGATTTGTACTGTCTACCTCATGTTATGGTTTCCTTGGGAAGGCCACAATCTGATGCCACCCCTATTCTAAAAGAGCGCTTCTCCCCATATGCAGTTGCTAGTTGACTGGGTCTCCCCGGAGCTAAACACAACACTGCCACAAATGAAATTCTAGTAAGTGGTGTGCTATCTAAATGGACCAGTCCAAGAGGTTGCATGCCTAAATACCTATGCAAAACCTGGACCAGACAAAGTCCTTTGCCATCCATGCCTTGGAGCATGACCCCTACACTGTGGTCACCCTTTGACCACCAAAGAAGGATACTATTTATTTATTTATTATGGCAGAAGCGAATTGAATGTACAGTTAGCATGTATTTAAAAACACAAACATTTAAAACTAAGCATTATACTAAATGTCTTTTGACCAGAAGCTGGCCGTATGAAGTGCCTCTGGTGTCGCTGTAAGAAGGACCTCCATTGTGCATGTGGCAGGGCTCAGTCTGCATTGTGGTAAGTGGTCTGTGGTTTGCTCTTCTCCACTCTCACATATCGTGGACTCCACTTTGTAGACCCTTTTCTGAAAATTGACTCTGTATCTCGTGGTGCCAGAACACCGTCTGTTCAGCACCTTCCAATTTGCCCAGTTGTCTGTGTACCAAGGAGGGAGTCTCTCATCCGGTATGAGCCATGGATTGAGGTTCCGGGTTTTAGCTTCCCACTTTTGGACTCTCGCTTGCTGAGGATACTGACCTCGACTTTCTCCAACTTTACAAAACTGCCTCTCCTTATGCTGATACTTCTGAATAAATACAACCCCTGTTGGCTGCTGCTGTATTTCCTCAAATATTAATATTCTCGGACAGGATAGTCTGATGGAGCTTTGTTCTAGACACAGCCTTGTGTGAATGGAGAGAAACAATGTTTAAAAAGGGATTGTTTTTGGGCTCAAGCAGTCTTGCTGTTTTGAAGCATTTGAGGTATTTTCCTTTAAAAAGTTTCAATTCTAGCCACCATTTTTGGGTATTTCTGTCAGCCTTTGGATTTCCCTAAACCAACGGTTCCTTTTTCATTTCCATGTGTCTATGTATTTTGACAACAAAAATAACTGCACTCCTCCTCTAAAGAGTAACAATAAAGGGAATGAAAATTGTGCATTGAAAAAAAAAACCCTCAGAAGTAAAATAGTCTAATCCAAAACCTTTGTCCAGGTAACATCTTATATTGAATATGAAACAACTGACATGGTAGAGATAAATTTGCAGTTTTAATGTTTGTGCCCCACAGTTTCCTATTGCACTGCTATGAAGCCCTGACCATAGTTCTGAAATCACACCATTTATCTTTTGGCTCATTACAAGTCTTTTCCTCGGAAAGGAGTGTTGCGCTGGTCATCTTCACTCTCTGCCAACCGATTATCTTGCTGATAACACTTTGCAGAGTTGTATAAAATGCTAGAGTCTGCTTTTCTTTATTAGAGGGATATTCTGACATTTACATCACAAGGGAATTTCCAAGCCAGCCATAACGGAAAGGCTTCCAATTCAAAGCCTGCACGGGCCAAAATGAAACTAATATAAAGCAAAGTAAGCGAAGAAACTTGACAGATGTGATTTGTCAGTGTGATGACAAGACGAAAAAGCAGCAGTAACATAACTTTGTTTTACTTTGTGGATTGCCATTACATAAGTTTTGTTTCTTTTCTTCTGCTCACTTCTGAAAGCTGAAATAATGGCAAAACATAGAAGTGAATAACCTGCTCTGTAAGTATTGATAATTTCAATATTAAGCATTACTACTCCCTCCTTTGCTGTACTTTTAATTTTCTTCTCAGATTGTTTACCAATGGGGCGGAAATCTTGGATTACTATGTTCTTAATGAAAAGAATGAAACTTTTGACAACTTTTATCTCTAGTGCAGTGTTTCTCAACCTTCCTAATGCTGTGATCCCTTAATGCAGTTCCTCATATTATGGTGACCCCCAACCATAAAATTATTTTTGTTGCTACTTCATAACTGGAATTTTGCTACTGTTATGAATCGTAATGTAAATATCTGATATGCAGGATATATTTTCATTCACTGGACCAAATTTGGCACAAATATCCAATACACCCAAATTTGAATATTGGTGGGATTGGGGGAGTTGATTTTGTCATTTGTTAGTTGTAGTTGCTGGGATGTATAGTGAACCTACAATCAAAGAGCATTCTGAACTCTACCAACAATGAAATTGAATCAAACTTGGCACACAGAACTCACATGACCAACAGAAAATACTGGAAGGGTTTGGAGGGCATTGACTTTTGAGTTTTGTAGTTGTAGTTTGTCAACATCCAGAGAGCACTATGGACTCAAACAATGATGGATCTGGACCAAACTTGGCACAAATACTCAATATGCCCAAATGTGAACACTGGTGGAGTTTGGGGAAAATAAGCTTTGACATGCTGGGATTTATAGTTCACCTACAATCAAAGAGCACTCCGAACTGAGCCCACAATAAATCTGCACGAAACTTGGCACACTATCTACATGGCCAGCATTGAATACTGGTGGTGTTGGGGGGCTGTTTTAGAATTCTGGGAGTTATAGTTCACCAACACCAAAAAGGAAGCAAAATAAAAAAGACAGATGGAGAGATCTTTAACCTTCTCTGCCAAAGATTACTAAGATCATTAGAAATACAGTATGTGTTTTCTGATGGTCCTTGGCGACCCCTCTGAAACACCCCTTGCAACCCCCCCCCCCAGGTATCCAGACCCCCAGGTTGAGAAACACTGCTCTAGTTTCACATTTAGGGATTTTCTTAGTGCAAACTTGTTGCAGCAGGGTGGGAGAAGATGTTTGTAAATTCTGCATACTGTGTTAATAAGGCATGCTTCATTATTAATGATGAGAATATTTGCAAATATTATTTACATGGCTATTTTACAGCTATAGAATCATAGAATTCAAAGACATAGCCACATTAGTCTTTCCACTGAGTTAAAACCTAACATATCTTCTGTTACTAGGACAAATGACTGCTCAACATTGACTTCTCAGTGGAGCAATACTTGATCTACAAAGAAGAAGTATTTGTTTCTCCTTTTGAGTAGCGTCTTGCTTTTAAATAGGCTATGTTTTAATAAATGAATGTATCCAGTGTTGCAAACTACATAATGGCAGTTTAAAGCAAGCATGGGCAAACTTTGGCCCTCCGGGTGTTTTGGACTTCAACTCCCACCATTTCTAACAGACTACCAGCTATTAGGAATGGTGGGAGTTGAAGTCCAAAACACCTTAAGGGCTGAAGTTTGCCTAAGCCTGGGATAGTGCCCAAGTCCATGATCACACTGGAAGCCTGGTGGAGTCTTGTCTTAAAGATAGGCTTATATGGAATGGAGATGAACAATCACGAAGCAGGGATTCTCTTTGGCCCCTTCTTTTTCTTACTCATTGCTTTCCATATGACAGGCCCCTTCCACTCAGCCATATAATCCAGAATATCAAGGCAGAAAAATCCCACAATATCTGCTTTGAACTGGATTATATGAGTCCACACTGCCATCTATTCCAGCTCAAAGCAGAAAATGTGGGATTTTATTCAGCTGTGTAGAAGGGGCTACAGATAACCCAGTTCAAAGCAGATATCGTGGGATTTTCTGCCTTGATATTCTGGGTTATATGGCTGTGTGAATGGGTCCAGAGTAAGATTTAGCACCCTTTACAAATTGGTTTTCATTAAATCATGTGCTTGTGATGTTAGTGTAAAAGGAGTTGGGAAGAAGGAACATGAAATGGCAATGGAATGCTTTGGTTACTTATTTATTATTTCTGGTATGTGTACCTCATCACTTCTCTACCCCTGAAGGGGGACTCAGGACGGCTTACAATAGTAATGGTACAAGGCCACTACATCACAATTACAATGAAATAATCACAATCACATACATAAACGTTAAAACAATTACACAATCATTAAAACTAGTACATGTAGTATAATGTGGTGCAAAATGGCGAGTCTAAGGTAAAAATTTTCACCCAGATTTTCACCCAGATTATTTTGGCTGGTATAGACAAGTCCTGGGTCTACCAGCAGATCTTTATGTGATGTGAAATAAATCCACAAGGACTTCTCCAACTCAGTGGTTTCATGATGGATGCAGTTAATGGAAGCTGTCATTCTACAAATCATTGAAAGGACTATGGGCTAAGCCCAATTCTGCAAGGCAAAACAATTATTGGGGTCAGATTCCTTCAACTTTGAGTTGTGTCTCTCACAGCTGACTCTGGTTCATGGATTTTGAGGCCATGAAAGAAGGGGCGGGAGAGGGAAGTGAAAAGAAAGGAAGAAGGAAAGGAAGACTTGGGGAAAAGAATAGAAGAGGAAGGAAGGAAGGAAGGAAGGAAGAGGAAGGAAGGAAGAGGGAGGGAGGAAGGGAGAATGGAGGAAAAAAGGAAGGAGAGAGAGGGAGGGAAAAGGAAGGGAAAAAGGAAGGAGAGAAGAAAAGGGTGAAGGGGAGAAAGGAAGGAAGAGGAAGGAAGGAAGGAAGGAAGGAAGGAAGAGGGAGAATGGAGGAAAGAAGAAGGAGAGAGAGGGAGGGAAAAGGAAGGAGAGAAGGAAAGTGTGAAGGGGGAGAAAGGAAGGAAGAGGAAGGAAGAGGGAGAATGGAGGAAAGAAGGAAGGGGAGAGAGGGAGGGAAAAGGAAGGAGAGAAGGAAAGAATGGAAGAGGAAAGAAGGAAGGGGAGAGAGGGAGGGAAAAGGAAGGAGAGAAGGAAAGAATGGAAGAGTCGTGGCACATTTGCGTCACTCCTCCCCGCTGTATGCTGGGAAACATAGCTGCTCTGGAGAGCCAGATGCAATAATGAAAAGAGCCACATCTGGCTCCCGAGCCATAGGTTCCCTACCCCTGCTGTAAGGGCATCCCGGGCGAGCCAGCAGCGACCTGCGGCTTGGGAAAGGAAAGGTTCATGCTTAGAGAGAGTTTTAGACAGTAAAGGACACAATGTATCACCATGGAGAGGGAAAAAGTTACAATTCAATTACTCTTTATTGGGGGATTTGTTACAACGTTAGGTTCAGGGGGAAGAAAGCAAAGTAAAGACAGATTGTTGAAGCTGCTGCTGTGACCACACTCCCAGCGATGCTGGCCCAACGGGGCATCCAGGAACTGCGGAACTCCCTGCTGCAGGTCAGATTAACTAGAAGTGCAGGGGACTCTCCGTGGTCCACCATCATGGACTTAGATAACCCAGTTCAAAGCAGATATTGTGGGATTTTCTGCCTTGATATTCTGGGACATATATAGGGCTGTGTGGAAGGGCCCTGGATTATCTGAGTCCATATTGCCATATAATCCAGTTCAATGTGGATTTAATACAGCTGTGCGGAATGGCCCCAAGGCAAACAATGAGGCACTTTCTATACCTCCCCTTCAGAGCACTTGCGTCCCCCTAGGAAACATTTCCAAAAATAAAAAGGTGTATTAATTAAAATGCTTTTTTTTTCAAATTTCAAAATAACAGTAAACAGTGATGGAAGCACAAGATGAAATTGCTATTGTGGGAATTGGATGTAATTTTCCTGGAGGTATGTACTGTACACAATGCTAGTATGCTTTTAACAGGTTTTTTTGTTACTGCTGTTTGCATTGTAAACGAATTAATAGGCAACTCAATATTTAAAGTAGGTAGTTTGTACAAATATTATACTGAGGAAGATTTTAAGAATGATTTATGTTCAATATAAGCCTTTTGGCTGCTGAGATCATATTTGGATTTGGACAAATTAGATCTTTAAATCTATGGGCCCAGAATATCAAGGCAGATAATCCACAATATCTGCTTTGAACTGAGTTATCTGAGTCCACACTGCCATATATTTCAGTTCAATGTGGAAGGGGCCTAAGTCTTTGGAATATTAGATATTGTGTGTTGGTTAACTCCTGAAGAATTCCTTTGTATATATGTGGCATTTTATGTAGATTTTTGGAAGTATAAACCCTTATTACTTATGAGTAAGAAAACTGGATTGGTAGAGGAAATCTTCACATTTGGTATCTCTATGGCCCCTTCCAGAGCCCTTCCACACAGACATATTACCTAGAATATTAAGAAAGAAAATCCCACAATATCTGCTTTGAACTGGGTGATCGGCCCTTCCACACAGCCCTATATCCCAGAATATCAAGGGAGGAAATCCCACATTATCTAAATGTGGACTCAGATAATCCAGTTCAAAGAAGGTATTGTGGGATTTTATACAACTGTCTGGAAGGGGCTCAAGATTGCACAAATTATAATTAATCTCCAAACCAGAATGCAAAATCAGAATTCAAGTTTCATTTCCAGTTTTGTTTTCTGGGAAATGAAACTCTAGCTTGCATCAAGATGAACCATGAGAGTAAAGCAAGGGGTTAGAATTACTTTGCATACTTTTATGACAGGGATTTTATTTTGTCTGTAAACATTTCAGGCAGATTAACTGTATTTAACAAGTTATATTTGGCCTTGGTAAATACAATCTTCAGACAAGCGTTGGACAATCATAACTTTTCATAAAATATTATTTTGCAACAGGGGAAGGACTTGATAATTTCTGGCAAGTTCTGGTAGAAGGCAAAAACTGTGTACGAGAAATACCTCCAGAAAGATTTGACACAACAGACTGGTATGATACAGACAGCAACAAACAAGGGAAAACAACCACAAAACATGCAGCCCTTATTGAAGAGTAAGTCTTAAACATTAATCACTCGCTTAGGTACCCCGCTGTGTCTGGGTTAGATCTTTTATAATGATAAATATTAGAAGTACCCATTGTCTGTTTTGGGATTTTGTCACAAGAAATATAATAATAATAATAATTAATATTTATATACCGCCCTGTCTCCCTGAAGGGACTCAGGGCAATTTACAGACAAAAGGACAAAGTGGCAAACATTATTTGCCAAAATGAACAAACATCAAGCAATAATAAACCAACTGGAGCCATGGCGGCCTGGTAGAGGGCGATGGTGAGGCCCTCCTGGGCCTGCTGATGCCGCGGCAGCCTCGAGGAGGGTGATGGCGAGGACTCCCTGGGCCTGTTGGTGCTGTGGGGGCCTTGAGGGTGATGGTGAGACCCTCCTGGGCATGTTGGTGCCATGGCAGACTTGAAGAAGGTGATGGCAAGGCCCTCCTGGGCCTGTTGCTGTCATGTCGGCCTTGAGGAGGGCAATGGCAACATCCTCCTGGGCCTGTTGGTGCTGCATAAGCCTTGAGGGGGGTGATGGTGAGGCCCTCCTGGGCGTGTTGGTGCTGTAGCACCTTGAGCAGGACTATAGCAAGGCCTTCCTGGGTCTGTGGCTGCTGTGCCGGCCTTGAGGAGGGTGATGGTGAGGCCCTACTGAGCCTGTTGGTGCTGCAGCAGCCGTGAGGAAGGTGATGGCAAGGCCCTCCTTATAATGTGGATTTGATATGTGTGGATACAATGAATTGAAGGAAAGGTGAATGAATGAGAATTGAATTTGGTCCAGATCCATTATCGGTTGGGTTTATGTATGCAGGTGAACTATAATTCCCAACATTCAAGGTCAATTCCCTCCAAACTCCACTAGTATACAAAGTTGACCATGATGGGTATGTGTGCCTAGTAGGGTTGCCACATGAATAAGGGACAGGTATCTAAAAATAGGGAATTTTCCACAAAAATAAGGAACACTTCATAAAAACTTGAAAATTATCAATTGATTTTCAAGTTTTTATTAAATGTCCCCCCTTTTCTTTTCTTTTTTGAAAAATTCCCTATTTTTAAGTACCTGTTCCTCATCTATCTATTACATATAATAAAAGTCAGCGTTTGCGGGCGGTGGGTGGGTGGTGCGACCGAGCAAATATGTGCCAGCGTTTCGATTGGCTGCCACTCCCGGATTATTTGCATAAATGGCTCTGACTGGCCAGCCTCAGAACTCCAACATTCTACGGCCCCAGACAGAGGTGATTGGTTGCCACTGACAGACAATTTGCATAAATGACTGTGATAGGCCAGCAAAACAGAATGCAACTGAATGCTTGCCACTGATTGGTGACAGTTGACAGTTTTTTTCCATTGACAGTTTTTTTCAGTTGGCAATGGAATGTTCATTTTCTGAGAGGATTTCTCTACAGGGTTTCCTGATGTACTGAGAGCATTACTAGCATTACAAGCTAGGCCCCAAAATAGACAGACATCCTTCAAGCAAGGTGGCAGCCAGAGGCGGTCTAAGCGATTCCGCCATGTAAGCAGTCGCGTAGAGCGCCACCGGCTGGGCGGGCGTCACCGGCTGGGAGGGCGCGCCGTGGCGCCACCTCGCTTCACGCCCCGCCCTGCCGCCGCTGCCGCCGCCCGCACAGCCGGCCCCATGGGCCGGCTGCAGCATGCCTCGAAGCACGGACATTTCACAAGCATGCCCAGAAGCAACTACAGGTGATACAGCGCCTGTAGTTGCTTCTGGGCATGCGCGAATGTCTGCGCATGGCTACTGGGTCCCGAGCACGCCTGTGGCTTTGGAGCCAGCGCGCAGGCGCGCGCGGGCCGCAGTGCCCATGCGCGGACATTCGCGCATGCGCAGAAACGTCTACAGGCGCTACAGCGCCTGTAGTTGCTTCTAGGCATGTGCGGAAATGTCCGTGCTTCGGGAGGCGTGATGCAGCCGGCCCATGGGGCCGGCTGTGCGGCAGTGGCGGCGGCGGCGGCGGCGGGACCAAATGATGCGGCGGCTGGGGGGCGCAAAAATTTTCTTCGCATACTCCCCCAGAAAAGGTCAGGCCGGCCCTGGTGGCAGCAAAAACATGTCTCAAAAAAGGGGGGGAAACCATTGGAAAAATCCCAACAACAGCAAAAAAGGGAAACTACCAACAGCAGTCATGTGAGACAACTGATTGCCAACATGAGGAAAACCAACAAGCAGCGAATGCATCAAGCACTGCAGAGGCTCAAGAACAACGTCAAGCTAGACTCGGAATACTTCAACGAAAGCAAGGAAAGGCTGCAGGCATGTAGCCAGGGGGGGGGCTAAGGGGGCTTCAGCCCCCCCTGAAATTCTCAGGGTGGTCCGCGAAAAGGCCGTACTGGTACATTATTTAAACTGTTATGTTTATTCATATCATGATCTGATCACCATGCTCATTATATCCCACATTAATGGGGTTATTGGGATAACAATACAAAAGGTTTGCTAGGGTAGACCCTCTTCCACCCAGTCTCAGCCCTCCCCCGAATCAAAATCCTGGCTACGGCCCTGGGCCAGGGCATCCAGAGTAGCAGAGACTACAGAACAACATCAGGCCAGACAACAAGCAATGCAAGATAGAGCCTCTATGTTAAAAGCAGCAGAGACCCCAGAACAGCGATAGGCCAGGCTTCAACAAAAACAACACAAAGCCAGGGCATCCAGAGCAGGAGAAACTCCAGAACAGCGACAGGGCAGGCTTCATCAAAAGCAAGAACATTACAGCACATCCAGAGCAGCAGAGACTCCAGAACGACGTCAGGCCAGGCTTCTACAAAAAAAAAAAAAACCCAAGGCCAGTGCATCCAGAACAGAAGAGACTCCAGAACAGCGACAGGCCAGGCTTCAACAAAACAATTCTTTTTTTTAAAACACCTTTTCTTAAATAAACATGACCTG